>JALGBA010004197.1:0-600000 GCA_023970755.1 Azemiops feae
TACCTCCCGCCTACCAGCCATTTGGAAACCCAGCCTTATTGACAGACGAATCCCTAGCACAAGGAGCGACACTGGACCCACACTCACGAAGACCACATATGATGTCACCACCACACATCCACGCAAAAAGCAGACTCAAACCCGCACCGATGATGAGGCACGACCGCGGACCAGAAACCAGACCACAGCTGCATCATTGGCCATTTTAAAACCCTCCATTCCATACGTGAAGCAAACTGACACCCACCTTGAAGATGTGGCACGACCACGAATGCGAAGCCAAACTACAGCAATGCAGGGCCCCCACCCAAGCAGAGCACACCCCCATCCAATCAGAGCACAGCCAACCCCCCATCCAATCAGAGCACAGCCAAGCCCCTAACCAATCAGAACACACCTCCACCCAATCAGAACACAGCCAAGCTCCCATCCAATCAGTTCATACCTCCACTGGCAGTTAAAAGGAAGAAACAGCTGCGATCACACATTGCTCCTAGAAGCACGAAGCTGAAGACACCAGCCTGAAGATGACGAATGGGACTTCGTCGAAACGTTGCCAAGACACTTTCAATTTTACACGGGAGAAAACCCGAATTACCAAAGACCTACATATATATACATACATACATACATACATACATTTCGGACAAATGGCTGTCCAGTCTCTTCTTAAAAACTTCTGGATGTTATATTAAAGGACATGTACAGACTGGTTTCCTATCTATTCTGTCCAAAGGATTTTAGAACTACACATCCCAAATTCTCAGCACTGATGGAGCTCTCACAGTATTTTTGAAAATCTCTGTATTATTACTGGAAAGCTAAAAAAATAATAAAAAGTTTTGTGCTCTCCCAAACTCCTCCACTCATCCCCCTTTAATATTGTATTAACAATGTCTTAGGGGTATACCAAATATTTACTGATTTTGTTCATACATGTTGTGAATGTAAATGTCATGCTGCAGCTTCAGACAGACAAGCCACATTCCTACAAGTATTTCTCAGTCATGTATAGAATCCCATTATCCCAGTCTCTATTCAAAGGGAAAAAACCAAACCTGTTAAAACTGCGACATAACTTTAGAAGCTGTGAAGAGAGGGCTAATATAAATCTTCCCATTCCTTAATTAAAGTTTAGAATTTTTAAGAAGCTGGGAAGCCCAGGTGATTGAAGCAGAGGGAACAACTATTTCAAGATGATTTTACTTTTTAAGAAGTACATAACAAATCTACCAGGCAACTGGTATTAGAACTGGGGTTTTGATTTTTCTGTGTGGTGCTAATGTTTATTTTTATCTCTCTCTACAAATTATAGAACTGTTCATACTTCAGAACTGATTAGTTTTGATTAATCGTATTCATTTGAAACTCTATCTCCTTTCAGAATGAAGTTGATCAACAATATTTTGTGTTCTCTTTGGAGCCTTCTACATATAATTGTTGTTTTAACTCATTTGTTAGGGTCTGGCTGTGATTTAGTATAATAATTTATCACTTTCAACCCTGAATGTATTTAAAATTATTCAAATGGACTGAATCTTCTAGCCAAGGGCTTGTACATGAGATTAAATGATCATTTAATAGAATTTATTATGGCAAGTTGCTTTCAAACAATGCCACAGCCAGGATACCAAGGCTAGCGATGTAGATCAGAATCACTCTAGTTTTAAAAATAAAAGGGTTTATACTTGAGGCACAAAGTGGACATTGAAAACAAGACAAAAATGATCTTTGCAGTGGTATCTGTCAGGTCTGAAAACCAAGAATGACACATGGTGATTCTTCCAAGCTGAGTTCTTTACTGTTTCCACATCTACAGACAGATTCTTGACAGACTACCATAAGCACTCTACTATTTGCCTCTGCTCAGAGAACTATTAGGGAGGGGCTGTCTTCACCCTCTTTCTCTCACACAAAATATCTGAATGTAGTTGCCTCTTTTCCTCTGGAATATACCACTCTCTCTTGGGAATCCAGACTACATTCCACCACTATATCATCACATGTTCTAAAAATGATGAGTCAAGACTATAGCGTTTTTCAGACTATCCTAGAGGTAAGATTAGAAGAATCAAGTTTTCTGATTGTAACTGTCCTTATTTTGGTGTTAATATAATCACTTTTAATTTCTTTGACTATTACAGAATAAACAGGCATAGCAATTGTTCTGAATTTACCTTCATTTCTGTTTTAGAAATATTGAGATTTTGTTAAGAAACTTGTTGCTATCCAAAGTTTCAGATCCAGCAAACTAAAACTTGCATGCAATAGCATTGGATAGAAAGGTATGCTCATGTCCTAACAGAACATCGAAAAGCAGCTCTGTTTGGGATCGCATGGGAATCATACCAGTGCTTTTGTTCCCTGTGCCAGGAATGTCTAGAAGAATGTCATTTATTTTATCAATTTATCAATAAATCTGAATTATAGAATCTGAAGATTGATACATGTCTATTACACCATGGAGGAGGCAGTAAACCTGGAGACATTAAAAAAGTTGCATTTAGACTAGCAATGTACAATCATGAAAATAAAGTTGGTTGTGTTTATTGTGTGTTCTGTAGAACCGTTCTTCCCCAAATGAGTAGAAATGGCTAAAACATATTTTTGATTTTGAAAAACCACAGAGAAAAGAAAAAAAGAACCTCATAAATCCAGTTCTTCAGAAGACCAAATGTCAGTTTATATATTAGTATGGACATTGAAGATGATCTTTAGGATTCTTCATGCAAAGATTGTGGTGCCCTAAGGATGGCATATTTTTTTTCAGTCCAGCAAGTAAATTAAGTAACTTGATGTCTAATGGCTTAATATGAAAAGAGGAGGTGTAGAAAAGTGAGGGACAAACTTTATAAACTCACTGGATAAATGCTGTAGTCAAGAGATTGCCAAGAAAATAATGAAGCATTACAGGTCATTTTGCTTTTGCACCATTTAATCAAAGAATCAGTAGACTATACTAGGACCTAAGGCAACATGTAGCTGGGATTTAAATAATTCTCTGTCTGCAACAAATAAGGAGAAAAATAGTAGTGTATATTTAGCTCAAAGGCTTGGTCTAAAGACATGAACAATTTATTTAAAATAAAGTTATTAGTGAGGATCAGTAACTTAAGGAGTGATTCATCACCAATTCTAGCTTCTAATTCAAGAAGAATTAATATTACTTTGTGTTCTGCTTTCTGGTTCACTGGCTGATATCTAGAATTACTTTGACAATTTCTTGCAAGATGTCACAAAGCAATTTCATTTCTGCCAGTATATTTGAAGCTACAACAGTGCCACAACCCCAATTCAATCATTTAACCCAATGGTTACCCCATTCCATAGAATACACAGTCTTAAGGTCTCCTGCTATCTTGTCTAATTTTGAACTTCATATTAACAATATAATATACACTCATGCACATGTATAATATAAAACACACATGCGCACACACATGCGCATGCACACAAACACACACACAATTTAAATCTAAAGATGACTAATCTATTCACAGCAGTGGGATTCCAGAAGCTGGTTCCAAAGAGAAAATACATGATAGCTAGCTAGGTAGATATTGATAGATGATTGATGAATAGAATAGAATAGAATAGAATAGAATAGAATAGAATAGAATAGAATAGAATAGAATAGAATAGAATAGAATAGAATAGAATAGAATAGAATAGAATAGAATAGAATAGAATAGAACTGGAAGAGACCTTGGAGGTCTTCTAGTCCAGCCCCCTGCTCAAGCAGGAGAACCTATACCATCTCAGACAAGTGACTGTCCAGTCCCTTCTTAAAAACCTCCAGTGATGGAGTGCCCATGATTTCTGAAGGCAAGTTGTTCCACTGGTTAATTGTCCTCACTATTAGGAAGTTTCTCCTTAATTCCAGGTTGCTTCTCTCCTTGATTAATTTCCATGGTTTCTTGTCCTGCTTTCTGGTGTTTTGGAGAATAGTTTGAGGCCTCTTCTTTGTGGCAACCCCTCAAATACTGGAATACTGCTATCATGTCACCCCTATTTCTTCTTTTCTTTAAACTAGCCAAACCCAACTCCTTCAGCCATTCTTCATATGTTTTAGTCTCCAGGCTTTTAATCATCTTAGTTGCTCTTCTCTGAACTTTTTCCAAGGTCTCATTATCTTTTTTGTAGTATGGTGAGCAAAATTGGTTGCAGTATTCCAGGTGTGGTCTCACTAGGGTTTTAGATAGATAGATAGATAGATAGATAGATAGATAGATAGATAGATAGATAGATAGATAGATAGATAGATAGATAGATAGATAGATAGATAGATAGATAGATAGATAGATAGATAGATAGATAGACAGATAGACAGATAGACAGATAGGTAAATGATACATAGAGAAAAATGGAGAGACAGGCAGGTAGGCAGACAGAAAGACAGAAAGACAGAAAGACAGACAGACAGACAGACAGACAGAAAGACAGACAGACAGACAGACAGACAGACAGACAGACAGACAGACAGACAGACAGACAGACAGACAGACAGACAGACAGACAGACAGACAGACAGACAGACAGACAGACAGACAGACAGACAGATAATATACATACATAAACTTATATATGCATAGGTATGAATTAACTAGATAGCCATTCCTATAAAAAAGTGTTGAAGATTTACCCTTTGTCTATTACAGCTGGAAAAGAAAACCTTCTTGAAGTCCCTCTCAGAGGGAAATAGGTGATTCAAAAATGTGAAAAATAAATAAAATAAAATAATTTTAGCAGGATATAACATGATAGAAGGGCAACATGACATTTATGCTGCATTATGAATAAAATAGGAGAGTTTTAATAGCAATCTCTCTTTAATGTTCTGTCCTCTAAGACAGGGATCCTCAACCTTGGCAACTTCAAGACTTATGGACAAAGCTGGCTGAGGAATTCTGGGAGTTGAAGTCCACAAGTCTTAAAGTTGCCAAGGTTGAGGACCCCTGCTCTAAGACCACTTGCTATTAAACCCTGCTACCAAAGCTCTCAATCAGCTGGGCATTTAGAACACAGATTTCCTATATAGAAACTATATGCTATGATTAAGAAAGGTGGAGGTGACTTGGGAGAGTAGTAGTCAGTGGTGGGATTCAAATATGTGAACAACCAGTTCTCTGTGTGGATGCTGCTTCCAGAAGTCTATTCTCGGCCTGGGCAACAAAAAATCAGCTACCAGTTTTGCCGAAGTGGTGCAAACTGGCTGAATCCCACCACTGCTGGTAGTAGAATCTGATTTAAGTGAACTAATCTAATTCTCAGAGAGCCAGCCTGGTATGGCGGTTAAGCCATCAGACCAGACATTGAGAGACTAATCCTGCCTTGGTACAAAACCAGCTGGGTGACCTTGGGCAAGTTCCTCTCTCTCAGCCCTAGGAAGCAGGCAGTGGCAAACCACTTCTGAAATCTTGCAAAGAAAACTGTGCAGGATTAGTTCTGGCAGTCACCAGGAGTCAATACTGACTTGAAAGCACACACATAAAAAATATCTAATTCACACTCACTAAACATGTTTTACTGTTCTCATTGCAATAGAACCTCTTATGGTGTAAAGTAAAATGTGTACTGGAGAGCAGTATCGCCACCAAAGACAGGAAAATATGAATTTTGAGCAAGTTGTTTTAATTGTAAATTATATGGAAACAAAATAGAACAAAATTATGGACTGTTTCCATCTCATAATCCAAGAAGTAAACACTGGGTTAACATTTTCATGGACTCTTCAAACTATATGAGGTGGTCACTGGGCAGAGATATCTACCTGAAGCCACTACCGGTAGGAGAGGTTATCCATCAGTCTGAATCGATTTGTAACCAGGATGTCAGGCAGTTTCTGTTCCTCCTGTATGATCAGCTTAATTGTCATGTTTCTAGTCCATCAAATAAACAATGTCACTTGATGGGACCCAGGAAATGGCCATTCTGTGTCACAGTGCCTGACCTCTGGAACATCTCCCCAAAGATTTCTATGGTGCTACCCTACTCTTTTGAAGAAATCATTTAAAATATGGCTTTTTCCCCAGGCCTTGGGATAGGATGGGTGGCAAATCTCTTATAGGATTATTGATGTAAGGCTGGATTATTTTTTTTCCTCTTTGTTTCTTTCTTCTCGATGTGCTTTGTTCTTTCCTCTTCCATATGGTTTATGAGCTACTGTTTTTGTGCTGTTTTTATAGTTGGAGATCTCCCAGAATAATCACAGAGTTAAGAGGACGTATAAATTTCAAATAAATAATAAATACCTTGGTGACCACAATTCTTTGATCATTACTTGGTTTGATTACTGTAGTATATTCTACATGGGACAGGTTCTGGATATGACTTGGAACTAAACTTAGTCTAAAATGCAGCAATAGTTCACTGACATGACAATCCCTTCATAGTAGAGTAACATTGGCTGCTCTACTGGTTATCAATAGGCTTAAAATTTAAAATGCTGGTAGTAACATACAAAGTCCCATATACAGTGGCACTTAATCACATCATTTACTGCTTTGCCAAGTAAAATCAGCTCCATTCTACCATACTTTCATCTAGGACTGGATATTTCTAGTGGCTGTCTGAAGGATTTCTATTAATTGAATATCTTTTGTTCAGTTGTATTCCTTTCTTTTACTTTGTTATACACAACCAGAGTTTGCAGATTGGAGTGAGTTACAAAAAAAAAAAGTGAAATAAATAAATAACTGTGTAAATGCAGTTGGCCTAAGAAGAGTCCAAGCTTTCACTAATATATACTGTACTATATAAGTGCCAACTTTTAAATCTTGTTTTCTTTTCATTTTATGTTGCTGTAGCGCTCTGCTTTCAGAAAGATTGTTCAGTTTTAAAATGCTCTAATTGCTTCCACCAACCGTTTAGACTGACAGTTCTTTTCTGATTCAGGCAAGCTTAATTCAAATATTGTATTGAAGAAAAGTTCTGAATTGATATAAAGGCATTTGACATTTTCATTAAGCAACTTCAAGAGCCACTGCTTTAAGCCTCTGCAAACAAAGAAAAGGGACACAGCCCGGCTACAGTGTGCATGCAAAATTTCAACAATAGCTATTTGCCATTTGAAAGAACAAATAGAAAGATTTGGGCTGCTCATATCTTTCAGCCTCTAGGTTTCCAATTAGTTATTTCATATTTATCAGAGTCTTAGCTGTTGATTTGGCTGAGTGTGAGCGGGTGTATATAAAAAAGCGCCATTTCTACTCTCACCTGGGTTTAAAATTTAAAATAAAATAAAAATATTTAAGCCTTGTCAAAGATTACCAGGTACTCACTGAGGCAAAGCAGAATTTTTCTACAAGTAGAATGCACAATTTCTATAATATTCTGCAGGAGATCTCCACAGTATAGAGATCACTATTTGGAAGAAGTGAATTGAATGATCCATAAATTATCACCAACAGATGCAGGTTTTTACACTCACCAGTCATTTGTTCCACTTCCTTAGTTATTCATTTACTTTCTATTTCAGGACTAGTCTCCAAATCTCCCTCCCCCCTCTCTCCCTCTTTTCTCATACAGACATAAATTCTACTTATCTCAAACCCAAAACCTACAGAGAGAGAATGTAAAAGCACTGACCACCAGGGACACTGCTATCCCACTCATCTTCATTTAATCTATGGTCCTCCTACCCATTCCCTGCATTTCCTCTATTTCCTCCTCTGCATAAATCTTATGACTACCTATTTTATTTCAGATAGTCCCCAAGTCTTATCCTGCGGCCCTGCAGCTGGACCAAATGTTCAATTATCTGGCACTGTCTATGATCTTTCCTTTCCTTTCCTTTCCTTTCAGAAAAGACTGGACAGCCACTTGTCTGAAATGGTACAGGGTCTCCTGCTTGAGCAGGGGGTTGCACTAAAAGACCTCCAAGGTCCCTTCCAACTCTATCCTGATTCTGATTTCTTTCCTTTCCTTTAGTTTCCTTTAATTTCCTTTCCTTTCTCTTCCCCTCCCCTCCCCTCCTCTCCTCTCTTCTCCCCTCATTTCCTCCCTTCTGTTCCCTTGACCTTCAGCTCACCCTGAAACACTTTCTCTTGAAACTATCCATTTAAAAAAGCAAGTATTTTATGTGCTATATTGAAACAGGTGATTTTGCAAATAAAACGAACCAAGGAGAAGCAAAGAAAAATGGAGCAAAACTCTGAAATAAGCATGTCAACTAACATATCGGTCATAACATTTGGCTAGAAAATCAAGCTTTCATCTATCAGTCCTAGATTAGATATTTGAAGGAGCTGATCCATCATGAGAACATGAGGCTAAAGACAATGTGCCCTATTACACAACTGAAATCAAATGCCTATGCATCATTTCACATGTTATCTATCACTTCAGTATATTTCATTATGCTTTTGCATCAACTGACGTACAGGTGGTCTGGATTACTGGACCCATTTCAAATGTATGCTGTGTTTTCAGTCAAACAAGAGCTTGTCAAAATTCAAGAAGAGGAAATTTTTTAAGATGTGTATTTTTATCAAAGCAAATTCTGACCTCTCCATCTAGAACTTCCTGGCAAGCTACTTAGAATTCAAGAAGAAGGGATGATGGTGGTGGTGGTGGTGATTTTATATATTGCTGTTCTTTTAAAGGAAGTAGACCAAATTCAGATACTTTAAATTTATTAGGTGACTATGGTTCAGGCTGACTAAATGTATTTCTAATTAAACTTTATATGAAAGACTATGACCACTATTGCTTAATATAATCCTAATTTTATTTATTTTCTCTGAATAATGGAGAGATATGTGAAGAACTCCAATATTTTTGCTGCCTTTTCAGAAAGAAATCCATTTACTTCATTAATTATTTTGGCTGGCTATTCCATCTTATTTCTGCAATGCCATTTTGAGTAAACCACTCTGAGTGGTGGACATACCATTCACTTACAAAATAACAATATGTTATTTATGACACTCATCTTCTTTCTGACTTTTATGCAAGTGACATTTTTTGTTGGCTTTGACTTCCACCTAGCAAAGGAATTTACTGCAAGAACTACGGTGATGTTACTGGTCAAGGCTACAGAGTTTAGTTAATTTAGAGCCCAGCACTTTCTCTGAACATTTCAAACTGTTCTTTCTAGAGCAGTTTTCCTTTACATTTATCAACTGAACTTAATCTGCCATGAAGTTTCCCTTCCTTTCTTTCAGACTTCTAACATTCCATAGTGTTGACTAACTGTTTCAACTTCTCCCCTCAGGATGCCACTATAGGGCATTGCATGCAAAACAACTAGACACAAAGACAGTTTTTCCCTCATGCCATCACTCTGCTAAACACCTAATTCCCACAACATTGTCTTATTTACCCATTTAGTAGGGCTGTATTAATATTATCCTTCTCACCTTTCTTATTACATACTCCTATTGGGTATCTTATGACTATCATTCTGTTGCTTGTATCTTATGATTTATGATTGTATCTTATGATTTATGATGTTATTGCTTTTATGTATACTGAGAGCTTATGCACCAGAGACAAATTCCTTGTGTGTCCAATCACACATGGCCAATAAAGAATATTCCACATTCTATATTCTATTCATAATGGCTGGATAAATTCCAAATATGTCACTTATATATTTTTTTCCTTGACTAATGCCTGTCACTACAGTTAAAATACAGATAAACATTAATTGAGGTATTTCTAGGATTATATCACTGAACTAATATATGGTACAGGCAGATCTGCCAAGCACTTTATTCTCTACATATCCATATCTGCTTAGTTTCAGCATTATTTTTGCAAAATTTGCCTTCAGGCCATATCTTGTAGGTATTAATTTAACTATGTAATATATACACCACACTACATTCTTATGCATGTAATGCATAAGCAGAATGGATGAATACAAGAACAAATTGCTACTTTATTTCTGCTTAATTTCAGTTCAGCTGTTTTACAGTAACAAATAATGACTTTCCTCCACTTTATCACTGCTGTCTTTATTAGTGTTTTGGGCATGAAGGCAGCTGTACTGCATGCATGTAAGTACTTGGGAAGAAGGAGATGTAATACAATGGTGCCATTAATGAAATCATAGCTACTATTGAGAAAAGACAAGAAGTCAATTTACCAAAGGATCGAGGATAAATCTTGCGCGGGAGAAAACACCACTCTCACTAGCACTGATGATGTTACCTAGTTGGGTAATGAAGTCTCTGCATTAAACAAGTAAACTCAGAGAGCACCAAGAACTCCACAAACCTTGGAAGGGCAGAAATAAACTTTGACTTTCCCCGGACTTTCCCATTCTCCTTGGCAAAGTTTCCACTGGAAAAGAGGTGAGCATTTGAAGGGAAGAAGATGACCCCATTTTTTGCCTAGCCTCATCACCGTCAAACAAAACCTGGGACAAAATGTGGTTCACATTCTATCCATCATCTACCCTTTCTGAGAGTTCCCTTTTCGTTCTCCAAAACCAAAGCAAAATGCAAATCCTTAAACCTTCCTTTCTCTTGTCTTAAGAAAATATTCCATGTGCCACTTCCTGCAAAATATCACAGGGCCTCATGCCCTGTGGGAGGGGCTCCAAAACATGCAGATATCATTTTCAATGAATGAGAGAAGTCAATGACCTACCCTACTTTAGGATTCCAGGTTAGTCTTTCCTTATTTACATTTCAGCATTCTTGCTATAGGTACTCTGAAAAAAGGCAGAGAGTTAGAACAATGAAATGTATTTTGAGCAGTGATGAACACTGTCAAACACCACCAAAATCTACATATAGTATAGTGCAGAAGACTCTAATCCATGAATAAAATATGTTTATTCACTTATAATCCGATTGGTTTTTATTTCCAGGCCACTCACTCCAGACTGATTGGCATGGCATCGCTTCCTCCTCCCCTTTCTTTACAAAAACAAACGTTGAAAAAATATTCAGCATTGTGATCAAATGCTATTCTTGAAAGCGGAACGAGCAGAAATATATTATTTATTGCTTCACCCAGGAGCCAAAATTAGATCATCATTATTTAAGTTATTTATTCTGGGGAAATAATTTCACCTTCCAAAATGGGCATTCGTATACAGAAAGAAGGGTTGTTCTAAATCCCATTTGGCACCCACAATCTGCCAGTGGCAGAGGTTAAGATCACAGGCAGAATAATAACCTTCAAGAATCTCCCCCCATCCCTGCCCCCAGCAGGATCAAGATTGCAGCAGATCCTGGCAAACCCTTTGCTGCTTTCATCAGATGTCTTTTCTTTGTTCTTTTCCTGTTTTCAGTGGGCATCGACGTTCTAATTTGCAATGAACAGGAGGGTGATTTGCAGAAGACAGCCTGCTGGTGGCTTTGCACTGAAGTGGTAATGATTCCAGAATCCCCCCAAAAAAAAAAGAGAGAGAGAAAATAACTCAGCAGCTGAACTCTGCATACTAAGTATTATTGCTAACAAATGCACCTTATTCCCTGTGTCACCTCATTTCCATGTATGCTGGCATGGTAGTAATGCTGCAGCTCGAATTTTCACGCAAGGAGAACCACATTTATTTCGCACTAGAGGTCAAAGTTCTCGGCCTATATTTTCAGACCTTGAGCAGAGCAGTCACACAAGGAATGAAGGACAATTCCGTTACATGGTTATAAAGGGTCAGTGACATTTGTAGTCTATAGACAAATGTCTTGAAGCCGGAGTTGCTCTAATTCTGTGGAACCTCACATGGTATGCCTGTAGGAGAGTCAGTCTCTTTGCTTTATTTATTAAAAACTTTTTCAATCTGCCTTACAATCTCAGGTGGTCTATAAGAGACATGGAAACAAATAATAGCAGAGTAAGATTGGATAAAACGGTAACAGAGTCACCATGCCTCTTCACATGCATAAAACTGTAAAGGAAACTAAGCATTACAAAGCCCAAATAAATTAGTATGCTTTAATATGGAGTTGCAGTGATAGCAATGGTAGTACCAACCAATCAACTATTCCCAAATAGGAGTATCAATAGAGAGAAATTTGTGTCCTTTATTGCAGCACATTGACTTCCTCTGGTAAAGGAACCAAGAGACAAGAACCATCTAAGAAGATCTGAAACTTTAAAAGAAAACAGAGGCCAGTTGTGAAAAAGATCTCCTCTTGAGTAGAAAATCAAATCGATATTGGTGCTGTCATAGCAGACAATACTAATAACAAATATTCAAATATTGGCTTCAACAGCTCTCAGAGAGACTGCTAATGACCAGATCACTGCAAAGAAATATGATCCTTCCATTCCCCCTCCCCATTCTGTCAGAACTAATCCTTCCATCCCCTCACCATCCTGCCAGAACCAATGAATCTTCTTGAATGAGAAGTGAAACACCTTTAAGGGGGAAAAATCCACCTTTGGGATTGGCATTTGTTGTTTTTGTTCTTTCTTTTACCTCGGGGAATTAACAAGAATTTTGCCAAGCTTCTACTTCTAGCCCAAATCACTAGAAGAATTGTAAAATTGTTGTCCATTCTCCCTCCCAGTTCAAACAAATATGGCCACAGAAAGGAAAGCAGTTGAGGAAGATGGGTAGTTAAGAAATATGAAATATAATAGCAAAAGCAATAACACTTAGACTTATATACCACTCCATAGTGCTTTACAGCACTGTCTGACAAGTTTACCCAACAATCTGAGTTCTCATTTTACCGACCTGGGAAGGATGAAAGGCTGAGTCAACCTTCAGCTGGTGACGATTGAACTTCTAGCTGTGGGCAGAGTTAACCTGCAATACTACATTTTAACCACTTCACCACCATGGCTCCCTACATAAATACCTACCTACCTACCTACACACACACACGCACATACATACATATATACATACATACATACATACATGCATATATGCATATATACATGCATAGATAAACACTTACATAGATGCATACATACATTGACATTTGTGTTCCTGGCATTGGTGAGAGGGCAGGGTAAGATACAGAGGATTAACCAATCAGGATCCATATTAATTGTGGTCGACACAGAGCACCTTGCCATCAGCCTGGCCAAAGCAAAGGAAGGTGGGGATGTTAACATTTGGGAAAAGATTTCTTAAGCCATCTGCATTCCCAGCTGGTTGTCACATTAGAGATGAACAACTGAGGACTTCAGTGCAGAAAAATCTTGGAAACAGAGTTATATAAATAACAGGTGATTTGCTCTCATATTCTTTTTTCATCAACATAATGCTGCAAACTGTGAACCTCACCTTAAGAGGAAAGCTTTGCCACACTTTTTGGCCATCAGTATCTTGACAACCCATAATGACGTAGCTGAAATGCTACAATTTGAAATGCATATGTGGTTTGATAGCCAAAAGATCTGTTTCCAAGAATTTAGCTATAATGGCTCATGTAAACAGAGCTTTGAGAATTTGTCCTCTGGTAAATTAATTCATTTGTAGGAGAAACATTCAGATACATATAAATTGTTTCAATTGGCTAGACATCCATTTCGGAACTAAAAACTAAGTGCAATATGAACTCAATATATAGCTATCTTAATTTTACTATAAGGTCTGTTTCAATGACACAACGATCCTGGTAACTACTTTCCTTCACCAGGTGCATATGATCAGGGATGAACTGGTTAGTCAGGAAGAGATCATTTTCAACATCTTCTTAGCCAATCCAAAATGTCACTTTTTTACCACTCCTTTCCATACATGTACCCCCTTCTCCATAACAAACATAAAATTAAAAATCCATGGTGGTCTATGAATTGATGGGAGGGATACTCCTTACCTTCTCCTATCTTTTTTTTTTCTCCTGATCCGTAAAATAATGTATGGTCCTCTGAAAGACTTCAGTAAGTCTAGCAAAGGTGTCAAATAATCCTCTGAAATTTCCATCCATTTGTTCAAGATATATCCTCAACTTCATTTTCTCTTCTCTTCTCTTCTCTTCTCTTCTCTTCTCTTCTCTTCTCTTCTCTTCTCTTCTCTTCTCTTCTCTTCTCTCCTCTCCTCTCCTCTCCTCTTCTCTCCTCTCCTCTCCTCTCCTCTCCTCTCCTTCAATTCTATTCTATTCTATTCTATTCTATTCTATTCTATTCTATTCTATTCTATTCTATTCTATTCTATTCTATTCTATTCTATTCCTATTTTAATCTGGTGGCTATGACCCTTTCTATCTTTTTGCCCTTTGGAATGTATCAATGTCCTTAAAATAGATAACAAGAGTTTAGATATGACCTAAATGATGTAGAATAAAATAGGATTATTACCTGTTATGATTTGGATGTTATTACATCTCTTTAGAAAACATGAAATAATATAAAGCTGTTGTTACTGTTTTAACAGCTTTTATCACAAAATTAGCATATATTCAGTTTATGATAAGCCAAAACAGTTTGATTGTTTTATATGCACTGCTGCCAAACAAGTACTCTCTAGTGTGTTTTTTTATTCTTTACTGACTTTCATCTGATTGGTTTCAGTCCAGAATTCCAAACTTCCAACATTTTATTTCATTTTTCTAGCTTTGTGTCTTCTTTAGGTTTTGTATCCTCACTTCAGTAATTACTGTTATTTAAAAACTGAATAGCATGGGTTTAGGACAAAGTTTGGTGCCATTTTGCTGATGACATCCCTCCAGGTTGATACAGGTCCATTAGTACACCAGAAATATCATTAAGTCTATATTTTATTATCTTGTCAATAAGGCTGCAAATGGGAAAGTTAATGACATGGATTGCTAAAGTCAAGCTATATTATGCCAATGGCATTCCCCTGATCTTCCAAACTAATGCCATAAAAATGTACAAGTTAAATTATATGTTCACAACTTGTTTTAATAATCTCTAATAGAATTTAGCTTTGGATTAATATGTGGCTGACTGCTTTCTCATTTCCCAGTTCAGCCTTTTCCACATAATTGAAAAAAGGAATAAGATGTACCTGTCTATAGACTTCCAACACATTATCTGTTCTCCAAAATTAACAAATATTACAGACAGAAAATCAGAAGTAATAGAAAATTACTAGTCCAAGAAGTAATTTGTCTGGCCCTGGATACTTGATCTCATATAATGCTCCTTAATCACTTCTTACCTGCCCTGGTAGTAATTTCCTTAAATTGTTTGTATTAGTTTTCTTAGATTTATCCTTTGTGGATAGGAACAAGGTAAAATAAAAGCAAGGTAGTTCTTTCTCTTCTTTAGACAGCGAAGGTGACTGAAGCTCATAACACAAGACATCACTGGAAGGCAAAATAATGAAACTGTGTCCTCCTTACTTTGGCCATGTCATGCAGGAGAATTCACTGGAGAAAGCAATTATGTTTGGAAGGGTTAGCAGTAAAAGGAAACCAGGCCATCAAAGAACATGGTGGCTGGATACCATAAAAGCTGATATAGTAAAGCCAAAGCATAGAAAAACTCAAAGAAGTAGTGCAAGATTGGAAGATGTGGAGAGACCTGGCCCATAAAATCTCCATGAGTTGGACATGACTGAATGGATATCATCATCACCATCAGTTCTTTCTCTGCCCTATCACCTATTGCTACTTTAACATATAGACAGCCTTCTCTTTCCCTTCCTTGTTGTTAAGAGTATTTCATAAATAAAAATGAAATTTGGAACAATTTTGTAATTGTTGGGGAATAAATACTTAAATTATGGATACAGTCTTCTTGAAAATACTGAGAATCTATCTATGTAGACATGATGCATCAAATTTATCCTGTAGTTGTTACTATCCCCCCCCCTCCAGATGAACTGTACAGTTCCCGCTGTCTCAGGAAAGCTCAAAACATTCTTAGACTCATCTCATCATGGACATTTTTTTTTGAACTATTACCATCTGGCAGACGGTACAGGATAATAAAAACAAAGACAAATAGGCTGAAAAATAGTTTTTATCCCAGAGTTGTAACCATATTAAATACTACTGTATAGTGCAACATTGAAGCGCAATATTAGAGGCAGCGCAATGGTGAATAGAATGTGAAGGATGTGTGTATATAATACATGTGTTTTTTTTATTTGTGGTTTTTACTTGTTGTAGTGTGCACTATGGACAGCACTTAATTTCATTGTGGGATACACAATGACAATAAAGATATTCTATTCTATTCTATGACCATTGTTATTTTTATTGATTATTCTTAACATTTGTTTTGCTTCAAGAAGCATAACTAGGCACATTTTTTTCTCTGAATAAATATTTTAATTTTACATGCATTGGATTTGTAATTATATCGGAAGGTAAGATTTTTGGTTTGCTAGATTCTTGTTTTGACTTTCTAGGTCTTTTCTCCCATATGAATTAAATTAAGATAGAATCTAAAACATAGATTTCAGCTTGGTTATTGTCAGTACATCAGATACTATTAGTCATGTTTCTCATTTCAATAGTTTTCTGCTTTGACATTTTGGTCCTTTTCAGCATGAATTATATTAAAGTAAGATCTATAAAATAGGACTTCAGCTGGTTAGGCCAATTGATTACAGATGCAAATCAATTAAACTAATCAGTACAAATTAAGACGGATATAAGTGCTTTCAAACAAATCATTATTGTTTGAATCAAAGTCTATTGATTAAGATCTAAGTGTTCATTAGGAAAAAGGGTACCCAAATTCAACTGGCAGACTGACAAACTACTAATAATTTTAGATAAAGATTTTCACATTTCTATATTGTTTATTTGTTAAATAGTTCTCCTAGCAGAATTGGTCCTAGCAGAACAATAACATTTCAAGCAGTTTGAATAGCAGTGTATAAATAGGCCAATAAGAACATATTTGGACAGTTATTAGATTTAATTTTCTCCTTTGATTCAGGAGCCATTTACCTAATATTGTAATACAGAATTATTATTTGTGGTTGCAAGGAATTAATATACATCTGATAAAATTTACTCTTTTGTTTTTGGGGATTGCCTTTGAGTCAGTCTTGACTCATGGGTGACTGCACAAGTCTCTCTAGTTTTCCTGGCAACAGATATTCAGAAAGCACTTTGAAGAAATCGGTTTGAATATCTGAGTAATCAGCATGGATGTTCAACGATCCCTTTTTTCTCGGGCTAATCATTTCAACAATATTTCATATTTGCATAATTATTTTGTGTTGGTTTCAAATATTCCATGTCCTTAGTATGTTCTTTAGGATTTGCATTCATGCCTTCTGTGTACGAGTGATTTCTGATACCAACAGCATTAGGTAGCTACCATCAGAGTTGACTTCAGGCATAGTCATTTCTTTGCATACCCTCTGTCAATATTTTTTTTTCCAGAATTTCCTTGTTTTCCTAATTTGCATGCCACTTGTGTATTTCAGAAATGAGATGTTTGCAAGATAAATGTCTGCATTGTTCTATCTCTAAAACCATCCAATCTAAACTGGTGATTATGCATTGTGTTCACAAATGTGTAATTTCATTCTTCTCAAGTGTGGCTGAAGTTTGATTACACTTCCAAAAACACACCCAGGCTGTTTACTGATCAATCAGCTGGCTCACTGCAGAGTAAATGAATTCTATTTTTATACAGACTGATACATATGTTTCATTAAAAAATAAATAAATTGGTCTCTACTTTAATGTGCATTCAATTCAGAATTCTCTAAATAAATTTCGCTGTTGAATCTGACATATGCAATCATTACTAACATCTTTGAAAAGAATCCTGAATGTCTCTAACTTATATACCTGCCAAAGAATACATTTCCTAAAATCATAGCTCTTTTGGTATTAGACTTTGCATTGGAGTACAGTAGTAATGGATAGGGAGAATTTACCAGATTGCGTGTTAGTAAATAAAGGAAGGGAAACTGGACACCTCTACATGAAATACTAGGCATCCTTGGAAATCTCACAGTGGTTTTGCCTGGCTCTTGTTGTTAAGGATGATCTGGCTTGAGAATCATTCTTTCATACCACCTCCTCTTAAAGGAAATCTCCAATATTTTCACTTATTCGAAGTGGTATAAGAAAAAAAATGTGTCAAAACATTCAGACATGGGAGAAGCAACACTACAGACATCTATGACTGAATGGGCTCATCTATTACTGCCATGGCTCAGGAAGGAGGAGGAGGAGGAGGAGGAGGAGGAGGAGGAGGAGGAGGAGGAGGAGGAGGAGGAGGAGGAGGAGGAGGAGGAGGGAGGAGGAGGAGGAGGAAACTTTATTGCCATGATCATTGAAAGCCTGCTTTACAAATAAAGGTATCCCGGACAAAGCAAGAGCAAAAATTTTTATTGAGGGTTCCAAAATTGAAGGATCTGATTTACTGTCAGCTTTGGGGGAAGCTAGGAAGCTAGTTTATTTCTATTGCTAGGCAATGGAATGGACATTTCGGGATGGCAGCAGAGCTGGGGAAGTGCCATGTGAAGGACATGGAATGTTGAGGCAAAACAAATATATGCTGGAAGATTGAGAAGAAAGGGTACATCCAGAAACTCATTTATGTTTTTTGAAGAAAAAGATGAGATTTTAAAGAACAAATGCAATATATGAAGCAACATAGCAACAAATAGAAACAAGGATAAAGTAGGCTTAACTAGGTTTTGTTTCTTTATCATATCTCTTACTTTTAACATCTTTTGCTTGATATTATTTTTCTATGCTCTGCATATTTTTAGTTCCCCTGTAAGGGGGTAGCAGAATAGATACATATGTAAAGGTTATTTGTGCCTCAGTGGATTTAATCTAAACATCCTCCATGAAAATGCAGATATGTATTACATATTAATTTGCAGCCTGCAAGATTTTTGCCATTAAACAAACAGCCCAACTAGAAGTTAATCAGCTTAATAGAAAAAGTAACAAACACTCCACAGTTCATTTAATTCATTCTGAGTTTTCCTAAGAAAATATTCTCTAATTACAATTAAGCCATTATGTTCACAAATTTACAGCCACATAACAAAACTGTGTACATAAAAGAAAACATGAAGTGCAACATAAAATGACCCTTGCTAGGAAAGAGAAGAAAAAAGTGGAATAAAGTGGATCAGAGATTTTAAAAAAAACACCATTTCTAAGAAGTAAACATTGTCTTCCATAAACAAGATGTGAGGTCCACCTAGTTCAGTAGTGTCATTACTAACAAACAGCAGAAGCTTTCCAATATATCAGACAAAACACTTTCTGACCTCTGTTGGGAGATACTAAGGGATGAATGTGCTCTAAAGTGACCCTAGTTTTTCTCCTAAAGTTTTGATTGTGAACTGAGCATCTTTGGTGGTGAATGATCCCTTCATGAATTACAGAAAAGACAATATTCCTAATATGAGGGAGGAGAGCTGGACTAAGCTGGACTCAATACAAAAGAAATACAGGTAGTTCTGTGGCTGGTACTATGGAGTATGAAATCCCTAGGATCTTGTACTCTGCAGTGATTCCTCGGGGGGGGGAGCAATGACAATGACTTGTGTGACATTCTCAGCTTGCATCCCCACTGAATTTGCTTTACCATGGCTGGCTGTAACATCAGAATCAGTAGCCAGGCATTGAGAACCCAATTGTGATCATGTGACTGTGGGGATACTGCACAGCCACAATTTCATAGACAGATTATAAGTGCCCCTTCATTCAGCACTGTGGTAATTTGGTCACTGAACAAGTGGCCATAACTCAAGGCAACCTATAATGGTCATAAGCAAGCTGTCATTCATTGGGTGTTCTTTAGTAGTACAAATATCTAGAGGCCACTATGTTTTGTGACACTATATTGTTTGCATCGCATTCGTGTTGGAAGCAGCAAAGTACTTCCAGGATGAAAGGATTAGCCGGTGACATCACCTGGGGGATGCCTGGGGAGGCTCCTTTTATGTCCCCGTCAAAGAGCTGGAGGGAAGGACAGGAGCTCACCTACCCCACAGCAGCACAAAGGTCTCAAACTATGTTGTTTAGAAAGTAGGACCTTTCTGTAGGCTTGGGATATAAAATCATTTCATTTTTGCCTGTGTTGAAACCTCTTTGACAACCTGTATTAGACAACCTAAATCAGAATATCAACAAATAGCCTGAGCCTGCAAAGATGAAGTGAGGAAAGCTAAGGCTCATAATGAACTAAGGCTTGTGACCAAAGTCAAAAATAACAAAAAAAGCTTCTTTCAACATGTAAAAAACAAGAAAAAAGTGAAGGAAATGATTGGTCTATTAGTGGGTGAAAGTGGCAAGAAGGTGACAAGCAATAGGGAGAAAGCAGAACTATTTAACTCGTTTTTTGCATCTGTCTTTACGCAAAGGGAAAAAACAGACCAACCTATCAAAAATAGTGCCATAAAAAACAGTATAGAAAGACAAGTTAAGATAGGCAAGAAAATGATAAGTGAGCACCTGTCCAGCCTAGACGAGTTCAAATCACTAGGACCAGATGGATTACACCCC
Organism: Azemiops feae; assembly: GCA_023970755.1. NCBI lineage: Eukaryota > Metazoa > Chordata > Lepidosauria > Squamata > Viperidae > Azemiops > Azemiops feae. The sequence continues at coordinate 20,325 of JALGBA010004197.1, forward strand.
AAGGTTCTCTCTGGCAGATGTAATCTCAGAACCACTGAACTATATTTTTCAAAGATCCTGGAGCACTGGGGAACTACCAGAGGACTGGAAAAGATCTGATGTAGTTCCCATCTTCAAAAAAGGAAAAAAAATGGATCCAGGAAATTACAGCCTGACCTCAATACCTGGGAAGATTCTGGAAAAGATAATCAAACAACAAATCAGCGAACACCTAGAGGCAAACAAAATCACTACTAAAAGCCAACATGGGTTTGTCAAAAACAGATCATGCCAGACAAACCTTATTGCATTCTTTGACCAAGTGACAAAATTAGTGGATCAGAGGAATGCTGTGGATATAATTTACTTGGACTTCAGTAAGGCATTTGATAAAGTAGATCACAACCTACTACTTGATAAGATAGAAAAAATGTGGGTTAGACAGCATCACCACCAGATGGATTCGTAGCTGGCTGACCGGCCATACTCAGTGTGTGGTCCTCAATGGAACTGCATCTACATGGAGGGAAGTGTGTAGTGGGGTGCCCCAGGGCTCTGTTCTGGGGCCAGTGCTCTTCAACATCTTCATCAACGATTTGGACGAGGGGATAGATGGGGAACTCATCAAATTTGCGGATGACACCAAGCTGGCAGAAATAGCCAACACTCCAGAAGACAGGCTTAAGATACAGGAGGACCTGGACAGACTTGAAACACTGGGCGCTATCTAACAAAATGAAATTCAACGGTGAAAAAAGTAAGGTTCTACATTTAGGCAAGAAAAACCAAATGTACAGGTAAAGTATAGGCAGCAGTGGTGGCGAACCTATGGCACGCGTGCCAGAGGCGGCACTCAGAGCCCTTTCTGTGGGCACGCGTGCCGTGCCCCGGAGATGGTGAGGGACTGGCCCCCGCCACCCTGGCCCCGCCCACCCAGTCTGCCATGACCACTGCGGCACGCCCACCCAGCACCCAGTGATAAATAAGTGGGTTTTGGGTTGCAGTTTGGGCACTGGGTCTCTAAAAGGTTCGCCATCACTGGTATAGGGGGTACCTTGCTCAATAGTAGTAACTGTGAGAGGGATCTCGGAGTCCTAGTGGACAATCACTTAAATATGAGCCAGCAGTGTGCTGCAGCTGCCAAAAAAGCCAACACAGTGCTGGGCTGCATTAACAGAGGGATAGAATCAAGATCACGTGAAGTATTAATACCACTTTACAATGCTTTGGTAAGGCCACACTTGGAATACTGCATCCAATACTGGAGGTTTTTAAGAAGAGACTGGACAGCCATTTGTCCGAAAGGTGTAGGGTTCCTGCTGAGCAGGGGTTTGGACTCGATGACCTCAAAGGTCCCTTCCAACTTTATTATTTATTATTATTATTATTATTATTATTATTATTATTATTATTATTATTATTATTATTATTATTATTATTATTATTATTATTATTATTATTATTATTATTATTATTATTATTATTATTATTACATTCAGTGAAAAATAAGTCATTTCCAGTCAAGAATTTTCTTTCCAATCTTGAGCAAGGCTCCCTTTTTTAACTTTGATGTCTAGAAAAATGATAAGAAAAGGGATTGGCTTTCAGGAACAATTGGAATCTCCATACTGAGATGGTTTGGAGGTCCACATTTGGCTCAGGGGTTGGATGTTTCCAGTGCTCTCTAGTCTCTAATAGTTTTATACAACACTGAAATTGAATGCAAGACATTCTACTTTAAAATGTTTATATCAACATTTTACTTTGAAGTTCCCTAATAAATGTTAAGTACCAGAGTGGTATGTTTGTATCTCTTTCAACTGATCAAAGATGTTTCATTGAAGTCTGGCATGATAGAAGATTAAGTAAAAATTTTCCTTTTAACCAAGTGTTTCTTCAGCACACTGGGGATTCTCTATAACTAGACACTAATATGTTCTGTAATTAAGAAATAATGGGCTTTCTAGGGTGATTTATTTCCATAGATTTAGTGTCAGCTCTGAAATGCTACAAATTAAATTGTTGCAGACCTCTTAACATAATACCTTGAGAATCTGGGTTAGAAATCTATTTAAACTAACTTCTGTTTTTCTGCAAAAACAAAACAGATAGAGGCTTTTTTTTAACTACATTCCCTTTAAAACTAAAAAAAAGTAGGTGCATGCCTGTGAATAATGAAAATAAAATTTAGACTAGTGACAAGAAAATAATTCACAAAGGGAAGCATATCCTTCTTAGACAGCAATTTTTTAGGCAACTGCTTTAGGGGATTATATTTTAATCTTCACTTGGTACATTTTGCTCTATAGATGACTGAGTAGCTTACTTCATTCCTGCCTGAGTTTTGAATGATCTTCTTTGGGGATAAAAGATTGCCAAGAGATGCTTCTTGTTAATCAAACTAAAGATTAATCTTTTTTGTAGTAGAATGTGCTAATCACTTCACTGCCAGTCATATTGATGCATTTGAAGGAAAAAACACAAACTGAAGGAAAAGCTTTTGTTGCATTTTGGAACTAAGGAAAGACTAATATGACATAGACCAAGCCAGTTTGGTGTAGTGGTTAAGGCACTAGCACAGAAACCAGGAGATTGGGAGTTCTAGTCCCACTTTAGACATAAAGCCAGCTGGTACTAGACATATAAGTCCTCAACGTATTACCATAATTGAGCCCAAAATTTCTACTGCTAAGTGAGACATTTGTTAAGTGAATTTTGCCCCATTTTATGACCTTTCTTGCCACACTTGTTAAGTGAATCACTGCAGTTGTTAAGTTAGTCCATGACTGTTAAATGAATCTGGCTTCTCCATTGACTTTGCTTGTCAGAAGGTCGCAAAAGGTGATCAGATGACCCCAGGACTCTGCGACCATCATAAATATGAGTCTGTTGCCAAGCATCTGAATTTTGATCACATGACCATGGGGATGCTGCAATGGTTGTAAGTGTGAAAGAAGTCATTTTTTTCAGTGTCGTTGTAATTTTGAACAATCACTAAATGAACTATTGTAAGTCAAGAACTGCCTGTACGTACATGTATGCCTGTGTCTGTGTTTGCATCTGTGCCTGTGCCTGTGTCTGTGTTGGAAAGCTAAACAACAGTCAAAATGTTCACTTTGAATAAAGTGAATTGAGCTATTCAAACAAAGAGAGGATAAGGGAGTAGGAAATTAATGTATTCCTAGGAATTTGATTCATAGTATAGTATAGTATAGTATAGTATAGTATAGTATAGTATAGTATAGTATAGTATAGTATAGTATAGTATAGTATAGTATAGTATAGTATAGTATAGTACAGTATAGTACAGTATAGTACAGTATAGTACAGTATAGTATAGTACAGTATAGTAGTGTTGTGAGTCCGTGCCAGCCAGTGGACCCGGCAGCTGAGTCCGGGGAATCAGAGGAGGAGGAGGAGGCGTTTGGAGAGCCATCAGAGTCGGAGGGAGGCTCTGATGAGTTACAAGACTCACAGTCTGATGAAGAGACTGGCCCCTCCAATCGTGTTCTGGATGAAACTCAGCTGTGTGGGAAGGATGAGTCAGACTCTGAGGATTCACAGGTGGTAGACATTATTGATGCTCGTAAACGAAGGCAGTTAACTAGAGCAGGTCAGAGGGAGTCAATACAACAACTCCAGGGGAGGAGGAGAAGGCATTGGAAAGCCATGCCTTGGGGCTGCTTTATAAAAAGGGAAGGTGTGGGCGGTGCTGGTTGCTGAAGGCAACCGTTTGCAAAGAACTTCCAGGGATCATGGTCTATTTGTTTTACCAGTGAATTTCTTGTTTAACTCCTGCTCTGTTTGCTTTTTTAACCAATTATCTGTTGGAAAAGTATTCTGTTGTTTTTGTTTTGGAGAAAACCTATCAGGACTGTTTTTGAAATAAAAAGGGGTTGGTTTTTCCAGCCTACTGTTAAAGAGGGGTTTGTTCTTGTGACGCAACAGGGACGGACGTAGGCTGGGACAGAACAAGTATCAGGCCAAACAAATTGGGATTCAGTAAGTAATCAAGCACTTGAGGTTGATTTCACTGGAAATTATTCAGAGCAGCTGAGCAGGCCATCAAATGATAAAAATCCAAATCCTGGGAAGTCACCCAGTCTCCAAAAATATTGTGCAGAAAAGTGGTGCTTGGTACACTTCCATACCTAGCAAGAGTAGAGTCATTGCTAATTGATTACTGCTAAGTGTTTGTCTTACATCAAGGTGGCCACCAGCCAATACATCTCTGTTGGACTGATCTAGAAACTCTGCCACTCTGACTTCAGATGACCATCCCATGAATTCTATTGAAAATTGGATCAAGATTTGACACTGCTGCCTGCTGTTTTGGATTTTGACTTATTGTAGTCAAGCTTGGTTGCTTGAGATTAGCTAATTGTGCATATGGTTGTACACATGCCTGTACTACCTGAAAATCTCTGCTTTCTCAGAGAAAATTGCTACAATTTAAGCCCAAGGTATGTGCAAGGTCTGAGCAGATTAGATTAGCCAACTAGGACAGGTTTCATTTGCATTGGACTTTCAGGCCTCTGGCTTCTAGCTGCCAATAGTTATTCCCCTGTTGTTGTTATTAATCTGTTGCCTGAATCTGAGCTATTTATTGACGAACTGATTGAGTTTTGGACTGGCTGATCCTAAGCTGAAAACAAGATTTATGTATCCCTTGTGGGAAAAAGAGATTTTTTTTTTAACTGTTTAGCTAATTTATTCTAGCTGTATTTAACCTTATGTTTACCAAGTTGTTACAGGCTGTAGGTTTAATTAAAAACAAATTTGAAAGCTCAATCACTTGGTTAATTGCAGTGTATAGCTGCTAGCACAAATGTTTTTGTCAGTCTCAAAGCCAAGAAAATGTTTTGGCATAAAGGTGTACATTTCATTTTTATTCTCATTGATTTTGGCAAATGTCAACACTGGCCAGAACAGACTCAGGAAGTTCCATAAATTGTGGGTGATAAATATGGATCATTATCCATAAAAGAGCCAAATAGATCATTAGACCATGATATTAACATCAAATGTTGAACATTCACTCTTTCTTTTCCAGACTCCATTTGAATATTCTGACATTATCTCACTATATCTGATTTTAACCAGCAGACTACATTTAAATGCTGGTTAGAATTTACTAGTATCTAGAAGTGATTTTCCTGTAAAATGTACCTTCCATAAATCAGGAATTTGCCTGCTGTTTCTTTTCTATATCAGTCAAAGATATCTCCAGTCTAAATGAGAAAAATGGCATTCAAAAGGTAGGTCCAATTTTTCAGCAATTAGTTTTTCAGAATTTTTGCATAAACTTTCTGCAAGCTACTTGCTCTTCTTTATGAAAACTGGTGTGAGAAGATGTTTGAAGCATTGAAATAAGTTTGTGATATTTCCCCCTGGCATCCTAAAATGTTAAAAATTGGCAATAAATGTCAATGTTCAGTTAGATTCTGGAATTTAACATAATAGAAGATTGGCAAATAAACATGCAAATCATTTTTAAATAGATAATAAAAATTGCAGTTGTGAAGTAGTTTAGTTTTCTTTGCCTGCTGTTTCTTTCCTATAAAATGCTTCTTGTACTAAGGCCAATAAATATACTTTCATGCATAGCCTGGGATTATATCTAGTTTGTATCATAATATGGTACTTTGAATATAATGATTTTTGAAGTGTTAATTAGTTTTAATTGGAAGTCTTTGAACTTTAACTTTGTCATACCATAAAAATCCATGCCATCCAAATCTCAGGCCATTAGTTAAACAGAATGTTGATAAGGGTAGTCTGAACATGTCTATACTGTATGTTAATAGGTGACTTCAACAGAAAACATTGTTCTGCAACTGATAAGAAAAAAATATAAGCCCTAAAAAAAGCCTGAGCTATGAAAAATTATATACACTTTCCTTAAAGGCAACATAATAACATTAGATATAAGAGTTAGGCCAAGGCTCTAATTGTTATTTTAACAAGCAGTTCTTAGATTGCAGACGGAGATAAGGAGATGCAGCAAAACAGACTGCCTTCTTTCCCAGTGTGATCTTTATAATCACATAGTCACTAATACACCCAACCATTAGACTTCTGGAAGAAGAAATGGCAATCTGAAGTCTCTGCTAAAAGCTCTTCAAAACCTATCTGGGCAAGGAGAGGACTTGAGATTGCCCATAAGTGCTCCAGAAGGCTTCTCTTCCTGAGGAGACCACAAGATACTGGTAGCAGTCTCTGGCAGGTTTAGACTTTTGGGAGACAAAGGAATAGCAATTTTACTAAAATTTGATTGTTGGTTTTGAAAGGACACTGGGTTTGCATATTTCCTTTTCTAATCACTTTCAGATATGGCTGAGACTTATTTCAGTTATTAGAGACTTTTGGATAGACAAATTTGACAGCACTCAGGGAGTTTCCTTCAATCCTTGGTGAAATAAAGTTTTAACTACAAGTTTAATGACTTAATTTTTTTTAATAAACAGCAAAACATTTTTAAAACTTTGATTTTAGAATGTTACAAATGGACTAAGGATCCAGATAACTTTGAAATTCAATTTTAGAATTAACTATAAAGAATGCTTCCTGTGGGAAACTGCTTTAGTTTTGAATTTAGAAAAAATATAATCTTTTAAAACTTGGACATTAGATGGGACTAAATATTACAATTAAAGGAGAAGAACACATAAACTCTACTTACAGTTACAAAATGAAGCAAAATATTCTAAAATTAGACACATTGAAGGATGTTTTTGATATTGTTATTGTAAGTTATGGTAACCCTTAGTGGACTTTTTATAGGAGAGAGACTGGCAGAACCAGGGGGAGGAGTCAAGTGGGGCATCAATTTAGAGTCTCTATGTAGTCACATGAGAACAAAGTCCAACTCCCCTTGAATGCCACTGACCCTTATCTAGTTTTACTAAGGTGCAAACAGTTAGTCTAAGAAGATTCCTGTGCATAGGCTTGAGCAATAAAGCAATAATTTTGAACCTTCACGTATGTTGTTTGCACTTGACATTTTTCCTGATGACAGGAGTGAAATGACAATGCTTTATAGATTAGTTTATATGTAAGGTACGGGATATGGAAGAAAAATATTATTTGTTGTATTTTAAGAAGTGGTGATAAGTTACTAAAATAGTTTATGTATTGTGATGAGTATGGGAAGTCCATTTTTATATATTTCTTTTACTTTTGCCTTACTATGTTCTTACTTTGTTATTTCTCTATATTTTTTCCTTTCTGTTCTGAACCTTCTAGTCTTTCTTTTTATTCTTCTTATATATCTTATTTTTAGTTTTATGAGTTTTTATTGTTGTAAATTATAATATTTAATGAAATAACTATTAAAGAAACAAATACACCCAACTGGCAGAGTGAAGAAAATTCCATTATTTCTTCAATGGAGATTATATATATATAAGTTTGTGTGTGTGTGTGCATATATGTGTATATTTGTGTATCATATTACATTAGTATTTTAAGAAGCATACAACTGCATAATTATTTTCATTTGTGTTCAAATTCCAAATCGCCACACTTGCACGGTAAAAAAGAAAGCACAGTAAATTGAAATACAAGCACATCCTTATTCGTCTATTTTAATTTATTTCTGCCTTTTGTCATTTGTTTCAGGAAAGAGGAAGCTCATTTTAAGAAAACCCAGCTTTTTAAAATTAATAAATTTAAATCAAAAAGCTAAATTTAAATCAAGAAGCTAAATCATCTCCACCCAAAAACTTTGCCTTTGGTTTATAAATAGCAATGTTTCATCTTGTAACATTGCCCATCTTGGCATTTTTCATGGGTCTGTATTAGCTGGCCTGACCCCAGAGCAAATATGGTCTTGTCTTTTATAGTGCCTTATATTCTATTGTTAGAATATAAGAAGGTATGTTTAAAAGTCATACAAAGGATGAAAAAAAGAGGCCAAAAAATAAAATAAAATAAAGATAAGGGATTTTAAATGTTATCATAAATGTTATTGTTTTCAAGAGAATGATGGATGGTGCTTTTTTTCACTAAATGCTGATGCTCTGGAGAAGAAATGAAGCTAGTAGCATCTATCAACTGTTGACCAGAATAAAAGTATGAGAGAACCCTCTGACATTATTACACTCGGGTTTGATATTGGTCATCAGGGCAACACAAAGTATGCTAGCATGTACTTCTCCAAACTCAAGAACTGGAGGAATATGCATTAAGAAGTCTATGAGGAATCACCTTAAGTGAAACAGAAGCACTAGAAGTCATTTTACTAAAGTCAATTGCACTTTAGGTCAAGATTCAGCAGCAAAACTCCTACAAGATCATAAAGTCAGGTATGAGCTGCACCAGACATGGTGGCCTTGATTTTCATCTGGAGGAGAAAAAGAGGAGAGGGAACCACGATAGATTTGTGTTGTTTGTAAGGCAGTACAGATGACATGCATTATTTTTTTAAAAAATCTTATAGCATATGTATTATCCTTTCTAGCATGCTTCAAAATGTATGCCTTGTACTTCTAATTACATTACGTTAGTTATAGCTGACTGCTGATTGATTTTTGCCCATGTACTATTTCCATGTTTTAATTAATTATTTATTTAGAGCCTGAAGCTTGCTGGGTAAAATAAGTCTCTGGACTGAACATTTTGTATATTTCTGGGATCAAGCCTCTTCTTGAAAGTAAAATGCACCACAGTTAATTAAATATTTTGAGGGGAAGTGACTGGCCCCAAGCTCAGTTTATTGCCTAATAAATAATTTAAATTCATGAGAACATGCAGATGGTGTTATTAATAAAGGCTACCAGAACCATGAGAAGATTAAATTATTGAAAGCCTCATAGATAAATGTGTGGGGAGGGTGGTAGCAATCATTTGGATCAAATGAGAGATGGGAGATTGTAGACCTGTAGCCAGTTTGGATCAAGGTACTAACTGGACACTGATTTTTCTGCTTACCTATTGATCAGCTCAAGGCAGTCTTAGCTTATAGTAATAGAAATAGCACTTAGACTTATATACCACTTCACAGTGCTTTACAGCCCTCTCTAAGCTGTTTACAGGGTCAGCATATTGCCCCCAACAATCTGGGTCCTCATTTTACTGACCTTGGAAGGATGGAAGGCTGAGTCCGTCAGGATCGAACTCCCAGCAGTCAGCAGAATTAGCCTGCAATACTGCATTCTAACCACTGTGCCACCTCAGCTAATCTTGATACATCCCCTGCATTTCAAAGCTAGAAACAATAAAAAGCAAATGCAGGCCAGTTTTAAATCACCCTGGAAGGATTAGAGCATGGGAAATGCCCCAATTTGTGCTGAACTATGTAGGGAGACTTTTTTTTACTATTGGCACTATAGTTTTTTTCTCAGTCATGGAGGTCAGTATTGTTCTATTGTTTCCTTGAGAAACACCGTTTAAGCTTTAACTTTCCTAATACACTTTACCTGTAAAATATATGCATCCATGCATATATGGATGGATGAACAGATACATAGATACAGGTAGTCCTCGATTTACAACAGTTTGTTTAGTGATTGTTCAAAGTTTCCGCAGCACTGAAAAAAGTGAGTTATGACCTTATTTCACATGACTGTTGCAGCGTCGCCAAGGTCAGTGATCAAAATTCAGACCCTTGGCAACTGACTCATATTTATGACAGTTGCTGTGTCCCAGGGTGATGTGATATCCTTTTGAAACCTTCTGACAAGCAAAGTCAATGGGAAAACCTGATTCACTTAACATCCGTGTCACTAACTTAACAACTGCAGTGATTCACTTAACAACTATGGCAAAAAAGGTCATAAAATGGGGCAGAATTACTTAACATATATCTTGCTTAACAACCAAAATTTGGGCTCAGTTGTAGTTGTAAGCTGTAGATAAATTCATTCATTCATTCAGCTTCTGTACTACTAACTCCTGCATGCATATACATACAATTCTTTACACATGAATTAAATTATTCATAAAATACTTATGGTGGATGAACAATAAAACTTCCATAGTAAAAATATAAAATTACATTTAATAATTAATAGTTAATAATAGTTAAGCTTTAAGGGGAAACATCCCTTACATATTCAAACCTAGATAGTTTCTGGTTAATCAAGGAATGATCTACACAGGACAGATCAGCTGGGTCATCTTTCAAAAGAAATCAAAGTTGGGGCAGGTCTGATTTTAAGTGGGAGACTTTTCCAAAATACAGGCACCGCTATGAAAAAGTAGCTACTCAAAGACTTAAATTCCCCTCCCTTACTTCACATACACAATAATAGCCTGTTTCCAGGAAAACTAAATGGGTTGGGTCAATTGTATTTGGAGTATATGAACAGTGTCCTCAATTCAACCATACAGATTATCTTCTAGGAAGATTTATGTACAATGAATGAGCCTAGCTAGTTTTCCTGAATAGAATCTGTTGGTACAATAAAGTGACTAAATTAGTAAACCAGCGAAACTCTGTGGACATAGTATACTTAAATTTCAGTAAGGCATTTGACAAAGTAGACCACAACCTGCTGCTTAGTAAGCTAGAAAAAGATGGGATAGACAACAACACCATCAGATGGATCTGTAGCTGGCTGACAAACCATACTCAGCGAGTAGTCCTCAACGGCACTACATCCACATGGAGAGATGTAAGCAGTGGGGTACCACTAGGTTCTGTCTTAGGCCCAGTACTCTTCAACATCTTCATTAATGACTTAGATGAGGGAATAGAAGGGGAACTCATCAAATTTGCAAATGACACTAAACTGGCAGGAATAGCCAACATCCTAGAAGACAATCTCAGGATTCAAAAAGATCTTGATAAACTTGAACAATGGGCCCTATCCAACAAAATGAATTTTAATGTGGAAAAAAGAAAAGTTTTACATTTAAGCAGGAAAATCAAATGTTTAAGTACAGATTAGGGGAGACCTGGCTCAAAAACAGTAACTGTGAGAGGGACCTTGGAGTCCTAGTGGACGATCACTTGACTATGAGCCAGCAGTGTGCGGCAGCAGCCAAAAAAACTAATACAATCCTGGGTTGTATAAACAGAGACATAGAATCAAAGTATTAGTACCGCTTTATAAAACCCTAGTAAGACCAAACCTGGAATACTGCAACCAATTTTGGTCACCATACTACAAAAAAGATGTTGAGACCTTGGGAAAAGTTCAGAGCAGAGCAACTAAAATGATCAAAGGCCTGGAGACTAAAACATATGAAGAATGGCTGCAGGACTTGGGTTTTCGCTAGTCTAAAGAAAAGAAGAAACAGGGGTGACATGATATCAGTATTCCAGTATTTGAGGGGCCGCCACAAAGAAGAGAGCGTCAAACTATTCTCCAAAGCACCAGAGGGCAGGACAAGAAACAACAGTTGGAAATTGATCAAAGAGAGAAGCAACCTGGAATGAAGGAGAAACTTCCTAACAGTGAGGACAATTAACCAGTGGAACAGCTTGCCTTCAGAAATCGTGGGCGCTCCATCACTGGAGGATTTTAAGAAGAGACTGGACAGCCACCTGTCTGAAATGTTATAGGTTCTCCTGCTCGAGCATGGAGCTGGACTAGAAGACCTCCAAGGTCCCTTCCAGCTCTATTCTATTCTAATATAAAGCAGACTCAATCTAATCAACCCTTCACATTGAATCTCTACTTTTTTAATCAGTTTGAGGCAAACAATTGAACGAGATATCCCTAAATTGCTTCGGAGAGAGGTGAAAGCAATCCTAATTTCATGTTTGAATCATAGAATGTATGCTTAGAGTCATGTCTCATTACAGGGGATATAACCCCCGGCCATAAAAAAAATTCAGTGTACTGTTTGATTTTGCAAAGTCTCAAATGATGCTACAACTTTCATTCCAAATATTGACAAAGTAGGTTATATTTTAATTTATAGTATTTTGTGGGATGTACAAACACAATAAATAATAATTTTAAAGTCCAGTTTGTACTTTTGCAGTGTTTGCTAACAGACTAAGATTTAGAAATACTTGACTCCAGGTTGTACTAGCAGTACAATTCAGGTGAGGAGCAGAAGTGAAGTTCTCTAAAGAGAATAGAATTGAATCACAGTAATAAAAATTCCATGTTGTTCTGTCTTGGAGGTATTTTGGTGGAAGGGGTGAGAAGATGCAAGGGGAGGATTTAGATTAACAGTCTCACAAAAAACTTGTGGAATGTAAAATAACACAAACCACTTTTTATTATTTTTTAAATCTTATATTGCTTTTTGCATTGAATGCAAAGATGAGTAGTCATTTATTTAGAGGGGGGAAACTAGCATATAAAAGCAAGAATGAGATTATTTTGAATTGTTTCTACATGTTAAATCAGAAAACGTAATATTCCAAAAAGTGGAGAAAGGAATGAAATACTGGTTGAAAGAGAAATGGTTTTTTTTATTTATATTTTTAAAAACTGCACAACATCACATCTTTCTGCATCTTTTTTAATGAGCAAGTTGCAATATAGAGCAACATCTGACCAGCCTCAAGCCCATTAGGTACTGTTGCATTATTTATATTTTAAATTGATTTAACCTGAAATTAATTATGCATGTGAAAAATGGGAGCCAAAAATCTGGCATGCAGTAGTCTTATGCATATAGACTAGGGCAGGATGTGCTGTAATACTAATATATTTAAACACACCCATTGACTTAGGATGACTTTGGCAAATAGCACTAGATGTCTGACATTACTGCAGTGTGGAAAAGAGCAGGTTATGAATGTCAGCTATTGAGATGCTGAGATATATGCATTTATAATTAATGAATAGTATGACTTGTTTGAGATGGATGACTATAGAAATTGAATAAATATTTTTGATTCCCTGTGGAATCTTTGAATTTTTCACTTTTCTGGATATTGCCATTTACTTCTCTTCATCAAAATATGTCCCAATTAAACCTGAACTTCCCTATTGCTCTATTTCTTTCCTATATAAAATGAAAAATCATATCAAAATAAAGTATTTTCGTTTGAAAGCCGTAATCACTGAGTAGGCTGAAAAACTCATGCTTGGTATACTATTGCCAGATACATTGATATATTAGCCTTGATTAGAGCTAATGTTATTGCTTTTCCTTTTCTATCGTTCTTAGAAGTGATCAATATAAAGTGTCCAAGAGCTCAGATATTGGGTTGGATTTGATATTAGATTTGATGATTTAATACTAGGAAACATTTGTAGAAACTATATAGATTTATATGGTGGAAAGAAGCCATCAATATGTCAAGGGCTTACTGCTTTTTCCATTCTTCTTATTCTGCCTCTGTTTTTCTTTTTGATGCCGAAAATAAGCATATTTCCTATAAACCTAGTGCAAATAACTTCCAAAGTGATTTTTTTTTTCTCTTATTCTGAACTTTGGAAGTAAACTTCCTAGGGGTTTCCTATGTCTGTAAAATAACTTTCTTAGAAAATTTCCCAGCTCTGAGCCTGAAGCTTTAAGAGAACTTAAGCTTTTCTAGGTTTCACATTTTGTAAAGATATGTGTTAGACATGTTCACCGCCGGGATTTATTTGTAAAAATAATAAAGGTGGGGAAAATAAATAAATAAATAAATAAATAAATAAATAAATAAATAAATAAATGAATGAATGAATGAATGAATGAATGAATGAATGAATGAATGAATGAATGAATGAATGAATGAATGAATGAATAAAGTAAGCAAGAAAGCAAGCAAGTAAGTTAAATAAGTAAGTAAGTACTGGGAAAGCTCTATAGCTATTAGTAATTTAGAGGGCTGCCTTTTTCTCTGAAATCCGGGATTGTACTCAGTCTTTTTGCTAGGTTCCTGCCTGGCCTTCTGCCATCCAAGCTTAACTGAATGTACTCTTTAAAGGAAGAAGAGGATTGAAATTACACCCGGTAGCCATCATTCCGACTTCATCACTATCGTTTTAATACAGAAACTGTGGAGACATATTTCTTTGCTCATAAGGTCTGATCACATGCTCAGATCAGTAGTTATAAACAATGCCTAGCAATTGGGATTGGGATCATTTTTCATTCCATGAATAATTTTCTGCATTTTAAATAATCTGTACAGGTTTCCTAATCCCCCTCCTTCTGATACCTCCATATTCTTTTGGATAATTTGCACTTCAAAATATTGACACTGAAAGGCAATCTTATGTCTCTTTCAACACAAAACACCTTTGATTAGCTTTGTAGCCATTGTATCTTGTATTCGTATCTTTGAGTTCTCACTGTACATACTGGGGCAGAATTATAATCATGAACACTGGATTTTGCAGGTGGTAGTGATAGATGGTGCATTATCAGAAAGAGAATCATGAGTAAGATATTCCTTAGATACAAGCTTCATTCCATCTCTAGTGTGGCTACACAGTGAGCTGCTGATACAGTTCTACAGAGGAATTGTTGAATCTGTCATCTGTACTTTTATAACTGTCTGGTTTGGTACAGCAACCAAACAGGACAGGTACAGACTTCAATGGATAGTTAGGACTTCAGGAAAAACAACTGCAACCAGCCCGAAGGTGCTTTTTCCAGGAGGCAACTGGACTTTCTTGTGTTTCTTTTGAAGACATTCCGCTTCTCATCCAAGAAGCTTCTTCAGCTCTGACTAGATAGTGGGGAGTGGAAGGATTTATATTGCTTGCAGACAGAACCAGCCTGCCTTCCATTGAGGATCTGCACGAACAAGAAAGAGGGTTGAAAAAATATCTACAGATCCCTCACATCCTGGACATAAACTGTTTCAACTCCTCCCCTTGGACTGCCACTATAGGGCAAAACAACTAGACACAAGGACAGTTTTTTCCCTCGTGCCATCATTCTGCTGAACACCTAATTCCCACAGCACTGTCTTATGTCTAAAGATATTTACATGTAGTATGGCTATATTAGTATTATCCTTCTCATCTTTCCTTTTACTGTCTACTGTTGGTATCTTATGATTATATTACTTTGTTGTTTGTATGTAAACTGAAAGCTTATGCACTGGAGATAAATTTCTTGTGTGTCCAATAAAGAATATTCTATTCCGTTCCGTTCCGTTCTATTCTATTCTATTCTATTCTATTCTATTCTATTCTATTCTATTCTATTCTATTCTATTCTATTCTATTCTACTGTAAAAATTAGCATGTCACTGTAAAAACCATACAATTCTTTGCCCACTAGAACGCATGGTTGTAGAAATCAATGCCTATTTAAATCCCATTAAAATAAATAGGAAAAGAAGTAAGCAGTTAATATAACAGGAAACAAAATTAGAAACCTAAAATATGCAATATTTGGATTTTTGAATCATATGTGAATATGAAAATACAAATTCTACAGCATGCAAAATGAAACTTCCATGTAAATTATTGTTCAGTAATTTGCAGAGCTGGCTAGAATGCAGCAGTATTATCTGGAAAATAATGTGATACTTAATTCACCTGTGATCATAATGGATGTCCTATGCAGCTAATTTCAGTTTGGCATTTTGCAGTTTTATTCTCTGATGGCAAGTAAAACATTTTTGATTAGAAGTAAATGATGTTTTCTTCTTTATTAACTTTCTTGCAGAAATGGCTGGGGAATATGAATTTTTGCCTAGACTGTTAAATTATAGTGGCAGGTTTGCAAAGCCACATTAAATATACAGTATCGTATAAATTTCTTTCCACATGATAGAGTTTTGATTCTTTTTATTGCAATGTATGATGATCTGGTCAAATTGGGGCATTTTTCTGATTGAAAAGAGAGCATAACAGAGAAAGAAACCCAAGAAGCAAAACCCTTTTCCTAACCATTTGAAAGATTTTCAAATATGCAATTCAAAATGAACAATAAGATGTAGGAAGTTGTGCTGTAAAACATCTCAGATTGCTATTTGGTCTAACAAAGTACGTGAAACTAACAATGAATGAAGAAATAGAAAAAGAATATGGGAAAAATATTTCCTATACTGGAAAAAGATGCAAGTACAGTTACATTCATGCACCTACACTCCAAAGGACATTTTTTTAAAAAAAAATTGAAGTAATACACACCCATAGATGACCATCATTCTTCATTTGATATATAGGAGAAGAAAGGGTAGCCATCAGCAGACAGTAACTAGATATGTAAAAAAAAAAAAAACATCTTCCATTTTTCTAATTAATTCATGTGTTAGAGCTACATGTACGGTGCCAACTTATAATACTTGTTAAAAATTATATATCGTGTATTAATTAAAATAACTTTAATGCACAAGGTTTTAAATGTTAGCCACCGTGGTGGGATTCAGCAGGTTCGCACCACTTCGGCAGAACCAGTAGCTAATTTTTTGTTGCCCAGGCCCAGAATGGACTTCCGGAAGCAGCACTCACACAGTTGTTCACATATTTGAATCCCACCACTGGTTAGCCATGATGTTGAAGGTTTTTAAAAGTTAGTTTTGTAAATTTGTTCTGTTCAAAATTATAAAAAACAATTATAAAATTAAAAAAAGACCAAAGCCGCCAGGAACAATCTAGTGGACATTTATAAAAATGAAACAATCATTTTATCTAAACCAGACAAAATCCAAACATAGTACAGAATGTATGCATCACTTAATGCACTCATCAAATAAATCAATATTTTATTCATAATAATAATACATATGCATATAAACTGATCTTAATTGGCCCATCAAATATCAGTCAGGCTAGCTGAGTGTCTATATAAGCCTTTCCTCCATTTTCTTCTACATTTCTTCCCTCAAGAAAGAGATTTTTTTATTTATTTATTCTATACTTTTTTGCCTCCTTCTCAATGTTTCTTGACACTCTTTTAAACTTTAATTATAGTAATTATTATTATCAGGTGGCTGCGAGTTTTTTTTCTTCCTCTTTTATTTTCCTCTTTCTTATTTACAAACCTCTTTATCGCTCTGCAGACTCCCTTAGGCTGTCTTCTCTCTGGGTTTATTAAGAGCATGAGAAGCCTTGGAATCTCTAGACCATGAAAAGGATAGTTGTACAGTAAAAAAAATAGCTTGGCTTTCTTGTAAGTAAGGTATCTTGCACCTTCCTCATGATAATAAAATGTCATTGAAAGATTTTTTTCTTTCATTTCCCCTCAAAATTAATATCATTTTTATTAAACTAAATGTGAATGGTGGAAAGAGAAGGTGGAAGAAATATGAGACACAACACTCACCTCATCTAATTAAAGAGATTTATAAGAATAAGTGGGGGAAACACTTATGATCTTGACAGACTTGAACATTGGGCGCTATCTAACAAAATGAAATTCAATGGTGAAAAAAGTAAGGTTCTACATTTAGGCAAGAAAAACCAAATGGACAGGTATAGTATAGGGAGTACCTTCTCAATAGTAGTAACTGTGAGAGGGATCTCAGAGTCCTAGTGGACAATCATTTAAATATGAGCCAGCAGTGTGCTGCAGGGATAGAATCAAGATCACGTGAAGTGTTAATACCACTTTATAATGCCTTGGTAAGGCCACACTTGGAATACTGTATCCAGTTTTGGTCACCATGATGTAAAAAAGATGTTGAGACTCTAGAAAGAATACAGAGAAGAGCAACAAAGATGATTAGGGGACTGGAGGCTAAAACATATAAGGAACGGTTGCTGGAAATGGGTATGTCTAGTTTAATGAAGAGAAGGACTAGGGGTAACATGATAGCAGTGTTCCAATATCTCAGAGGCTGCCACAAAGAAGAGGGAGTCAAGCTATTCTCCAAAGCACCTGAAGGCAGGACAAGATGCAATGGATGGAAGAGAAGAGAGAAGCAATCTAGAACTAAGGAAAAATTTCCTGACAGTTAGAACAATTAATCAGTGGAACAATCTGCCTCCAACACTGGAAGTTTTTAAGAAGAGACTGGGCAACCATTTGTCTGAAATAGTATAGGGTTTCCTGCCTGAGCAGGGGGTTGGACTAGAAGACCTCCAAGGTCCCTTCCAATTCTGTTATTGTTATTGTTATTTGTCAGCTCTGCAACGATCTTGGCTGAAGCCATTTTTGCTTTGTTTTCGGTTGCTACAGTACTGGGAGGGGGGACGGTGGTTTTAATGTTAGACTAAACAATAATTTGTTCCGTGGGAACCAAGGTCATTGCTGTCTGACTTTTGGCGGGCTGAGCCTTCCATTAGAAAGCCCACCAAAGTATTCTATTGGGGAACGTAGTTGATTACATCATGCTGGGGTGGGAAGTTCAACTTTGTACCATTGTAACGCTTTGGAGGGAACTCCAGACTTGGTTTCACTTTTGACTGTACCAATACTTTGTAGCCAATAAACATGTACTTTAAGGAAACCTCTTGCCTTGGAGTTCTGCTTTTACTGGTCTCATCTATCGGAACAATGACATCATCATCAACATCATCATCATCATCATCATTATTATTATTATTATTATTATTATTATTATTATTATTATTATTATTATTATTATTATTATTATTATTATTATTATTATTATTATTATTATTATTATAGAGTCATCTCTCAATTTCTTGAAGAACAAGGGAATAAGCATGTAATCTGCATCTATTTATCTATTTATCATCTATCTATCTATCTATCTATCTATCTATCTAACTATCTATCTATCTATCTATCTATCTATCTATCTATCTATCTATCTATCTATCTATCTATCTATCTATCAATTGTGGCACAGTGGTTAAAATGCAGTACTGCAGGCTACTTCTACTGATGGGGGTTGCCAGTTCAGCAGTTCAAGTCTCACCAGCTAAAGGTTGACTCATCCTTCCATCCTTCCAAGGTCAGTAAAATGAGGGCCCAGATTGTTGGGGGCAATATGCTGACTCTGTAAACCGCTAAGAGAGGACTGTAAAGCACTGTGAAGTCTAAGTGTATATAAGTCTAAG
Source organism: Azemiops feae (assembly GCA_023970755.1). Classification (NCBI taxonomy): domain Eukaryota; kingdom Metazoa; phylum Chordata; class Lepidosauria; order Squamata; family Viperidae; genus Azemiops; species Azemiops feae. The sequence goes on from JALGBA010004197.1 coordinate 39,131, forward strand.
TGCTGTTGTTATCTATCTATCTATCTGTCTATCTATCTATCTATCTATCTCTACCATATCTATCTATCTATCTATCTATCTATCTATCTATCTATCTATCTATCTATCTATCTATCTATCTATCTATCTATCTATCTATCTATCTATCTATCTATCTATCTATCTATCTATCACTATTGATATATATTTAACATCTACTGTCCCAAAAGGCAAATGGACTTTCTTGTTTTGCTTGAAGACGTTTCACTTTCATCCAAGAAACTTCTTCAGTTCTGATTGAATGGCGGAGAATAAAAGTATTTATATTACTTGCAGTCATGAGATTGTTAGCCCTCTTTCTGAGAGTGATTGAGGCCACTTGGAGGTTTATCTGTGCCCTCAGGGTCACCTGAATTCTTAAGTTCTGCTAATACATTTCACACTAATTTCTACTGAATTTGAATACCTACAACTATTTTTAAAAGAAGCACCATCTTAATGCATATTCTTATACACACAGAGAGAGACACACACAGAGACAGTATGTATGTGTGTGTGTGTTTGTGTGTGTGTGTCTATGTATATATATATATGTCTATGTATATATATGTATGTGTGTGCGTATACACACACATATATACATAGATATTCCTAGTTTAATTAAGCTACCAATCAAGGTTTCTAATTTTATTATATTAACTGCATTATTGATTCATTTTTTTTAAATGACAAGGATGATCAAATTATAATCAACCTTTGGGTGCAAGAGCACATAGAATTTCTCTTTCAGGTTTTTAGAAGAAATCTCTGGGTAAAAGTGAAGAAAGATATGAATTTAGCAGGATTTCACTGCAAGCACTTGTTTGTGTCGATTTTACAACAAAGACTTCCGCACTGAACTAAGTATGTGGCTTATTAATAGATGAGATGGCACAAATCTACTGAAACAGGCTTCATTGTTTCTATGAAGACTTTTTTTTTTACCAATGGTCTAATTAAAGAAGAAGAATGAGTAATTTTAGGGATTACTGAGCATAAATATTAAGGCTGTGCAATGCTTCAGATTCAAAGGGAGAAATGTGATTTGTAACATTCACATGCCCATATGTAGTACCTGTCAAATACACTAAAACAAATGTACTTTTTCTCGAGGGCATGCAGCAGCTACAGAGGTCAACTGTAGAAGGTGGGGGAAAATACCACTGATTTATCATCCAAAACAGTGCTCAGTTCTATAAGCTACTATCTGTAGAGTAGCTTTCCCAGCACTAGATGCTGTATCAATCCTGAGTCTTATGAGGTTATTGATTTCTGAGCTTGATTGATTTTGCAAATGTTTAATGACCTAACTAGGTAACAACATCAATGCAAGCTGAGTAATGAAAAGTTTGCAAGAAAACAACCAAGTACAAAGAGCACCAAGAACCCAACAGTTCAACCCTAAACTGCATATATTCTCTACTGTACTTATTATCTACAATAAGTATATTGTACTAATATCATGTCTTCTCCTTCTATATACAAACATCAGGAATCCGTGCTGGGTCCTGTTGACCTAGAATTCTATTTTCAATGTTTTCAAGAAGACAGTAAAGACTCCTTGTAAGTTATTCAGATAATTGATATTTGAAATATTTGCTATAATGTTATCTATAATGGCTCTCAGATGTAGTATGTAGTATGTAGTAGTGTGATGTCTATCCATTGCTCACTGTTTCATCTTTTGCATTTTCCTCTAAGCCTCTAGATAATTCCTCCTCTTCTGCTGCTTTAACAGTGACATCAAGTTTGACTTTCACAGGAATTATTCAATGTCTTCAGCTAGTTCTGATATAGCTTGGCAGGAACCATGGCAAAGTACATTAGAGAGACGAAGCTCTTGCTCTGAAGAATTCATGAACTATAACAAACAAAAGCCAAAATACATACTGTGAGGATTTTTTTTAAAAAAAAGAAATTGCCCTTGCTGTAGCCTTTGTTCAAGGCATACAAGGTGGCTGAATTTGAGAATTAGCTCTAGAAGTCTCCTATACAAAATATAGAGTCACAAAAAGATGCAGCCATGGTACATACACTCTCTTGATGCCCTTCACTGCTAATGTTTCTTGCCTATTTTCTAAAATCAGGAGTCACAGCTGGCATAAAGGCATGGTTGATTGGCAAAACAAACTCCAGTTCTCTAGTTCTGGAGAAATTTAATGCCTGCCCTCTTTTTCTTCCTCATTTGCTGAGAAGCCTTCAGAAATGTAGCATTTAAATTACCCACTGGAGAACAAATTAGCTGTGCACATTCCCTTTCCACTGATCTTTCCTCCAAGGAATAGCAATGAAAAAGTGCAATCAAATATTTAAGGAAGGGAATCCCTTCATATGCTAATACACAATTTGCTTTCTGTAAAACCCTTTAACTTTGGACACTTATAATGAATTACAACTTGCAAACAAAGCTCTTGGTTTAACTGGAGAATCTCTGTATAAAAATGGAAACTAGACGGGCAAGGCAATACCTGAGACAATTATTATGCCATCTGCCATCCTTAGAAAAACAATTCTCTAGAAAATTAAACCTAAATTCATAAATTTGGTTAAATATTTACAACTGTGTAAATTTTCTCAAACCTTTGCTTGACAGCAAAACAATCATCAAGCCAAATTAGACACTGCTTTTTTAACTCAATGATGGAGGAATGTGAATGTGCAAAAAAGCTCATCTTTTTCCTCCATGTTTCCACTTGAACAACTGTTTTGTAGGCAAAACGCATTTCACAGAATCCTAAGAATTGGATTGTGTGCTGTTGTCTGAATAGGCCAGCTATATTGTCTGAAATTGGAAATCTTTGCTAAATGTGTTGACAAACCATTTCAGGCCTTTGAAAGTAAAGTTGCTATGACGATAGAAGCAGTTGGGCATAGGAGATGTTGGGTCTGGCATTCATGTCATTTCCCAATGTTGTCTTTTTGGTATTGTGGGAACAGACCTCTCTGGGACTGTTACATAGTTAGTTCCAGTGCTTTTTTTGTAAAGAAAAAAAAAAGGTGCCAGAACTCACACATGTCATACAACCCACCTTGCCTACCCTACAAGGTTCCATCCAAAAAAGGTGCCGGAACTCCGTTCTGAGCGTTCTATGAGAAAAAAAGCCCTGGACTTAGTTCATCTGAAAGAATGAGTAGAACCTTTTATCATCATATGTAGGCTAATCTGTGCAAAGTGATTGAGGCCATACCTGATAGTCTTATATTCACGGGTTCACAATCTTCAGTGGCTCAATAAGCCAATAGATTCCCAGAAAATCAAGTAGTCTGTCTTTGGAACATTATTCTAAAGTTCTATGTCCACAGATGTCTTAATATGTTTCCTAATTATTCTTGCCATGGTATGTTTGGTAACTGATTATTGTAAGATGCTTCCGTTCTGCTGTTTTGTTCAGGCTCATTTGTTATCTTGTTTTTCTTTTACATTGCTCAACTTAGTTTGCTAAAATTGCTTTGATGATCACATTGTAAGATGAATTTGGATTCAAGGCACAAACAACAGTTTTTTTACTAATACAAGGGCACACCAATATTTGGGTAGGCTGTGTAGTTATATTTGCCAGATGTCACAAGTTGTCTGTGTTAACTTGGATTAATCAAAGTTAGGTACTAATGACATCTGGCAAATCTTTCTGGTCTTTAGGAGTAGCAGGAAATTATTTATTTGCTTTTCTGTGGGCCAAGTGATCATCTGTGCCCGTTAACATTAATAATAATAATAAAAAAAAAAACAAATGGGTCAGGAAGAAAGTATGCAATTGATCATTCATGGATCAGAGGTCATTTTGCCAAGGAACAGCTGTGAAAGAGCTGTTCAGCAGTGCACCATCTGCTATTTGTTTTCTTGATCGTTTCAGGAGATGAAAATCATATTTTCAAAATGCAGAACAAATATGGATAAGCATTGAGCAGACTAGGAATCCAAGGATAGCTTTTTCACAGCAGTAATTGAGGCTGATAGGAGAATAATTCAAAATTCCTGGATGCATCAGGTTAAGAAATGATACTTTATATCATTGGAGGGGGTTCTTTATAAAGTATTAGCCACATAGAGTTTAATATTTCCTGCTCCATTTATTGGACAAATTTTAATTACTGGTTTCACATTAAAACCTTATGAATGGGAAAGGCCAGGGAAACCTTTGGAATTATGAGAGCCCATGGTAGGAGCCCTCTCAAAATGGCTACCAGAGAGATTTGCTGTTGACAAAATCACTGTCCTGGTGGTCATGGAAAAATCATAAAACACCCAGATTTTAAAGAACCCCCTCCAATCTCCTGTTCCATCTCAGAACCCTGAAAGATATTCCTGCAAATAAATAGGCTGTCATGGTTCCAACAGACAGAGATAAACAAAGCAGAACTCCAAGGCTTGAGAATTCCTCAAAGAACATGTTGATTAGTTACAAAGTATCAGCACGGTCAAAAGTGAAACCAAGTCTGAATATACAAGTAACAATTTCCCCATACAAAGTTAAATGTCCCACCCATAAAACTATGCAAGCAACTACATCCCCAATATGCTTTTTATGCAACTCCCAGTTCCTAGTCTCGGGAGCAGCCATGACCTTGGTTCCCATGGGACAGAAGATTATTTTGACTAATGACGCACCTGGGCAACCCCCCTCCTTCCGTTCTATGTGGTAACCTAGAATGAGAAGAAAAAATGGCTGCAGCCATGCTCATTTGTAGAGTTGACATAGGCATCTACTTTGCTTTTTAAGAAGCCAGTCTTCTCTTTAATTTAAGAGAAAATGGCAGATGGGGCACTCAGCTTGCATGGATGTTGTTACACCTTTGGAGTAATGGTTTGGAACCCATTTCTTGAAAAGTAACTTTCTCTCTTATACTCCTTATATTAAACTTAAAATTCCTGTCAGATGCTATGTGATAGCTGTACGTTGCTTATAGAATAATATCCCCAGTCAACCTTGCCTGACAACTTGTTTGTTTTGTTTTTTCCAGTGCCACATACACTGTTTTTATTCAGCTGGAACTTTTAAATTATCCATGATCTTTGATCAGTCATTGAAAGACCATATTGTACATTTGAATTTATCTTCTCCTCTCTTGGGGGAAAATTGGACTAAGATTTATTTTTACTATCCTGTTATTTTTTGATGGATGCACTTTATAATCCTCAAATACTCCATACTGTAGAACCAGATTGGACTGGGCTAATATGCTTCAATAGTTTCTTGGCCTCCCTGTTCCAATAACCTCCTATTGCTAAGTTATCCATTCTTTCATCCATACTAAATAACAAGCTGCAAAATTCAGTCTCAAATTTCGTAATTCTAACCATCTTCTTTTTTTAGCATCCTAGAGCAATTTATATTTAATTCTTAGTTTCTTGCCTTGCCAAATAGATTTGGCAGCTCTTCCAGCAAGCAAAAGATGTCCTGCCTAACATAAATTGTAGCAAGATAGAGCTCAACTCAAACAAAGAATAGTTCTGATGTGCATCTGCTCCATGGAACACAGGTGGCAACCTACACTTCCAGTTTCCACTTGAATATCATCCTGAGTTCCATCCTCAAGTGAAAAGAGAAGCTAGTCTCTCATCATATTTTGAGGGAGTCTTAGAATTAAATGCTTGCCAAGCCATCATAGTTCATTGAGAAATGGAAATGCTGCTCTCCATTTCTTGATGAGTGTATCTTTGGGACTGTCTTTCTCAACTCATTTCTCCCACCCTTGTTCTTACATTTTACCAAGCTAATTTGTTAAACAAATGTTTTACAAAACACAAACTGAATTGACTAGGTAACAATTTTGAGCTTACCATATTTGGGCTGTAAAACCCCACTCTTTGCTGGCATTGTTTTGTAGCATTCGGTTGTCTGACCAAATATTGACAAGCATCCTTTCCATTGCTACTCAAGACTCAGGATATAGTAATATATGTATTATGGCTGTCAATAGTAATATATGTATAAGACTGTCAAGGTTCCAACTAATGAAACCAAATAAATCAGAACTTGGAGACTTGAAGTTTCCTCAAAGCACATGTTTATTGGATATATAATATCGGTAAGGTCAAAAGTGAAACCAACTCTAAAATTCCCCTTAGGGATTCAATGTAACTAAATGTAACAATTCCCTCCCCTCTACTATGCTATAGATCAATAAGACATTTTATTTTTGAAATAAGCAGATGTATATAATCTTCAAATCATGAATAAGCCTTTAACAGCTTAATTTGGGGTCCTGTTTCTCTTTGTCTGACAACCACTTTGACTGAAATGAAATTAACTCCTTGAATTGCTACATAGAAGAATGTCCGAGCATAAGAAGTAATGAAATTCAGGTGTCCATCTTTTTACCTTTTTATTTAGGAGATGTGCTTAAATATGCTTGACTGTCAGAAATTTCGTCTCCCGTTGTCTTGCCATAGGATAATCTTTCTACTTTGTAAGATTAGCAGCTGTCAGCAAGAAGTATGATGAGATTATCACAATCTGTTCCTTGCAGGCTGTCTGAATACAGCTACAGACCACTAGGGAATGAGGTTTAGGAGTCTTTTCTGCAAAGGTAAATAATATAAGCATTCTTCATTACCTCTTCCTTGCTCTTGTTGTTCATTTTCCCTTTCATTCAAAAAAAGATTAGATGATGATGGATAAGACAGGATTTGGTGAAATCAAGTGCATTTCATTTTAGATTGCTTCAGTTTTTTCATATTTGATTGCATAATGTATGACATATACTGGACACTAATGAAGGTAGAATGACAAAGGAGACTGAAAGTTAGTGAGTGAAGTCTCAAGCTGTGTTTTCATCCTGTCCATTATTATAGCTAAACTGAAGAACTGGTAATTAAAAATGTATACATATTTATTTGAATTTGTTTTCTGAGGTTTTCACGGGTGTTTGTATGTAGGTCTTTGGTAATTCGGGTTTTCTCCCACGTAAAATTGAAAGTGTCTTGGCAACGTTTCGACGAAGTCCCATTCGTCATCTTCAGGCTGGCGTCTTCGGCTTCGTGCTTCTAGGAGCAATGTGTGATCGCAGCTGTTTCTTCCTTTTAACTGCCAGTGGGGGTATGAACTGATTGGGTGGGAGCTTGGCTGTGTTCTGATTGGGTGGAGGTGTGTTCTGATTGGTTAGGGGCTTGGCTGTGCTCTGATTGGATGGGGGGTGGCTGTGCTCTGATTGGATGGGGGTGTGTTCTGTTTGGGTGGGGGCTTTGTTGTGCTCGGATTAGTCTGAGTTGCAGGGGGATTTGAGATGGAGAGCTGCGTTGCTGTTGTTTGGCTTCGCGTTCGTGGCCCCTCTCACCTGTCATTACAAACCTCTACATGGAACACTTTGAAACCCAAGCTCTAGAAAAATCTGATCACAAACCCAAACTCTGGCTCAGATACGTAGACGACACCTTCATAATCTGGCCACATGGGAAAGAAAAACTAGACAACTTCCTCACACACCTCAACAGCCTACACCCCAAAATACAGTTCACCATGGAAACAGAAGCTAACAACCAACTTCCCTTCCTGGATGTCTTAGTCTACAAGAAATCCAATGGCTCCCTAGGACACACCATCTACCAGAAGAAAACACACACAAACCGCTATCTGCACGCACTCTCACACCACCACCCAGCACAGATCAACTCCGTAGCCAAGACACTCATCTCGAGAACAAAACGCTTAGCTGACGAACAACACCTAAAAACCGAACTACACACTCTCACCAATGTACTAACATCCAATGGATTCCAAAGAAATAAGATTACCAACCTAATCCAAAAAGAAACCCCCACTAAAATCCAAGACATAGAACAAGAAAACGGAAAAGCCCTCCTCCCATACATAAAAGGCACCACAGACAAAATCAGCAAGATCTTCCACAAACACAACATCAAGACAGCATTCTGCACAAACCGAAAAATATCCACCATCCTAAGAAACCCCAAAGACAAAATTGAGTTAGAAAATCAAGGAGTATATGAAATCCCATGCACCGCCTGCCCCACCACATACATCGGACAAACCAACAGAATAAGTGCACGCATTGAAGAACACAAGAACTCAGTCAGAAAAGAGGAACCAACTTCTTCCCTGGTCCAACACCTCAAAGCCAAAGGACATAAAATTGACTTTAAAAATACCAGAACTATCACCAAAACTGAACACTTTAACAACAGAATAATCAGAGAAGCCATTGAGATAGAAAAACGCCCACACAGCATGAATAAACGAGATGATACCTCCCGCCTACCAGCCATTTGGAAACCCAGCCTTATTGACAAACGAGTCCCTAACACAAAGAATGACACTAGACCCACACTCACGAAAACCACACAGGATGTCACCACCACACATCCACGCAAAAAGCAAACCCAAACCCACACCGATGATGAGGCACGACCACAAACCAGAAACCAGACCACAGCTGCATCATTAGCCATTTTAAACCCCTCCAATCCATACATGAAGCAAACTGACACCCACCTTGAAGATATGGCACGACCACGAACGCGAAGCCAAACAACAGCAATGCAGCTCTCCATCTCAAATCCCCCTGCAACTCAGACTAATCCGAGCACAACAAAGCCCCCACCCAAACAGAACACACCCCTATCCAATCAGAGCACAGCCAACCCCCCATCCAATCAGAGCACAGCCAAGCCCCTAACCAATCAGAACATGTGCCCACAGAGAGGGCTCCGAGTGCCGCCTCTGGCACCCATGCCATAGGTTCGCCACCACTGTTCTAGACCAAAAGGTCAGACCAAATCCAATCAGAGTAATTCACAGTTGGCAAATAAAGTTTCATAGTAACCAGCAGGTCTTCCTCGCATGCTCAAATATTTCATGGGGACTAATTCATGTCTATCTCTATATTTTTTTTAAAAAAAAAGCCAGAAATCCTCTTGAAGGGACACTTAAACCATTAAAGTCCTGTCAAATGAGGCATCACGTTTTTTGTGGATAGGTCAAGCCCTTGTAGATCATGAAATGTTCTTCTATAAAAAGCTACAATTATTTATTGTAGCTTTATTTATTACAAGACACATCTGACAGAGCTCATGGCCCATTTCTTCTAATAATGACAACTGTCCTAGATAACAGCTTTAGTCTCTGAATGAAAATGTTACTTCATCCTTACAGTCTTCCCTTGGCAGCATTTATAGATGAAGGATCATTTGACTGTTTTTTGGCAAACAAAACAGTAAATAAATTATTTTAATCTGGGTGATCTTCAAGAAAAAAAAACAAGCTGACAGTGTAACATTTTTCTTATAGCAGCTGGATACAGCCTGGAAAATGCTTCTTTTTTTTTTTAACCCTAGAGAACAGCTCCTTCAGTCTCCCAAATGCATAGACAGAAAAAAAGAGAATAGATATTACCTTGTTGAACAAGTATAAACTGGAAGGTGCAGCTGCACAGAACAGGGAGTTTAAAACTTTGTTTTCTCCTCCTTTTCTTCCTAGAGTTTTTAGATCCTTGGAGGAAAAGTCAGAGAGAGAGAAAGAGAGAAACATTAATGTTTTCTATTTGTTCATTGCTACTGACATTCTTATTCCCCTCCCAACACAAAAGTAGGTTTTCAGGTTAAAAACTGTTGGAAAACAATATTATATGAGTAATCTTGTTGTTGCTATGGGGTAATTGTTGTTGCTATGGGGTAACAGGTAAGTGCTGAATCTATGGACTATGAGCATTTCCTTCTAGCTGTAGAAAGAGAACTGAGTATTACTTGCTAAGACAGGGGTCTTCAAACTTGGCCCTTTTATGATGTGTGGACTTCAACTCCCAGAATTCCTCAGCCAGGCTTGCTGGCTGAGGAATTATGGGAGTTGAAATCTACACGTCATAAAAGGGCCAAGTTTGAAGACCCCTGAGCTAAGAGATGGCAATGCTTGTTGAAATGGCCTGATAGCACTTCAAAAGCATCATTCGACTTCTCTTCTTTTGCGTTTAGAAAACATTTTTGTTAGGCGCTGCCAAGGCCCAAACTGTTCACCTTTGATTCAAGGTATATTTTCCCTGAGCGCCAGATTGTAGTTTAGCTAATCTTTCTGGCACTAAAGAAGTTGCAGGTTTGATCATAGCCTATCCATCCAATTGAACAACTAGGGTGGTCCAAGGAAGAAAGGCTATGCAGGTTATCCAGTTAGGCTGTTTGAATAACAAGGTGTTCTTGCATCCAGCTACACTGCTCAGCTCTAATTCCCTGGCGCTGAAGCAGAGATAAAATGTATATATTTAGGAATAAAATCTCCAAGTGGTTTTTCTTAGCATAAGCAAATACCTAGAAAATATTACCATGAATAAAATACTATGGCAATTCTATCCAGAGGTAGAGTTTAGGTAAATGAAAATGGAAAACATTGCTTTTGAAATAGTAAATAAAGAAAAACTTTAAAAAGCAACAACAAGCTGTATTTAACCCATATGCACATTATTGCCTCCATCAAATTGAATGCAGGTGCAGGAGCAAATTGAGAGTGAAAAGGTTAGGTTTTTCAGTATTAAAATTACCAGGAATACATGATCTTTCTCCAGTTAGTAACCCTTTTAGCCAGGTTCTACAGATGCAAGCACTATTTACAGTGAAATAAAAAGTACAAATTATTATGTCTTTCTCTCCAACTCTAATAGAACAGTGGGTTTCAGCCACTTGTGTTAAGTAGTATGGATGGTGTCTTGCTATAACCTGGATCCATCTAAATGTATCATACTGTTAGCTCAGTGGTGGTGAACCTATGGCACAGGTGCCAGAGGTGGCACTCGGAGCCCTCTCTGTGGGCACATGTGTCGTTGCCCCAGCCTTGCCTCCCCCCATGACCCCCTCCTCACCAGCAGCCCCCCTGGAGAGTCGCCCCTGAGCGTGGCCCACGCGGAGCAGTGCAGCCACGGACATGGCCTCCAGGCAGTGTAGTCAAGACTCTGCCCTCACGCCCCATCGCGCACAGTTGATGCTGCGGGGCGCGGGCAGAGGGTGTGGCCGCCATGGCGCTGCTGGGCTGCCTGGGCGATCTGAGGTGGGCCCTGGAGGCGGTGAGTGGCCCTGCGGGCAGGCGGGGTGGGGCGGAGTGGGGGCGGGGCCAGTTTTGGGGCACTCAGTCTCTAAAAGGTTCGCCATCACTGTGTTAGCTGATGTCCAGCTTGTGATCCAGCCAGATCTTAACACTGCCCAGAAGGTTTCTTCTGCATCCTGTCCTCGAGTCCTTGTTCCTACCCAAATGTAGGATTATTTATTTATTTATTTATTTATTTATTTATTTATTTATTTATTTATTTATTTATTTTTTATTTATTTTTTATTTATTTATTTTTTATTTATTTATTTATTTATTTATTTGAATTTATTATAGTGGCCCACTCCAGCAGACATTTGTTTTTGTTGTCCAAGATTTATCTTCATTGGCATTTATTATGCAGCTTTGTGTCTATTCTTCCAGCTTGTCCAGTTTCTCTAATACATTTGCTGTTCCCACATCTATGTATCATCTACGAATTTGCAGTCATGTTTTCTAACTCTTCAACCAATATTATGTGTAAATATGTCGAATAGTACTGACTTGACTAACATTTGTCAGCTCCTTTGTTTTTTAAGATAGGGAAAAAAGTTTTTTGCCCTTTTCAAATCCTTTGGCATTTTGTTAATCCTCCGTGATTCCTCAAAGGTTACAAGTAGGGGCTCAGAGCCCTCTGAGACAAGAAATAGGATTATTCTGCCCAGTGGTGATAATATTTTGCCAAAACATTGTTTTGCACACACTGCACACTTTGTTCAAGATATAGTAGCACGAAAGGTGATTTTTATTACCTGTTCAATTGGTCACGTTTTCCACCATTCACTAAAGATGTCATTAACTTAAATTGGATTTAGCACTAAGAGAATCAATTTGGATTTTATTTTCTGAAATATCCACAAAAAAGCAGATAGGTATTCCAGCTCATAAGTTCCAATTTTAAGGATGGAAAATGCCTAAAGAAGACAGCTACCATTAGGATTGCAAAAATCCAGATCTGTGAAGGTGCTGCGGGGGGGCTGCCTTGGCAGGTAGCGGCATATTCTCTCTCTCTCTCTCTCTCTCTCTCTCTCTCTCTCTCTCTCTCTCTCTCTCTCATACACACACACATTCTGCTGCAGGATTGGGCAGGCGATCCTTGACCAGGGATTCCTCCACAGCTCACCAGAGGCCCACTCCACGGAACCCAGTTTGACTGCTGGGAGACGGGGCTGCTTGTTCCTTGGGGAAAATGGCTTGAGTACAATGATCCTTCTGAAAAACACCTGCCACTGGGAGGGGCGTAGGTGGAGGGCTCCTGGTCCATTGGCATTGGAGAAATGCCGGCAGAGGTTCAGCTGAGTCTGAACACTCGCTGTCAATTGGCTGTGGTTGGAGGGCGGGGATGAAGGGGGCACAAGCATGTGGCAGAGCCCAAAAGTCCCATTCTGATTTTCCATATGCATTAAAAGGATAAACATGCTTGAATATAAGAAATTAGGGGGCAATTTATATCTTTGCATCATAAGAAAACAGATAAAGATTTGGCGGATAAGTGAATGCCAATAATCTACAATACATTACCAACCTAACTGCTGCTGTTACAGCACACCTTGACGGGGCAATGATTTAGTACCTTTAAATTTGACCTTTTCTACCAAGTGTATTTCAGCACCATTTTCTAAGATTTTATAACATTTTGTTATGTGCTCTTCAATTCCATGAGTCATGGAAAGATCAAAAATATTATTAATGAAGAAAAGGTCTTGGCAACTTTGTTTGGATTATTATGGTTGTCTGCATTCCCATTAACCTTTCTGTGACTATTTCCTAATCTTAGAACAACATGTAATAACAGGTGTTACCCGACACATTGAAAGTGCATGCAAATTTACTGTGATAAATTGAAGAATGAAGTTGGAGAACTTTGTATCTATCCTGGTAGTGTAAATGAGGCTTCAGATTTTTTTTATCTATCTCTTTTATGAACGCAAATTTCAATTTTGTGACTTGAATACATGAAGAGGATGTTTATAGTAGTTTACACAACCATCTATTGCTTAAATCTACTAATTATCTCACAGATCTCTCACATTCTCAGGTGCCTGCTTGTTTTCTTCTCCTTCTGTCCATCTGGAGAGGTGTGGTGACTCAGTGGCTTAAAAGACACCAGAGGAGCAGTTTGAGTTCTACTACCGCATGATGGAGTTCATTCCCATCACTTACCTCTTCTCCTGACAACCTAGCAGTTTAAAAGCAAGTAATTGTAAGTAGATAAATAGGTAGCTCTTCAGTGGGAAAGTCACAGAGTTCCATGTTTCACCATATACTGCGCACTGCAGCTTGATGTTATGCTGGCCACATGATCATGGAAACATCTTCAACAGTGCCGGCTCAACAGCCTAAAGAAACAAAGATGAACACTGCTCCCTGAAGTTGGCTATGACTAGCAAAGGAAAACCTGCAAGGACTTCTTTACCTTTTACCTTCTGTCCAGCATCCTTTAACCCCCAGGTTGGTAAGAGGGTGGTTGAGTAATATGAAAGGATGGAGGGGTCCCTAGTCAAGGGAGCTGGGAGGCTGCAGTTGAGAGAGAACAAACACTCTTGAGAGGTTAGGGCGGATCAGTTAATAACAAGCATGGGACATTTTGGCAGGATTGTTTCCAGCGAAGACACACCCAGTGTTTGCTACTGATGTTGTGTTCTGAGCCTCTATGCTAAGGCCCAAATCCTGGTCAGCAGACCTGCAGAGGCCCTTGGTTTTTTTCTGCTGCTATTTAATGCCATGGCAATCAATAATAAAGCCCCCCCCCTCTTATTTGTGATCTATTAGGGAGATGCAGGCCTACCTTCTGAGACCTGGCTGGGCCTGGAGGAGAACATTTTCCTTTCTGAGATGTCCCTGATAGGATTTCAGGTATGGCACTAGCCAAGACCGCAGGATAGGGGAGGGGGATAGCTTTCATCATTCGGGAATTTTTGTTGCCGTTCAGGGACTCTGCTACACAAGTTGACAATTTTGAGAGCCTGTTTTTGAAGATAGGCTTATGGGAGCAATTGGGATGGTACGGTAGCCTCCCTGCTGTATGGTGGATAAAATTGCTCAGATCCATTCTTAGTTGGAGATCAAGCATGATGCAGTCCTTTATAGAAGCCTGAGGAACAGACTTACCCAAATATCTGGGGACAATTTAATGCTGTTGGACCTGAGGAAGTGGTCAGGGTCCTCGGAACTCTAAGCACAGCCTCCTGTGAATTAAATCTATGCCCATCCTGGTTGGTAAAGGCCACCTGGAAGGTGACATGTCGGTGATGGTGCCATTCAAACAAGCGCTCATAGACCCTCTTAAGAACCATGGCTGAAAGCCACTGATAATTTTTGTCCAGTCTCCTACCTGCTCTTTTAGAGAATCCTGAATAAGACAAATTATCTAGATCCTTTCCGTTCAGGATACTGGTCTAGATATGGGACTGAAACATCATTGGTTGCATTTCTGAAGGATGTCTGGTGGGAGCAAGATGGGGGTAATGTGTCCCGCCACCTGGTCAACTTTTTAACTTTTTTTCTTAACTTTAATCTTGTTTTATATTATTTATAATATTAATGCTCAGAGTCACTTAGGTGAGATGGATGGTGTAGAAATTTGAGAAACAAACAAATAAATAAAAACTGTGCCATTTGCTGGAAAATTCCATTAACTGGTTAAATATATGACAGCTTTTATTTTTGTATTATTAAAAGGTAAAAATAACCCAGGTGTACGTGTGCAGATGTGTCTGTATGAATCTGTGTGTTTAAACTTTAACTCAAATGTCATATATCCTGACACTCTTCCACCCAGCAGAAGCTTGATTCATATCTGTATGTACTGGAAATGGACACAGGACTAGGAAACATCAAGTCAAAGAGATTAATTTGACCTAGTCCCAGTGAGAACCTAGGCTCTTTCCTCCTGGAAAAGAAGCTGACATTTCATCTGATCTGCTTTCATGGTGGAATGCTCCCGGGAAGATGGATTTCCACTCTTCTTAAGCCCTATTGGCCAAGTGTGGTAATCAGCCCACCAACCTTTTAAAAATGTTGTCATTCAAAAGAGTGACAAGCCAAACAATTTGCTGAAGGCATTAAGAAATAAGAGTGGAAAGATGAATAGGCAGGAGGTGCCCTGACAACAAGTTAATTATCCAGTGCATCACTTGGGGACTGTCACCTTGTCATTTTTTTTAAGGTTGGCCAAGATAAATTCAAAGTCTCTATTTAAATTACAACACCATGCCTATTATGCTCATTCTGTGGTTCAAGTGACATGCTTATGCTTTAATTTATGGGCTTCAGCCGTGGAACGTTGCTCAATTCATGAGGCTGAAACCAGCAACAAAATTGATGATGCCTTGAAAATTAGCTCTGGAACTCCTCAATAGCTGTATAGTAATGAGGTTATTTTGAAAAAAATAAAGTTAACATTTAATAAAAATAATGTATAGTGCTCATAATTACTTACTTTCAAGTTTTTATTTACTATCTATCTTTAAAAACCCTCATGGTAACTGTAGCCTTATACTGTTGTTCCCTATTCCCTTATCTGTTTGATTATTTTTTTAGAAAGCCTGTAGGAATCAGGATGTTCAGTCATGAAAGAAGCTAATCTTTACTTCTTAATATTTTTAAACAAAGCACGCCTTAAATCTTTTCTAAAGTTCTTTCTTTACCTATGAAAATACAAGCAGCCTCAAATATACCAATCTTCTGATGTATTGAAAAATACATTCAGACTAATAATATTTTAGAGAACACAAAACATTTTTGTTCTAATCCTTTCTTAGTAATCACTATAACAATTTCATAAATTTGGCCTGCATTTTTTTTCTTTTATAAACTTTTGATAAAGGAAGCTTGAGAAGGAGACCTGCCTAAAGCCATTCCATCAGAGCTGGTGGAGCATGTAAAATTTGTACCGTGATCATAGCTTTCACTTTCTAAATCTGAAGTATAAATAGAAACCTGGGGCCAAGATATTCCAAAATAATATCTAGGGGTGGAAGGTATTTATTTGTTTGTTTATTAAATTTTAATAGAAGGTTTTGTTTTATTATTTTTTTATGCCACCCACCTCTTCTACAAGGTGACTCTTTACTCTCTGTCCTTCCTATCATATTATATCTATCATATTATATCTAAGTTTACATTATTTGATGTTTTTAGTGAAGGATCAGCGTGGTAGCCTAGTGGTGAAGACGCTCAGCTCCCACTGGAAGGTTGAGAGTTCAATCCTAGATAGCAGCAGATGGTTTTCTCTTAGGACAAACACAAAAAATATCTGCTACAAACTCCACATAGGCCTCAGGAAGGGCAGCCAGTAAACATTGAGCTTCACCAAGATGCCCTGACCCCAAATTAAGGGGCTACAGGGTTATAAAAAGAAAACAAAATATTTTTAGTGAAGGACATTTGTGTGCTTATCATATTGGAAATGACCCAAATTTGTAGCTGGAAATAATAACAAATGAATTCTTTGTGCCACATCAGATCTTTGAACCAAATGGTTTATTGGTAAGCCTAAATCTGTCTATTGATTTCTCAGAAGTTTGCTTCTCTCAGAAAAGAACTTTCTGCTTTTATATCTCATTCACAGGAAAGTTATATTTTTCCCTTTTTTTATAGTGCAGCTGAGCTTGCTTCATGGTTGTGGGGGAAATAGCTGCTGATACTGGCTTATTGTTGCTGATACTGGCTTGTTGCTGATAGTGGCTTGTCATTGTTTTCTTTTTACAGAATTCTCCATCTCTTAGTAATCTGCACAGCTACTAACCTGCAAAAGCATTAATATTCCAAAGGTTTGTCGAAAGAAAAATCTTCATCAGGGTCCAGTCCAAGCTGGGAATAAACAAAATGGAGACTCCTTTAGAAAGAAGGTTGCGGTTTATTGAAAAGGAGAGCCAGACAGAAAGATGGCTCTGGGAAAGCTGACCACATGTAGCTGGGAGTGGTGGGTTTTTATACCTTCTTGAGCTTTTGTTTGGAGTTCTTCCTGTTTGAGGCTTTGTATTTTGACTTGAATCTGAGTGTGCCCTTTTGGTATTGGTGGGTTAATTCTATTATGTTTCCTGTCCTTAGAATTTGGGTGGGAGCATGTAGATTTTAGGGGTCTTTGTCTTCCTAATTTCTTCAGTTTCTAGCTCAAACCTTTCTGAAAGGATTATTGAATTTGCATTTCCAAAAGCTGGCCTCTGCTGAGTTTTCTGCTTGGGGGAGAGGGGCTGGAGCTGGTTTCTGTCTTTTTTTTAAAGATCTTCTCCATTATTCCTTTGGGGAAATATATTCTGCCTTTTTAATATTCCCCAAAATATTTCTTTCTCTGGATTCTTCCCACAGGTTGTTAGTGAACCTAAGAGAAAGGGAAATGTAAGTAAGACAATAAAATCTGACTCTATTTTACTCATTCCATTGCTCGAATGTGGCCCTGGTATATCACTCAAAGGCGAAGTGCCCCAAGGCAAGTTAGTTTTAAATGAGATGACTTTCCAGAGTTTCAGCCCAATTTTTTTGGCAGTCCCAGCTCCAGGTACCAGAAGGGGAACAAGGCATCTTCCCAAAAGAAAATGGCCATCATGCTGTGCAATCAAAGACCGACCACTTTTGTACATGTATATATATATATCACACCTACAAAGAGGTAGGGCTTTCATTATCCTGCTGCTACCATCATCTTCATCCCAGAAACATAGCTCTTCACAACTTGGAAACCAAGTATGATTTGTAACATCTGCATCAATATTTCCAGATTGTTGTTGTTGTTAAAAAATCCTATGAGATGGATACTGTAGCATCTGCAGCTGTTTTTCTATAGAACATTCATCACTACATAATACCT
The DNA here is from genome assembly GCA_023970755.1 of Azemiops feae. Lineage (NCBI taxonomy): Eukaryota > Metazoa > Chordata > Lepidosauria > Squamata > Viperidae > Azemiops > Azemiops feae. The sequence continues at coordinate 56,987 of JALGBA010004197.1, forward strand.
CATCATTTACAGTACAGGCAAAGTGTTCATTTAACTTTGCCTAAATAAATGCAACCCTGAAGCTCATACTAAGGTTATAATGTGCTTTTTGTGCTGAACAAGTTCCTCATCAGTGGATAAAAAGAAGATCAAGCAGTGTTAATTACCATACAATTTTGTAACCCAAAGGAGAGTATATTAAAGCCAACAAGAAAGAGGGGAAGAAAACAGTTCAGAAGGTTACAGAACAGCTGTCAAGCTTTAATGATTTTGGTCAATATCAACTGACTCAGGATTGACCTAAAATTAAAAGGATCTCTAGTCCATCTTTAATTCTTAACACCTTTAATCCTCTGACTAATGCCAAACTACTGTTCCTTAAAATGTGTTGGTTTATTCTACTCTTGACAAAAAGTCTTAATGATAAACTGACTGAAAGTGTCATTGATTACTTAACAGACCCATTGAGAGTCTTTGGAAACAGCCAACTATTAAAAGATGATCACAAAATATTCATCTTACAAAAAATCACCACCACTGTTTATGAATAGTAGAGAATTACTGTTGGGGCTTAGTGGCTTACTCTGATTTCATGGGACATTTGGAATTAAAACCTGAGAAAAGCTTATGATAACTTTTTTACCAAATATAATAAATATAGGGGAAGGGGAAGGGTTTTTGTTTTTTTTAAAGGCCAGTCTTTAAATGTGTTTTCTCTGGCAGTGTTGTCTTTTTAATTACAAACTGAAGAGAGGGCATTTTAGAAGAAAACAATAACTAATTTTGGAAAAAATTAGATCTGATTACTTGATGGTTTTATGTTTAACCTATAACTTATGAAAAGTGGGTTTCTGGAAGACTGCTCTGCTAGAATTGCTTTGGACGTTCTTTGTTTGTGGGGAAATTATTTTTTTTAAATTGAGAAACTGAATCAGCTATCAGTAGGCAGACTATCCAGAAGGGGCCAGAATAATACAACTCTGTCTAAAATAAACTGAAACTGCTTCTTTGCTAGGACTTTCTAACACTGCTACAGCCCTGATTTTCTGAAATCAGGTGGAAGAAGAAATAAAATAGTGAAATACTACTTCAAGACCTTTCCATATATACCTAGGACTGGGTAGGATAACTCTCTAAAGGATTTCTTTAAGCCAGTGCAAATATCCTTAAAGGGTTCAATTTTAAAATAATAATTACCATATTTTTTTATTTTTTTTATACTAACAAATACCATTAATCATTCTCAGGCCATTTTAGTTGTCATTTACCTTCATTTCATATATAGACTGATGTTTTGCTGTACACTTTTAGATCTAGAACCAGTTTGGTCTAGTGGTTAAAGCACCAGGCCTGAAACAGGGAGACTGTGAGTTATAGTCCCATCTTAGCCATGAAAGCCAGCTGGGTGACCCTTGGGCCAGCCCGACTCACCTCATCTGTTGTGGCGACAGTAATAGGAGGAAGGTGTGTTGGATATGTTTGCCACCTTAAGTTATAAAGGTGGGGTATAAACAAACAAATAAATGAATCTCAAAGCAGAACAAAACAAAACAAAGCTGAAATATACAGGAAATCCCATCATATCTATGGATGCTTTTGCTCAGGTTGCAAGCATGGGGGCATGCTCATGAATCATTTGTAATTACAAAAGGTTGTATTTTTATTTTTGAGGCAACTCTTTTGTGGTGATCTGTGCTAACTTCTTGAAAAGCCTAAATGTACACTGTCTGAAAGATAAGAATATGATCAGTTACTCCTATAGAAAAATATTCTACAGAAACACAATGAAATATATTATAGAAATATCTCACAAAAGTAAGTGCCAATGTAGCATAATGATTGAGCTTAAATGGACTCCAGAAGATGGTAGAGGACAGGAAGACCTGGAGGAACATTGTCCATGGGGTCACGATGGGTCGGACACGACTTCGCAACTAACAACAACAAGCATAATGATAAAAGTGTTACACTTGGAATAGGCTGTAAACCACACTCAGCCACAGAAGCTCAGGGAGTCTTTAATTGATCTGTCTCTCTCAATTCAAATACCGCACACAGTTGTGCTTGTGAGGAAAAAATGAAGGAGGGTTCTATATATGCTTCCTTAAGCTCCTGGAAAGAAAGGTGAAATTTACTTCTGGTAAATAAAAAATAAATAAATATTTTGCTGACAATTATACAGACACAAGTACATAGACGTACACACAATGAAAAGTCTAGAGGTTATTTAAGGAGAAGTTTGTATTAACTAGGAGTTCGTTGCAGTTAGGTAGATACCCCAGATGCAAATAAGACACTTAATAATGTTCATGGTTGGGGAAAAAACATTTATGTTATGAAAAGTTTAAATATTTGGTAGTGTTGCCAGGAATCTACTCACTTAAAATAGAAACCAAAGGGATTGGAGACAGATACAAAAAAATAAAAATGCTTGCATTCTTTTCAGGAATACCAGCAGCAGTGAGAAACCCCACCTCCTTCCACAACTATCGTTCTCCCTCTTCAATCTTCTTTTGGGTTCTTTAAATTTGCCTAAATCTATTGCTGTCCTCAAAATTACCAGCCACTCAAAACTGGCTGATGCAGCAGCTAAACAGGCCGCTGTCTCTGGTTCTGAAGGTTTAAAAACCTTTAGAGTAGATGCATCCTTCCAACATTTGACACCTTTTAGATTGGCAAGAAATCTAGGCCTAATGGATGGCCTTGTATGCTTCTTTTATACAAGGATAGTATGAAATTCACTTTGACATTACCTTATCAATAACAAAAAAAACTGATATAGGAGAATACTCGGTGTCCTAATCCCCAAAGAAGAGTGAGAATATCTTGGAGGGAATTGCTAGAAAGTGGTTGCCAGGTTTAACTGCCAAAATAATTCTGGACTTACTGCAACATGTTTTGTTTAACCTTCTGGATGATCGATTATTAACAATAATCCATGGATGTGAGCCAGAGGTTCTTCCAAAGATTGAAGAAGTGATTATTTGGCAAGTGTACAGCACAAATGTAGAAATAAATTAGGCTTTGTAACATAGGATCTCAACAATTACTGAAAGCATCTTTTTCTAATCATTGTGTTTCTTTGAGGAAAGCACATCCCCGCCATAATATTCTCAAACAATATATTTAATTTTGGAAAATATAAACTTCTTTAGATTGAATTTTCATTTGCCTTCTCTTTCATAGATTAAATTTAATGCCATCTACAAAAAATAAAAATGGTATTTTTTAACATAGGGAAAAGTGAAACAATTTATCATGAACATTTATTCAATTCTTCATTTTTTTCCCTTTGCAAAGAAACAAAGCATAGCCTCCTTATGAAGAAAAGCTATTTTTTTTTTATTGCTTCCCAATCCTTGATCGGGAAGCTGTATAGAAAATAAACTTTTTTGGGAGAATGGTAGCTTCTGTTAGCAAGGCATGTCTATAGGACCAGAGATTTCCCCACCCAACCACTTTCTTGGGTTTGGGATGATTTTTCTTTATTTCAAAAAAAATAATCATATTTGCCTATTTGAGAGACATACTACTGTTCTTTTGTGTTTCTACTCCAAATGGGAAAAGAACAACATGTCACTGATTTTTACCAACTACAGTCAAAGAGATTCTGAATTCCTTCAGAAATGAATGTAGGATTATTGTTGCTATACAACATGACTTCAGTTACATAGGGGGAAATGCCCAGTTCTAACTTGAGCAGTTCTAACTTGTGCAGTAGCAGACAAGTCAGTGGCAAGTATTTGGGAATCAAATACTTGATTGCTTTCCATCTATCATCTATCTGTCTGTCTAGCTGTCTAGCTGTTCAGTTCTCTATCTATCTATCTATCTATCTATCTATCTATCTATCTATCTATCTATCTATCTATCTATCTATCCTCTATCTAAATCTATCATCTTATTCCAGTTGATAGGTTTTATCATTAGAATTCTATCAGTTCCATATTTTAACAGATCGGGGTCTTATTTTCTTCCCGTGTGCCTGGTATGACATGTCTTAGATGCTTACAAATAAAACTGCAACTGAACAAACATGGAGATGGAATCCCCATCCTTAACTAGTGAACAGCTAACATCATGGATCATAGTGATGGATAAGCTTTGTAATACTTATTCCAACTAGCCCAGTTTCAGATACTATTATAATAATATAGGAATTGTTATATTAGAAACAGAAACAATTCGATGCCACATTAATCATAGTGCACTTGACAGATAAATGGACCAACAATAATTCACTGCACATAGGTGTGCACCCAACAATATAGCTTATATCCATTTTCAAACTCACATGCAATTTAATTGTCTCAGTTACCAATTGCTTACAAAATCTGAAATTTAAAAAAAACTTGTGAGATTGGATGTAGAGATAGTCTTCTACAACTTTCTCTCTTTCAGTCTGAAGGAAACAAAATAGGAGGAGGAACATAAATGGTCCAAATTTTGCTTATAAAATTATAAAAGCTTTTGAAAATCTCAGAACTCTTTTTCTGACAAGTAGAGGAAAAACTGCTATTTAAGCAGCAATAGTCCATCTTGGCCATATAACCCCAAGCTTGATATAATTTGCTATTTTGGCAAAATCTGAAATTAGACAGTGCCCTGGTCCTTATGCTACATATCATCTTCCTTGAGCTTCTTCTTGCTCAATAATAATTCAAACCACTAGTACTTAATTTAGATTTTTAAAAAGTAGTGAACCAGTCCAGAGCATGGGCGGAAATCTTGATTAGAGCTACAACTTCAGTGTTCTACCCTCTGCTCTATCACTGCAATTAATGAAGAACTAGTTGTTGGCAGAGCAATATTCAGGTCTAGGAAAATATTACTTTGGATCACATCAACATTTAAAAATGTTTGTCAAACTTTGTAGAAGGAAGCATATTTTTCAGGCATTTTTATCTGCTTTGTTTATATTGCAAAAGTGAAAAGCAGAAAAGCAATTAAGTTGTTTATATAAATACGTTCTTGGCAGCTCAAATGTTGATGATAGCTTGGTCAGGACAGCTACTTTCAGGAAAATCTTCCTCCACTGAATAAGTAACACTGAAAGCCTTAAGATATTAAAATTAATAGGCAAAATGCTTCAGAGCAATTAAAAGGAAGAATTATAAATTGAAGCACAGGTATATTAAGGCTTCCAATTAATCTGCTAATTACAAGTCTAAAGATGTTGATCATAACAAAAGTCACAAAATAGCTGTTGATCTAATCTCATTAGCTCATGTTTCAGAAATCAATCAGATGACAATTTTTAGAACATTTAAAAATATTCCACTCATGTTCAGTGACACACATAAAAATGGGTGGACTTCAATCACACTATTGTGCCCACCACCTTGTCTTTTACTTTAAACCATACACTTCAGACTCCCCTGGTTATAAACAAAACAGTTCTAGTTGACTTGGAAGAACAACTTCAGAAAATATGTGGAATTATTTGGAAGAACCTTGTTGGAATTCATACAAGTATAGCATTAGGCTTCCCCCCCCCCCAAATCATGACTGTTTGAATGAGTAGCAAAAAGGTATTATGACATTTTGAAGGACGTTTTCCAAATCATTTTCAAAGTTGTGCAAAGTATGCTCAAACATCAGTCATCATTATTGCTGATACTTGTTTATATAGGCTTTCTTTGCTTCTATTTGTACTTGTTGGGAGGTTTTTTTTTAATCACTGCTAGAATGATCACTAGAACATGTTCAATTTCCAGAATGCTTTTCATTTTAAGTTATTTTAGAAAATTCCTAAGAAGACAAATGAGAATCATCATACCTTGGAATATCTATGGCATTTGAGAAAACAAACAACAAAGAGATCCATTAATTACTCGAGGCATTTGTTTTATAATGTGACAGTATGTGGGAATGATCTTGAGAGACATAATGAGACAGACTGGACAACAGTTAGATAAGAGGAAGCTAGGCCCACCAAAGGAATGGGGGCATGGCAAAAATCTCAGAAGGGACCCTGCTTAGTTTCATGGACTGTAATGGTGAGATGAGAAGAGAAGTACTTTCAGACTTGCAAGGTTCTGTTAATGTAACCTTACAGTAAAGTCAGTGGTGGGATTCAGCCAGTTCGCACCGGTTCAGAAGAACCAATACCTATTTTTTTGTTGAATTCGGTGAACCGGTTATGATAAATCTGTGAACACGTCTGGTTTTCATTCAACTTCCTTCCAGGTGGGGGAAAAAAACCCTCCCCAAAGGTCCAAGAGAGGAGCGACGGAAACCAAACAGAGACATGGCACCTTCGATCACATCACTCAGGTGAAAACTAGGTGGTGCTTCTCAGAGGTAATTTCAGGAATAGATGCTTCATCTCTCTAGTTTCCCAACTGGTGCATATGGGAAAGGGGGCAAGGCCTGTCGGTATACTTAAAACGGTCATTAGGGCAGAGAACCAGTTGTTAAATTAGTTCTTCTGGATTTGCTTCTTGTCTGGACTACCTCACAAGGCTGACATATAATAAATGAAAGTTGAACTAAATGGGAACATTGTGGTTGTCTGTTGTATATTTTTATATCTAATACATCAATAATCAGAAGTCCAGCAACAGGTTGATAAATGTATCAAGCACTTCAAACAATGGCATCTGGAGATTTGTTTCATTGCAAAGGGAGCAGGAAAAAGTCAGCAGAGGAGAAAGAGCATTCTGCAGCTTGAGATAATTTATTGGATGAAAAATAGTATTTAGTACCTGGAGCATTAGAAAATTTGTAAGGAGAGATATATCTTACCTGAGTTGCAAAAATCAGAATTGCTAATTGACAAAAACCAGGATTTTTTAAAATCTAGAATTTTTGCACCTTGGATATAGTAAGGCTGGTGTCAATCAATTTTTCTTCTGCAAACTGAAGATTAAATGATGTACACCTTTCCAAATAACTCTTTAAAGAGGTGCAAATAGCCCTTCCTTCTTTCCTTCCTTCCTTCATTCTTCCTTCCCCCTTGAAAATATTTTATATAATATGGAGAAACAAAAACTGAAAAAACCTAGATTTCAATCTGTTTCTAAACCATCAAAAGCCTTTGTGTTGTCATGGAAATTATAACAGTTGTCAGCTCAAGCAATGGAAGTCATAAGCCTTGGAGGCAGTAAACAATTTTCAAAACCTAATTCTTTTGAACATTAATTAGTACCATCATTTTCTTTTAGAAAAAATCAGATTTCTTTTCCCTTTTTTGAAGCACAGGTTCATGCAGCTTTTCAAAGATCTAGAAAACTATATTTAATTCAAAAGTATATAGACCAGCAGTTCTTGCCAGAAAGGGAACATTATTCAATAGAGAAAGGGAAATTATTAAATAGTTGACTTAATCATATTAAGTATATTCAATTTTAGTGAAACCACAATGTAATGAAATTAAGTCACATTTGGTTTTTGTCCTCATCTCACTCCCTACTTTGTGGAGTGCAGTCCTCAGTGCATTATTCAGTCAAAATTTAACCTTTGAGCAAGATCAAGTTGGCTGACCTGCTTTTATTTTGAAATCTGTATCTCCCTCCCCTTCCCTATTGCAACATACAAGGATTTATGAGGTATGTCTAGCTGCATACTGGGATGTGATTCCTTTACTGATTAGGGTATCAGAGATGGACCCCAAAAATGTACCTTCAGATCCTCATTTATGTATCAGACTTATGGAATTACCTTGGATCCATTCCCCTTTCAGTTCAATTTATTCCACAGGATTGTTGTGAGAATTATATGGAATAGCCAGAGTATAGAATGCAATACAATGCATAAATCCAGAAATCTCTTAAGGTTTTTCTGTGTTCTCAGTTCCAGTAAAACTTATTTCATTTGAAACAGCTGCATGTTGATCTGTGGTTACAATGGAAGGAGAAATTGGTTCCAAATTTTTATATAGATTTCCCTAATCCATACCTTTACAAATGGAATATAAAGAAGGTGCATTTACTGTATATGCTGACAAATGCATTTTGACAAATTTGTTATTTTAGAAAAGAACCCCACAAACCAAGCTGAATATTATTTAAGGGGGGAGGAGGTCTAAGGAAAATTAATTGCCCAAAATAGATTTGGTAGTGAGTATATACAAAAATAGAAATATTGAAAGAAACATATGCAAAGATATATAAATTTGCATGCAGATTTTTAAACATAATTAGCCAATGAAGCAGAAGCAAATGCTATAGAAACTGAGAATTGTTTTCTTTTCCTTTTTTAACTCTGATAGTATAAAAACATAAATAAATAGTTGAAAAAAATAGAATAGACTTCTCCTGTTTCTTAAAATACAGTACAGTATATACAATTTCACATTATGTTCACCCATGCACAAAGATAAGGTATTAAGCAAGACATTGGTATTTCTGCAAATTGCATAGTTATTGCAAGCTAGAGATTTATATCTATATCATCTATATCTACTGTCTTGTACATGTATGGTTTGTTCCAATAGATTACTTATCGTCAGATTGTCCTGGTTCCCCAATATCTGGGGTGGACTCTGTTAATCCAGGCATGTCCAATCTGGAATGACTCTCTTGTTTGCTCATTCTCACTTCCCAGGTAGACAGGTGAAGCATTAGATGGTCTTTGTCCAAGGAGTTAGATTCAAACCCTGGTCTCTTGCATCAAAGAGCAGTGCTCTAACTGAAAAACAGCTAGCTAGTCAAAGTTTCAATATAGTGAAAAGAAGAACTGGATGTGCAGCCACCAATTGTAGCTGGAATGTCACTGTCATCCTCTCCATTGTAGAGCACAGCAGCTGATATGAGGAATAAGATCATGGATAAAGTAGTTGCAGTCAACCATTGAGACTGATTACTAAGACACAGTGGAGGAATTCCATCAAATAGTAGGCTAGAAGATGTCAATAGAATCCTCATGACAATCCCTACTACCAACATAACTCAAACCAAAGAACTGGTATACACCAGAAATGGTTGACTACACAATCAAGAACAGCAGTACATATCCCCTCCCCAAGAAAATGAGTCTTTCGAGGCAACTTGGGGAGAAGTTAGTCAGCTTGTGGAACAGCAGAAGGGTGTGGAGATTAAGAATAACATATGGGACTCAATCCATCCAAAGCCCCAGGGACTGCAAATCAAAGGCACACATTGGCTACCAGGCTAAGGACATAGGTCAAGAAGATAAACGCACAGAAACAGCAGTAAAAAAAAAACAATAGCAGTGCATAAATGCCTACCAACAAAGATGAGCCAGCTGCTAGCAGTAGGTTCCAACTTAGACTGGCTTAATACAATGAAGGACAGAACTGATCATGAAAGATACCCCCATGGAAATAGTACCATGCAATCATTGACCAATATATGGAAAGTCCTATCAGGCAACATAGCTGCCAAACTACAGGACCATCTTGGCCAGTACATGAGCACAGCTGAGAAGGGTATTGGGAAGAGCAGCAGTTGCTCCTAGATAGAACAGTTACCTAAGACTCACTGTCTAGACAGACCAATCAGAACAGCCTGGATTGACTACAGAAAAGGTCCTGACCCAATGCCACATGCATGGTTCTGTGAATGCCTGGTGCTATACAACGGGAACAGCTCACATGTGACTATCAGGTATAGCACACTAATATGATGCAATGTTTTTCTGCATAGGGTTGACCTAATTACAAGGACTGAATATAGATACAAGTTCAAGAGTGGAACTACCATCGGCCACCTCCTCTACATGGATGAAATCAAGCTGTATGCTAAGAGTGAATGAGACATCAACTTGCTGATCCGTGACATGATTCTACATCTCAATACATTGGGATGTCATTCAGATTTGAGATGTGTGGCCAAATGGTAATAAAGAGAAGAAAGGTAGTTAAGATTGATGGGGTGGAATTACCACCAGGCCACATAGCAGACATACAGACCAGCTGCATGTACCTTAGTATGCCACAGTCACATGGGAACTACTAAGAGGAGGCAAAGAGTACAGCAACATCTAATACCAACAAAGGATAAGGCAAGGAATAACCAGCTAAAGAACAAGATCCACACATTCAATACATATACCCTGCCAGTTATCAGATAACCTGCTGGCATAGTGAGCAGGTCAAAGAAGGACATGAAAGCTGCTGATATGAAGACTTGGAAGGTCCTCACAATGTATAGAGGTTTCCATCCCAAGTCCAACACCCAGAGACTGTACACCATCTGAAAAAAGGGCTGGAGGGATTGGATGAGTGTCAAAGTCACTCTCCTGAAAATAGCCAGAGCATCCAGATGTACATTAGCAAGAAGGCATTCAAAGATGAGTTGCTCAGAGAATGCCTAAGGAAATAAGAGACATAGGAGGAAAATAGAGTGGAGGAAGTGCCATCACAAGACAAGACCTTGAATGGGATGTACCATTGACAGATAGCTGTGGTGGCAGACACTGGAAAATCCTACCAGTGGCTGGAAAGGGTTATACTAAAAGACAACACTGAACCACTGAACATAGCAACACAAGAATAGACATTAAGTACCAGATCTATAGAAGCAGGAATCTACCCCACTAGACATGACCTATGCACGCAAGGTTGTGGAGAATAACAAGGCTAAGATCCTAGGAAATTTACAGATCCACATGGACAGGCAAGTGCTGGCCAACCAACCAGACAATCTGTCCCATAGCTAGTCCCTGTGGTCTTCTGGTGTTGCACCTATCTCTACTGTAATTGAGTTTGTCTATCTAATCATCTTCTTCTATTTCCTTTCAAAGAACACCATATTGTGCCCATAATTATGTCTGTGAAATTTGAGGGAAAACTATATTTCATCAACATATTTGGGGAGAAAAAGTTAAGGCAATTTTTGTGCCTGACACTGTTCAAAAAATAGTTTAAATGTACTTAAAAGTACCCTTTTATTTAAAAAAAAATCTGACAGACATGAAGCAAAAAATTGTAGGTTAGTGCTGCTCCATAGAAGCAAAGGCTATAATTTTAGATATTTACTGAGGATCATTTAATCCTCTTTCAGCACAGGGACAGAAGAAACCACTGTGAAAGTCATGGTGCAATTTGTCTTCATATCATATTTTCCACAGAGAATTTGTAGCCACAGCAGTTCATACAACAGACAATTTAACTCTGTACAAACACAAATATATATACATATATACACAGAGACACATAGATATACGTATATGCACACAAATGCATTTCTAAATATTGCTGTTATTTATCATTAGAAATCCTTTCAATTTAATTTTACTCCTTTGGTTTACATTTTGTTTTTATTCTATTGCTTTTATTATTTTGACTGCATTGTCAAACTTTTAAAATGAAATATTGTTCTTTTGATCTTAAGCATAGCTCTGACATCTGAATGTTTTCCAAAGATAACAATAATACTTCATGGGTGGACAAAAATGCCCAAATCCAGTATAAACATCTGGCTATCTGTGTGATCAACTAGAGGGAATGCATCAAGGTAATTTACACCAGGGCAATTCCAGTTATTTGATACACAGCTGGAATAGTGGACTGAACTAAAGCAGAACTAGAAGCCCTGAGTAGAAAAATAATGACAATGAATCATGGCTTTTTCCCATGCAGTGACATTGACATATTCTATTTATCAAGGAGGATAGGTGAATATAGAATATTGCAAGTAAACCAGACAAGGGGACTGGAAGAATATCTTAAGGATAATGAAGATGATACACTGAAGATAGTATAGCATGAAGACTTACTGAGTACTGGAGAGACTGAACTGGTCTACAAGAAAAACCAAATGTAGAATAGAAAAAAGATGTGGTAAGCCAAAGTATTATACAACCAGTACACAACAATAACTAGCAGGCAAAGCAGCTAACAACCAGACCTGGTAATGGTTAAAACCAAGAAAGTTGAAGAAAGATACAAGAGGCTAATTCTGGCTGCAAACACTGAGCGTACAAAGCCAGAATTGAGAGGACAGCAAGAAACAGCAAATATCGCCTCTGCAAAGAAGCTGAAGAAACAATGGACCACCTAGTTAGCTGCTGCAAGAAGATGTCACAGACTGACTACAAGCAACAGCATGACAAAGTAGCAACAATGGTGCATTGGAAGGTCTGCAAGAAATAAAAATGAATAAACAAAAGTGCTCTGGGCTTTTAGAATTAAAAAAGTAAAACATTTGATACACAACACTCCAGATGTAATAATTATCAAGAAAAGGGGGGGAGTCTGGATAGTGGATGTGATAGTACCTGGGCATAGCAGATTAGAAAGGGAAGAACTGGAGAAAATTGCAAAATACAAAGACCTGCAAATAGAAGTAGAATGACTGTGGCCAAAGAAAGCAAAGATAGTACCCATAGTAATAGCCACCTTGGGTATATTCCCAAAACATCTAAAGTACCACTTGAACACCATCAGTTTTGACCAAGTCACCATCAATCAATTGTAAAAGATAGCTTGAAACAGCTTACATCCTGTGACAATATCTTTAACATCATCAAGCAACAATTTATGCCGATCCAGGTCCTTTAGAAGGACTCAATAGTTGGATGAAAATGTCAGGTCCAATCTCAATATTTGGCTGACTATGCAATAATAATATTTAAATCCCAAATTTCATTGAATTGCATTAACTCAAATAGTTTACTTAAAACATACCTACATTTCAGCCTAAGACCAGCCTATGGTCTCTGTTCTTCTGTCTTATGTAGGCATCTTGGTTTGAGGGAGAGCCAGGCTGTAGATATAACCTAGTGGTAATGTACAAATATCTGTATAACTTTTTCTGTTACAATTGTGAGAGCTCATAAATTTAGACAAGACCAATGGCCTAATGAGTTTTCTCTCCCTCTTTAGCCAGTAGCCAAGTTAAAACGTCTGAAGAAATCTAGAGATAACAAGTAGATGAACCATTGAAACAATTATTATTGCAAATCAATGTTTAGAACAGTTTCTCAAACTCATTGGAAAGCTCTTGGCAAAACATTTGAATGATAAAGATAATTATGAGAAAATTTCAAGTGTATTTCTTTTAGCTACCTGCCTTCATGTGTATAAAAAATAATTCTTTGACTGCCGCATTTCCAGGTCTCCCAGTTTATAACAACAACTGATTAAAGCAAATTAGTTAAACAACTTGAAACTATCCTGGCACAATTCATAGCATAACTGTATCTTTCCAATATGATATAGTGAAAACATAGTTCCTTTAAACCACTCATTCATCCACAACTATCCAAGGTCAAAGAATATGCTATCATTAGTGAGAATAGCCAGTTCTTTCATTGACTTGTTCCCCATTATCTCCTCATAGCACTTAAAACTATTGAGGCTAGGGTACTTTTCCAGTTAAAATTATCTCTCTTAAATTGTGAAATATTTTAGATCAAGGTCCTGAAAGGCATAATTCTGTCACGGTGATATATTTTTTTAACTTCATCACAAATGGGGGAAAAAAACAAAGCATGTGATCACTAGATATAAGACAAGATTAATTCTTCTGTTGAACCTAGTTTAGGTGAAAACCAATTTCTAGTTTAAGTTCAGTATCAAAGAAAAAAATGAAAACAATTTCAACTTAAGATTAGGAATGGGTAGATCTGTCTGCTTTTACACTTTCATCTATCATATATTTGTCTGCACCATTTATAAAGAAATTTACTAACACTAATAATCTCAAGCAATTTAAATAAAATTATCACTCATTTTCATTGACCAATAACTATCCAATTACTAGCAGCAGCATGATGTCATATAGCTCCTTAACATCAGAAGAATCTTCATTAGAAAGAGCTACAGTTTTGATTCATCACCAAATACACAGATTAAAACTAAGAAATTCACAGGTGGAAACTCAGGTTTTTTTTAAAGAAAACTTTAAAAACTTTTAAAAAGTTAAAATGTTTGTTAAATTTGATGCTATATTCTCCAATATTTGTTTTGAAAAATATTTCAATATCTTTCTGTTCCATTTACAAAACATCTGTTAAATTTGGTAAGTTTTTACCCCAAAGGCTACTTGTACCCAGTTCTACTCATGATTTATAGTGGTTGAAGAAAATGTAAGGGGCCTGGATGAAAATCTAGAAGTCATTCTTTAATTAGGAAATTATTAAGAATTTAAGTAGGAAGTTATTAGGAGATATTGTTTAATTAGATCTCCCTCACAGACTATCACCTTGCTATAATGAGGGGGCCTCCATGCTTCAACAAAAACAGGAACTATGTTGGTGGTAGCGTAGCAACCAAAAATCACTGGTGGAGAAGTCAACTACATGTGGTCCAATAGTAAACATATGAAAGAAAAATTCCATACTGGATCAACCATCATCCAGATCAACAAGGATGACATCTGATATCATAGTTCCTCCGCTTCAATTAATAATGCATTAATTGCATTATTCAGATGGCTTGCTAGGGTGGTCAGCTGTAAAACAACTGGAAGAAGTAACTGTGAAAGAAATGGTTGATTTAAGAAAACTGACCAATCATGAAATACTATTTCAAACCAAAATCTAAGATTAGGGGACTTCATATGAAAATGTTCAATATTTAGAAATAGAACTACCCAGATTCCAAAACTGGTATATAGTGATTAATGGATCAACACAGACTTATCCTTAGAACAAAACCTTTTTCATATACCAAATTGCAAGAATGGGGAAAAATTGATGAGAATGCTAACAATATTGATAATAGTAATACAAATAAAACTGAAGATCAAACAAATGAAATTTTTAAAAAGCAGCATAAAATTTTATTGTTTTTTTGACATCGATTGCAGTGATTAATAAAACAAGAAAATATCAAGTAAAAACATACTAAGAGACCAAAGGAACTGAAGGGAAAAATTATTAAGCATGCAAAATCTTCTACCATTCTACCAGGCTTCTACCACTGAAAAAGAAAAGTAGAAAGACCCATCAAAAGTAAATTTAATAGTAGAAATACTAAAATAAACACTTTGGCTGAAACTAATCAATTAATTTATAACATAGCAGCAATGAGTTGGGATACACTGCTAAAAAATAAAAAGAATAAAATAAATCACCTAAAATGAAAAACAGTAATTGGAAAGATCACTAACTTACAAGCTGATAACAATCTGAGGAATCTGAAGAAAAGAAAATTGAAAAATAATAAGATCAGGGGCAATTTGCAGAAGAGATATAAAGTTGGCACTAAGATTATTAAAGAAGTCTCAGAAGAATTAAAATACCTCACAGCTATTTCAAAGAAAATTGAATGATATGATGATAGAATAAATCTATTTTAATAAAATCATCAGTTTCAAGCAAATCAATATTTGCTTTATAAAGCATAGATGCTTGCCCAAATCAAGTTGAAACATTAAAAGTTTTAAATGGCATTTAGGATAAGCCACAAGAATATAAGGATGTAAAACACAGAAAAGTGATGAAGAAGGAACAATGGCTTAGTCAAAAAAGATGATATAATCAAAGCATCAAAACGATTAAAAAGTAAGTAAAAAAAGTTAAGAAACTGGAGTGCACCCTGAGGAGATATATGTGGATTTTGATTTAAGTCAGGGGTGTCAAACTCGCAACGTCACGTGACATGTCGTATTGTGACTTTTTTTCCATTGCCAGCAATGGGGTGGGCGTGGTTTCGGCATGATGCATCCAGCCCGCGGGCCGGCAGTTTGACACCCCTGATTTAAGTATTTGATGACTCACCATAAAAGATTGGTTACTCATCTTAGTAAAATATTAATAATCATAAAAGTTGAAGACTGGATGAGAACATTTTAATAATAAAAGCCAGAGACAAGAGTGTAGTTGCAAGCAGCTACAGACCAATTATTTATTCAATTTATCCAATTTATTATTCAAGCTGCCAACAGATAAATTAGCAACTGAGATTTTGAGATACCTATTTAAAAGCTCATTAGCAACAAAGTAATTTCCAAAACTCACAAGGAACAAAAGATCAACTTTTGATTGATAAAATGATGCAAAAAAAAAAAAAGAACTCAGACACAACCATCTCCAAGAAAACCATCGTACAAATAGATTGGATTCATTACAAAAAGGTCTTTGATTATCTTCCAGATAGTTGGATACAGAAATGTTTAGCAGTATTTGGCATTTGTGCAAATATCCAGAATTTTGTAAATAAAGTTCTAAAAACAATAGAAAACAATTTTGATAGTAAATAAAGAAACTGGAAATATAAAGAGAAGTAGAGAATTTTTTTCATTTTCATTGCTTTCGCAGTCCTATCACTCATTCATATTCTGTAGAAACAAAGTTTTAAAAATCCCAACTATTGTACATGGATGATTTGAAACAATGATATATCTTTATAAGCCTCCCAAAGTCACCATATGGATTTTCTAAATAAAATAAATAAATAAAATATCAATTGGAAGTTGGATTTGACAAATGTACAAAGATCAGAATAAAGGAAAAAATGGACAAAAAGTGGATGTACATTCAAAAATAAGAATCTCATAAAATCTTTGTCAGTAGAGGAAAGCTACAAGTTTGTAGAAATACTCAAATCACATAGCACCTTGCATATTAAAAAGAAAGCTAATTTTGAATCTTTAAAATGAGAGTAAAGAATTCTAAATTCAAAATTAAATGGTAGAAACATAACCAAAACCATAAACCTGCATCCAGTGGTGGGATTCAGCCAGTTCGCACCAGTTTGGCAGAACCAGTAGCTAATTTTTTGTTGCCGAGGCCCAGAATGGACTTCTAGAAGCGGCATCCACACAGAGAACCGGTTGTTCACATATTTGAATCCCACCACTGCCTACATCATACCAGTAATCATATATGCTGCTGATACAATAAAATGGACACCGCTTAAAATGAACAATTTAGATTGAAAAACCTGAAATCTGATGACTATGCAATATTCACTGCATTCATTATGTGGTGTTGATCAACTACACTTAGTACAAAATTGGAGGCCATGATTTAAAACAGATAAACAGTTAGAGAAGAAAAATAAGGATGAATATAAAGATCTAATTATAAAAATGGATAGCTTATGGAAGTTTTACAAAAACATATCCATAATTTTTGGTGCATTAGACAGTATAAAAACATTAAACCATTTTCACAAAGACTATTTTGGCTGTAAATTTGCAAAAATAATAATAACAATCTTGCTGGACATGTGTTCTTATATCAATTCAAATTTCCAAAGAACACCAATCAAGCATGTAGTTATTTTTCTTTCCTCATATGTACTGTGTTTTTTATGAATAAAATCATAATAAGAATAGTAAGTATTAGAAGTGATTTTGAAGGTAAGGAATTGAAAAAGATTGCAAAATGCTAAGTTGTGTAAATGGAGGTTACAAAAATTTGGAAGAGGTTAACAATGGCATCAATTGTTATTGGAGCTTTAGGCACAATATAAAAATTTTGAAACAATTCGGCTCACCCAAATTTGAAAAACTTGTAACAGCTCAACTATAAACAACAGCAGTGTTGTGTTTCTGATAGTCAGTCACATAAATGACTACAATTGTGACTCACAATTAGTAGAACTGCAATAGTAGCAATGATAGGCACAACCAAATATCAAACGTTCCAGGGTAAAAAGAACAGGATATTTCTATAAGAACACAAAACCTCTTCTCTTCTCTTCTCTTCTCTTCTCTTCTCTTCTCCCCTCTCTCCTTCTCTTCTCTTTTCACATTCCCATTCCTCTTTCCCTATCCCTATCCCTATCCCTATCCCTACCCTTGCAACTTCTGATCAAGTGACTCCTTCCTAGGGCTGAGAGAGAATGACTGGCCCAAGATCACCCAGGACTAGAACTCAAGGTTTATGAGACCCTATAGGAACTCTTTTGGTTGTGCTGTATATCAAATGTATACTTTCAACAGCATTTTTTGCATCATTTTGTTAATTGGAGGAAATTAATCTGGACTGATGCCAGATGTGTTCCTTTGTAAATATTTGTTGTACTTTTTATAAGAACTGCATTTGCATCACATTGTTTACAAACTAATTTTCTTTATACATTTGCTCTAGAATTCTCTCAGAAATCATAATAAGAACTGTATAATTACAGGTAAATATTATGTGGTTTGTTTTCTTTCCAGTTGGAGAAATACATACAATTTAGACTTTTTCCAGTTTCCTGGCAAGGCAATCATTTCCCATTAGTTCCATAACTTCTACCTGGTACTTTTGAGATTTATATTTTTCCTCCATATGCTCTCTTCTTTCCTTCTTCCCTTATAACTACTTTTTGTTTCCTCATTATTAAAGAAATGTAATTGCAAAGTAACTGCAAAACATGCCAGAATTTTATCTTTGTTACCCTTTCTGCTTTCCCCACATCTATTTTTCTCAGCTAACTATAATTATTTCAAAAATAGCCTGTCAATCTATCATCTATTTTATAAAGATTGAGAGGTTATCCATCTCCAGAATGACTCTGTGGCTTATGCTAAAAGTAGAAAACAATAAAAAATAAAATTCCATGCATTTGGATACATACCCTATAACAAAAAGAATAACTAACAGGGCTTCGCAAACATCCTACTTCAAAATCTGGGAAAACAGCCAAGTTTTAAAAACTTCCAAATATCATCAGGGTGGAATCCAAATATAATTCCAGGCGGCAGTTGCCATGACAAAGAAGGCAGACTTCCTACATATGGATAAATGGTGTTCCTTAATTAATGGGATCTGCAGCATACCAATTCTGCCAAATCTTACCATGAAGGATGGATAGTCCCACAGGGTCTCCATTTAGGAGCTAACATTTAACTGTTCCTTCCAGGGAATAAATATATCTTCTCTAACCTTCTAGGATGTCTTCATTCCTATTATTGTGATTAGTTGGGGATGATAAACTTCCTCATTAAATCCTCCAACTGGGTTCATGTTCTCTTCAGGATACCGTAAAGGTTTATCTGTGTTTCTTTATCTTATTAATAATGCAATACAAGAATGGCTGGAAGATAATGGTACCTGCCACAGCAGATGATTAGGTTTTGATATGACATTAAATATAATAGTGTTGCCCAATAGTGTTGGGAAACATTAGCATCTAGATTAATTGAAACTGTATTTTTGTCTTGTAACTTTATTTCCTACCCTCTTTGGGAGCAAATATCTAACTCCTCAAAAATGCTATCAACAAATGTTCCACAGGTATTTTCAGGATTTTGAACCATTTTAATAATTTAAAACTATTGTTTATGAAGAAGTGGGAACTGCCCAGCTCCTATTGGCCCCTTCCGGCTGCTGGAAGAATGTTCTCTCACCTCTCAAAATTGGGTTCTGCCTTCTATAACCATTTGGACACCAGATGCTTGCTTTCCACGAAAGTATCTATCCTCTGTCTTTCAAATGCATACTTTTAAACTATTTAAATCAAAATTGGGGAGGAAGGGACCTTTCTTTAAAAGGTTTAGCAAGATGTCCTTGTGCTGAGGTAAACTGGAGGTGAGGAGAACTCCATAGACTGTATGATACAACAGGGAGAATGGATCTGAAAATTAATGTACTGAAGGACACATTAGTTATGCTTGACAAAGAAAAGGAAGCAAACAATTGCAAACAGCCAAAAAAATGTAGATGAATGTGTATGTCTTGATAGAATGTTTACTGAAGATTGGGAAAGGGGTGTAGAAGTTTTTAGATGTTTAAATGCCTGTAGAACAGGGGTGTCAAACTCGCAACGTCACGTGACATGTCACGATGTATCGCGACTTTTTTTCCATTGCCGGCAATGGGGTGGGCACAGTTTTGGCATGATGCATCCGGCCCGTGGGCCGGCAGTTTGACACCTCTGCTGTAGAAAATTAATATGTAGGCTACTGCAAAGAAAAATGGTAATATGTAAGAATGAACATCTTCCCACTTTGTTATAGGGAAGTGACATTTGGATACTATTAAACTGACTTGTGTAATTTGCCTGACAGCATTATAGAAAGGAATTGTCATTACCTTTCCACATGTCCAGTTCTGGCAGTGTTCTATTCGTGAGGCAACCAGTTTAATTTTTCTGATATCACTAAGATTGTATTATTATTGTTATTAACAGTAATTTCTACTTTTTTTTTCTTTTTTTGTAACATGCTTGGAATCCTTTAATTATAACCCTTCCCTTCATATCAATTTCTAACTTTTCAGTACAGCCACCTATTAATCTCAGGAAACCTCCCTGGGATCTCCTAATTTGAGCAGAGCAAGTTTGAACTATCTGCTTCATTTTGAAGGAGCAAAAATCTGCCCCAAATTACTTCAACTCATTTCACATTCAGGCATCATCCTGAGCTAGAATATAAACTTATTACTGTATTCATTAAATGGCTGGTGCTGAATGCTGGGGCAAGGATCCATGTTGTATATATGTAAAAATTGGCAAGGTGAAATAACAGCTTTATTCAATGGTATAGAGTTTCCTGCTGGAGCAGGGGGTTGAACTAGAACAGGGGTGTCAAACTGGCAGCCTGCAGGCCAGATGCGTCACGTGCAGGCCACGTCCACCCCAGCTCCGCAAAGGCAAAAAACATCACAATACATAATGTTATGTCATGTGGCGCAATCGAGTTTGACACCCGTGAACCAGAAGTTTCCTTTCCAACCAAGGTCCCTTCCAACTCTGTTATTCTGTCATTCATCTTGTTTATATGTAGGTATATAAAAGGGATGGTGCTTGGATTATAATATTGTACCCAGCAGCCTGCAGATTTTACACCAATCCTGCTAGTTGAATTCACTGCTGTACTCAATATGCAAACATATTTCTTTATGCACTGATTAACCAAAATAAATTCAATAAAAGCATAAACAGAAATTAAAATAAATATTAAATGAAATGAAATCCATATTCAATTCAGTTGGAGCAGCAGGTGAAAATAAGAGTAACAAATCTTTACTTGTGTGTGTGTGTGTGTATGTGTGATAGTAAACAAACTTTCCAAAAGACTATGTTGTTCTAGCTTTTGTGTTAGTTTATATTTGGTTTGTCTGACATGTAAAGTTGGAGAGACACTTTGAGTTATCTTTCTTAATTACTAGCAAGAAGTCCCTTCACTAATATACCATATGGAAAAGTGTTGCTTAAAAACCTAGTGTCCCATTACTATTAATCCCAAAGACACAATAAGGATGTTTTAGGCATATTTGAAGTGAAGGAAGAACAGCAGGAGTTCATTCTCTATCTGCAAGGTCTTAATCTAATTTGATTTAAAACTGAATGAGGTTAGCATGGGGCGAAAACAAACAGCTTCTCCAGTTAAAAGATTCATTTGCTAATTGTAATATAAGATAATATTTGCTCTTATTAGGAATCCCCCAGGAGCAATTGATATAATTTATATTTCACACACAGTTAAGCACTACAGCCAGTTCTGTTTCTCCCCAACTTCTCTTTTTTGGGGGGAGTCATAAATCTTTAATCTGGTTCTGGTAATGATACTAAAGTAATATAAAAATGTATTGTGGAATGTTCTACTATTACTAGGGAAGCCATTCACTGGGAAGAAATTCCAGAATTACAACAAGTATGTGTTTCTGTCCTTCAGGAGAGCATATGCCCATAAACAGTTTTAAAACACTTTGACTAACGCATGTGCTAAACCATCACCAGGGAGAAACAAAAAACTGATGATTAAATACAACATGCAATTACAAGGAGATGGTTCACAATGGATTGAAGATTAAGTAACACAATGGGAACCAGAAAACAAAAGGTAAAACAGGGCTTCAACACGAAAGGCATTATGACCCAATAGAAAGAGCAATCCATTGTTCCAATGGGGAAAAAAAATTAAAGCATCATTTTGGAGACAAGAGGAAATGGTGACAGCTGTAAGAGCATCTACAGAGGGGGAGGGTAAAAAATAATAATCCATCTCTTAATTTTTTTTTAACTTTTCACTTTATGGAGGCCCTGGGTACTGCATACCAGCTTGGGCAGGAATTGTTGTAAATGAGAAGGAGCATTGCACAAGGAGGAATATCATAGTTTGCCTTCTCGCTAAATGGGTCTCCTAATTATTTAGCCACAAACTTCTGATTAAGAAGCATCTTGATGGTACAATTCAAAACAGATAAATCAGAGATGCAAAAAAATAATGCAGTACAAAATAGATTCCAGCTAGCAATTTTGTTTATAACCTGCTTTTCCTGAAAAAGCTCCAGGCTTCAAATACAGTGCTGTGTCTCCATTTTTTTACCATAAAACAATCCAATAGAATATGATGGTCCAAAATACACAGATGGAATCAATGCTCTATTTTGGTTTCTCCTTCCTGCTTTCAGTTCCACCCTCAACTAGAAAATATACTCTAGCCAGTGATCATCCTTAATAGCCTCATTCTATTTATTTTATGGATCTTTTGATTGCTTTTCAACAATTCAACCCTTTTAAAGTAATTTGCAGTATAAAACACTCAATTCAAAATAAGTAATTAAATCATGCAATAATTTAAATTAATCTAGGAAAAAAATTACTTGAAACAAGGCAAATCTGGCACTTAATAAAAGCAGTACACTGTATATATAAATGATAAGCTTCCGTATAACAGTAAAATAAAATTGCTATTCTTTTAAATTTTGCTTTGAAATAACAACAGATAGAACCATCCAAAGCTCATGTCAAGGAATTCCATATGGAACTTTGCCTATTATTGTTATATTATTTTCTATAAAATTTCAATAAGGTGCAAATAAATCAGATGAAAATAACATAAAATTAGTCAACAGAACCATACTACAGTATTAAAATCTCTATTAACATTTACATCAACCAAAGCAGAGGTGCTTCTTAGTTCCTCTTTAAAACAGAAGAAAGTGGAATCCAAGCTTATGTCTGCAAGAAAAACATTTGATAATAAACTGCTCCCTTCGGATACAGCTTTTCTGTCCTGCAGATATTAATGGCCAGGCAAAGTTGTAATGAGTTTAATAGCCAGGATCCAAACCATCCAAAACAGAGGTGATCTTTTGAGGAACAATAGTATCAATTAAAGTGGCAGGAAAATTGATGGCCATGAAGTAGACACAGTCATACCAGACATGTGAGTAGGGAAGGGCCAGGAGCTTTCTAAGAGTTTGCAGGTTTTGGTGAAAAATGCAGTGAAAAACACATATGTTGGACCTCCCCATTTAGTAGGAAAATATATCAAAGTAAGCAAGATATTTTGATTTCACCACCCTCTTTAGCTGTTAATCAAGGCATTCCTTCATTCCTCCTATTTTTATTGCCTGTACTTGGTTTGGGATTTTTTTTTTTTTTTAATGCAATATTTTTTTTTCTGTACTCAGGATAGTAGCCTAAATTTGCTCCAGCTGCATATGTTTTCAAGTTACATTGTTGAATTAACATTCAGGTGCACATAACTGTGCCTTATTGGCAATTCACATTCTAATTTAGAGACAAAAAAGGGCTGAATGTATTGACGGCATTTTTTTCTCTCATTCAAACTAGCACTTTCTCTTTTTCCTTGGTTCTGGCTGGCAGAACATCTTATCTTCCATCACATTCATTCCACAAGGAATCCTCTGCAATAAATAAAAAGGAAAAAATCATAGTGAATCCTCTTCATCCCGAGTCTTATTTTCAATCTCATGAACCACTCCCTTCTCCATCTTCTCCATCATTGTCCTTGCACCAAGTAGCATAATAGTGTCTAGTCTACTTTATCAAATCAGCACTTCTCTTAAAACAACTAATTTTTAACAATTACCACTATCTAGATCCATCTTACCTCCTCCATCAAAGTCCTTCTCCAGTTCTTCCCAGACTCCACCTCTGATACCACCTCAACATCATTTTGTTTTGTGGGAACACTTTTTATAGGAAACTAAACTAACTCCTACTATCAACTTCTTTTACTGAGTTTGTTTGGGATGTCACTGTGAGATCAGGAAACCTTATAAATGTTGGGAAAGAATCATCATTCCCAGATCTTTCACATATAGCCACCTCACATATAGAATCAGTAACATGGTGCTCCTTTTTTGGCTAAGGTTGGGTTGCAGTATATGTTTATATGGTTACAGGGTAAGACACCAGCATGGAAGCCTTCTATTGGTGTCTTTCATCTTCTCTAAATCAGACTAGGGGATGATGGTCCATGATTGCTATGAATTCCTCACCGCACAAAGCATGTAATCATGAACCTTAACACTTTACACCACCCACTTCAGTGTTTATTTTCCCCCTTATGGGTAATATTTTGAACGACATAAAATTGATTGTTCTCCATCACAAACGCATTAACATTGCTCCCGATTCTACATTACAAGATACAACATTCACAATACATGGGAAATTAAAACCTAGCCCTCTTAGCACCAGGTGTCCAAACAAGGTTATCTTAAAATGTATAAAAACTTTTACACATTCAGTAAATGTTATTAATTTGTCTTTGTTAAGTCTCTGAAGGTCTTGCTTTGCTGGAAAAATAAAGTATAAAACATCCATGGTACCTCATAATTCACAGAAATTATTTTGCTTCCTTATTGATGGTTGGAGGCTGCATTGGTCACATAGCTTCTTTTCTTCTGATTTAAGTTCTTGTTGATGAACAATGTGACCTAGGTATTTCAATTCAGGAAATTCTTTAGCTAGATTAATGGTTAAACCTGCTGCTTTAACACTGGAATGATATCCTTTAAATGTTACATGTGTTATCTTCTCTTTTCCTTTTGACTAAGAACATAGTCAACTCAGTTATTTGTACCTAATCCACTTGATCATTGGTCCAGCTTTTCTTCACTACATGCAATGTTCCTTTGGGCTTTCTCCAGGACAGCAGCTCAAAAGGACTGAAGCCTGTGGAAGCCTATGATGCCTTTCTATATGCAAAGTATATACAAATATAAGGAAGCCCCACATTTCTGTTCTTTGGATCACCAGAGGCATTCATTTTAAAAATTAATTTCTCCATCAATTTAACCTGTTTTAGGATGTGAAAAGAAGTTTTGACTCCCACTATCCCAAATCAGCAGCACAGATTGAAAATCTATGGCTCAATATGTGAGAATTTCATCAGATGTACCAGCTTTTCTTAACAGCTTCAGTTACTCGTTGGCAATGCCTATTGCAATAACTATGTGTAGAAGGATTTTCTCAGCATATTTGGTTGCCTAATCACAAATAACCAGGATTTGCTTTAGCTGGCATTGGAAGAACCAGCAATGCCCCTGACAATTCAGAAATGTGGCGTGTGAAACAAATTCTTCCCAGGAGAATTTTGTACTATTTCCCCTTGGGTTTATACATTGATACTTGGTGCAGGATTGACAATTAGTCTCCATATCCTCAGTCATTCCTGGCTGAAAGAAACTGTCTCAAAGTCTCATTAGAGTTTTCTCTTGTTCCATATGGTTGCAAAACAGTTTTCATGAGTGAGCTTCAGTAAATCTGTCCTGGGATTCTATTCAGCCTCAGCTTTTTCCATTATTTCTCCAGAGCTGGGGTCACCTTTAACTTTGCATAAGTTCCCTGCTATTTCAGAAGAAAGAAGGACACTGTACTCATTTAACATTACGATCAGGCATTGATATGTTACAACTTATACATATTTTTCCCCTACAGAGTCATGAATTACTGTTCAGCTCCCACACATGTTGTGGCACCAGGTTCTTTAAAAGTCAGAAACCAACCTCTTGACCTCCCCCACTTTTGGCTGAATGATTTCTGACTGAGAAATTATCAGCAGTTCTGACAATTGGTTTATAAAGGAACAGATGTAGGTCTCTCTGGCTTCCCTAAAAAGGGAGGTAACAGCCAGTGGATGCAATTCAAATGAGGGATCAATCAATTCTGTAAGCTGTCTATTCTAGGGCTTACGAGGCCTTCATTTTTCAGTCATATTGATCAAATAGGACTCAAAAAAAAAACAGAAATGGAAGACTCAAGGACATTGAATGGCTCCTAGGTTGCAAGCAGCTCATCCATTTTATAGCATTACTGTAATGTTTATTATCAGGATTGTGTAGTTTCATCTAAGTTGAAAGCTGCACTCGGCCTTTAATTGTCACTTTTAAGTACACATATTCCAAAGTGGTAAAGAGCAAAGGTAAAAATCAGCTTGAATTAATTCTATTTTCAATTAAACTTAATTAGAATTAAATATAGTTAACATGATGCCTACATCATATATTTAAGCTTAGTGTGGAAAAGGAGAAATTATTAACAATTTAAGAGCAGTTAAGAACAGTTGTGAGCACCTCAATTCAGTTGCTTGAACTGAAATAAAATATTAGCAGCTAGTGTAGGCCTTCTAATATCTGAGTGATCCATTCTCATACTTGCCTCATGTAGCTGCCAGATTTTGCACTATTTGGAAATTTTGGGTGTTCAAGATTAATCCTTCATATATTCTATCAAGAGCCCTGATGGCACAGTGGTTAGAATGTGGTATTGCAGGCTACCTCTGCCCACTGCCAGGTGTTTGATCCCGACTGGCTCAAGGTTGACTCAGCCTTCCATCCTTCTGAGGTCAGTAAAATGAGGACCCAGATTGTTGGGGGCAATATGCTGATTCTGTAAACCACTTAGAAAGGGCTATAAAACACTATGAAGCGGTATATAAGTCTAAGTGCTATTGCTATTGCTATCTGCCTGAAAAAATGGTGTTGTCTCTGATTTAGTACCACAAATATTGGTTGACTGTATAAAGATTCAAGCACAGACTTTTGAGAGCTGAGCATTCAACACCTTCTGCCTATATGTATTAATCTGTCAGTTCAGCTTTTTTCCACATTTACTATTTTAAAAAAAAATGTGAATTCCATCTTATGTAGGAAGATATCTGTGAATTTTAATAAGCTTCAAACAAAAATGAACCAAAAGGTTGATAAGGAGATGACCAGAAGGTGAAACAATCCATTAAACCTTGACTTTAAGCAAGTGATTTGCTCACCAATAAAACCTTCTTGAGGACTGTTACCTTAACAGGGGAAGAGGAATCAGTCGTTCGAATGACTGTGAAAAAGACACTGACAACAGCAGGAGTTCCTAGCAGGAATATTCTTATTAGCAAGGCTGATAAGAAATTAAGAGGAAATTAAGAGTAATGCCCAGTGGGGTGGGATTCTGAAATAGGAAGGAAAACACCTTAATAGAAATCAATTTTCTACCCATAAAATGAACCTTTACCACTTAATATAAATACAAGATGATCAGTATCCACGAAAATTCACCTAAATTCTAACCATCCTTTTAGTGTTTACACTGACTGTCATCTTAAAAATATTTTCTATAGTCATGAAAACAGCATGAAATTTAATTATAATATGAATATAACACTACCATTCAATAAATATTCAATATTTCACTCTGTTGGAGCAAAGACACAAAGTAGCTTAACTGAAACTCTAAACTTAATCCATTGTCAATGAATATACTATTCCTAATTGTTAGGGTTAATCTATATTGATGTCTATGTTAAAAATAAGCACGGAAGGTGTAATCAACATGAATATTTATAGGGGCTAATATTATGTTCATATTATGATTAGAATTTTATGCTTAGATAACAATTACATACAATATTTTCAGGAAAAATAGGCTAAAATCAGGATTAGGGTTAGACTTCAATGAAGTCTCTGCTAAAAATAAGCAGACAATTAAAATCAAGACGAAATGTTATAAATTTTAATTTTAAACATTAATTTTGCCATCTAGAGTCACATAATTGAGTGGTGTTACTTTATAAATAAGTACATTATACAATTAATATTTGTATTTTTATTTTAAGGAAAATTGATTTCATTTACCAAAGGCTGAGGTTAAGGTTAGGGTTAATCTGCTTTGATGTCTGCATTAAAAACTGGCAGTGTGGTTAGAATCAGGGTAGATTTTATTAATACTTATTTATAAACATTTTATTGGCAATATGGTGTGATATAGATGTAGTCTTCAATATGAGTCATGACCATCTATAAAAGGACTGTAATAAAGCTGGCTTTGGTATATATCCAGAGATGTTTAAACTGTTTCAGTTAAGAAACAATAGTATATAACATATACTACAATCTATAAACATGTTTATAATTTATATATCTTTTATTATGTTATCCAATCACTTCTACTGAGAATTTTGTTCAATTTGATGATGGTGAATGTAGATAATCGTATCAGCCAAATCATATTGAACTAGTACTTTCCATTTTACAGAGAACTCCACGTTTCCATGTTTCCAATTTACAATTCACCTTGCTTTGAGTTACGTTCACTCTGCCACACGGTTTCTAACAGTTTTAACTATACAGTGTTAATTACTGAAAAGAGTTAGCATAATTAGATACATTTTCCCCTTATCCTTTTCTGCTTGCAATTTTTCTGCAAAGTGTAGTTGTCTTTCAGACATTCTAGTTACACTGGAGTCGTTCCAATTAGAAGGAATAATTATGAGTTTCATTATTTAAATTTCCTGTGCAAACTGGCCATAGGAGGAGATTAACAGATAGTAGTTTTATCAGCTTCCTCGTCTCTAAAGCATTCAGACGGGTTTCATATTTATGATATTGCTATCTTTAGCATTTCCTAAATTTGTCCCAGAAAAGCTTGAGGGAAGAACTATTTTTTCAGGCCTTATCTGCATTGCCTAGTTTCATCATGTCCCAAATAGCATAGTTTTTGAGGTTAGAAAGACAGGACATCAGCTTTTACTCGGCTTCAATCCATTGCAAATTTAGCCACCAGTTGTATTTTCCTACTGTGGTTTGAAAGTAATCTTTTCCCTGAATGCTTATGTCTCTTTGGGCGGGAGCACTTGACTGCCTTTCAGCTTATTCCAGCCGTTTAGTGGTTACTTTGCAGAGAATGTATTTCCCTCAAATGAGGTAACCCTAATGCTGCTAATACTGTATTAGAATAATACTGAAGTTAAGAAATTTGCCTAGTATGTACAAAGTTGCTGATTTGAAATCCAGGAAAAGATGTTTCTTTTGTAATTACCTTTCTTTTTCCTTCAGTTAGCTGGCATAAAAGTATTGAGTTTGATTGTTTTATTGTTCTACAATCACATACTTTATTTATTCATTAAATCTATATGCTGGCCATCTCACTGTCGAGGGATTCTGGGTGGCTTACAACATCAACATCATTATAGCAATAGCAATAGCACTTAGACTTATACACCGCTTCATAGTGCTTTACAGCACTTTCTTGGTGGGTTTACAATGTCAGCATATTGCCCCCAACAATCTGGGTCCTCATTTTACTGACCTTGGAAGGATAGAAGATTGAGTCAACCTTGAGCCGGTCAGAATCAAACTGCTGGCAGTCAGCAGAATCAGTCTGCAACACTGCATTCTAACCACTGCGCTACCACGACCCTTATAGATATCAAGTCATAATCAAGTAATCATCACATCATTACTTGAACTAAAAAGGCTGGAGAAAGCAACAAAATGGAAAAATCCTGCATTTATTTTTCTTTAAAGAGCCCTTAGATGATCATAAACGATCATGATCATTACAAAAATATTCTTCTCAAGTCCAAAAAAAAACACCTTTATATACCAGATGAAGTACTAAGTGATGGTAAAGGAACGGCATTCAAACTATGGAAATGCAAAATGGCTTGCATGAAAGGAGTTTTTATTTTTAAAGATCATTTGCTCTGCTGCACCTAGTTGACATTTAAATGTTGTATATATCAGTTTAAGCTTACTTTTTTAAAAATAAAAAAGTGAGAGGGCACAGCAGCAGGAGTACTGTCCAATAAGAGCACATGGTGACCTGCAATGCAGACTGATGTGGTGGGGTCCTTGGTGCTCTCTGAGCTTGGTTGTTTTCTAATGAAGGAGAATATTTGTAGCTCAGGGTTGAAATGAGGGGGTCCTTGGTGTTCTTTGAGGTTGGTTGTTTTCTTGGAGACATTTTATTACCAAACTAGATAACAGCATCAGTGCACATAAGTGTCTGCAATAAACAACCAAGCTTAGGGAACACCAAGGACCCCACAGTTCAACCCTGAGCTACAAATATTCTCTTCTATTGGTAGGTTGAATATCTTGCAACTTGTTGCCAAAGTGTCTCAATCTGAATATATTTTATTTATCTATCATAAGTACAAGGCAGAGCCAGATTCAGGGATGAACTTATCCACGCTGCTTGATTGCTCTATACCAGGGGTAGACAACCTTGGCTCTTTTATGACTCATGGAATTCTGGGAGTTGAAGTCCATGAGTCATAAAAGAGCAAAGGTTGCCTACCCCCGCTCTATACTTAGAATTCAACAGCAACCATTTTTAATGGCAGAGACAGATGATACTTCCATTACAAATTCAACCTGCTGTGATTAGAAATAGTAAATTTCTGTTATGTCATCTTGAGTGCTAGAGTGTTTTAATTCTTCATAGATTACTTTTATGTAATAAGTAAGGTACTAAGAAAATCATTTACAACTGATCTAATGTTTGCCTTTAGTTCTAGTTTCCCTGACTGCTGCAATAGCTGAATCAATATAACTCTTGCCTTATTAAGTCAAAAGTTGCCATTTGCAAACGAATAGAAACATTTCCCCTCCTTTCCAAACTTTCTTTTTCTCCCTGTGGCTTGTTTATTTTTAAGATAAACTGCACTATTTTTTTATTTCTTTTTTTCCAGTCACCTGATGTCCTGCTGAGAAATATATGCTTAGGAGCAATGTTTGTGCTGGCTGTTTAGCAATAATAAGTTAGCAAGACTTTATCTAGGTCAGACCTTTGGCTAAACTCACAATTTTAAGCAATATATATTTTATTCCGGGTCCTAAATTACATGCACACACACACACATACAGAGAGAGAGAGAGACAGAGAGAGACAGAGAGAGACAGAGAGAGGGAGCATAAGTAGATATTACAAAACTTAAGGAGAAACAACATTAGTTATAGAAGTATTCTAGCTTGACTATTGAATAAAGATAGATGTTTATAAGCTGCTTTGAATAGGGCATTACATTTGTAATAAGAAACAATCCCAATGTCTGAATTCTCTTGAAGCTGTTATATAATTCATATATTACATTATCATATGGCTAAGCAAATAAAAGAGAGAGGACATGAGGGATGGATTGGAGGTGGGGAAGATATTCCAACAAGAGCTTCCTCCATGTAATGTGGACAGCATCTGATAAATTTTGAAAAACTAATAAACACCTCCCAGATATACAGTAACATATATGCCCCATATTATGTCCAACTATTGGGTTCCATAGCAGTATTCAGTTGGATTATTTTGATGCCCTTTAACACAATCAAATTCTGATCAATTTGGAAAAAAAGATTCCATTGATTAGCCCCCCATCCAGTTAGGATTGATTTCAAACTGCTTCCCAGTCTTAAACCAATCCTAGTTGGATCCATTGTACCACCTGACACAGTCTTATCCTGCTTCCTCAAATTCTGTTGATGATATTTATTTGGCATCTTCTGATAGGTTCCCCAATGTTTGTGGGGACCAGAGCAAGGATAGAAGTATCACAAGTCCTATTTCTAATAGACATTGGTGTAACTTCCTACATACACCTCATTTTTCAGCTTTTCTTGTTTTATATACAATAGGATACCATGTGGCAGATCTCTCTTGAAAGGAGTACTCAGCTTAAAACTGATGACAGACAGCCAATACTTGAGGTATGCTTTATCTTACTGAGTTGACTGGAGTTCCCAATTCATCATCTTCAATCTCCTAAGTCTTTTCATATCCTCCAGCTGTGATGAAGATGCCAGTCTTTCTGAGCTAATCTCCTGTAGGTGCTGAAATATCATTATAGTGAAACAAAATGAAGATGTTAATTGAAGAAGATGCCGCCAGGGTTACTGTTGATGCATTGTGCAAATTAGAAAAGGGTTATTCACATGATGAATAATTTACCAAATGCTTGGAGTTTCTTTCTGCTTTCACCATCTTCAGTCTGTCCATAGCCCTTAATACATTAAAGCTTAATACCATTAGAGCCCTGGTGGCACAATGGTTAGAATGCAGCATTGCAGGCAAACTCTGCCTATAGCCTGGAGTTCGATCCTGATGGGACCCAGCCTTCCATCCTTCTGAAGTCAATAAAAGGAAGACCCAGATTGTTGGAGGTGATATGCTGTCATTGTAAACCACCCAGAGAGTGCTATAAAACATCTTCAGACAGTATATAAGTCTAAGTGCTATTGCTATTGCTATTCCCATGCCATCAACTTAAGGTATGGTTATCTAAACACATTCTCTGGTTATAAAATAATATGTATCTTCAAAAATGCTTTTCCTTGTGAAACATGCTCTACAGCAGGGATGTCAAATTGCCAGCCCGCAGGCCATATGCATCATGGTGAAACTGCGTCCATCCCAT
The DNA here is from genome assembly GCA_023970755.1 of Azemiops feae. Classification (NCBI taxonomy): domain Eukaryota; kingdom Metazoa; phylum Chordata; class Lepidosauria; order Squamata; family Viperidae; genus Azemiops; species Azemiops feae. The sequence continues at coordinate 89,191 of JALGBA010004197.1, forward strand.
TGCCGGCAATGGCAAAAAAAGTCACAATATGTCGCGACACGTCACGTAACGTTGCGAGTTTGACACCCCTGCTCTATAGGATCAAGGGACAAACTTTTTTTTTTTTACTGCATTCTGCCATTTGGGCAATAGATGGGAAGGAGGCAAGATCTGCCCAGTGGCTCAGGTTAGCTGTTCCTACTTGTACTGTATTGCAGCATAAACAATAATAATATTTTCCAAATTGTGTTCATTAAAAGTAATGATGACATTCCACTCACAGAACATACTCCAACATATTCCCACCTCTTATCAAGCTTTATGCTTAATAGTAAAAATTAAATTTGTGGCTAATATTTTGGAAAATGATAATTTGTATGTTAGTCTCATGAAAGGTTGCAACCATCACGGGCAGTGAAATGACTGCCATTTATTTCCAACCTTGGGAGACAGCCATCACCTCTGTGCATTTGTCATCAGAGAGGCATGCCAAATGGTTCCACATTTTGAATTTTGTATTTGGAGAAAATTAAAATGAGAACGTTAACTTGACACTGCAAATATGTGATCATTGTGATGAATAAGTTAAGGAAGAACCCTCCTCAACTTTAGAAGTTAAGACTATTTGGAGACTTTTGCAATAAAAATAAATAAAATAGAACTGAAGATCTGAGGGCACAGGTTGAGGAAATGGGCACCAGGAACATCTGCCATAATGGTCACTGGCATCAACATAATGTTCATGGCCAGGTAATGAAAGCCGCACCCCTTTTTATGTGTAACCAATGTGTGTGATACATGTTAAAAAGCACAGATTGCCCACTCAGTTGCGCTCACCATTTTAAAGCTGTTGACCATCAGTGTGGGTGCTCTTGGGCTCCTCTAAAGATTCAGAAGTTCTATTAATAGAACTTTTTCTTAGTATTCTTAGTATTCCTTTAATGCTACACTTTTTAAACTTGTTCCAACCTTAAAGTTTTTCTGTACCTTGTGGCTTAAAGAACAGCAATCTTCTGTCCTGCCATAATTGTATTCACAGCTTTTTATAATTCTAATCCTAAAACTGATTTATTCTCTCCCCAGGGTAGTAGTTCTCAACCTATTTTTGCTGATGGTATCCTAAATACATGACCCTTTCCATAGTTGTCATTATTTCAAGAACATATCTTGCAACCATAAAACTGAATCACTGAATCGTATTGAAACTATATAGACCAGGGGTTGCCAATCCCCGACCCACGGCCCACTACAGGGCAATGGCCTATTCAGAACCAAGCCGTGTTAGTGGCTGGCCGATGAGCACACATGTGCATATCTCGACTTGCACAAACAGTGGGCCAATGCACATGCACACACGTGTGCAGCTCAACTTGCTCGCCGCTCATGCAAGTCAAACTGCACATACATGCATGCCAGCCCACCGTTCATGTGGCCTGATTCCCCTCTTCCCACCCCAGCCGGGGCACCAAACCTTAAGGTTGGGGACTGCTGATATTCACCTAAGGCTAAGCCTAAGGAAAACGTTTATTTTCGGAAGACACCTTGTTGCAATTACAAATTCAATAAAAGACATTGCAGATAAATCAACTGCCTTCAAAATTGTTCAAGTTTCATTCATGCTTGCACATCCCATATAGTTCCAATTTAAAATTACAATGAAACAACTAAGCAAACAGAAACCTCCGGGGGTTTCACTTCTCCTTTGTCGTTTAGTCAGATTCTTGGGCTTGATGAGATTTACACAGCTTTTTGATATTTGACCGAGTAATAGACAAATATTGTCTTATGTCTTCCTTGGCCATTTATTATTTTGTAGTATTTGTATTAGTGAAGGTAGAAAATCCTGACTTGCACTGGGAGATGTTGATGATTGTGTAAATATTACCAGAGCTTTTTGCAATCTGAAGTCTCTAATATTTACCTGTACCTGGAATTCATCAAGAATACTTCCTTGCTTTAAATTGTGAGCATTGCATATATTATACCCTAATTCCTCTGATTGGTGGATGAGACAAAGCTGGGCTTCATATGCTGTTGTTTCAATAAAGGGATTTCAATTGATATTATTTATAGTTTCCAATCAATACGTTTGGAAAAGAGCACTCAGCTTCCTTTCCAGGATTTTAAGTTTCTAAACAATGGCTTTATCATTGTTTGCTTCAGCAATATTTGGGAATGTGTCCCTAATGCCAACCTTCATCTTCACAGTCTCATTTTTTTAGGCTTCACTCTTAGAGCACTAATTTTGTCTAAAGAAGATAGCTTTAGCCTGTCTGTGGAATTTTAAAGATATTCATTAAGATAAATTCCAACTGTTTCTGCCTGACTGATAAGATCAGGTAGAAGAGGCATCCTCAGGTTCCCTTCTCATAGTGAATGTCATCTTCAGGGATCTTACAGGTGAACCTTTCCAGTTGTTGTCTCTTCTGTGGAACAATATTCTTCAAGGTTGATATGTTCCAACTTGGCTTTAGAAAGGCTATTAAAAGCTGCCTTTTCCTACAATCTTTGGGGATAGATATATGACAAAGGAAGCCCCTCTTAAATCTTGGGAAATGATTTAAATGGAGTCTTCTGCTGTGGCATGGAGAAGTGTAAAATTATATGGTTGCTATGCACATTACAGTTATCCACATTATAGAATAGAATACATAAATACATTGGAGCAGCATGTAAGGACAGCAAATAAATAAATAAACAAACAAATTACTTTTAGACCAAGCATTATCCAACAAAAATTCTTTCTGTGTGGGGAGCAGGAGGCGTCACATGATTTCTTCAAATTTCTTCAAAAATGTAGATAAACAGCTATGACCGAAATGGCCTTCTTTTAAGTCCATTTTCAGGATTTCAGGTCTAGCACAGTTTTCAACTCAAGACAAACTTTTTTTCCTCCAAAGCTTTAGCATGCAGAAAGCAGGTGCACTGTTAAAATCTTACTCTTTCCTTTTTTATTAATGACATAAAATCATTTACTGATCCAATCATTGATCGATGAAATCAATTCATGCCAATTCCTACAGATAATTTCCAGTAAACAACAACAAATTCTGAACAGTTAGACAAGGCAGTGTAAAGATTTTAGCCTTTTCCTATAGCTTCAAGTTCTTTACAGCTCAAAAGTATTTTACAGACATCAATACTGCAACTGAATGCTAGTAATTGAGTTTTCTGACTAATATCTGCTGAATCTTATTTATTGACCTGCTACTTGGCTTGCATACATTTTTTTTTATTATTATTTTTTACTGAAGGAGAAACACTTTTTTCAGTGTCAGTTCACACATCATGAATGAGTCTACTAATTGTACAGTCTGCAAAGAGACAGTTTTAAAAATTTCTTGTCTGTTTCATTCTGAAATATTGTCTTTACTACAGTATTGCAAGCAGGAAGAGTTAGTGTCTCTGCAGCCATTGTATAGTATGCCATTGTTTCAGCTATCAATTCTGCTATTAAATGGCAACTGTTCTTGAGCTTTTTCGTTCTTTTTTTAGCAAATTTAGTAGGTACCGTAGGTAGGATATTTGCCTTGCTGGAGATGACTATGATTGAAGCAAGGTACTATAAGACTAGGTAATTTTCTAGAATTTAAAATTCTCCCAAGTAGAGTTTGTCAACAAAATGACTGTTTTATTACCACAGATAATACATTCTGGAATAGGATGAAAGATATCAACAGTCCAACTGAAGCCCATGGCTAAGTAACAGTGTGGTTATTTAAAAAAAAAAAAGCTGAATTCTAACCCTAACCAAGTTACTACAAAATTAAGAAACATTCATTAGCTGTGAGATTAGGGCCTTGTTTATTGTGGGACAACATTCTTTTATCTCTCATATTTCCTTTGTTTTGTTTTGTTTTCACTACTTTCAAGTTCATATTTTTCTCTTCTGACTGATGAACGTATGTATTATGATAAGTAAGCTGACAAAGTAAGCCTTCGTGAAAAATGTCACCGTATCTGAAAGCTGTGCTCTACATCAGAGCAGGAAAAATTATCACATCAGTATCTGAATGTAGTTTGATTGGTGAAGCAGAAGTGTCAATCCTTCCAAGAAGACATCTAAAAGGACACCAACTTAACCCACTTTCACTTTTTGCAGGACAATGGGAATGCAAAGCCAAAGCAACAAAACCGCCTGGAACTGATGTTGAGGGTTACTGCCAAAACCCGACATGAAGAAGCCTAGGAAGAGCCATCCAAGAACAGGGAGAAGCTAAGACTAAGGACGAGTCCCTCATACAGATCGGGTCACCCCAAGTGGCTCTAAACTGTGGTTTGGGATTGTTACAGGAATTGTTGCTGCAAATACAAGGAAAGAAGTCCTGGATCCGGCATTGAGCTGATCCAGCACTAACAGAAAGTCAGATATATTTTTTTTGTTCTGTTTTAATTCTTCCCCCTCTCCGTCTTTCAGTCAGAAATACATGAAGTACAAACTTATAGAGATACGTACAATTAGTTTGATTAGCATTATTCTTGGATACCAAATGTTCTCTTTTAAAACAATCAAGTTATTATGACAGGAACATTTATTCTTGTACATGTCACTGTTAGCTACACTTAAAATCTGGGTGTTTTTTTTCCCTCTAGTTTGTTATTGGAATATATTTTGAATGAAATGTTGAACATTCATCTTTATTTAATAAATTATTATACCCTAACGTTCTCTGTAATGGGGGAAGGGGGAGAAAACTCCTCCTCTATAGCAAAACAAGCATTCTACTAATGTCCATCTTCAAATTTTCCTCAAAGTGGTCTTCACTTGGGAAAAAGACTTCTGTTCTTCTGGTTATACTGGGCACACTTAAAAATGTTTAACTGATTTTGGTAGCATCTTTCAATTTAAATAATCACTGAGAAGTGGCAAGTAAGCCCTGGGTTTCTATTACATACTGCATATCTCTATCTCCTTCTGCCTTCTCTGACTGCTCTAGTTTCCTAATATGAAAAACTCACAGGAAAACTCTCTGAGGAAATCTTATTTTTGTATTTGAGCTAACTTCAGGGAAACTGTGGGTTTTGTATAGTGAAAATGAAGACATCCTTGTCCGTCTTATAACTCAAATAAATGGAATAATTTTGCATTAGTTAACCAAAAAAATGGTGGGAAACCACACCTTCACTTTCCACAAATCACTTAGAGCTGTTAGGGCTTACAAAAAGGGGAGTCAGTGATCATATAAACAACAGGGACAAGTGTTAATTCATACATATGGTGTTACATTTGATAAAATCTCTTGTATCAAATGATTCATTCAGATGTGATAGGGAAATTTGTTTGCACATCAGCTGCAGATATGAGGCAAAACGTCATCTTTTGTCATCTGTGCCCAACCCAGACATAAAAGCATAGAAAAGATCTAGCTAAATGTCAGGGTGGATGCTTAAGTTGTTGCCAGATTTAACTATAATTTGCACCATGCAAGCATTTGCTTGAAGGATTTCAAGCGGACAGAAGAATGAATCTACATACAATGGCAACACCCATCCTTTTAGTTTCAGGCCTCTCCTTACTGATAGCAAGATCAGATGAAAGTGATTTGTATGTTCTGCTCTTGCTATCACAGGCTTTGTTAAAGTCAAATTTGAATTCCTTTAGAAATGAAATGAATACTAGCATTGATGATGTTACCTAGTTTGGGTAATGAAACGTCTGCAAGAAAACAAGTAAACTCAGAGAGCACCAAGGCCCCTTGAAATGAATATGTTATCTTTGAAATTTTAGAACAAAGGGTTGGTGCATTTGCACAATGAGGATCAAAGGCATGAAGCTGGATGTGCAATGCCATTATCCTGCTTATCCTAAGACTTTAATGAATAGGGGTCTTTTAGAAACATTTAAGATTTTTATAGACCCGGAATTACTCTTTCAAGGCCTGGATATGAATGAAGCATTACTATAGCTAGAGCTTTTCAGCACTGTAGCCTCACTACTGGCATTAGAGAAAGATGTATTAAAAAAAATAGTTTGCATGACATTGATTATGATGGCAGGGGAAGGTTTTGTTGTGTATTCATATCTCAGGTAAAAAAAATTCTAAAAAAGTTCTAAAAAGATTTTACAGAATCACATAGTTAATACCAAAAGGCTTCCTTTCCCCCCCACAATTGTCATTCTAAAAATGCATCTAATTGCATGCTTTAAATTCTCTAGAGATGAGGAATGTAGTTCCTTGTCCTTTGCTCTATCATTAGAGTGATGGGTCTTCTCTCTAGGTCCATAGAATGCTAAACATGCTATTACCAAAAGCATATCAAATTCTTATTTAAGTTCTAGTCTTCTCATAACGCCCATCTCTAGCCTTGGTGATGGTAAAGATGAAGATGTAGCATTCATGCTATGGCAACAATTCCCTTGGGTCTTCACCATCGGAGAGCTCAATAGGATTTAGACACTATCCTGCATCTTTGCTGCCAGTATCTTTGCAGCAGTTGATTACATTATTATGAATTTCTGAAAAGGCTGTCAAAAGAGACAAGAAATGTCCACAATGGATTTGTTTCTGTAATGATTTTAGAGAATTACATATGAGATGCTGGGGAAATAGCTCCTTTAGTAATCCAGGGAAGAAGTACAGATGCTTAAACCTTTCCTTTTTTTGAATGCCTTGAGAAATACTCCTTTGACTGTTAATTAAGATCTCTAAAGATCCCACAGACTTAGAAAGAAAGAGTATGGTTTGTATACAGCTTTCCCATCTAAGCTTCCACAATGCAGTAGCTGAATTCATGAAATTATTTTTCAGAAAGTTGCATTGACCTAGTTAAAGCCATTTTATATGTACCTCCTGGACAATTTCATGAATGTTTATAAACAGAATTCTTTTGGCTCTGTCTGTTAAATAAATTGAATTATTTCTAGCAATAGGAGAAATCTTCCTTGCTCTGAAAAAGACATCTTTTGTAAGATATTTTTTCCCAGAAATATGTGCAGTTTATATTTTATACAGAGGCTTAAATGACAGGGGCTAAAACTTGAAGTCATTTAATTATCCTTAAATGACCCACCAATATATTTGAATATAAACATCTACCTGTTCGGAATTCATCCAGCATCAGCACTGCTTTTGTCTTTATGGATAATGCAATTTCTTAACTGAATTTAGCAAAAAAATTGATGGCACAGAGGAAGGAAGGAAGGAAGGAAGGAAGGAAGGAAGGAAGGAAGGAAGGAAGGAAGGAAGGAAGGAAGGAAGGAAGGAAGGAAGGAAGGAAGGAAGGAAATATTTTTTGAGAAGTACAAAAATAAATATCTGAAGTGTTTTATTTGGGTATTATTTATTGTGTATTACTTTATATCCCACCATGGAAAATAGAAATCTTCCAATGTTGCTTGTCAATAATATCATCAATACTATTAACTGGATTCCTTCCTTCCTTTCTATTCTGGATCCTTTATGAGTGGTGATGGTTCACACAGTGAGAGACTATTGAAGTGAGTTTCTCAGGTAAACTTTGTGTTATTTTCTCCATTTCTCCTGGGACAACCTTTTCAGAAAATAGTAACATTATTAATCATTTGCTCCTTGTCATCTCTGCACTGAATTTTTTTTAAAAAAAAATTGGAATTACAGCCATTATCTCAGGAGCAAAAATAGAAGCCATAGAAACAATATCTCTAAAATTATTTTAAATAAAAAGATCCTAAAAAAATAATGACCAAACAAGCAGCCATAAGTTTTTCTTTCTACAGTAATCTCGGTTCTATGAATCTCCTGGATTAACTGGCAGTGCCTTCCCCACTTTAGGAGAAGATATGTTAGAGAAAAGAGAGAATGCAGGAAAAAGTTGTACTTCAGATCAGCTTCATCATCACCAAGGTTTCCCCGCCCCTCACAGCCTCCAATCGGATTCCTTTTCTTTGAAGAAGAGCTGTGCATAACGTTTGTTAGAAGTAAATAGTTTTGGGATACTACAGGTAGTCCTCGATTTATGACCATAATTGAGTCCAAAATGTCTGTAGCAAAGCAAGAGAGTTGCTAATTGAGTTTTGCTCCATTTTACAAACTTCCTTGCCACAGTTGTTAAGTGAATCACTGCCCTTCTTAAGTTAATAATGATTGTTAAGTGAATCTGGCTTCCCTCATTGACTTTGCTTGTCAGAAGGTTGCAAAAGGTGGTCCCATGACCCCGGGACACTGCAACCATCATAAATATGAGTCAGTTGCCAAGCATCTGAATGTTGATCACATTACCATGGGGGTGCTGCAATGGTCATAAGTATGAAAAACTTATGAATGGAACCAAATAGGATTCATCAGCTTCCTTGACTATTTGCTGTTCACAAATAATGATCACCTTTGTTCCACCAAGATGCCCTGAATAAGCTGCTGCAGTTTTGCAAAAAAAGATTGGAGCATATTCTTAAGAAAAGTTTATCTTCATCACCAAACTTCAGGTCTCTTGACAGTTTGGGTAAAATTACCACTAAAGGAATTTCAGCTAAATTGTATTTTAACTGTATGGAAGCTTGACAATTTGAACACATGCACACATACTGTGTCGCTGCAATGATTATAAAATCAAAAATTATACTGGAGGCAACAGCCATCTTAGCCTAAAGAATTATATTACAGTTAAATTCTTCATTCTTTAGAAATATATGCATATTGATTGCCAGCTTATTATATATTGACTCAAAAATATTCCTATTGCATTTAGTTGAATTTTCTCTCTACTAAAGCTGCAGTCTTATACCCCTTTAGTAAGGAAAATTCCCAATGAATTCCAAAAGTTTTACTTTTGAGCAGTCATAAGATTATAATGTAAATATATTTAACTGCCTTTAAATTTTTTTTGAGAGGAATAAGAATTAGAGATATAAACAGAACGATAGCTGGTTGTTTGCCTGCCTTGGAACTAATTAAATTTATATCAGTGTATAATGTTAGAACATCAAAAGTTGACTATTGCATATTTTGTCTGAAAAGCAACTATGTATCAGTTTTCTGCATCTTAAAATGCCTCCATTTCTTTTATTCCCTGTTGTTACAGCAACTTGACAGTTGAAGAAGTGGAGGATATATAAATATTTAGTGTTAACAATCATTCCTTCGTATCTATTCCTTCCCAATTACTTTGCCATCATATGGAAAGGTTGAGATAATAAATAAAGCTGCTCAGTATGCTATTGAGGTTCCTCACAAGAATTTTCATGCACTGGAAATTTGGAGCAGGGCTATGGAGAGACTCCACATGGAAGTGTACCTTTTCCAAATTACTTTTACAAGTGTGATGGCAGACTGGTTGTGAGAGATTTTCCTATGTCTCCTCCCTACTTATCACAAATTCCTCTCCTCTCCTCTCCTCTCCTCTCTGTCATTCTTATCCATTGTTCCCTTGAACTACTCATTCTATATTTTCTTCAGGCATTTTCAGTTATGAAGTATGCTTTGGCCATTATTTATCACATCTTCTCCAACATTTATCCTGTTGTTGGATAACAACATCTTCATAAATGAATATCCATGCTTGGAGAAGAGAAATTACTATTACTTATCCAATGGCTGACTCAGGAAACTGGTGAAGTTCTGCCCAGTTCTAGCTTGAAAAATGCCATTGTTTACTATTCCAAAATGGTCTTATTTATGATTGCTTTGAAGGTAAAGAGCACACTGCCCATTTGACTATTAAAAGGAAAATATATGAAATCCTTAATTTGCAATCAGCTTTTATATTTCTGAGATATGCTTGGAGAAATCTCATAGAGCTACCCTCTTATTACAGGCATATATAGCAGAGCAGGTATTGGGTTTGTATCTCTTGAAGAACTTACTACAACAAATGTTGCTTTTTGCAGCTATTAACTGATCTGACCGAAATGGGAAAATATTGAACAGTGAAAATTGCCACTTGGATTGTAATCCATTAACCTTGCTGCTATACTACCTCCTCTGCCTTAAAAAGGATTGAATGTAAATCAGTATTGAGGAATGAAAGGGGAAAAAACAAACAAGGCAAGTGGTTAGGTTGTTTCAGTTCAACCCAGTTTTCCTTCTGGCAATCTCCACTGATCTTTTTCTGAAATAGATAATCACAGAATTGCCAGACTCATATAAGCCCATTTATTGCTGGGTTATTTCTGAGAAATTAAAAAAAACCCAAACAATTCTGTATACTGCTGCAAGCAGCCATTACATATAATAAAGTAAGAGAGAAAAATCTACATATTAATTTGAAGGACAGGATGTGAGGAAGACATGTGCTTGACAATGTGCCTGAGTATCATACTGCTGAAAGTAAAAAGAAACAAGTTTATAGTGAGATTGACATAGCTTGAGTCCCCCAGAATGTCCATGCAAATGCCAAAGTCATACATTCTTGAAAAGATGAAAGAGCAGGTCTACTGTTTATCTCATATTTGTGTGTCAGTTTTCTTTTCTGCCTTTAAAAATGTACTAGTTTGTTTTTGACATAGGAATTCCAAAGTGGAATTTGGTTCCTAATCCATTCTGTGGAAAGACTTCCAAATTCCAAATGACCACTAGAAATAATATTAAAAAAAAGCTAGCCCCTTGCTGTCCTCTACTACTCCTTTGGACTTTTGCCATCATATCCTGGTATTCTTGTTGTAAATTACTCATCACAAGAGGCATATCAGGTGCAAAGAATCAGGAAAGCTCACTGAGTTCAAGCATTGAAGAGTTTATTATTGCTAGCTATACACAATAATCTCGTCAACTAATGGTCAAGACTAAATTGGTGCTAGATAAGGGTCAATGGAATTTATGAGGGGCTGGAATTGGGTTTCTTGTGGCTACACAATGATTCCAAACTGATGACACCTTAACCCTTCCAACTCAGCCTGCTCGTCTCCTGCAAGGCATGGCAAATTCAATCTGAACATACAGCCTTTACTCTAGGTCTCTACTGAGATCTCTAGGATTAAATATAAACTATGTGGGATAATTATGTACCGAGCAATTATGTACAAAATAATATGTGAGGCAGATGAAGAGCTAGAATTTGTGATTAGATCTAAATGAGATGACCCTGGGATTATTTGGAGCTCTTTGCTATCTAAAAGAAGCTATTTTTGAAGGGTACTTCTAAATTGTTGGGCTATAAATAATTTATCTGATATACTATTTGTCTTGGATAATTCTGTTCTATTGTGTCATTAAATAGAAGATGAGATTTTAAAAAGCTTAAAAAATAGAAATGGTTGGTAAAGACAGTAACATAAGTCACTAAAAATTGCAGTGCCTATGATAGATAGAGAGGGGGGCTGTAAAAGATTATGTGAATTTTGAGGCTAGCATCTGATGGATGGATGGATGGATGGATGGGGGTGTGTGTGTGTGTGTGTGTGTGTGTGTGTGTGTGTGTGTGTGTGTGAGAGAGAGAGAGAGAGAGAGAGAGAGAGAGAGAGAGAGAGAGAGAGAGAGGAATTTTATGTAGAAAGAGTGAACAAACTAATGGTTAAAAAAAAGCTTGTTTTAAAATTATTTGAAATATTCCTTCCAAAATATATCTGGCTATATTTTTTTAACATGGAAAGCCCTACATAATCTTGCAAATTCTTCTGAAAAAAATAACAATATTATATTATATTATCATTGGTAATTTACTGCTTTAAAAGATTGTCATTCAAAATCACCAGTGCTCCCAATATGTACCAAAGGAAAGTTGACTAACCCAGATTTTTAAGAATTTTTGAATCATGAAATTGAATTTGCAAGGTTTTGTTTTGTTTTTGTTTGTTTTTTTGCAAAAGCTAACTGGGGTGGGAAGCAGCTGCTTCTAAATTCTCTATGGAGCTTATTATTAGTTTATTATTATTTTACTCCAGTTCTTAAACAATAAGTATAATATGATGAGATTTCCAAAACAATTTTGAGACTGCACAGTGCTTATGTTTTGAAGTGCCGAGGATGAAAATCCATTTGAGTATCATACCTTTGGCTATTTATGATAAATAGGTCCTGGGTGCAGACAGTTGAGCTCAAGGCACAAATCACATTCTAAAACTGCTATTTTGTTGATGCCAATTATCATTCAAGGTACTGGATTTTTAACGTGGAGGGAATCCAAATGAACTGCAATTAGTTCTTTTGCAATATTTGAAGTATTATTGGTTGAGATAATACAGAAAATAATAGTGTCAGCTCCTTCGTATTATATTTTAATTGATGTTGATGGAAATTGCCAAGACACTGTGTTCTCTTGAAACTAATATCTTTATTAGTGAATGTGTTAACTAGAAAACTATGTTTGTTTTCAAACACAGATGGTTAAATGTATATTTTACCTTATCTTGGGCTTGTCTTTTGATTTTTGACAGGTCTTAAGGAAAAACTCTCTGATGTATTTCAGAAAATTACTGTGAGAGGGTGTTAAAGCTTTTGATGTTATTAGTTTAAAGGGGTTTTAGAGAGAGAAAAAAGTTTTAGGCTTCTGATCCATTAGGAGACAACGTTTGCAGGAGAAGACTGTGATCTTCAATTATGTTGGTTTTACTTTTGTTCTCACGTATAGGAGAACACCATCATACATCCTCATCACACTGATATCCACTGCAAGTTACAATCCCAATCCTATCATTTTAGTGTGTGTGTGCTTGTGTGTCTGTGTGTTAAAAAATACTATTTGCTGAGTTATTGGCACCTTGATGCAGTGAGAAGATGCAATAACTCATGACCCAAGAAAAATGCTGGCCAAAATATCACCTGGGTCCCCCTTTTTGGTAAAGCAGAACAAGGAGGGGATGCCAGGAGTAAACTACATGGGAATGAGAGCAGATGAATAGTGCAAATTGCCTTTGCACTCTGTATTTCTTCTGCTTACTTTCTAATAATCTCGTGCTGACCTGCACCTGCTGCCCTAGACTTAAATTATTTATTACAGCCTTATTGTTGTAATGAACAGGTGTATAGTTCTCCAAAGAAAGAATAAGTTGATAACTGCCAAGACATCTCCCTTGAGATGTTCTAGACAGGCAACTCCAGGTGCCAAATTACATCACACTCCCTACTTCTGAACAGCAAAATAAGCCAAGAGAAGCAAGGGTAGTATGGGAACTTCAGCCTGGTTTTAACTGGGAAGGTGCTATGTTATAATTACCACAAGAAAAAGGTCCATTGGTAATCCTTTCAGAGTTCCTGTCTGCAGAAACGACTGCTTGCAATTTATATCACTTCAATAAGTTTTGGCCTGTTTGCTGTACAAGTGGGTTTTATTGTCATGAAGAATAAAAGAACCTACTGGAACCTATTGTGCAGTAGGGCAGAGGTCCAACAAATAAATAAAAAATGATTATATTAAACAAACTTGAGGAAAACAAGAAAAGGGGTACCAGGGATAGAGATAAATTGATGGATAGGATCAAAGGGGTCACTGGAATTTCCTTGGAAGATTTCTGAATTATTTCTAAAGACCTGATTTAATGGTATCCAGGTAACTAATTGATTAATAAACTAGTACTAAAATTCTTCACATCAAACTCTATGCTTTATCCAATACAATTCATTCATATAAAAAGTTTATAAAACGGACAATATTGGCTCTTGCCATCTTTTTTTAATATGAAATATTTCTTTGCCCAAACCCCAGATGGGCACTGGCACCTGAGCCTTCAATATATAGAATATATGGAGACAATATGCATTTGGGGTCCATATCTAGGTCTCTTCAAACATAAGCCAGTGGAATCTACCCCTAATTTGCCTTTCTATAAAAAAAAATTCTATCCGAATGAATTTCTGATATAGACATGGTTGAGGAATTGGTAATCTGAAACTGGGTCAAAATTCCCCTATAATTTTCAATATCTGTTTATCTGAGCACTGATTATCACCACATAATATCCATTACCAAAGCTAAAAAGAGGGAAGCATTAGTTCAAGTCCAGATGATGTGGGCTGATGATGTGGGCTGATTATGAAAAGTCTCAGGCGGACACACCCTACACCCACACTCATATGAATATAAAAGAAGGAAGAGGGGACACACAATCAGATTTGCAAGATTATATTACTAAACTCAATATAAATAAAAATAGTTTTTAGCTTCTCTGGAGGTCTATTTCTTGGTCTAGTTTGCCTAAAGTAGAACTGTAGGCTGACAGTTCTACTTTAAATCCAATTCCTGGAAAATCCTTTATCTTTCCTAACTTAATAGTAAGACGAAGCAAGTGAAATAAACTTTTCTACATTATCATACCCTATGAAGCAAAGTATATAACTTTGATATGATCCAATTGGACAGAAGAACTTTGTCCAATGTTTCTCATTTCACACAGCCTTATATTGCATTCCATAATATGGTTGGTTCACAAAATGTATGTCTTTGGCTCCTGATTCTTACTCAGGTATTATTACTAACTTCCATAAATTTGCCTTACAATAAAAATCAGTGAAATAAAAATGACTTTACACCTGGCAGCTTGTCTACAAAATAGCTAATCCAGCAAGTAGACATGATTTAGTATGACATGATTTAATATAGAAGAATCAGAAAGATGCAAGAAAGGTATAAATATTCTTTGCCAATGGATTCTAGATTTTCTTCAGATGCCCAATCAGTTTAGAAATAGAGAGACCTGCATAGAGTCTGGTTAAAATGAATTTCAGATAATCCAAAATGTGATCTCTTATGAGAAAATATAGCCTAACAATTTTCAGATAAATATGCTATATTGAGGCCAGGTAAGTGGAGAGCAATGAATTTTCAAGAGACCTTAGTGAAGACCAGATTCCATGTTCCACAGGTGGTTGGATGTAAATATGGATGCTACTGGCATATTTCCTATCCTGTTGCCTGGTGAGATATCTACCTAAACTTAATTGTCAGCTTAATGTGGCTGGTACTTGTGTTCTTGAGACTGATGGTTCTAGGGGAGTTTCAGTCTCCACATTCGTCCATATAATGGAATGTCACCCAGGAATTTTGAAACCCATCGTATAAAGTGTAATGACATACAAAAACTTATTGGGATTTGGGTGTAAGGTAGTCTGGGAGTGAAAGTTGCTTACTGATACATCAAGGTCAATTTAGCAGAATAATGCCTATACTTGGAGAGCTTAATTAATTGTCAAAAAGTTTCTGAATACATTTCAAATTGCTGGTTATGAACAATGAAGCCCTGTATGATTTAGTTCTTGGCTATCTGCAGTACTATCTAAATAAAATCTGCCTGCCCTGTTCATTCTAAGCAAGAAAAAAATATATATGACTACCTTTTTGCTAGAAGATCAGAGAGAAGCACTATGAAAGTAGGGTTGTTTGGTTTTTTTTAGATGCCCTGCTCTTATGTATCACTTTCCCTTCTCCAAGGTTTGGATAGCTCCCTTCTTGTTATCCTTCAGAAAATAAGTAAAGGCCACTCTCTTCCTCTAAGCATTTGGAGCATAGGTAATTTGTTGTAATGACTGCTATGGATACTGTTTAGCTAACACGTTTTATTCCATGATTGAATTTTAAATCAAGAGCAAGTATTAAACAAAATTTTAAGTAACATGAAGGCAGAATCCAATTAAATCTTATGAAAAAAAAATGTTAATGACAAATGCACGTGACCAGAAATGGTTAGCAGGAAGTACTGGGCTTCCAATTAATGGTATGTGGGAATAACCTTGGAAGACAGGAAGAAGAGCTGCAGATTAGACAGCAGTCTGATAAACAAAATTTGAGTCTAAAGGAGGAGGGTGGTGAAAGCAATTCCAGAGGGACCCTCCCTAGTTTATGGGAGAGAAAAGAGAGGGACAGGAGGACAGACTTGCAAGATTCTGTTAATGTAAACTTATAAAGGCAGCTGGATTACCTTTTGAGGTTCAGATCCCCTTCCCTAGGGTGTTTGAGCAGAGGCTGGATAAACATTTACTTAGCCTTTGGGCTAAGATGAAATGTAACATCCTCTTCACTTCTGTGAGTCTTCATTGACAGTTACTTAGGATCAGTGGTGGGATTCAAATATGTGAACAACCGGTTCTCTGTGTGGATGCCGCTTCTGGAAGTCCATTCTGGGCCTGGACAACAAAAAATTAGCTACCGGTTTTGCCAAAGTGGTGCAAACTGGCTGAATCCCACCACTGCTTAGGATGGAGATTCCCACCATCAATCAGAATAGAGCTGGAAGGGACCTTGGAGGTCTTCTAGTCCAACCCCCTGCTCAAGCACGAGACTCTATACCATTTCAGACAAGTGATTGTCCAGTCTCTTCTTAAAAACCTCCAGTGATGAAGCACCCACAACTTCTGACAGCAAGCCGTTCCACTGGTTAGTTGATTAGTTTCCATCCATTGTTTCTTGTCCTGCCTTCAGGTGCTTTGGTAAATAAGTTGACCCCCCTCCTCTTTGTGGTAGCCCCTCAGATATCGGAATACTACTATCCTGTCACCCCTAGTCCTTCTTTTCTCTAGACTAGCCAAACCCAAATCCTGCATGGGTATGAGCTCTCTCTGAAGCAGGGCTAGTAACAGCATTGGACATTGTAAAGCAACCATTAAAAGGTAAGTATTTCTGGAAATCAAAATGGCTACTCCTAGGTCTTCTGGGAGTGCTGGTGTAACTATCACTGCCACCTAAACCCCAGGACATTTGCAAATTCGCCCTTGGTCCAAAGGCTGTCAGAACTGGAGTCAGATTTGTATCCGGTACAGTAGCAGTAAGCCCTTGTAAAAAAAATTCTTTTATATAAATCTTTACAACTTTAGAAGTCTAGATCTGGCACTTCTAACATTATTTTACATTATATGGATCACTTTAAAAAAAAAGTGCAATCACTCCACTAAGAGCATTTAGGTTACTTTTATCTATGTAGGCCTATTAGTTGTGAATAGTGACTTTGAAAGGTTAGGGGCTGTTCATACCCATTAAAGTATTGGCTGAACTTTTTCCTATCCCTTCCTGTCCAATAATTCAAATCATAGGCCATATATCTATTGTCAGAACCCAAAGGTTTAAGTCAATAGTTGCCATTAGCTACATTGCTTTCCCTTAAGCAACCAGAAAAGATTTTGTTTAGAGCTGCAAAAAGCCTCCTTTCAGTGAAGGGAAAGGGAGGGAGCATCTTCTGTCTTTTCCCATCAATATTTTAAAATGTGTTTGCAATGTGGTTCCAAAACCTTTAGCCTCCAGCTTCTTCAAGCAATCATTTTACTCACGTCCACATTATAAACAGATAACTCTATATAATTTCTGGCATTTTGTGGGGTCTCTAGGATTGCCAGACATTTAATATTACTACACTGAGCAATTTAGTTCCAGGTTGGCTGATCTATTAGTGCCCACAAAAGCACTAATATTAGTTTTGCCCAACTATCTGATGTAGAAAAGCAGCAGAAAAGGAAAATGGCTTTCTTAAGAAAGTGGGAAAGTTTCAAATAAAAATGAAAAGCAGTACCAGGAAAGTGTAAATAAATATTTTCTTGCAAAAAAAAATCTCAGCAAAAATCTTCCCTCTTCAAGATGAGTGAGAGCTCTGAAGAGGAAAGAGTGATAATCTGTATTGGATTTAAAGATGGGAAAGATCTTCCAGATATTCTGGACTACATATTTTCTAAGTCTCAACCACATAAGAGGTGTTCTTGGATTCCAGTAACTGTCAGGCACTAAGATTCAGGACTATTCATTAGGTTGCTAAATATTTAGTCAAGCTTATACAAGAATATAGTCAACTAAAGTTCAACACTAAATTGGTGCCAGATAAGGATTGACAAAATTCTGGGGGAGTTGAACTTGGTGTCAACACTGCTAACATTGGATGTTCTTGCTTTGACAGCAGATGGAAATGCAGCCATTTTCTCCATTGCTTTTAGAATTAGTTGATGCTGGGAAGGGGGATAGGGATGAGAGTCCAGCTAGTCATAACAATAATAACTGAGCCGTGGGAACCCAAGGACATTGGGCCCAGAGCTGATAGTGTTTTGGCA
The DNA here is from genome assembly GCA_023970755.1 of Azemiops feae. Taxonomy (NCBI): domain Eukaryota; kingdom Metazoa; phylum Chordata; class Lepidosauria; order Squamata; family Viperidae; genus Azemiops; species Azemiops feae. Next base: position 107,043 of record JALGBA010004197.1, read on the forward strand.
GGCTGGAGAGCTGGGGAGAAAGCCCGCGCTTCAAGCTAATTGGGGAATGTGATTTATGACTGTTTTTTGGAGGAGGGAATTGTACTTTGTTACTTTGTATCCAGGGAGGGGAATTTAGTTTTTGGTTTCAACTATGTAGTGCCGATACTTTGTTTCTCGAATAAAAGATTCTTTAAGGTAAACAATGCCTCAAAGTTCTTTTGAAGAGTTTCATCTATCGGAACCATGACACTTGGACCATCAGTGGGAATGTAACAACTCTAAGCTGATGACATGCTTAACCCTGCCCCCTAGCTCTGCCTGCTCTTCTCCTACAGTGGATGTCATTTAGATCAGGGGTACCCAACCGCAGGTCTGTGGATCAGTACCGGGCTACGGCATGCCAGCAACCAGTCCACACAAACAAGGAAAGCCCCATCCATAGGGTGCAGGCAGCACATAAAACCATGCCCCCTCCAGTCCACGGAAAAGCCTCTCTCCATGTAATCGGTCCCTGGTACCCAAAAGGTTGGGGAGCTCTGATCTAGATTATAGCACCAGATTGCCCAACTCTAAAAGGGAGATTCCAAAATGTCAGTGAGAGTTCAACTCTTCACTGAAATATGTTCCCCTGCTTTGTGGAATAACATCATTCTAGTTATTATTGTCAAGTACTGTACTTTCAATATTTCTAGTTTTAGAATACTACGGAAGCTGGACTGAGAGGTGGTCCTAAAAGGAGTGGATCTTAGAAAGACAAGAGGATGCTAATGTCTGGAGTGAGGGAGCCTAGATCCTAGAAACAACTCATGATACTGAGGGACTGTGTGATAATCAGAAATTATTTTTACAATAAAATGCCAATGCTCCATTCTCTTAAAAAGGAAATAGAACTGCATTCAGGATCTAATCAGTAACAGGCGGAACAGAAGCAAATTTTTACAACTATCATCTATTTTTGCTTGTCATATCTATGAAGTTCTTTCTATTTTCTGTCCCTTTATTAATTGCTACATTATTTTGCAGTTTTCATTTAATGTAAAGATAAAGGAGACTTTATTATGACAAGCATGGTAAATTGGAAATGTCTATTAGATATATTTTGTGTGGATGTTCCATGTGATTCAAAAGGGGAACCTAGTGCTCTAGACAATAAGATTTACACTGTTAGGATAATAGAAATGACACAGTTATTTCAGAGCATAGTTAGTACATTTTTCATTTCAAATTCAAAGTTTCCAATTAAAATTTATGTTTTGTTTTCTTTTACATGGGTTTTAATCTACTGTCAATCTTCAAATTGATAATCTATTAATTTGAGAGCTCTTCTTGTGTTTCCTCTTACTTCTTTTCATACTTAAAAAACAATGGCTAATCTTCATACATTGTTTTTAACTATCTTTGGACCATTGTGCTCCAACTGATGTCAGTTATGTCCTGAAGAAAGGGGGGGGGGGGTAATTAACAGTAATCTCCTTTTATATTATAGTTTCTAGACTGAGTTATGGATTTAAGATATATGAATTACCTCACCCTTAATCCAATTTGACAAAGTAAATTTTGGAAGCCTCTGAACATGTTAAACTTTTTTTTTCAGAAATTAATCTTGGTCATCATGTTGTTTACTGTAATCCTAGACAAGAGATAATCTGATGTAAATCATAACACTTCAATAATTCACTGGAGGTATATGAACACATCGGATGTCAGCTTATTCATGAGAGGGCAAGATGAATAAGAATTGCATTTTTCATACTATTTATGGGGTACAACACGGCAGGTCAGTTGCAAAGTAGTCTTCTATCTATTCATAGTAGAATTCATTAGTGTGAATTCTAAAGTAGAGTAGTTGGGTATAATGTAATTTTATTATTGGTTGTTGACTTTATATAAAACCATAGCTATATTTACAAAAGACTCACTTTATTGCTAGGGACATCTTATCATGTCTTGCAGTAATGAGGTCAAAACAAGCAGATTTGTTTTGTTACAATCTTATAGATACCCAAGACTAAGCCCCACTAAAGACAGTGATAGGTATGTTTAGGTTACACATACACATAGATCACAATATGCCATTTTGGAATAAATAATGTTATGTAAATCACAGAAAAAGATTAAAAATCCATGAATTTAAAGGAAATGGTTTAAGAGAAATTAAATTAAATTTAAGGAATTGTATATTCCTTAAGAAATTAAATTAAAGGAATGAGGTAAAGAAAAAAAAAGAAATATATGTATTGTAGTTGCCATACACTATAACTCTCCATATAGTCCAGTCCTTTACAAACCATCCTTGCTTCCAACAGTCTATTCACTTCACACACTGCCTCTTGTTTTTTAAACTTTTAAACTTCTCAAATCTTTTGAGATTTCATGAATGAACAATTATGAATCTCTCAGTTTTCCCCTTTTTATCTTCTGTGTTCTGCAGTTCAGTCTGCATTCATTCTCTCTGCAGAGCAAAACTATATCAACAGATCTCTTTTGTATTAGTCATTCACTTTTATGTTCAGTCTTCTTACTATCTAATCCATATATAATCCTTGTTTTATCACACACATTTAAATACCCTATTGCTAACTTGGTGTCATGTTTCTCTACCTTCTGTAAACATTCTACAGAGTTGTTTAAATTCATCTACTTGCTTTCCATGTTCTCCATTTATGTTTGGCATCAAATCATTCACTCTATTTGCCTGTCAATCACAAACCACTTGGTCTTTGTTACATGAATATTTAGATCCATACTCTGTTGCATCACACAGTCAAACATTCAGTTATTGGAATTCAGCCTTATCTGCATACACATGGATATGTATATTCATGTCCCAACCATTTATTGTGACCAAGCATTTCGTTCATATATATATATATGAATATACTGTATATCCATAAAGACATAGAGATTCAGAGGGTCATCATGCATTTTTGATTTTTCAGTTTTAAACATTTGCTAAGCATTCCATTTATTTTCATACATGCTCTGTTTCTGTTATATATTTTTCATACAGCATTCAGCAACCAAACTTCAATTTTATATTCAGTTAAAACATTGAATAATTCAGATCTATTTACTTTATCATGCTGTTTTGCAATACATATTCCTTCTCACTGTTCATTCATTTCTCAGTGACCTGCTGAAGAACAAAAACCTGGTCTACAAACTCCAAGCCAAACGTATATTTTACTCATTGTCACCTCATGCGGGAGGTCTTAACCAAAACCCCTTGTAGTTGTTGCATTCACTCTTGCTATTCCCTTTATATAGAAGAACAATTACAGCTGCATACTGTGCATTTACATTAAACAAATTGTACAACCCCTCCATCAGTCAATTGTATTTTAACATTTCTCTAGTCACACCATCTACACCTACAGCCTCACTCTTTTTCAACACTCTCACAGGATCAATTACTTCCTTTTTCATTAATTATTTGTAGAAGAATAACAATTAATTACCTTTATTTCAATGATACTTTTCACTGTATGATTATCATTTCCATACCAATCTCTAAAATATTCCTTCCAGCAGTACCTCACTTCAGCTTCATCCTGAATCATCACTCTTGTTTTTAATTCCACTGGCTCTGTAGGAAGCATCATTTTTAGCCCTTTTCACTCACCTTCAATGTGCTTTCCATATATACATATTACATACTATTTGTATGCTTATTTTGATAGCAGTCATTCTCCTTTGCATTTTTATCACTCTCAGCTTCTTCCATTAAACATACTTCTTCATCCTTCCATTAGTATTAGTTCACAGTTCTCTGTGAACCGTCTATAGCATAATTTGTTTCTCTCTGTTCCAGGCAAATTCTACATCTTATAGGGGTGACATGATAGCAGTATTCCAATATTTGAGAGGTTGCCACAAAGAAGAGGGGGTCAAATTATTCTCCAAAGCACCAGAGGGCAGGACAAGAAACAATGGTTGGAAACTGACCAAAGAGAGAAGCAACCTGGAATTAAGGAGAAACTTCCTAATAGTGAGGACAATTAACCAGTGGAACAGCTTGCCTTCAGAAGTCGTGGGCGCTCCAACACTGGAGGTTTTTAAGAAGAGAGTAGACAGTCACTTGTCTGAGATAGTATAGGTTCTCCTGCTTGAATGGGGGGCTGAACTAGAAGACCTCCAAGGTCCCTTCCAGCTCTATTCTATTCCTTTCTTACATCAATTTTTCATTCAATCTCTTGGGATATTAATTTAGCTTCTTGTCCTGCATGTACTTAATCCATACATTCAAAGAAATTAGTTTTTAAAGCAGATACTCATCAAATAGTCATCATCATTATTAATTCTTGGATCTTCAAATGAGAAGTCATTTTTTTCTTTTTATTTACCTCATTTTCACCTATCTATTCATGTCATTTAAAATTTTTTAAAAAGTTCTTTGAATTCATATTGTTCCCTAGACTTTTCCAAAACCTGTTCTTCCAAGGCCACATTTCAATGGAAAGTGCAGGCCAAGTGCAGATTGAAATTTTAGTCAATAAGTGATGTAGTTCTTAAGCGAGTCATCATGTGACCGGACCTGACTTTATTACCATTTTTACTATGATCGCTAAGTGAATCCAACTTCTCCAGTTGACTTTGCTTGTGACAAACTGGCTGGGAAGGTCACAAATCATGATCACATGACTGCAATATGTTGCAAATGTTGTAAGTGCTGGCCAGTTGCCAAGTGCCCGAATTGCAGTCAACTGACCATGAGTGTGGTATGTGATGGCTGTAACTTCAAAGTCACTTTTTCTGAGGCTGTCATTAATCTCACGAATCTCTTCTTAAAAGTGTTGGAGCATTCACAACTTCTGGAGGCAAGTTGTTCCACTAATTAATTTTTCTACAGAAAAGCAGAAGCATCAGCAACTGGCAGTTCCTTCCCTCCTGCCTTCTCCTAGCCCAGCGGTTACCTCAGAGGTGTTTTATGTAAAATGAATAATGTCTTTATGTGCTCATGGCCACCCAATTGTTAGCATCAATTCAGACCATTTATTTTATTTCCCAGAGTTGGGGGTTTCCACAAAATTTTTGACACTTCCTTTTACTGTTGCTGTGTTTCAGAAAGTATTAGAAAATCTTCTAGATTTCAAAATCAAGTTTTATGTGGCAGTTAATTGTGGATATTATTTGACAAATTGGGTTTTGGCAACCATATTTGCATCACATCTAAAATCCCCCCTTTAAAACTCCTGCAGATTCAAAGCTATATAGCAAAAGCACTTGAAAAACGTCCTCTTAACCCAGAGATGAAAATAATATTAGATATAATTACAAAGCTATTATGACGTCTACTGAGTTTTATGGTGTAAATAATATAAATAATTCACAACCTTAAAGAGAAATAAACAAAAGTGGTGTTTACTTTGAAAATGTATCTGTTCTGTTCTTGCAAAGCAGACATCGAGACGAGGCAGGTTCACAACAAAGGATCTCTTTATTAAGTACATTCACAGAGCAGAAGCAAGAACACAATGGCCACTGGCCTTTTATATTCCCCTTGCAAGGGGATGCACAGCCAATCATTGCAGGCCATTCTCCCGCATTGCGCATGTGCGCAAGGCCGGAGACAGCCTGTCTGGGTCCCGGGCAGACACATGGTCTGTCCGGGTCTCTGCAACCTTCCTGCAGCCTTTCTGAGCCTTGCTGAATGACTCAGCAAGGCCCAGGACATAACACCCCTCCCCCCTTGGATTAGACAATAAGTAAGCAAATTGTTTAACACTTCACAAAAATACAACATGGCAGGCCAGTTAGCACGTTATATCGTCCACCTTACTCCTTGCAACCTATTACCTGCAGGACCCAATGGAGTCCATGAACTTTCACTCTTTGACAATATTCGCACAGCAACCTACAATTATTTACCCCCTCAGATGGAGAGGACTAATACCCCTCCTGTATAGTGAACAGGGATCTTACATATTCCCCTAAATGCTTAGGAGGACCCTTGACCCGCTCTGATCTTCGTGGAGCCAGATTAGGTGCAGGTACGATTGTAGGTGTGGGATTAGGAATAGGTGCCTGGAGTGCCTGCTCCCGTTTGCGCAAAACAAACCAGGACTTTGTCGCCCAGAAGACTCAGGGGTTCCCCCTGACTGCTGACTGGCTGCATCCACCAGACCCAAACCAGAGTTCCTTGGTGGGGCTGAGTTCCCCGAGTCCCTTGGTGGGGTGGAGTTCCCCAGAATTCCATGGGACTCCTCTTGGGAGCACTGTCCCTCGAGCCCAAGACCAGCAGCAGGAGTACCTTGAGTAGCCGATTTACGGCCATTTGCCCCTAGCCAGGGACCTCTGCCAGAGTCAGGAGCCGCCTCCATGGCAAGACCCCCGAAGCCTATGCCAGAGTCAGGAGCTGCCTCCATGGCAAGACCCCCACCAGGAACATGTGTAGGAACATTTGGATAAGAGCCCTCATGGAGAGACTGTGGTCCACAATCATAATTGAGGTCCCCCTCCCCCCCGAGAGCAGAGCCAGGAGCGGAAACGTGGCCAGGAAGCCTCCAGCACAATTGGTCTATGTGGCGTCTAAGCACACGACCATCCTCCAAGGCCACTTCGTAGGACAGTGGCCCAGAGACCTTGCATACCACAGCCAGTACCCAGAGATGTCCATGCCCATAGTTTCTGGCCCATACCGGATCACCCACTTGGAGTCTCCTAGGTGCCCGCGGCTGTGACACCTGTGAAGCCACCCGGTCTGGGTGCAGCCTGTCCAGCTTCATGATGAGTCTGCGACCCCAGCGGAGTTCAGCTGGGCTCTTTCCTGTAGCTGTGCAAGGTGTGGTGCGGTGTGCAAGGAGAAAATCGGCTAACCTATGACGCCAGGGTCCTTGAGTGATTCTCTTTAATGCTTCCTTGGAGGAACACACCATGCGTTCAGCCTGACCGTTGGTGGCAGGGTGAAAAGGAGCAGATGTAGCATGCTGGATCATGTTGGCTTGAAGGAAAGCCTGAAACTCAGAAGAGGTAAATTGGGGACCATTGTCTTAAACAAGGACATCAGGAAGACCATGGGAAGCGAAGATTACTTTGAGCACCTGGATGGTCCTGGCAGTAGTGGTGGTGGATACAGGAACGACCTCTAGCCACTTGGAATGGCTATCCACGAGGAGAAGGAAGAATTGCCCCTGAAAGGGCCCAGCATAGTCAATGTGTATGCGTGACCATGGAGTGAGTGTCTCCTCCCACCTATGTATAGGGGCCTGGGGCATCTCAGGCTATGACTGTTGGCACACTTGGCACCCCTGAACCTGGGCCTCGATGTCCTTATCGAGTCCAGGCCACCACAGATGGCTACGTGCAAGCGCCTTCATTGTTACAATTCCCGGATGTCCCTCATGCAGAGAGAGCAAGACTCTAGTCCTCAATGAGGCCGGGATGACTACTCGGCTTCCGCACAGGATACACCCTTTAAATGTAGAGAATTCATGTTTCCTACGCCAGAAACTTTGGAACTCTGTACCAGGACACGTGTCAGGCCATCCTGACAACACCCATGTCAGCACGCGTGCAAACATGTGATCAGTGGCAGTTTCAGCAGCCACATCCCTAGCATTGAGGGGAGATTCAGGCAATTCCTGAATGGAAAGAATGTGTACAGCAGGAGCAGGGTCTGCCTCTATTTGCTTTAGAGGTAACCTACTAAGGCCATCAGCATGGCCCATCTCTGTCCCTGGTTTGTGAACCAGGGTGTAATCATAAGCTGACAAGAAAATTGACCATCTCAGCATTCTGGGGGAGATGATGTGTGGGGTTTGCTTGTTTGTTGTAAACAAACCCAGCAAAGGCTTGTGGTCAGTGTAGACCGTGAAATGGCGGCCATACAAGAATTCATGAAATTTCTTGATGCCTGAGATTATTGCCAAGGCTTCTCTGTCAATCTGCACGTAATTACGCTCTGCAGATGAGAGAGTTCTAGAGTAGTAGGCCACAGGGACCTGAGTCCCATCAGCCTTGAGATGACTTAACACTGCTCCTACCCCATAAGGGGAGGCATCACATGCGATGCACACAGGCAATTGCTCATTGAAATGCGCCAGTACCGCATTAGAAGATAGCAAGGCCTTGACTTCTTTGAAAGCCCTTTCATGGACCTTTGTCCATTTCCATGGAGTCTGCTTGTCCAAGAGCCGGTGTAACGGCTCAGCCACTGCAGCCTTGTGGGGGAGAAATGAATGATAAAAATTAAGTAGGCCCAGAAAAGCCTGGAGTTCAGCTTTTGACTGGGGACTAGGGGCCAGTTGAATGGCCTGGAATTTAGACTCTGCAGGGTGGATGCCTTCAGCATCAATACGAAACCCTAGAAATTCGGTGGATGTTACACCAATTTTACATTTGTCTTGCTGCAACTTCAGCCCAGCTTGGCGGAAATGCAGCAAGACAGCTCTCAGCCTTTCAGCCAAGTTCCCAGATGACTTTCCTGCAATAAGGACGTCATCGAAATAGGGGCAGACCCCAGGAATACCACGGAGCTTTCGCTCCATCACCCCTTGGAAAATGCCAGGGGCTACATTGACCCTGAACTGCAGTCTTTTTACTTTAAAAGCCCCTCTGTGAGTAACCATCGTTTGGGCCTCAGCTGTTGCCTCCTCAACAGGTAATTGTTGGTAAGCCTGAGCTAAGTCAAGCTTAGCGAAGACTTTTCCCCCTTTCAGTGAGGCCAGAATGTGGCTCACCACAGGCACTGGATATGCATGCTGCTGCAAGGCTTTGTTTAGAGTGCATTTATAGTCCGCATAAATTTGGACTTCACCATTGGCTTTTAATGGTGTCACTATGGGGGTTTCCCATGGACTAGAATCCACAGGTTCTAGAATGCCTTGTTGGAGCAGTTTGTCCAACTTTTGAAAGCAAAAGGCACCCTCCTTGGTTTAACCCTGATGGGTGTGATGGCTGGATCTAACCTTAAAGCAATGGGAGGCCCCTTGTATGAGCCAAGCTCTGGGCTGAACACATCTGCAAACTCCTTATAGACTCCTGCAAGGCTGGCAGTTTGTAGATGATTAAGACCAGTCACTTGGATCCCAAGTGCCTCGAACCAATCGAGTCCGATAAGACTCGTGCGATCACCCCCAACTACCACCACATCTAACAACCCATCAAATTCCTTATGCTGTACTCTAAGCGTGGCCTCCCCCTTCACACTGACCAGTGAATTTTGGAAGTCAGTGAGGATGAGATTGGAGGGCCTGAGTTTGACTCGTGAGCCACTCCTGGAACAAACCTTTTTAAAGGTGTCTGCAGAAATAATAGAAAGAACGGACCCTGTGTCCAGCTCCATAGCCAGGGGAACTCCCTGCACTCTTACATCAACACGAAGCTTTTTCTTAAGGGGCCAGTGAACCCCAGTTTTGAATACCCCCCTACGGGATGCATAGAAAACCACCCTGTGTTGGCTGGGGACCTTGGTACCTTTCAGAGGCAATTCTTCAGGGGACCTGTTTTTCTGGCGACCTATGCAGGCTGATGCGATGTGGCCTTGCCTGCCACATGCCCGGCAAACAGCAGAACGAAAACGGCAGTCGGTTCTCCTGTGGCGACCCCACAGCCAAAACACCGAAGGGATGCAGGCGTCTGTCCTCTGCGTTCTTGCAGTCTTCTCTCCGCCAACTGTTGAAGTTTGTCCACCTCTTCTTCCTTGTTTTCTTCTCCGGATGCCTCTCGCATGACCTCCTGATGGATGGGAACTGCTGCTGGAGGGTTCTTGGTCGACCACAAAGCCTTCACCGCGCCGCCGGCTGCTTCTTCAGCTGCAACATCTCACAGGGCATCTTGGAAGGAGACATCAGCTCTAACAAACAACTTTTGTTGCATCTCACGGCTTCGCAATCCGCAGACGAGTCGATCTCGGAGTCTCTCTTCCAAGTCTTGGAACGCACATGATCTAGCAGCCTGCCTCAGAGCCGTGACGAAGTCCGCAGCTGATTCTCCCGGCCGCTGATCCCGCTGCTCAAATTGGTGCCTCCAAGCTATTACAGAAAGCTTGGGCTCAAAATGCTCACGCAGCATTTTCTTTAGATCTGAATAGGCGATCGACTCCAATGGTGCTGGGGCTACAAGGTTCTCAGCAATGTCAAAAGTCTTTTGCCCACAGACACACAGCAAAGTAGCAGCTTTCAAATCGTCTTCTTGGATCTTATTCACCCTGAAGTAGTTCTCGAGCTACATAAGAACTCCATCGTTCTGGGTGCGAAGTATCGAATTCGACAAGACGGCCCAGCTTGGACATCGTTGTGACCGATAGCCTCTTCGACGTCTCTCACCGCAAGGAAGGAAAAGGGGTCCCATGAAGCCAAGCCCACCTCCAGCATCTTCGTACTGGCAGGTGGTTGCTTCTCCTGGATGCCGCGCTTCTCTTCTCTTCAGGCCTTCAGGTGAGTTGGCCCTAGCTTCTTTTCCTTTGGCTTCCTATGCGGCGAATCCCACCTTCATCGCCAATATTCTGTTCTTGCAAAGCAGACATCGAGACGAGGCAGGTTCACAACAAAGGATCTCTTTATTAAGTACATTCACAGAACAGAAGCAAGAACACAATGGCCACTGGCCTTTTATATTCCCCTTGCAAGGGGATGCACAGCCAATTATTGCAGGCCATTCTCCCGCCTTGCTCATGCGCGCAAGGCCGGAGACAGCCTGTCTGGGTCCCGGGCAGACAAGTGGTCTGTCCGGGTCTCTGCAACCTTCCTGCAGCCTTTCTGAGCCTTGCTGAATGACTCAGCAAGGCCCAGGACATAACAGTATCTGCCCATGTTTTTTTTGTAAAATAAGATATGAAATAATTTGCTCTGTATTTCTAATGAAGGAAAAGAGAGCAACTATTAATAAAAGAGGATATTTGTAGCACAGGGTTGGCTGGTGGTAGTAGAAATATTATGTAGCAGGTATACCACAGCAAGAAAGGCAGGGCCAAAAGTCTGGCACTGCCAGAGGCTTTGTGAGAGGAAGAGGTGAAACCCCCGTCCTGCTTTACAACAGTGTGGGTGCCTCAAGATAACCCATCTCCTTCCCTTCTTCCCTCTGTTTCTACAAACTCCTTCAAAAGCAGCACCTCTTCTTAGGCATCTTCACTGAATAACAAAGACCTGCTGTGCTGATATTTGCCCAAGGTCCAGACCACTTCTTCTGAATCATTTTTGCCCCATGCACTGCTCTTCAGAATAATAAACTGCATGGAGTAAATTTTTGAAGCCTCAGAACTTAAAAAGTGAAAAGAAGGGAATAACTCTTAGTCTTTTGTTAATGCCACAGTCCATACCCTCAAAACATTCAATTACTTCTATAATTGAGGAAAAAAACATGGCTTCTATCCTTTAAAAGATTAATCTTCCCCTTCTGTATGTTACAGAATTAATCTTTTTATCTTGCATTAATGTTATCTGCATCTATGTTTCTCCAACTGAGAAGAGATTGTAACTGGAAACTAATAGTGCTAACCCCTTTTTTTTCAAGCTTCAAATAAGCGCAGCTTTCCCCACGAATTCTAATTTCTTTTTATTATTTTCCCATTGTCCTTAATATCTAAAAACTAATTACATTAATGTTCTCTAAACAATAACTTATAAAAGATAAAGTGATACATGCATGGGTTGGAAGCAATCTTAGACATAATCTTTTCCAGCCCTGTGCCCATTGCAGGAATCCATTTCTGCTATTACATTTAATACAAATAGAATTCACACATGCAAAATAGGGGACTCGTGACTTGGAAGTACTACTGTGGAATACTACTTTCTCATTGACAAAAAGCTGAATATGAGCAAGCAGTGTGGGATAGGGCTGTATTCAAAAAAGCACTCTATCAAAGTCATGTGAAATCCTCATTTCTCACACTTCAGAATGAGAGTACTATGTACAATTATGTGCAATCACATTTTCAAAAGGATATTGACAGATAGGTTCAAAGGAAAAATAGTATAGGGAGTCACTGTCTTATGTCTAAGGATATTTACCCATGTAGTAGGGCTGTATTAATATTATCTTTCTCATCTTTTCTACTACCTTCTCTTATTGGTATCATTATTATGATTATATTATTTTGCTGTATGTACACTGAGAGCTTATGCACCGGAGAAAAATTCCTTGTGTGTCTTCACTTGGCCAATATTCTATCTTCTAGGAGCTATTCAATGAGGATAAACTGAAGACAGTTCAATGGTTCAGTTTGGAGAACAGAAGACTAAAAAGATACATGATCTCAGAGTTTACCTACATAAAAAAGATACCTCAGGGAAAATGGTCAATAACTATTTTCTACGGCTATTTGAATATTAGGGTAATGTTTGGGCTAACCCACAGGTCGGCAACCTGCGGCTCCGGAGCCGCATGTGGCTCTTTGAGCCTTCCCCTGCGGCTCCCAGCCTCCTCTGCCATTTGCAGAGAGAGACAGAGACAGAGCTTGCTTCTCTCTCTCTCTCTCTCTGTGTGTGTGTGTGTGTGTGTGTTTGTTTGTGTGTGTGTGTGTAAGTAAAAAAGAGAGTAGCCTCACCCTGTTCCGAAGAGCCTGGACGGGGCTTCTCCCTTTGCTGCGTCTCTGCTGGAAGCAGGAAGCAGGAAGCAGGAAGGGCAGGAGAGAGCTAGCTAGCCTAGCTAGGCTGACTCAGGAATTCTGGGAGTTGAAGTCCATGAGTCATAAAAGAGCCGAGATTGCCTGTCCCTGAGCTTGTTGGAGAACAGCTGGAAGCCAGCTTGCCAGGTGAGCAGAAGATCAGAGAGAGGGAGGGGGAGGGGGAGAGAGAGACACAGAGAGAGAGAGACCCTTTTGACATCTAAAATGAAGATAACACTGCATATATCCTTTTTTACCTTTATTTTATATATATATATGTGTGTGTGTATGTGTGTGTATGTGTGTGTATATATATATGTGTGTGTGTGTGTATGTGTATATGTGTGTATACTGTATATGTATGTGTATATATATATGTGTGTATGTATATATATGTGTGTGTGTATATATACACACACACATATAAACACACACACACAGAGACACACACACAGAGACACACACATATATAAACACACACACATACACACGCACACACACATACACACATATATATAATAAAGGTAAAAAAGGATATATGCAGTGTTATCTTCATTTTAGATATCAAAAGAGTTTTGCGGCTCCCAGTGTTTTGTTTTTGGTGGGAAATGGGTCCAAGTGGCTCTTTGAGTGTTTTGGGTTGCCTACCCCTGGGCTAACCTGTTGACTGTTTTTTGTTTTACATATATATTAGGATCAGATGTTAGGTCAATTTGATTATCAGATAGAGATCCCCTCACCTGGAATATTTGTTTATTTAATATAGTATTCTTGTTAAATAGGGATGGGAAAGCTTATAACTATTTGTAGACCCGTTTTGTAAAAGGGAGGAGAATTTATCAGAGTTTTTTTATGATTATTTTTCTTCTCAACATCTAGCCAGAGTGGATTCTATATGTTTAATGTTAAATTTATTTTATATTTAGCTCATTTTCCCCTTTTTTGTACACATTTTGTTGTTGTTGTTGTTAATGTTGGATGGATGGCTTACTGTTTTGCATTTTATTCTTGCTGATAAAACAAAATAAATATATATTAAAAAAAACTATTTTCCACAGCTACTAAACCTCATAAATAATAAATTGCAGTTTCAATTAAATATAAGGAAAGATTTCCTAATGTAAGATCTGTGCAAATATTTTTTTTCCCTGATACTTTGTGGGCTGGGTGATCCTAATCTCTAGCTTTACCTATGAATATTATGGGTTCTTCATTACAGGAGGTTTTTGAGAAAAGGATGAACAGGCATTTCTTGAGGATGGTATAACTGGATTTCCTCCACATTGCAGAGGGTTGGACTATATGGTTCTTTCAACCATTCTATATTGGCATGTTTTACTTTAAAACAAAAACAAAAAACCTGGGATTCTGAAAATTATTTTTCAAGATTAAAACTCACTTCAAGATGGATTGGGAGAAATGTTCGCCTATAAAGGAGGTGTTCAGTTTGTGGAGTATTTTCAGTAGTAAACATAAAGAAATCACTTGGGTTGAGCTTTTTTTAAAAAACCTGACTACACTGTTGCCATGAATGCTCAACAGAATCCTAACTATGTTTATTCAGAAGATTCACTTTGAAACCCATAAGATTTTCTTCATAGCAGCACACTGTTATGCATGCTTTCTTAGACATAGCTCTAGTTATAAGACATCATTCTAAATCTAAAGAAACATATGTATGAATCAATCCTTAGGCTCTGAAATGTTATAAAAGTTTTACATCTGTTATTAAATCTGTGATTGGAAAACTTCCCTGAACTACAAACAATAAGAAACAGGAGAGCAATAAAAATTGGTAGAATAAGACTGATGCAGCAGCTCCTTATCTTACAGGAAATTACAGGAATATAGCAGGGGTGCATTGCCTGGTCTCAAGAACTTCTTGTAAATTATCACTCACTGCAAAAATCATTTTGCCTGCACTTCCCTTTTATGGGCCCATCAAGGCAGAGAAAGCATTGAACAATTGTTATGAGGTCATTTCAAGACAGAACTTTGAGATGAGAAAATATTTAAGCATTACATTCCTACTGATCAGTTCACTCAAGTAAAAGTCATATACTTAAAATTTCCACATGAACCTGAGAAAACATAAACTTTAATCCCACTGGTTTTCTTGTCATATCTAATTTCAGTTTTAGAAATATCCAAAAGGGCATACTGGATTCACCTAGAGCAGTAATGGGGATTACATGGCCATCCACATTTTGCATTGGTCTGTCTAGCATCCTTTACAACTATTTATGCTAAGAAGAACTACTGAGATTTGTAGCTTAGCCATACTGGATTGATGTGACTCCCCATTCTATATATAGAGTTAGAGATACTAAATATGCCTACATGTAATGTGCATGCATGTACCTACTATAGCTTTCTCCAGTTAGTCTTTCAGAGAGGTTGAGACTTCAACTCCCAGCATCCCACAGCAGACTATATAAAAATTGCTTGCTCACAGGGAGTTCTGGAATCCAACTTTGGTACCTTAGAAGGACACCAAGGAAGGCTGATCTAATAAACCATGATCAGAAAATGCAGGTCTTCTACATTCTACTCTGACTCGCAGAAATCTACCAACTGTTCATAATAACCCTCAGGCAGGAGAATGGCTTAAGTTCTTTTTTTGTCGATTCCAAGACTCTTTATATGTTTAGTAGTTTATTTAGTCCATTAATAGGGAGCCTAGAGGTGAAGATGCTCACCTCCCACTCAGAAAGTTGAGAGTTCTATCCTAGGCAGTGGCAGACGTTTCTCTAACAGGGCACAAAGAGAAAATATCTGTTGTAGGCATCAAGAAGAGCATCCGGCCAGTAAATGCTCAGCTCCACTCAGTTGCCCCAACTCCACTCTGATAAAAAGAATTACAGGGTCGTAAAAAGAAAAAAAATAGTTCATTTACAGATAGTCCTCGACTTACAACAGTTCATTTAGTGACCATTCGAAGTTACAATGGCACTGAAAAAAGTAAATTATGACCATTTTTGGCACTTAGAATCATGGCAGCATCCCTATGGTCACATGATCAAAATTCAGACTCTTGGCAATTGAGTCATATTTATGAGGGTTGCCATGTCCTGAGGTCATGTGATCACCTTTTGCGACTTTCTGACAAGCAAAGTCACTGGGGAAGCCAGATTCACTTAACAACTGTGTTACTAATTTAACACCTGCAGTGAAAGGTCATAAAATGGGGGCAAAATTCACTTAATAAATGTCTCATTTAACAACAGAAAAATTGGGCTCAATTGTGGTTGTAAATTGAGGACGATCTGTATAGGCTGATTACAATCACAATAGCAATTCTGGGTGGTTAACAAAGCATGAATAATTAGAACTAAAACAAAACAACAAGGCAAGAAAAATCTGACGCAATAAGATTGCTAAAACCTGTACTGGGGAAATAATACATTCAGTTATACACCATATAACATAAATCAAATGACTTGCTTTATCTGGAATTATTATAATTTCACGTCGCAATGCCAAACTACCTATCTAATTTACATCTCCAATGTTGACAAGGCCTTTCCTGTTCCATTTTGAAGTGAATGTTGCAGAGAGCATTATGCTGAACTTCTCAAACGCTAAGAAATGGATAGAAAATTGGCGTCTTGAGAATAATCACTAAAACATGTTTATATATAATTATTCAATCCAGGTATTTAATTTCTCAGTTGTACTAAATTAGATAGGGATCTTGAAACTAAGGGGAATTTTTTAAAAAATGAGAGCAAAGCCTCTGCAGACTTTACTGTGAAAATTGAAGTAGATACCACTCTTTTCAGAGCTTTCAGAAAATTCCCCACGGTTAAATGTATCCAGGAACAAATATAGATAATGTTTTACCTAAAAGGGGACACTAATTATTTGCAAATGCTACAAGTCATTAGTCACCCTTTGTAATTTTTACATAGAGGTTTGCTGGTATCCAGGAATTTCAATTAATTGCACTTACTAAAAGGATCTGGCATTTGCAGACCGCACAGGACTTTTTTGTTCTCCATAGGAAATTTCTAAGAGTTGGACTGTGACCAACAGAAAAATCAATAGCTTACAAGGACATAAGAACAATGTAAAAGAAAAGCAGGAAACTCCAAGGGAAAAGAGTTAGCCAATCTTGCTCCTAGTCAGAAGGAAAGGTGTTATTGGCTTGAAAAGTAGGATATAAAATAATGCATAAAAGATAAATTGAGAGATGTGTCTGCTAGCTATTCTTTGAAAATATAAAATATGCTCTTAGATGTGTGATAGTATCAAAATACAAAAGATGAAATATCAGGAGGCAAAAACAGTGTAAATGTTAGTTTCCGCTAACCAAACTATATTATGCACACTCTAGTATATATTCTACCCATACTTACTTAAAACACCTTGTTTACATTCAAATGCTAAAAATAAAGCTGTATCAAAAGCTGCCTTTTAAATAAATGTATTGTTTATTTATTGTTTTAATAGCATAACCCCCCTCCAACCAAAAATTTATAAAGTTCCAAAAGAAGAAGGAAATACCAATTAAATAAAATATAACAATTGTAAACATTTGAAGAATGTTTACTTTTAAACAACACATTAAATCTTGACTACGTAGAATCATACTGTCCAGTTTTTCTATTACATTGACAAAAAGCCAGTTCAAAGACTTCATCAAACCAACTTTTAGTATTTGAGGTACATATGTTTTTCCAAGAACTTAATAACCATTTTTGTCACAATCCAGTCATGATAGATCCAAAGTTCTTAATAAACAGATGGATTTCAAATGTTAGGAGTATTACATATTAATTTGGTTGAATCTTAATTCTCTAATCAATAGATGATTAACAATAGTAAGTATATTCAATAAATTTGGAACAACCAGATGACATGGCAAAATGATACGTATTGATGTCCCTTCATATTTATTGAAAATCTGACATAAAAAGGTGTAACAGATAAACAATCCTTTTAAATGTGATTATTCTTGTCTTAAAACTGAAAGAAACATGTTTGTTTGATTTATTAGAACTTGATATTCCAGTTATTTATTTGTATCCATCAATACTTGAATTCTTCAACTATTGCTAAATCTGTATTATTGGCTTGGTCTCTAAAGAAATAAGAAACTCTAAAATTATAAGACTGTTAATGCATCAGCTCCAAACTGAGAACATCATCAAAAAATAAAATTCAATATATTGCCATTAAGCATTTTCTAGCAGGTTATCATGTTTCTGCAATCAAAGTCTTAAAAGCATTACCTTCTCAGGCATTTAGGCCAGGCAATTAGAACAGTTCTATTAATAATAATGATGATGATAATGATAATGATAATGATAATGATAATAATGATAATAATGATAATAATGATAGTAATAATAATGATAATAATGATAATAATGATGATGATGATGATGATGATGATGATGATGATGATGATGATGATAATAATAATAATAATAAAGTTGGGAGAGACCTTGGAGGTCATCTAGTCCAACCCTTTGCTCAGGCAGGAAACACTATACCATTTCAGACAAATGGTTGTCCAGTCTCTTCTTAAAGACTTCCAGTGTTGGAGCATTCACAGCTTCTGGAGGCAGGTTGTTCCATTGGTTAATTGTTCTAACTGTCAGGAAGTTTCTCCTTAGTTCTAGGTTGCTTCTCTCTTTGGTTAGTTTCCATCCATTGCTTCTTGTCTTGCCTTCAGGTGCTTTGGAGAATAGCTTGACTCCCTCTTCTTTGTGGCAACCCCTGAGATATTGGAACACTGCTATCATGTCACCCCTCATCCTTCTCTTCATTAGACTAGACCAGGGGTCGGCCGCCTGAAACATTGAACGAGCCGCATGGACCCGTTTCCCTAAAAAAAAAAAAACCCTGAGAGCCGCACCCGTCCGCGCATGCGCACCCGTCCGGCATGCGCACCCGTCCGCGCACACGCACCCGTCCGCGCATGCGCCCGCGCACCCGCCCGCGCACCCGCCCGCGCACCCGCCCACGCATGCGCACCCGCCCGCGCACCACGCATGCGCACCCGCCCGCGCACCCGCCCGCGCCCGCGCACCCGCCCGCGCACCCGCCCGCACACCCGCCCGCGCATGCGCGCATGCGCTCCCCCAAATGGCGGAGGAGGCTCCGGAGCCGCAGGTGATGGCTCAAAGAGCCGCATGCAGCTCCGGAGCCACGGGTTGCCGACCCGTGGACTAGACATACCCAATTCCAGCCACCGTTCCTTGTATGTTTTAGCCTCCAGTCCCCTGATCATCTTTGTTGCTCTTCTCTGTACTCTTTCTAGAGTCTCAACATCTTTTTTACATCGTGGTGACCAAAACTGGATGCAGTATTCCAAGTGTGGCCTTACCAAGGCATTGTAAAGTGGTATTAACACTTTCCGTGATCTTGATTCTATCCCTCCATTAATGCAGCCTAGCACTGTGTTGGCTTTTTTGGCAGCTGTAGTGCACTGCTGGCTCATATTTAAGTGATTGTCCACTAGGACTCTGAGATCCCTCTCACAGTTACTACTATTGAGCAAGGTACCCCCTAAACTATACCTGTGCATTTGGTTGTTCTTGCCTAAATGTAGAGCCTTACTTTTTTCACCATTGAATTTCATTTTGTTAGATAGTGCCCAATGTCCAAGTCTGTCAAGATCCTTCTGTATCTTAAGCCTGTCTTCTGGAGTGTCGGCTATTCCTGCCAGTTGGTGTCGTCTGCAAATTTGATGAGTTTCCCATCTATCCCCTCATCCAAATCATTGATGAAGATGTTGAAGAGCACTGGGCCCAGAACAGAGCCCTGGGGTACCCCACTACTCACTTCCCTCCATGTAGATGCAGTTCCATTGAGGACTACACGCTGAGTATGGCCGGTCAGCCAGCTACGAATCCATCTGGTGGTGATGCTGTCTAACCCACATTTTTCTATCTTATTAAGTAGTAGGTTGTGATCTACTTTATCAAATGCCTTACTGAAATCCAAATTCCACTTCTGTTGGGGATGTGGCTTTTTGCTTTAGGGGTTACTGTTTAACTAAGGTGTCATGGGTTTATATTGTTTTATATTGCTTTACAAAACTAGATGGCATTGAACATAAGGTAAATTCAAGCTTGACTGACATGTATCTGATTTCTGATCCATATACCCACAGAGTTTGTGATTGCAGTTGTGTTCAGGCAAAGGTTAGACAACTGTCACTCTAAAACATTTTAATTTCGATCTCTGAACTGAATGGGGGAATTAGCTAATCCAAAGGATACTTGCAACTGTATGATTCTATTATTCTATGATCTCCATATCTGTATGTATTAGATCCCATCCCATTCACTGTATCTGTCAACAGTACCTTCCAGAAGTACTGCCTTTTCTCCACTCTTGCACAATAGCTGTGCAGTCCTCCAAAATATACCTTTTAGTCTGGGGGTAATGCCAATTCTTCCTCAGGTGCCTTTTCTCACTATGCTTTCCTGAAATGGAATCTTGCCTATAATTTCTCTGCTGCTTTGTCTTGTTTTGAAATCCAAGGTATCTTTCTCAGCTTTCATTTCCATTAATATCAAGAATTACAGGATAATACATCATTTTCTTCCAGAGGTCCTTTACTTTTATTTTGTCCAATAGATTAGCTATATTGCTTAGGATCAGGTTAAGGATGATCACCTTATGACTTCCTTCACTCTCTAATGGAAGAAGTCTATTTTGTTTGTTTGTTTGTTTATGTATTTATTTATTTATTATGCCACCCATCTCACTATCCAAAGCAACTGAAGGTGGCATATATATTTAATAGATAAATAAAGTTCTACGTTTTGCAGATGGCTCATGTTGGCAAAACTCATCTCCTACCAGATCTCATTTCTACTGAAAGGGTCAAGGTTCACATCTTCAGGAGATATATGATTGGTGTTTTCACTTTAAAATATACCCACAAAAGGCTTCCAATTTGACTTGTGTAGAAACGGACACATTTGTTATTTTTCCCAGCACTCATGCCAAAATCACAGTTAAAAAATTGCCTAGTTAAACTGCTAGCACATGTATTTTCTTATAAAATGAACAGTAGTTTGGGGAAATTATTTTCACTGGAAAAGTGGCATAAGGATAAAGAATAAAATATCCTTTCATCCCTTCAAATGGAAGCTATCATCCTACCTTAATGTTACACTTTGAGGTTTTTTTTTAAAAAAATAAATCATTTGGAACATCAGTCACAGGTATCTTGCATTATGTGATTTCATCTCATCACCAAACTATGGCAAATATTTCATCACAGAATAGTTTGTGCTTATGACTTAGATTCTAAAGTAGTATTTAGCCAGGAGAGAAAGAGAATTGCAGTGTTTTAGCTGGATAATAATCCTTGTTGTACTACTGATGTGACTAACGCTTTATGACAATCTTTATTGTGTTATTTTTATTTGGAGACATTTACAGGAAATATACATTATATAGGAGACATATGATACATCCATTGTTCTATGAATCTGCATCTCACCATTGAAAGAATCTTCTTATAAAAGTTCAAGAATCATAATTTTGAGATCCATTTTTTTTCTAGGCAATACCCTTCAACCTTCTAATCCCCTCACATGCAATAGATATAAAATTAAAGAATAGTTAGAAAATTAGCATTACAAATAGAAAAAAAATAACATTAAAAAAGTGAGATTCTTTCCTCTCTCTCACTCTGTCTATGCTTTTTATTGATCAGATAGTAAGAAAATTTTACTGAACAAACAGTAGAATTTCAACAAGTTCTTATAAGTCACACACTGATTAAGGAACAAAGTCTTATCCATTAACTTACCATCCGTAAGTGACTTTCTGGGGGGGGGGGGGAAAGTTGCAATTTAGCAAACAAATGTGGGATGAGTTTTATCCTTCAGTATAAGGTAGTCCTCATTTAGTGACCATTCACAGTTACAGCAATGATAAGAATGTAATTTTATGACCAATCCTTGCATTTATAGCCTTCAGAAGTCCATAAAGTAAAGTAAAGCTAAAGTAAGATTATAAGTACATACAATCATTGTTTCACTTACTGATCACTTTGCTTAATAACCACGTTGCCAGTCCCAATTGTGGGCACTAAATGAGGACTATCTGTATTCCTTCAACTCAGTTTCATTCAACATGCCTCAATAAATGTCTCAGTAAAAATAGTTAATTCAACTATTTTAAAAAGTATATGAAACATTAGAGAGAAATAATAATAATAATAATACTAAAAATTGTGTGAATTGTTAAGAAGCATTATTTCAATTCCAACATGTACAGTATTAGCAGAAAGGTGAATGAAGTTTCCTAAGTCCTCTCTGCTTTAACAAATATTTAATAAATTACACTGAAGCAAACATAAGCATATTATTTACACTTAAGAATCAGATAACAAGAGACTACTTCATTTCAGTGGGACTTTTGTGTTTGTGTGCATCTTCAAATTAATATTCAGTCCTAGAACCTTAATAGAGTAGTCCCTGCATTTTTTTTGGCAAGATTTTGGAAGTGGTTACCATTGTCTGCTTCCAAGGGTCGAAATAGAATGACTGGACCAAGGTCACTCAGTTGGCTTTGTACCTAAAGCAGAACTAGAACTCGCTGTTTCTTGTTTCCTTTCCCAGTGATTTCAGCTACTACACCAAACTGGCTCTCCTACAGGGCTTATTCTGTGTTAATATATTTCACTGTTTAGGATTCTATAATTCACTTTGTCATTGTGTGCGTTAATTCTTTTACAAATCCCACTAGCTTTTGCCATTCTAATTTCAGGCTAGAGTTTTATTGTGCAGAATTATGTAACAGAATTAATAAGATTATGTTACTAAGTTATTAAGTTATTAAGATTATGGCATTCCACCTGAATTGTTATATTAAGCCTTGAATCCTGGCATTGGCTTACTTGTATTGAGAAGTTGGTTTTTCTTTTCAATTATATTGGTAGAAAATGAAAACTAGCAAGATCATATATAAAGGTCATACACATTAGGAAGAAAAATAGGGAAATTTAAACAGAAGAAAGCATTTAAAGTAACCGTGAAGAACTTGTGGCCTTTCAGATGTTGCAAGTGTTGGAAAATTACTGAGTAATTTCCAATTTAGTTTGCATCCAGCACACTTTCAAGCAATCTTGTGTTCATGCCGGGGCAAGCACACACATCATTCAGCTTAACCACCAAAAATATACTTTAATGTTATTTATCAAACATTAGAAAGCACCAGAAGCAGTTAACTGGGAAAAATGGGATAAAATAGAAGCAAAAACAGGGAGAGAGAGAAATACATGAACAATAGACAACAATTAACATTATCTCCCTCTCCGTCTCCCTTCCCCTCTCCCTCTCCCTCTCTATCTAAAGGCAGAGAACTGTCCAAAGTCACTGGTAATTGGCATGGAGAGTGCCAGAGAGAGTGGTTGTGCTAGTTTTAACCCTTTTGTGGACATAACAGCAGCAGAATAGAGATGGAAAGGAGGACACTAGGAGATCCTTCCTGTGTTCTGCACCTTGGAGGAAATAATTTGGTGGATTGGGTTGGATGCATCCAATGGTTAGATTATCATATTCATTATTCCTGGCAACAGATCATGCTAACCAGTATGATAGGGGATTCAGCACAATCTTGAAAGTGATACATATTCCACCAACACACACACATGATAGATGGATGGATGGATGGATGGATGGATGGATGGATGGATGGATGGATGGATGGATGGATGGATGGATGGATGGATGGATGGATGGATGGATGGATGGATGGATGGATGGATGGATGGATGATGTGCCATCAAGTCCTTTTTGACTCCTAGCAATCACATAGATAGATATTCTCCATGACCATCTATCCCTAAGCTGAGCTTTCATTTTTCTAACAGTTCACTCATCACAACAGTAACTGAGTCCATCCATTTGCTGCTGTTCCTCCTCTTTTCTTTCCTCCCAACTTTCGCAGTTTTACAGCCATCTCTAGAGAGCTAGGTCTTTGCATAATGTGTTCAAAGTAAGATCATCTGATCCTGGTCATTTATGCCTCAAGCTCTGAATTGACTTGTCCAACGAACTATTGGCTTGTCTTCTTGGCTGTCCACAGTATTCTCAGGAGTCTTCTGCAATACCAAATTTAAAAAGTATCAGTATTCCTCCCCATCCTACATCTACAAAGTCCAACTTTTGCGTTCATAGTGTGTCACAGAGGTTACCTTTGTAAGCATAGACACATCAAGGCTTTTAAATATACATATATATACACACATACAAATATCCATACTAAAGGCTATTAATCTGTATAAAAACTGTACCAATACTGTTACTCCTGAGCTTTCTGGATTGGCTAAACGTCATACTTGTATTTGCATGGAGCTTCCCACAAGAATTTATTTTTGCTTTTACATTAAAGTCCTCCCTGCCTTTTGTCAAATACCATTATAGTGTAGATTTTAAAATCCAAGGGGAAGGGACCTCAGAGTTATACTTCATTCCTCAGAATAGCAACTGCACTCAGCAAAGAGGAGCAGTTCTTTATTTATAAAATATTTCATGTTAATTTATATTTTGTAATAAAAGGCTATGAAAGGCTACCAGTTGAACTATCTCTAGTGTATAGACTGCTGGGGAACAGAGGAAGTTTGTTCTTGTATTTTCATTAACATCTCGTTTACAGCAATCAAGATTAGTGAACTAGAGAGACATAGATTTGTCCAGAATAGTTTTGTTGGTTTGTTGGTTAGTTTTTAATGCTCTTAACATAAACCAGGCTGTAAAAGATGATGTGAATGTTGAGGCTAACATTGATGGATGGATGGATGGATGGATGGATGGATGGATGGATGGATGGATGGATGGATGGATGGATGGATGGATGGATGGATGGATGGATGGATGGATGGATGGATGGATAGATAGATAGATAGATAGATAGATAGATAGATAGATAGATAGATAGATAGATAGATAGATAGATAGATAGATAGATAGATAGATAGATAGATAGATAGATAATAAGATGAGAGAGATGAGAGAGAGAGAGAGAGAGAGAGAGAGAGAGATGAGATAGATGAGAGAGAGACAGAGAGAGACAGAGAGACAGAGAGAGATTCTCTTGCCATTAGATCATATCCATCCAAATGGAATAAACTCAATTGCTTTATCAAATTTAAAATACCATTCTTCTGCCTTATTTAATTGTTTTAAGTTCAGAAATCTCTAGATTCCTACTTTAAGACCATTACTATAAAGGTTTTGGGATTGTTCCAGAACATAAAATCAATTTAAAATATTTTTCCATGAGCTTCCACCCATTCATTTCTCCCTCACCCTTTATAGTTTTCTCCAGCATTAGCAACCATAAATAAGTTTCACAAGAGTTCTGCCCATTACCAACATATTCTAAATCTTTTTAAATATGCCCTCAATCTTCTCCCCTGCTAATATCTTGCTGCAAACCTCCTACAAATTAGAAATGTTTAATAGACATTGTTAAAGTCCTGTAGCCAAACCATCAGGACTATCCTATTTTTGAAGCAAACCTTTAAAAAGAAAGCAATATCTTCTTTCTCCAACACTCCTAAGCCAACTAGAAATGTCATTTGGATCACTACTACACAAGGCATTTCCTATATAAGAAACAGAAATAACCACAATAATTATTCTTTTATTTGTGTTGTCCTGCACTTTTTTTAATGGACATTCACTGACCATTTAAAACTTAAATGAATAATGCAGCAAGATGGGCAAATAAATAAATAATACTGCCCATCTCCCCTATAATGCCACTCCAGCCCTCACTTGCAGACAAAGTAGATTATTTTTATAGTATTCAGTTTTTTTGGGGAAATTGAATACACTAAAGCTGATTCCCCATCTACTGTTGCTTTCATTCTCCAGTGTTTACTACTTAGTGAATTTGATTAATTTTCCTTCCGGTTAAAGGAGAGTTCTGATCCAGTAATCAGCAACACCAATATTCTTATTTCTGCAGCTCCATGTCTTCAAATATTTGCTTGGAAGGGGTGGAGGTCCTGTGGAACACAGGTAAAATTATTCTAGCCTGCAGAATAAAGAAAAATAAATGAACATTGCCTTGTCCCTCTGGCTAGTGTGATAAAATCTTGATTTCCCCTTGCTCTTATTCTGGCAGAATAAAGGATGGATCTAACCTGCTTTAATTAGTGGACTTGCTCTTAAATAAACATGTTTTGGAAAGTGGTAAAACTCATACTCCTTATCTTTTCCCATTTGATATCTGCAATAGTTTCATACAAATGTAGTTCTATAAGAAGAGAAGTGTGAGGGACTTCTATTTTCTCACCAGCTAGTGTCAATGGGTGGATGGATGGATGATCTAATGGGATAATTTCTTCACAAGGCCTTTTACAAAGTACTATGTTTAATTGAGTTTATTTCCCTGTTCTCCAACAATTAATGCTCTACTTCTATTCAATAGCCGGAACATGGTGATTTTTCTGCAACTACTTCAGTGTTCTATGGAAATAAATAAGTTAATATTAGATTTGATACAAGTATGCATATGAGCTGAGAATAGGATTTCAAGCATCCAGATTACTCAGCATTTCTTACCTTCTTATAATTAGCACGGCCAAATATGGAAATGAGTTGATCAGCACATGTTATTAAATAAAATAAATAACATGTTTTGTTAAATACATTAAGTAGAAACATGCCAGTATATTTTTAATTTAATAGATGGTCCTGACACCAATAAGTCACCATGATGTTGTGATTAAATTGCTAGAGAAGGAGTGAGGAAACAGGACAAACACGTGCACAAACACACACGCAGATGGGGAGAGAGAGAAGAGTGGCAGATACTCTGATTTTCCTTGAGATCTGCCACCATACTAAAGGAACAGAAATGTTAGAGACAAAAATGCCTCAGAGATCAGTGGAAGATGATCAGACACTTCAGAGGCTGGTGATGGGTCCTGTCAACGGCCTTAGGTTCTCTGGTGAAAATTTGTTTTGATAGAAGCAAAATGTCAGATATCAACAGTGTCATTGCCCTTTTAGCTACTGTTTACATGATTGCCACTGTAAAGTGCATTACAGAGTCACCCCAGGACACCAGTCTAGGAAAATGAATGAAACATCTCACCCAACTTGCAAATTAAGGTATGGTAATTTTGCTTCCATTGGCTTCCAAAGGTAGGCTCTGCTACATCAACTATGCATTTTGCTTTGTCTGTTTTATCCATTCTAAATAGCACACAAAAGGGCATTTCAATATTTTAGACTAAAATAGCTTCTTTAGCTGATAAACAGAAGTTGCCCATTTTCACTGAATAGCAAATATCCCTTGTTCTTAGGGTTAACTGTGCCATTCAGTCCTACTAGTGTATGAGAGAGAGAGCTTGTGTGTATATGAGCATGTGAGTGTGTGTGTGTGTGCGCGCTACCTCAAAACAGAAATACAGTAGCCATGAATTTTATTACTGGCGCTTCATAGTAGCTAGTCTGACACTGCTGCTCAAAGTTTATAGCTGCTGAATGTATCCCCCTAAGGGTGAGCAGGACCAAGAAATATTTTCAAAATAAAAAAGCAAGAAGATGCCTTGAGAGTAGGCAAGAATTAAGTGAGAAAAGAAAACTCAGAAAAGCAAAGCTAGGCTTGATTTTGCTTTAGCCAGAACATCACTGCCGGCTTTTAAGAGTGTGTCCATTTAAGCCCTGCAAAGGAAATGTAAATTACAAGAACGAGATGCAGAAAGGAGAGAGCATGTTATATATCACTTCCAAATGTCTAGAGAAAAGGGATCTGCCAAAAAGCTTAACAGAATGAAATTGGACATACTTTAGATTTTGTCTTTTACAGAGCAGAGACCACTCAGTGCTCTAGGGAATTTGAGGGATGTGTGTGTGTTCTCTTATCTTATTAGTGGTTGGTTGGTTACTTAGTTAGTAGTTAGTTAATTAGCATCTCATATTTTGCTGGTTCAGGGTAAAGTCCAATAATGATTGATTTGCATGTAATGATCTATCCTGAAACACTGATGAACAAGTATGCTGTCAAATGGGTTTAAACTGGTTTTTACCAATTGCAGCTTACTGTATCTACACTTACTGTCTTCACAGTCAAAAACTTAGGGATGGACAAATTTGGAGAGGCCAAAGGCCCTGCAGTTATTTATATACTTATATTGGTCAGGCTGAGGACCACAGTGAGGGGATAATAAACAAGGTTGCATCAAGGAACCTTCTTTGGAAGCAACTAGGTTGGTTTTTTTAAAAAAGAAAAGAAAAAAGAAAACTATGCTTTTAAAATGTCTCTATTAAAGTGTGTGCTCTAGATTCTTTGTGCCTCAAAATGGAGGGTGGAGGAGGAGTCTGGAAGACTACATAGACCTTTCACCGGTATCTGAATTTTTTAATAAAAGTAAAGATATCTTCATGACAGCCAGTTTGGTGCAGTACTTAAAGGCACCAGGCTGAAAACCAGAAGCCGGTGAATTCTAGTCCTGCCTGAGGCAAAAAGGATGCTGAGTGACCTTGGGTGAGTACTTCTCTCAGCCCTAGGAAACAGACAATGACAAACTCTTCTGAAATCCCACCAAGGAAAATGCACTGACCAATCCAGGCCATCATCAGGAATAAAAATTTCTCATTATTTATTTGTTTGCTTATTTAATGTATCAAATTTTTGCCCTCCCACAATCATTAAAAAGACTCTCAGTGGCTCATGAAAAATTGCACATATAGTGGTGGCATTCTATAACATAGTTCCCTCCACTCTCTTCCAAGCAATTTCTATTTTTTTTTCCTTGAAATCCACTTCCTATTCATTCTTTTGGAAGTTAATCTATCTTTAAGTTGTTCTTTTTTTAATTTTTCCACACTTCTTTCCTATCCACTTCTTTTTTATCAAGAACCATTCTTCACTCATTAATGTCCTGCCACAAATTCAGAACCTCTCAACATTCTTCATTAATTACCTCAATCTTTCATCATAAACAATCAAATCAAGCACATTTTTAGATTTATGTTAATTCCTTTGCCATGTGAACTTATACAAAGATGTCTGCTTAAAGCACAGATTTGAAACAGATATTGTTCTAAGTAGTTATTTGTCAAAGTGTCATCATTCTTATGGGTCCAAATCACACTATCAATTTTCCTATTCTTGCTCTTCTTGTTCCCACCCATCCATTCATATCACCCAGCAAAGTAATTTTTTCTGATATTTATCACTGGTTTTTCCATTTTCATCTTTTAATTGGAATATATTTTGCAACTACCATTAATCTATGGATTCCCATTTTATACATATCCGCAACCTAAATGACACCAGTTCATGTTTTCAAAATACATATTAATCCTTTTGTTCACATTAACTAATATGCATAACTGATATGATCTAACACATTAAGCACTGTACTGTAGGAGTTGACCAGGCTGAGCTTGAGGGAGGGGTCAAACGCATCATCAGTCATGATTCCCTGGGCACCCTCCAGAGAGCCAAGTCCTTTGTCTTTGTCTTCTTATTTCCTGCTAATTTCCCTTGACCGTTAGTAGCTCAGATTCTTGTAGAGAGCTTAAGCTTGCAAAAATCTTTATTCTCATTTGAACTGCCTGATTCTCCTGATTTCTCCAATGCTTGACATGTACTGTATGGTGCCCTTGATATCTCTTATTTTGTTAAATCCTCAATCTATAGGGATGTTACAATCAGTGTGTTGTACAATCTTGGGCTTGCCAATGCTTTTATTTTGTTGGGGTATACCATTTTCTTTCCTACTTTGGGAGAATAAAATCATCCACCTCCCATATAGTCAGCAGTTGCAGTTATATCTTGGAATAGTCTTTTTTTTTTTTATTTTACCCAGTGGGACTTCTGTTGTTCCACAGATATTAGTGTAAAGGAAGGGGGAAGGAACAAAAAAACAGGACAGGGGAGAGAAGAGAAAATCTAGCTCCTATTCTGTTTAGAAAGATTACTATATATATTCTCCAGCTTTTTAATTATAAAATTGATGAAATGTTAATGATTTAAACATTACTTTTGCTCAGTGGGAATTCCAAAAACAAAAATGATTGTGTCTGTGTGTGACATAAATTTATAAATTGCTCAATTTGTCAAGACAATATCCATTAGTAATTATGAATATTTAATGGAAAGGAAAAGTGGCAGGAACAACTCACTTAAGCTCCTAATGACTTACTGGAAATAGGAAGGAGAGGTTCACATAAGTCCCTTGATTAACTGTTTCTGTAACATAGGAGCCTATGAGCAGATAACTGTGCACCCATTAGTTTGCTATCCTGCATCTTTATTCCCACAATTATATCTCCTTTAAATAATCTAATTAGGATGCAGTCATCAAATACAGGAGTTAGCATGTTGTTTTTTTTAAAAAATCCTCTATTAATCTGGGGGTTTTGTTATGTCATGACTTAAAGCTATATTTTTATGTAGAATTTTCTCATTTCCTTATTACATACAGGATTCAGGAACCTCTACCCTTTAACATTTCCAATCTGGACTGAAAGGTATAGCAACAAAGACAGATCAAAAAAGATTCATCTGGATGCAGAAAAGAAAGTTGGAAAGTCAAAACAGCATGGAAAATTGGACATAGGAAGCTTGGAAAATTGGACATAGGATGAGGAACAATTAAATTAAAAAAGGTGAGAAAATAAACTTGAAGTTGGTAACAAAAAGGATGAAAAGTAAAGGCTTTTAGAATTTGCTTCCAGCCTGGTAGTTGAAATTAGTCTTCAATGTAAAAATATTTATTTTGCTTTTTTAAGAAACCCTTATGATGCAACTTTCCTAGTCAGAGTGGGCACCTAAGGGAAAATTGAAATGTGAAGGAACAAATGATAATGAACACCGGGGGAACTAGAAGTCTACCCACAGAGCCACCCTGCTATTTGCCTACTCCCACAGCACCAAAGCAATATAAAGGCTCAGTATAGCATATTGTGGGAATGGCTAATGTGTTGACGTTTTCAAAGCCATACAGTATGGGTTGCATTTTAGGCTATTAAAGTACCTCACTGGTGATTTACCAGAAACACTATGGAAATTCTTGAGAACATCAATGTTACAGGGCTGAAAATGAATAAACTGAAATTCAGGACAGACAGACAGACAGACAGACACAGACAGACAGACAGACAGACAGACAGATAGAAAAATGCAGTGACAGTCCATGCCATCATCAGGAGTAAAAACTGACCCCAAGGTACTATATATAAATATATATGCCTTCTCTGTGTGTGAGAGAGAGGGGGGGGGAGAGAGAATGTTTCTTGTTTGGGGAAATTACTATTGTATAACTTTTATATTCTGCTTCAATTCATTTGATTAAAGTGGCCTGAGAATAAAATGGGGGGGGACAGGAAAAGGAAGGAAGGAAGGAAGGAAGGAAGGAAGGAAGGAAGGAAGGAAGGAAGGAAGGAAGGAAGGAAGGAAGGAAGGAAGGAAGGAAGGAAGGAAGATACTTGTCTTGATTTTCAAAAGAAAGATGGAGCTAAGATCTAGAAAAATCTCCAGTGTTTCCACTTTGATCTCTTTTGTCAAACCATTGAAACTCAATCTGCAGAGTCTTTTCTTACCTCTGAATGAAGATAAATTATTATTATATGAGAAGATCAGTTATAAAAAATGTAATCAAAAGTATTGGAATTCTTCAGAGATTTCCTGGCTGCCAAGCAAGTCATCATTCCTTTGTTGCATTTTAAAATGGTAAAGAAAGGTAGCATGCTAGCAACTTCATCACCAGGGGCTTTTGCAATACCCCATTCATTGAAAAAAAAAAGTGCTCAATTAGTTCTACCACAAATTATTTATTGTGGGAAGCAGGTGATAATGTTCACCATTTACTCTCTTCCCCCTTTCCCAACAAACATATGTGTTATCTGCAACTGCATGCGTGATCACCTCATAAAATATGCAATGAACAAATGCCATTAATCCTAAAATTCTCAGTAAGGTCAATTTGATTGAGACTCCAAGTATGGTATTCTAACTCCTGGGACCTGTGTGCTTCTTAGTCCCTTAAATTTTGCTCAGTGGCTTTTAATTACATTCTTCAAATTCCTTTGAAGGCTTCATTTAGGCCCCTACAGCAACACAGCCAGCAGTCCATGTAATCAAGCTAATGAGGTACCCAGACAAATGGCAAAGAGAACTGTCACAAACAAACCAGTCAAAGCATTTCCCCAAAGGATTTGAGCATAAATTTAACAGAAGGAAAGAGGGTAGCAGCATCTAATAAGGAACTAAGCTGGCGGTTGCTCTCTGTAAAAAAAAATTACAAGGAAAGAAAGAAACAAGATCTCTTCATTTTGGAGAAATCTAAAAAAATCTAATAACTCAATAGAACTTAAAAACCAACCATCTATATATGATCTCTTAAGCTTGAATGCTAGCTCTTTCCATGAAGACTTGAATTGTCAGACAATCGCATGCTCTTTTATTTCAACTGTTTTCCAGAAGGGAAGAATGTCAGAAAATAAATGCCAATTACCTGTATTTTCCTTTTTAAAATGTGCAGATACTTGTCTATCCTGGGGTAGAAGTCAGCTGTTGACTGATGGACAATTTACCTTTCAGTGTACTATATTGACATGTGATTGTTAGCAGTAAGAATGGGAATTTATGGGCCAGGAAAGTATGAGATCACCTGAAAAGTCTATATGCATTAAAATCTTTTTTTAAAAAAGAAATAGTGGTATACACCAGTGGTTCTTAACCTGGGCAATATCGCCCCCCAGGGGGCGATTTCATTTTTCAGGGGGGCGATGGAATGAAAAGGGGGCGATATGGGGGCGATGGAGCGAGAAGTTTTGGGGACACTTTTGAGCCTTCCCCTGCGGCTCCGAGCCTCCTCCGCCATTTGCAGAGAGAGACAGAGACAGAGAGAGGCACTTGTGCTTCCCTTCTCTCTCTCTCTCTCTCTCTCTCTCTCTCTCTCTCTCTCTCTCTCTCTCTCATGCGGACTTACCCCCTCGCAGGGCTCCTGATTGGCCCTGCGCCCGGGTGCCCCGCCCCCTGGGAGAAGCGCGGCCAGGAAGTCCCTTTCCCTGGCTGGCCCCGTCCGAGGTGCACGTGGCCAGGGAGCCGCGCGGGAAGCCCCGGGATCCCCACTGGGAGCGGCCTGCCAGAGCCTCAGCTGAGCGGGCCAGCCCTCCTGCAAGCCGCGGCCCCGAGGGAGAGCAGCCCCTGCGATCCCCAGCTGGCGGGACTGTTGGCCCAGCTGGCCGGGAAGGTGCGCCGGAGTCCCGGCTGCTTTGTTGGCGAAGAATGTGAGGTGAGCAGAAGATGGGGGGGAGAGAAAGGGAGGGGGGAGGCATTTTCCAACCAGCAGCAGAAGAGCCCTGGCCGGACCTGTGGGAACGCCTCCTCCTAGGGCCCGGCGCGGGCTTCCTTCCCCTCCTCCTCCTCCTCTTCTTCCTCCTGCTGCCCCCCGGGCGGCAGTCCCAGCTGGGGGGTGGCCAGCAGGGGCATCGCTCCGTGGACCATCCCCGGGCCGCTCCCTGGGCTCCCCTGTGGGCTCGACATTCATGGGAAGGGGAGAAAGCACGCTCCAGGCGACAGCCCGCCGCACAGCCAGACACCGGTGGGTCATGGATCGCCGGGAGCACCGCATGGTGCAGAGCGGCCCCAGCTCCTCCAGCACAATGGACCTACCGGCGGCATGGGAGGCTCCATCATCGGTCCTGGCGGGAGGCGGATCATTGCCCCGGTTCCGACTGAGGATGCTGGTGGCGCAGAAGGTTTGGCAATGCAGCTGATGGGGGCATTCCGCAGATGCCCCGTGGCCCGCGACTTGAGCGTGGGGACGCTGGCGGCACGTGGGATGGCCTGCCAACGTGACCGTGAGCCGGGGCATCCCCACAGGCCCGGCGGCCAGCAGAGCTGTGTGCCTCCAGCGGCGATGGGGTCTGGTGAGGCCACCACAAGTCAGGGGCGAGCCTGCAGTCCGGAGCGAGAGACGCGGCTAGGGAGAAACGCCTGCGCTGGATGGCGGCAGAAGGGAGGCTGAGTCCCGGATGGCTGCTTTTCACGGCCAAACGCCGGATGCTGGGCGATTGACTGGGGCGGAACAGTGGGGTGGGGGGAGGCTATGTAAAGCGCATCTCCCTGAGCCGGTCCGGGTGGCAGTCCCGGCTGGGCATCGCTCCCTGGGCCATCCCCGAGCCGCTCCCTGGGCAGCATCGCTCCGGACTGCGGGCCCGCTCCTGGCCTGTGGCGGCCTCGCCAGACCCTCTGTCGCCGCTGGAGGTACCCAGCTCCACTGTCCGTCGGGCCTGCAGGGACGCCCCGGCTGATGGTCACGTGACAATTTTAAAGAAAACAAAAAAAAAGTGTTTGCATAAATTGAAGAATTATTTCCTATGTTGTGATTGAGAGGTTATGTTGGGGGAGAGGGGCGATGACAACTTCCTCATTGGCTCAAGGGGGCGATTCGTTCAAAAAGGTTAAGAACCACTGGTATACACCATCATTACACATCAAAGCTCCTGACTTCTCAGCTGCCATATTCTCTGCTCTATTTGGCCAACAAGCTGTTGAGAATAAAAGTTACTTCCAGTGTCATGAAACCTCTACATTTGTTTACCCATCTTGCTCAACTGAATGCAAAATGATTTGTTTCCCAGCTTTCTTTCAGAGGAGGGATTTTGAAGAAATTCTCACAGATGGATTATGTGTTGTTGTACTTATTAAGAGGTGGCCAAAAAGGTTGATACAATAGCTCACTCTAGCATTGTACAAACATCACTGCAAGCATTTGCAGCTTCTCTCAGGTTTCCAAGCAAAAATAACTTAAGGCAACTGCACCTATTTATCAGACTATAAATTTGGGACAGCCAGAGATGTATTCTTAAAAAAGAACAAAAGCCGCATTGAATTTAGAGATTTAAATTTAAAGACTGACATTTCTACTTTAATCGCAGTGAGGAAAGAAAATGACTGTCTTCTTTTGAATTGCTAATGTTACTGTGGGAAGTCAGCCCGTCAGAGAAGGAAATATTAAAAGGGCAAAAAAATATATTTCCCCAAAAGGATTTTTAAAAGCAGAAGCCAACCCTGCCCCCAAATCTCTCTGTCCCAAGCAGGAGCCAGCCCTATACAAATGCAGATGTAACCATCAGAAAGCTGGAGCCAGCTAGGAAATCAAGAAGACAAAAGACCTAAAATCTGCATACCCCACCTGTGACAGGACATAATAGGATCATCAAGAATACCAGAGAGGCACACCTAAACTCAGGAGGTCAGAATACGTGACACAGGAAATAGCCTCCAAGTTCATGCCACAGGAACAGGAAACTTCCAAACAAAAGGCTTTCAGAGGGTATAAAAACCTACTCCACATGTGCTCAGTTCTTCTCCTTGATTTCTCTCCTTCCTGCAAGAACCATCTTTCTGGCTCTTCAATAAACTGTAACCTTCTTCCCAAAGCAATCGCCATGTTGTTTTATTCATTCCCGGCTTGGATGAACCAGGATGAAGACTTTTCTTCCCACATTACCTTCTCCTGTTGCTGCTTTGGGAAAAGAAACCATACTGATGGGTGCCCTCTCTTCCTGTCTCTTAAATGTAATTAGAGATTTACCTATACATTTATATAAAATATGTAATAAATCAAACCAATGACATTTGAATAAATTTGAGCAACAAATGTTGAATCTCGATTTTGCTGTGCCACCTCATGTTTTATAAGGTAACCATTATCCTGGTTAGAATATGTGTTCATAATTGATAAAATTACTAAATAAAAGAAAAACAAAAGTACAGCAACAACCCATGATATGCAGGATGCAAGAAAAACCAGCTCCATAGGTCAATAAATAATCAATTGTTTATTTATTCTGAGAAAGAGAAAATGTTACCGTAGTTAACAAATGCTCAAAGGTAATATGCCCAATGAGGAAGGAAGTGTTTGGTGCAGTAGCACCAAAGGCACCAGGCTAAAAACCAGAAGATGGTGAATTCTAGCCCCGCCTAAGGCACAAAGCCTTAGGAGGAGACAATGGCAACTGATTTGAACATTTAATGTAATTTACAGTACATAATAAATTGTCTATGGGACTTGACTTTTGGTACACCTTATATATGAGGGTTTCCTGTACACACATACTTCGATATGTATATACAATTTTACACAACAGATTCAAGAAAGGATGACCATATTTCATTATAATTGCACATCTAAGATCTAAGTCTGTAAGCAACTCATTCATATGTTGCAAGGAAGTTCAGTGTTAGGTCCCCAAACCCTTATTCTTTATCTTGCATATATATTCTACTTTTGGGGCCTGCCATTCTGTTGGGGAAGGGGGAGCTTTGCATTAGCTTGGGATAACTTTTGCTTTCTACTCTCTCTTGCTGTCTCCATCCCCTTGAGAAAGGAATGTATCTCCCTTATCAGGGAGCCGGTTACTAAGAAACAAAACTGGAGAAGACCTTGAGATGCATCATCCTTCCCATTAATATATAGCCACAATGCCCTGCAGTATCTATGTTACAAGATCAAATTATACTATTATCAGGGTGTTATTAAAAAGGAGAAGAAGGGATGGTTGTAGAAAAAAACATAGCAACTTTCTCTTTTAACAATGTGTGCTTTACTACACTTTCCAAATATTATGCCCCCTCATTAGACAAGAAACAGTAAGGCAACATCAAATTGGTTGGCTGAACAAAAAAAAAATATCTTTCCATTAAAGCAGTTTTTGCAAAGCACTTCAGCAGCATCAAACACTTCCTAACCAACTCAATTTGATATGGATTTGATATGGATTTACTTCCCACAGCATTTGTTTGAAGTTTGTTAGATTCACCTCTCTCTCCTTGACCCCCAAGCAACTCCGTTATATATTTCAAGGTAAATTTATTTCAATTCAAAGTCAAAACAGTTCTATAATTTTAAAAAAGCAACTGTGTCCCGATTTGCCACACACTATACTTTATTCTAAGCACTCTGCCTCTTTCCTATATTCTAAATTTCCTAGGCACATACATACTCAGGAGGCACTTTCATAATGAATTATCTGATGGTGACACAGAGTTTTGTCTCTGGCCCAAGGTGTATCCTAAGCCAGAGGATTTTTGCCAGTCTCCACCACCTTGTGGTATTAACCCTGGTATGGCCAAAAATAAGAAATTATTGAGAGGAGACATCAGAAAAGGCCATTAATATACCCAAACCTGTGCCCCATTTTCTCTCAAAGTCCCAAATGAGGGCCAGAAAAATTACACGGAGTGGATTTTCCTCTCACTAGTATCAATGAAAAAAAAAAAAGTTATTTCACAAAAAGAAGACAAACAACTCAAAATAATCCATATATTCAAGTTTGATTTGACAAAAGTAGAGAGTTGTGGAACTAGCAGTTTTCCTGATATAAATTTATGAATTTATTACATTTATATGTGCCTATCTCCTTAATAAGGCAACTCTCATAAATGCTCTTATTTTCTTGTACTTTCTCCTTTAAAATATACTTTCTCATCAGACCTGGCATAGTACAAATAAAAAGCAGGGTCTTCATTGGTTTTCACTATAAGGATCAAAGTCCATCATTTCATACTTTGTGTCCTGATGCATCTGGGTAGAAAGATGTGAAGTATTATAGTTGCCGGACACAATTATTTCAACAGAGAAGTTTTTATCGAAACTTTAGACTTCAGGTTCCTCAATATTTTTTTAAAAAATGTCTTCATATATTAATGTAAGTGATTGATTTTTTTAAACTGAAAGATTCTTACTATATACTTTTGGGCTAGGAATGGGTCTTGGGTTTCAAATGAGCCCAAGACGCAGTCAAAGAAAGAAATAATGCTTTCAGTTCGGTATGAGAACCCAATCCCAAAACATTTGAAATAAGTAAACATATAAGGGAATACAACAGTGTATCTTTAAAATCATGATAGTTTCAGAGGAATAGCCTACTGCATTATCTTACAGTAGTAGAAATTAGCAAAAATCTTCTGGTGTCTCATAAACTAATGAAATTATCACTGTGTTAGTTTTCATGGATTATTGATATTATTCTTGATTAGATGTTTGGTGGACTGTTGTCTTCAGATGGGATTATGCAGATTAGCCATTTTCAAGGGGGGACGAAAGAATTGTAAAAGGAGACGTCAGAATAATAAAACAAAAGTAGTGAGAACTACTATTTCAGTTGTGGCCATTAACACAGAAATTGTTCGGTATAGCACAGATATTTGTGCACCAATGAGCTGATTAGCACATAGAATACAATCAGAAATCTAAATTGGACTTTAATCCCTGAGAAATGGTATTAATTCACCAAGAATTATTAGGATTATTCTGTGATTCATGAAAGCTGATAATACACTTGCTGGAGTTTAAGGTGCCGTGAGATTCTTTGTTGCTGAAAACGTGAACAGATTTCCCAACCATCTTCTCCCTAATCCTCAGAACATGAGTTCAAACAACAGCTTGCTAAGTAACATCTAATGTCCTGGTTGACCACAAGTTAGACATAAGCCAGCAATATGAAGCAGCTACTTAAAAGGTAAATGCTGTCATTTGGAAGTGGTTTGCCTTCTTCCTAGGGCAAGTCACTTGGCTGGCTTCATGCCTAAGGCATGACTAGAAGCAACAGTCTTCTTCTAGCTTCTAGCCTGTTGTCTTAACCTTTACATCAGACTGGCTTTTCCACATTACTATATTCACTTGGAATAGTTCTAGGCACCACTGCGCAAAAAGGACACTGATAAGTTGTAGCAAGTTCAGAGGAAGGCTACCGAGATGGATTTACTCCCCCTTTTTTTATGTTTTTTAGATGCACCTCCCTCTTCTTCACCCCCGAGAATCTCTGTTATGTATATCAAGGTAAATTAAGCTTTATTTCAATTCAAAGTCAAAACGGTTCTATGATTTTAAAAAAGTACCTGTGTTCCAATAATATGCTTTATTTTAAGCACAACATGTCTTTTTTAGCTTCTAACTTCCCCTTGCACATATATATGCAGGAAAAGATAACTAGAAGTAGCAGAAATAGGAACACTTGTGTAATTCTGATTTTGTTTTTCCTTCTACACTGAAAGGGTTCTGATTTCAGAAAAACCAGACAAAAAGCAGTTCCATCTATATCAATTGAGCAAAAGAGACCCTTGAGAATTGTTCTTCTGAAAACTGAAGAGCTCTTTCCAATTCATGAAGATTCTTCGATGTAGCAGAAGCTTCCCCCAATTTAAAAAAAAAACTGTTTTCTTGAATTTGGACACTTTACTAATACTTCATTTTAAACTTCACTGTTTCCCAACTAGAATTGACTACCAAAACCGCCTTCCAACCTTGTGAATCAAATTTGTGGAGAGAAAAAAGGAATGGATGAATTCTTTGCATTTTTCCAGGAGAAGAAAAGGTCCAAGAATTGACAGATTAAAGTCCAGTGGAAAGAGCTCCTTTATAAAGTCTTCAGTACTACACACTGATGAAGCAATCATTGAGCAGTGAGTGACAGGATATTGAACCCCAAACTCTGGCTGCCTTAAGAGCCACATCTCCCACCTCTGAAAGAATGTCTAAAGCTTTTTTTTTTTGCTTTCATCAAACTGAATCAGAACTGAGGGAGAAAAATGAAGGAAATTTTCTCTGCTCAGTGCTTTTCCCAACCTTTAAGAAAACATTATTCAATTCTAAACAAAGGGAGCAGTGGCAAAAATGTCCCATCCTTCTCCTCTTTTTTAACCAGTGAGAGATCCCATAAATTAAATTCCACCTACAGGATCTCAATCAGGCTTTTTTTGTCTGGATTAAAAGCATTTGTTCCATTCTCATGAGATAGGCAAGTTCTGTCGGAAGTCTCAGTAACTGAGCTCTTTTGCAAATAGTATGGGAGACCTACACCATTTATTTTCCCTTTAGCTTGCCTAGAGTTGTTTACTAGCATATATTTCTACATTACTCAATCCTACTGCAATTTGAAAGATATAAGGAAGAAAAATAGTGTTTTTTCCCTTCACCTTCCTGGCTATTCTCAGTAAGAGGCACACAGCACTTTTGCTCTCATCCAATTTTCTAATCCTTATTCTTTCTTACAGCCCAAACACTGGGGGAATTAATAGCCACATTCTTCAGGCTAATAGGATCATCTTAAGCTTTTCCCCATCCCCAAAGCTTAAATGTGGCAGAGATAAAAATGCATATGGATTCTGATCTGTAAATGCCTGTAAGATAATGTGTGTCTTGAACTGCCAATGCAAGGAAAAGACCTGAGAAGTACTTCCTTATCCTATTAATATTGGGAAACACTGCATTTTCCATTGACACTGAGTTCTATTCATTCATGCAGAGCAGGCTTTGGAACTTCACTTGCAAGTCACTGATTCATGGAGCAACTTTTAATTTCAGCTGACCTCTGTATTTCACAGGATGCAGCTAAAGAAGCCCTTTGCTGCCTCTGCCCGATCCATCTATCCTGTCTTGAAAGCCAGGGGTTCATTTATATTTGTAGCAGAGGGTTCCACGTTTGTGGATTGGATCAAGCTGTCCTTTCTTTCCAGACTGATATTACACAGAAGAAGACATGCATTAGGACAGCAGCTCCCAACCTTTTCTATACCCCGCACCCCTAGCACGCTTCTGATATATTCTTGCACCCCTTACAAAAGTTCAAAATAATGGCAACGAATTATGCATATACACTACAATTTTGAAAACCCAAGTTTTCGCATCCCCTGGAATATCGTCTCGCACCCCCAGGGGTTGCGAGCACTCTCGGTTGGGAATCTCTGCATTAGGAAGATGCAAAAGCAGCAGAGCCCAAAAGAGCATCCACAGTAGCTTCTTCCTGATGATTCCAAATTTCATGCAAAATCCTTTCTACGTAATGCTTTAGTTTCCAGAAGGCCGTAATTGGGGGGTGGGGGAGGGAATGGCTGAATTATACCATCCACCTAATCAGCTCAGCTGCATTCATACAAACACTGTTTGACTAATTTACATTTTATTTCAACCTTTTTATTATTTGAGGGTGGTGGGTTTTCTGCATGTGATTTACTGTGGCAGGAAAATTCCTCAGGTGGATGACTTGATGAAAGGTGTAAATTTAACCAAAGAGAGAAGCAACCTAGAACTAAGGAGAAATTTCCTGACAGTTAGAACAAGTAATCAGTGGAACAGCTTTGCCTCCAGAAGTTGTGGGCGCTCCAACACTGGAGGCTTTTAAGAAGAGACTGGGCAGCCATTTGTCTGAAATGGTATAGGGTCTCCTGCTTGAACAGGGCATTGGATTAGAAGACCTCCAAGGTCCCTTCCAACTCTGTTATTCTGGATTTAGTAAATACCTTAACTGTGTTTTCTGAACATGGAAAGCACAGCAGTCCCTATGCCGGCCTTGAGATTCAGTTAAAGGGCTCTCCTGTATTTGGCATCAATCCAAGATGAGCACCAGGCCAACATGCTTTTTCATTAGGGACCCCTTCAGCATTTGAACCCATTAACTTCCAGTCAAGCTGTAGTATAAAAAGAAATGCAAAAAAAAAGCTTTTCAGTATTAACAGTGGGACTACAAGGAG
Source organism: Azemiops feae (assembly GCA_023970755.1). Taxonomy (NCBI): domain Eukaryota; kingdom Metazoa; phylum Chordata; class Lepidosauria; order Squamata; family Viperidae; genus Azemiops; species Azemiops feae. The sequence continues at coordinate 148,057 of JALGBA010004197.1, forward strand.
TACATTTCCCAATTGATAACATCCCTTCCTCAACTTCCTGCCTTGCTGAAATAAAACCACGATAAATTGATAAAGATGATTCACCATTTCCCATGATATCCAAATTCACTGAGAAACTAAACACAGGGAGGCAACCGTGAGGATGAGGTATGAGGCAAGTCTGGATGCCAATTTTGTCCCTCTTTTCCCATTGAGTAAATTCAGCGAGTACCATTTGGCTCAGGGGAAAAATTGAATGTTATAAGATACAACACAGAGAATATTTCTAACGTTGCATTTTTGTTTTTCTGACAGTAAAGGGGTGAAAACAGTAACTGCATAGCTATGCCTGTCTATATGCATCTGTGTAATATATCACACTGTTCCCTTTCAGGGTAAGCGGTGCTGCGCAAAACCCCTCCACACACAAAAGTAAAAAGTAATAAGCAAAAGAAACTGGATGCCAAAGCAAGAGGTTGAAGGAGCTGAGAAGACGGATTGAAGAGAACAGGTGGTGTTTTCTTCTGTCCTTCCTACTGAAGGACATAACCCAAGAACAGGGAGACAAATACTGAAAGTCAACAACTGACTATGCAGATGGTTCCAATGAGAACATTTTGCATTCTTTAATAATGGAATGCATGTCTGAGATGAGGAACTCCTGACAAAAGACAGGCTAATCTCATAAGAATTGAGAAGAACGTGTTTGAAGGCACCTTGAAAAAAACAGATCCAGGGGGAATTTAAACTGATTCTTGTTAGAGAAAGAAAAGCTTGATGAAAATAATGTTATCAAATCCTGTTTAGAGATGGAACTGGGAGGGGCATGCAAGATGTGGAAGCACCCAAAAGGGAAGATGTAAATGAAGGAAGAAGTCATAGAACAAAGGGATAGAACATAACAGAGGGATAGAATCAAGATCACGTGAAGTGTTGATACCACTTTACAATGCCTTGGTAAGGCCACACATGGAATAATGCATCCAGTTTTGGTCACCATGATGTAAAAAAGATGTTGAGACTCTAGAAAGAGTACAGAGAAGAGCAACAAAGATGATTAGAGGACTGGAGGCTAAAACACATAAGGAACGGTTGCTGGAATTGGGTATGTCTAGTTTAATGAAGAGAAGGATGAGGGGTGATATGATAGCAGTGTTCCAATATCTCAGGGGTTGCCACAAAGAAGAGGGAGTCAAGCTATTCTCCAAAGCACCCGAAGGCAAGACAAGAAGCAACAGATGGAAACTAACCAAACAGAGCAGCAACCTAGAACTAAGGAGAATTTTCCTGACAGTTAGAACAATTAATCAGTGAAACAACCTGCCTCCAGAAGCTGTGAATGCTCCAACACTGGAAGGTCCCTTCCAACATCATGATCATCATGAGCATCATGATCATCATGATCATCATTATTATTATTATTATTATCTTTTATTCATTAAACATGAACCTCAGTCAACTGAACATTCAAATTGGCTGGCGCTGATGGTTGACACGGGTTGCTACCAGCATCCTAGGTGTCAACCAGGTACCTTCTTAAAATATAAGATGTTCCGAGTAGCGCAGTTTTTTGTAACATTGCTGGAGTTATTGCAGGAAGCTGCAATTTCTTGATGTATTTTGCAAAGTTTTTGGACATAGTTCCCAGTGCCCCGATGACAATGGGTACCACTGTTACACGTTTCATCCATAATCGCGCAGTTTCGATGGCCAGGTCGCGATATTTCGTAATTTTTTCCAGTTCTTTTTCTTCGACTCTGGCATCTCCTGGTACAGCGATATCAATCAGCTGTACGCTTCGGTTCTCTACAACTGTGATATCCGGCGTATTGTGTTCCAAATGGCGATCTGTCTGTATTCGAAAGTCCCACAAGATCTTCACCCTCTCATTCTCAACAACTTTTTCCACCCTGTGTTCCCACGACTTTTCGGACACAGGCAAGTCGTATTTTTTACATTATTATTATTATTATTATTATTATTATTATTATTATTATTATTATTATTATTATTATTATTATTATTATTATTATTATTATTATTATTATTATTATTATTATTATTATTATTATTATTATTATTATTATGTTAGAACATAGAATGTCAGAGTTGGAAGGAACCTTGGAGGTCTTCTAGTCCAACCCCCTGCTCAAGAAGGAGACCCTCTACCATTTCAGACAGGTGGTTGTCCAGACCCTTCTTAAAAGCCTCCAGTGATGGAGCACTCACAACTTCTGAAGTCAAGCTGACCCAAGGATTCAGTAACTGAAAAACTCTCATGAAGGTGATGGAGCAAAAATGTTCAGAATTGTTCCAGAAGACCAATTCCCTTCAGTGGCCTAGCGATGAAGACACTCTCCTCCCATTTGGAAGGTTGAGAGTTTAATTCTAGGTAGCGGCACATGTTTCTCTCTTAGGGCGCAAAGAAAAAATATCTGCTGTGAACTCAATGTAGGCATCAGGAAGGGCATCTGGCCAGTAAAACTCTGTTCTATCCAGTTAATCTGACTCTATCCTGAATTAAGGAACTACAGGGTCATAAAGAGAAAAAAGAAATAATTCCATTCCCTCTGCTGGAGGTTTCTTGTTTAGCCCTCTTTGCTTATTCCCAAACAATGTTTTTCTTTAATCCAAATCACTCTGTGTTTTCTCTGTTTCTTTTAATCTTAGTTGTTCTACTTGCAACTCTTTCTATATATATTATTAAAAGCTCATCATTTTTGCAGTTATCTTTCTCTTCCCTGCATTTTCTCCCCTCAGGCTGCGTGAAAAGTGCTAAAATAGAAACTTAGAGCAGCTTTTCTTCCAAAAGGCAAGTGAAAACTTGGGCTACGAGGAGATTGTCACCTGGGAAATTTGGGACATTATAGAAAAAGTGTTAAGGAGGCCTATGTCCTCTTTATCCAGTCAGTTTAATTCTGTCCGTACTGACTGCCAGATGCATTTTGCTGTTTTCCAAACCAGCCATGTGACCACCAAAGCCATATGGCTTCAGTGTGATGTGAGAATGGGTAACATTTCTCTCTCATGTTACTATCAGGGATGACACCTGTTTTCCTTTGTTTCAAACAGCTGCCTTACACAGAAATCCGGTATGAAGAAGCTGCACTGGGAAAGCACTGGGCCTATTGAAATTCTGCCTTGTGCTTTGCAAAAGGGACAAAGGTTCTGTTAGCAGAAATAAAGTGCAACCCTTTCCAGATTCTTTTGCTGGCAAATCTATTTAGAATGGTATCTAGGTTTGTCCAACAGAATAGTTTTGAGACAGTGGGGGCTGAGGCAGGACACAACTAATACAGGGGTGTCAAACTGGTGGCCCGTGGGCTGGATGCATCACACGCAGGCCACACCCACCCCGGCTCTGCAAAGGCAAAAAACATCATAATACGTCACGATACGTCACGATACGTCACGTGACGCGATCGAGTTTGACGTCCGTGAATTAATACAATCAAAAGAGGAGAAAAGTGCAGTGCAAACTCTGTTCTGATTCTAAATCTCACCAAAATGGAATAGTATTGCATTATTAAATCAGAATTACTGGAATGATTCACCAGCCTATTTTAAAATAGTACATCTATTCCCAAACTCATCATGTACTTTTTTTTGGGGGGGGGATTGGAATAGATTTTAATCATCAAGACATTTTAACAGTAGCTCATGGAAATATTGCAGTGTTATTTGACAAGACTTCTAATGAAATGCACCCCTTCTAAAAGGCTCCATCTGTTCAGTATTTGAAAAATCAAGAACTGTGATGATCTTAGAAATAAACCAAATTAATCATCTATTGAAAATAACACAGCAAAGAGGATTTGGTTTCCTTTGCTCTTGGAAGAAATATTAACTTTATTTATGGTTTGTTCCAATGAGTGTTTATTGAAATGTTATTCCCACAGGGACTCATTCCCAGGGAGATTTCCACAACTATCCTGGCTAGGAGAGATCTGAGTTGTCATTCAATATATCTGGGAGTCACACAAATGGGAAACACAGCTTACAAAAGAGAGAAGTAAATTGGTACCATGCTTTGATTCTGAGCACAAAATTAGATTTTGTTTCTCCCAGAATAATCAAACTCTTTGGCCATTCAGGAATTCTTCAATATGCCTGGTCACACTTTGCTTGGAATTTGTCAGATGCCCTGCCCCACTGGACATTTCACATGTCTATGTATGCATGACCGTGCATACATGTATCTGGGTGTATCTATAGTTATACAGTACATCATACCCACAAAAATGGGGTAGTAGCATAACACAAAGTGCCATGCCAGTTTTCAATATCAATATTATTTCCAAAAATGCTTATGATCCTCAGATAGCTCCCTCAAATAGCTTACTGGAAAATAGAAAGGGTAGGTGTTTGTTACCTACTGCTTCCTTTGAAAGCGTGACCACTGGCTAGGAAAAAAAACGAACATAAGAACAGATCACACCATATGGCAAGTGGAACTAAAGGAAGTAACAGATGGTATTCTAGCACAGTAATGATTTTTAACTAGCTATGCTCCTTAGGGTGGCCGAATGGTCACACCCAGCAGCCATTTTGAAAAAATGTCCATAGGAAGTTGTCAATATTGCAAATGTTTGAAGATCCCTATTATTACATGGGAGGACTGGAGCCCTTGGAACATATTTCATAGTGAAAAAAAGAAAGAAGACAGAGAGTTATGCTCAGCGGAAAAAGAAAATGTGCTAAATCTATATCCATGGAGAGGCGAAAGATATTGGGAGGAAATAAAAAGGGGGATCAGGTCTAATTCAGCCCAATACACAGGAACTAAGCACCAGAATGGAAGAATTTAACTGTTTAAATTTCTTAGTCATCTGCTTTCTAAATGTTAATATCTAAGTATTCTTACATCATAATGTAAATTTGTAAGAATGGACTGAATGGAAACTTCGCTCTTCAAGAGCTAGATAAACAAAACAAAACAAAAAAAGCACTACTTTTCTTTTAATTTGGTACTTCACTTTTTCACGTATATGCTTAGATAACATGTAATTAATTGCTGGATTTCTAAGTAACTCTACAGCTATTATAGTCCTCTAGAAACTTATGTTATATTTTATTTAGAACACAATTCTTTCTATCTTTCAGAGGGTGTGTCAAGAGCCACACTTTCTGAAAACACAAATTGAAGGAAAGGCTGCCTCATTTTTGAATATGATTTTTTTACGTGAGCATATATTCAAGCTTGCAGAAATATTTGGAAAATATTTCCAAAATATTGGAAAAGCTACAGAGGAGTGTTCCTTTTTGCAACAGTGGCGGGCTGCTGAACTGATTAGCGGTTGGGTTTGAAGCCCGAAGTCATATCATCACCACAGCTTTCCCAGTTTTGTTGTGTTGCTCTAGACTAGGAAGCAGATGTGGAAAAAAATGTAGAAAAAGCTGGCAGAACAGGGAATGAGACTCATGGGATGAACGCTGGAGAGAAATAATAATATCACCAGGAAGCAGATGCTGCCCATTTTAATATTATTTCAGCATGGCCAGATTTAAATCTGTATCAATAGAATAAGCATCTTCGGGGCTGGCTGTGCAGCCTAACTCATTCTGAGCATGCATCACCTCTATGTGACTGACTAGCTTTCACTTGTGGAGTTTAGAACTTAGCAGCCTTCGTTAATTACTTGTTGTGGTCTTTCTATTAATTACCTGCCTGCAGACATCAGAAGTCACGCTCGGGCGCCTCTGAGAGATCTGAGAAGTTAGATGAGTACCTCATTTAAAAGACTACCTCAGGATACAGGAGAGTGAAGACGTGACTTTGACCATTCTCACAGACTCTGCATGAAAAATTCTTGTCACGTCTCTCTCCACTTTTAAATTAAATTTGGCTAAATATCCACTTTTATGAAGACAAATACCATGGCTGAACCCTTTACATCAGGGGTGTCAAACTGCCGGCCCACAGGCTGGATGCGTCATGCTGAAACTGCGCCAACCCCATTGCCGGCAATGGGGGGAAAGTCACGATATGTCGCGACACGTCACGTGACATTGCGATTTTGACATCCCTGCTTTACATGAATACAGGAAAGGAGCTGCATTTTTTTCATGTTAGAGTCATGATCTAATACAGAGAGAAGTGCATCCTTGCCATATTTTTTATTTTAGAGCAGAGGTCTTCAGTAGGGGGTAATTCAAAAGCATAACCTCCACTGATTCATTCCTCGTCAGCCATTAATGCTTTTCAGTTATGCCACGCCTTCAAATTAGATTAGATTGGTCACTTTAAATATGAATAAAGGAGGTTATAGTCATTTAAACATAAAGTCATTTCATACCAGCCATATATGGTAGGTCAGATTTACATGTGCTGATAATATTTTACTTCTTTGGAGTTTTCATTATTTTTTAAGCATCACCTTAACAAGAAATATGTGTAGGAATTCAGCTTTTCTTTTTGCAAAGCCTGCTTTTAATTTTTCCACATTTTAATGATATCGGTTAAATTTTGCTTTTAGACAGAGGAAATCAAACAAAAGTTACAGAGTCACCCAGCCTTGCAATAGTGCTTCTGATATAGATCTTGGAATAATCATGGAACTGAATATCAGCTAATGGTGAGATGTGACTGCAGAAAAGTCAAAAGTAATTTTGGGTTGCTTCAGCTAAAATACAGAATAGTTTCCAAACCTAAAAAGTAATAGGTTTACTCTATTCTGCTTTAATACCTAATAAGATCCTCAATACTGAATCAAAGACATTTGCAAAGCCTCTCTCATTTCTTCTGATCAACTGCTGGAATCACCCAGAATTAATGATTCTGAATTAACAATTAAGCAGTTCTTGTTTAGCAACTGATTTGTTTAGTGACTGTTCACAGTTATGAAAGTCTTGAAAAAGTAACCTTACAACAAAGTCTAGCATTTATGACCTTTGTACAGTAGGTCCATAAAGAAAGGAAAGCTGAAATAAGATGGTAAACACAGCCACAGTTTCACTAGATGACCATTTTGCTTAACAACTACGTTGCCAGTCTTAATTGTGGTCACTAAAAGAGGACTACTTATATAAAATTACACAGTGTGAAAAATTTGTAGTACATTGTGGAACACCTGATGAGAGAAGTCACAAAAGAGCACCCTTTTCTGAAAATGTGGATGCTTTGGAAGAGATTTGTTTTATGTAAAGACTTGTATAATGGGGCAATTTTTTATCCTCCTATTGGCAGGATATATTCTGTCTCTCAATAGCAATAGATCCAAGGAAACATGGGATCATGGGAAGGAATTGTTTCATCTTATCCTGCCCGGGTCAGATCCTGTTTGGAGATCTTTATCCAGTTCTGGACACCACTGCACCCCAAAAGGAAAGGGACAATTTGGAGTAAAATCAGAAGATTATATTAGTGAAAAGTTAGGATAAAGGAACTGGGCATCCTTAGCCTGTTGAAAAGATGACAGGAAAGAGCTATAACAGCAGTCTTCAATTATATGAATGGCTGTCACAGAGAAGATTGAGTGGACTTATTCTCTTTTGTCCCAGAAAGCAGGACCAGAACTATTTGGTTACACCTACAAAGAAACAGGTTCAGGCTAGACATCAGGAGTAACCTCTTGATTGCATGAGCTCTCATCCAGTAAATTGACTGTCACATGAAGTGGTGAGTTCTTCTTCATAGAAATCTGATAGACAGACGCTAGACCATCATGAAATGCTCTAATGCTGTGAGGATTGCATGAGAACTTGGTGGTGTTCTGTGAGACACTAACAGCAAAAAAAAAAAGCTATTCAAATCCAGTCAATTTTTTTTTATCAATAGAACTTTGCCTCTTGATCAGGAGTTCCAAGATTTATTTTTATGCTTACCTGAAAAAGGTTGAAAATCCCTGCTCTAATGGATTCTGCTTTGAGCAGAGGTTCAACCAGATGACCTGTAAGGTACTGCCAAACACTATGATGCTATTATTCTAAGGCATTGGTAACTGGGTCAGTGGTGTATATTTTTCTCAAAAGCTGGGTATCTCTAAATATATACTGCCTAAATCTAAAATGACATCTTAGTAATAGCTAGACCTAAATGAAGCTGAAACAGTATTTCAAATTAAAACACATCTTTTGCAAAGACTTGTACTCTAGAGTAATATAATCTCTTATATTACCTTTTTTTAAGTACTTGGCTAATCCTGCCAATAACATGTGTTTGTCTCCAAGATTCAGCCAAATTTGTTTTTAGTTTGAGCATTGGACATTTTTAGGTTTCTTCATAGGGAATATCTTCTTCCAAAAGACAGACATGCCATTTATTGACTTGAAAGAACAGTGATATTTAAATATGGGTAATTCACAAATGCTCTTTGCTGTAATAATAATGTCTTCTGAATGTCCTCCAATCAATTCATTTTCTAATGAGCTTTCTCTCAATTTACTTTCTTTTGCTTTTGCAGCCTAATGTAAAATTGCAAATCAATAGCACATTTACTTGCCATGGAGACATGCATAACAGTTCTACATATGAAGCACTTATCTTTCCATCTTCTTGGCCATTTAAAAAAATAATTTGGAGATATCAATATTAATTCTATTTATACTTTCATATCAGCATCTTTGGTGGGGAGGGAGAATAGTAAAATAAAATATCCGAATAATGAATGTTAATTGAAAATATCCCAATAATGAGTGTTAATTGAAAGCCAATGTGATTTTACTTTGTGTATATAAGTCTGTACCGTTTCTAAATATGCATTTGTATAAGAAGAAAGATCTTGCCATTTTTAAACCTGTTTTTGTTTATTTATAAAATAGCATTTGAATAAAATGAAAATCTATGGAACTCATGAAGCAGCATAGGTCAAATGATGCATGCTATCACTTTCTTTCTTAGATACACAAAATGGCAGACAGCTTCAGGGAAGCATCATTTCTGTTCATCTTGATTCTTAGGCCCACCAGTTGCCATCTTATCTCGGCCTGTGATGCTAACATCAGCACTCCATCCCACATATTTTAATATATTTTTGCTTTCCAGGAGAATGGAACATGAGTGTACTAATATTTTTTTAGGGGTGTTGGTTCTTTCTAGACTAAATACTGTACTTTTAAAAAAGGATTTACTTGCAATTTAAATTTTTATTCCAAGGTATTTAAGAAAATTCAAAGAGTAAACAAAGCCCCACATTTTACAAATATACATAAAATCCTGGAAGTATATTGTGCCTGTTTCGGTTAATTGAATAATCTGTTTATCAAACTGTTGAACAACATCCATAAATGTAAGCAAAGCATCTTGATAATTGCCCATAAGATCCAGAATATCATCTCAATATAATAATAGTTTACATTCAACTGAATAATATATGTAGTCCAAATATTTATTGTCTGCCTAAGAAAACAGAACAAATCATCCAAAAACAGGCACATAGAGGTACACAACATTTACTGTACATACCATTGAAAAGAGACAATCAAAAAGCCAAAAAGAAAACAAAAAGACAAAAACATTTCTTCACCAGTAATCAACACCCAGATGAGCAGAGATTAACACCAAGATTATCATTAGATCAACAATCAAGAAGCAAACAATGCCCCTTAGAAGGCCTGGGGACAATGAGGAGCAAGGATATAATTTTCCTTGCCCTCCATAGCTTCTTTTGTTCTCTTCCCCACAATAAAGTGGCAACAGCAGCAGCAGCAGCAGCAGGAGGAGGAGGAGGAGGAGGAGGCCTATATTATAGATGGAAAAAAGAATTACCCAATGGGTCACAGTTGTATATAAATTGCTTTTATCAATTTATTGCAACATGTGTATTTTGGTTTGTACGTACACTTTTATTTGTTTCATATCATTGAGGGTTTTTTCTCTTTCTTATTTTTTAATATTATAACCAAAAAGGTATGTGCTTTAAAAAGTGCTGCCATCAGCTGTAAAAAGGTTGTCCATCTCGGAGCATTTTTGTGAGTTTCAAACCACATTGAAACAGGTGGTTTACAATGTGTGGAAATGTTTGCAGATTCGTTTTGAATCTATTAAAGCTGCTGCATCTTTTTTCCAGGCTCACATGATCATTTCAGAAACTGTTCCGAGCTGTCTCTGCATATATTACAAACCATCCATATGTGCCTGGGGGAAAAAAAGGCACATCTGCTTTATTGACTCAAGAGAGTGATTTGTATGTCTTCTTGCAAAGCTCTAATAGTTAATTCAAAACTGTTAATTTGTAAAACTGTCTTTTGCTTTTCTGATGAGCTTTCCATATGAAGACAATCTTTCATTAATGAACTTACAACCTTAGACACGCAGCGCCAAAGTAGTCTGATCTAGAGAGCTTTTAGCTATCATGTATCAGACAAATAAAGACAATTTCACAGAACAAGATTTGCCCAATTTTATTTCAACAGAAACAGTGAAGCTGAACCACTTCTTGATTCCTAGACTCTGATCCAATTAAGTTGAAAGGAAGAGCTCATTAACATTAACTGGATGTGCTGAACCATTGCAGAATAGATTTGTTTCCTATGTTAGATGTTGAGAAGAAGCTCTTGTGCTTTTTGGAATTATAGTACAACTGAAGTTTCACAGAAATACAATAAAATGTGTATATCAGTCATAAAGATTATACACTGCAGTGGTGCTGGAATAAGTGAGTGCCACATCCTCTGTCAGCTCATGCCAATATTTGTGGTTAGCAGTGCCAGAAAAGGAAACAACGAACTATAGGCCAAATAGTGCCAGAAAAGATAAGCTGTCATGGTTCCGACAGATGAAACTCTTCAAAGAACTTCGAGGCATTGTTTACCTTAAAGAATCTTTATTCGAAAAGCATAACATTGGCACTAACATAATCGAAGCCAAAAACTGAATTTCCCCCCCCCCTTGAGCACATAGTATCAAAGCACAATTCCCTCCTCCAATTAACCGTCATAAATCACATTCCCCAATTAGTTTAAAGCGTGGGCTTTCCCTCCGACTCTCCAGCCCGCCAATTCTTATCATCTCTTATTTCAGCAACCTTGATTCTCACGCTAGGTTCAGTATTATTGTGTCTAGCTGAAATCTCGTGCACATCCCCCCCTCCCCAGCATCATCTAACTCTAAAAGCGAAAAGAAGAAAATGGTTACATCTCCATCTGTTGTCAAAGCAAAAACATCCAAAGTTAGCAGCGTTGACATAAGCATCAAATGATCCAACCAGTGCTACCAGAGAAGCTGTGGTAAGAAGAAGCTGCAAAAGACACAGCACAACTGTATCACTTTATTGTTAAATGCAAGATGACCCTATTACATTAGGAAGCGGGTTTGAGGTTGTGCTTCACTTGAAGCTTCATTGAAGTGAAGCATCCCTTCAGAGATATCTACTGTTATGATACATTTGCAGTCCTCAAATTGCAATATATCATGGCTATCTTAGTAGCACAGAAAGTTGCCTGTTTGTATAACACAGTTAACCAGTCAATAAACAAGTTAGTGTCTTCTAGAAGCACTGAAAAGATGTGAGTCGATCCAGACGATGGGTCAAAGCTATCAGAATTAGCCACCAAAAGATTCGTGATTGCCCTGTGATTTCACTCAGTCACTCATATTATAAAGCAACAAAACTCAATGAACTGTCTGATTTTGCTTACCTAGACCTATCTAATGAGACAGACAATATAATTAGGAAAAGCAATCTTCCCCATTACCAAATTCACTACAAAGATTTGACTACCACCACCAGGCCACCAATACTTATTGAAACTACAGCAGTCAAGCCATGGAGATAGATAAAAGATTAGTGATGTCATTATATCTTGCCAGTTCACTCCTGATGTAAAGACTCATGAGAAACCAAATGCTAGATGAAGAAAATGGCCTAGCATTCTTATCAAATAGTGACCATTGTGTGATTGTATGGTACAGAATCAACAAAAAGAAATCTCACTAGATTAGTGGCTGATGGGATTTTTATATGTTTTATGAATAGGGGCATTGAATCAGAACATACATGCACCTAGCCCGATATTATTGTGAATATTATTCTGAAATCAGGATTTTGAAAGGATTTGTTACCCCTTGATATGACAAATATTAAACTTGAGCTTCTGGGCATAGCTCTGCCATTAAGCTATGCTCAATATTTGTTGATAATTATTTACGCCAGATAAATCAAGTTAAAATCATTGAGATATACTTTTGTTCCTTTAACATCAAAGAAAAACCTACATTTCATATGTCTTGGATAGGTGTCTGTATAAAAGAGTGTGTGTGATATAAGAAGTTTAAAGGTGTGAGTGTTAATGTAATATTATGTCATGCATTTGTTTATTGAAGACATTATTAAGTCAACAAACTATACTGATATTTTTAAAAAATCTTCATGTTCTTCCATTTATTTTCCCAGGATATGAAAACAACAATTTCTATAAATTCAAGTTTTGCTTCCCATTAGCATGGAAGCTAATTCCATTTGTAGGAAGGTGACAAAGTTCAAGAAGTGAAACCACAGAAGCTGTTTCAGGATTTCTAAATGGAACTTCATTCCATGTGGGCATGAAGCAAAAGTATTTTTTTTTAGAAAAAAATATAATGGAATTGCAGCAAAATGGTTTAGAGTCTTTTAGTTAGTGGTAAATATTTAAAGACTAACAGAAACTAAATAGCATTATAGTCACTTGAGAGATGCCAGAGAACAATCTAGCCTTTTGGAACTGCTTAATAAAGGAATATTGTGGCAGTGTGTAGAAAGGCAAATCATAGAACATAGAATAACAGAGTTGGAAGGGACCTTGGAGGTCTTCTAGTCCAACAACCTGCTCCAGCAGGAGACCCTATACCATTTCAGACATCTAGTCCAGTCCAGTCTCTTCTTAAAAGCCTCCAGTGATTGGAGCACTCACAACTTCTAAAGGCAAGCTATTCCACTGGTTAATTGTTCTCACCATTAGGAAATTTCTCCTTAGGTGGTAATAATAATAATAATAATAATAATAATAATAATAATAATAATAATAATAACAACAACAACAACAACAACAACAACAACAACAACAACAACAACAACAATAATAATAATAATAATAATAATAATAATAATAATAATAATAATAATAATAATAATAATAATAATAATAATAATAATAATAATAATAATAATAATAATAATAATAATAATAGAGTTGGAAGGGACCTTAGAGGTCTTCTAGTCCAACCTCCTGCTTAGGCAGGAAAGTCTAGTCTATACCATTTCAGACAAATGGTTGTCCAATCTCTTCTTAAAAACATCCAGTGTTGGAGCATTCACAACTTCTCTCCTTGGTTAGTTTCCATCCATTGCTTCTTGTCTTGCCTTTAGGTGCTTTGGAAAATAGGTTGACCCCCTCATCTTTGTAGGAACTCCTCAAATATTGGAACACTGCTATCATGCCTCCCCTAGTCCTTCTTTTTACTAAACTAGACATAGGCTGAAGGTTCTAAGAAGAATGCTTTCATTGATAAATATCTGACATTTTCATAGAGGGAGAACATACAATATAACTTTTATTTGTATCTTAGTATATGTTAGAACCATTTTCATTACCTGCTGTTTAATTTATTTTTAACAAAAAAAGTCTGATCGAATGGTAGCTAAAAATCCTTAAAACAGTGAGCATGGATCTAGAAAAGGGGGATAACCCACAGCTGTTCTGCAGAATTATGTCAGAAGGTTATGGCTTCCTCAAGTCTAGAACTATTTCCATAAGACAAATTCAGATAAGAAACGAGGAGAACATTTTAGTTATTACATATTCAGTCTTATTGTCCACTGTTACATCTGAGATAAACTAGAATTGAGACAGCAAGAATCTAGTGAATTTATATGGGAAAGAACTGAGCATTTGTTGAGTTGTGAAATCCTTCCTTGATGAACACCAGTTTTTATTAGGTTCAATCTTTCCATGATTCAGCCAAAATGTTCACCTCTTTTTCACTGGAAGAATGACACTACTATTGATCATTTTTTCTGTCTCCCAGTATTCTGTTCTGCAATACAGAGCAGTGTGATTTTACACCTGTCCAAAAGAGCAACTGTGTAGCTCTCCTAATCTTCTAGAACTAAATCAATGGCAGTGATCTTCATAGCCCTGATAAGCCATAGAAAAAACAGATGGCAAGTTAGTTTGCAAGGATAGTTTTGTGCAGTATAGCGAGAAAACATTCTGCTGCCCAGAGTATCAACTGAATTGTAACTTCACAATATATGAAGATAGTTACAAGGAACACCTTGGCTCAGCTGCAATCCAATCTTGTAGATGCAATGTAATTAGGCAAAGACCTATTATTTAAATCTCCACTGAATTATTTTGAATCTGCTCCTACAAGTTCAGCACTTCTCTAACAGTCTTTCACTCATCTTTTTTTTAACATAATAAACAATTTGACTACAAAAAAGCTGATCTGTTTGCATCTGAATGTAAACTTTTGTGTAACATTTCAAATTTAACTTTTGTTAGAAATTCACTAAAATATTTCCATTTAAGGAAGCATTTGCCCAATATTGGAAAAATGAAAATGTACCATCAGATGAGATTATAATTAGGAAAATTTTAGATTGTGCAGAAATGGACAGACTAACCTTAGAGATTAAAAAGAAAGAAGATTCAGTCTATTTTAAAACATGGGAAAACTTTTATCAATGGTTGGGAAAACGATAGCGAGAAATGATTGTGAAATCTATTAAGATGATTGATGTTTACTAATTAATTGATATGTTTTATAATTACAGTTATTGGTGTTGACTTCAGCTATCTTTATATATTAACTATTCCCACTGAATATTTATAGCCGGACGATAGTTTGTTTGCTAAAGCTTGAACTGTTATTGGGGGTACCCTCATCCCAATCCTTTCCTTATACCCCATTACCTATATTGACCCTTTTTTGTACCTATCCCTATCCCAATCCTAGCCTTCAATCCTACCCTAAACCCTATTACCTATATTGACCCTTTTTTCCCCTTACCCTTCTTAAACTTAATAAAATATTGTTAAAAAAAATATTTCCATTTAAGTTGATACAACTGCTAATGCTAAAATGTTTCTGGAAAGCTTGAGACAAAGGAAAACGTGCAAAGTTAAAATGAAGGGAAATTAATGGGATAGTGCACGTGATTTTCATAATTCCATCAATTTTATCCCTTAAAAAGAGAGACTCGGTTCACTTATCATTGTATTGCAGTTTCCAGTTTTCTCTATAAACTGCGTCAAGTCATAATGTGATCAGTTCTGCTGTGGTTCAGTATATTATTTAAAACCAGACATTGTATTTTGTTCAATGAGCAAAGTGCAAGAATCCAGTAGTAATCTAATATAGCCTTTTCTCTGAAATAGTGCTGATTAACCTCAGTAATCTCTAACTGAATCTCTGAAATTCAATGCAGATAATTTCAGTGTTTTGAAATTCTGTCAATGGTAAGCATTTCTTGATTTTCATAGAAAGACACATAGGACATCTGAAACTTTACATTCAGCCGGTGTAATTATGTGCTTTGTGATAATCTATGAAGAATCCAGGGTAGGGAGCTCTTCAAATGGCCTCATTGTAACAAAACCTATGTAAAAAAAAAAACCTGACCTGATTTAAAATAAACCTAATATACCCCCAAAGTGCTATATAAAATGGAGCATTCTTTACCCCCCATTTTATGGTAGTGCTAATAGCAACCAATACATTTTCCCCCTCCTCATTCATATTTTATGATTATTTAATGGTCTGTGGGAGTGACCTTGGGATACAGGAGGAAGAGCCACAGCCTAGTCAACCATCATGCAAAAGGTATCTCAGCCTACCAATTCCTGGCTCAGGAATTCTGGGAGTTGAAGTCCACAAGTCATAAAAGAGCCAAGGTTCCCCACCACTGGGCTAGGCCAATCAACATCAAGAAGAGGTCCATTTTCATTCAAAGCTAGCAACATCACTACATATTAATTGAACCCCTGCCTATATTACTTCCCCACAATGGTGTGATGCTCACTATAACATGCTACAAAATGCTTCTGTTGACATTGTGTTCTGCATTCAAAAACCGAGATACTGAATGTATACTTCTGAAAGAAGAAGAAGACGGTCCTTTGTAGAAGAGGAAACCATAACTAGCGTTAACAAGCTAAGATTATGTTGAAGGTGCCTGATCCAATAGTACTCTGTACAAAGAGTACGGAACACAAGAAGTATCGATTGCAACCATTGCAGCATCTTTAGAGTCACATGATCAAAATTTGGGCACTTCGCAACCGGCATGTACTTACAATGTTTGCAGCATCCTGGGGTCATTGATTGACAAGCAAAGTCAATGGGGAAAGTAGGACTTGTTTAATGACCACATGATTCACTTAACAACTGAAGTGATTTGCTTAACAACTATGGCAAAAAAGGTTGCAAAATCAGGCATGACTCACATAACAGCCACCTTGTTTAGTAATGGAAATTTGAGTCCCAATTGTGGTCGTAAGTTGGGGACTATCTGTAGTAATAGAAGTTTGGAAATCTTCTTCTTCTTCTTCTTCTTCTTCTTCTTCTTCTTCTTCTTCTTCTTCTTCTTCTTCTTCTTCTTCTTCTTCTCCTCCTCCTCCTCCTCCTCCTCTTCTTCTTCTTCTTCTTCCTCTTCCTCCTCCTCCTCCTCCTCCTCCTCTTCTTCTTCTTCTTCTTCTTCTTCTTCCTCCTCCTCCTTCTCTTCTTCTTCTTCTCCTCCTCCTCCTTCTCTTCTTCTTCTTCTTCTTCTCCTCCTCCTCCTCCTCCTCCTCCTCCTCTTCTTCTTCTTCTTCTTCCTCTTCCTCCTCCTCCTCCTCCTCCTCCTCTTCTTCTTCTTCTTCTTCTTCTTCTTCTTCCTCCTCCTTCTCTTCTTCTTCTTCTCCTCCTCCTCCTCCTTCTCTTCTTCTTCTTCTTCTTCTTCTTCTTCTTCTTTTCCTCCTTCTCTTCCTCCTCCTTGTTGTCTATTGAATTAGAAAGTCGTCCACACTTCCAAATGTTACCTCTGGACTTTAAAATGCTTCAGCCCTTTTATTCACATAACAGTTCCTGTATATTCCCATCAATGTGATCTTCCTTACTGTTGACACAACTCCACTTGGATGTTTGCGTTCAACATTTTAACACAATTACAATGTGTGGTGGGGAAGGCATCAAGTAGAGGGAAAAGTGGGACATAGGCCCCACTGGCACACCTATACCAATCCTGAGCCCCAAACACACATGCACATCTATACAGGCAACTCCTTGTATTAGTCAGCCACAAAAGGGCAGGATAATAATAACAGTCTAAAGTTAAAAATCAAGAATTCATCTTCTTTGTGCCACCATAGCTTCATGGAATTTTAGATGCTTAGATAAACATGTTTAGGTTTGCCCATCAATCTTTCTACCCATTATCTTAAGTTCCAGATCTAGAGGGAGAATGAGTGGGGAAAGTAATAGCAATAGCAATAGCACATAGACTTATATACCACTTCACAGTGCTTTACAGCCCTCTCCCAAACAGTTTACAGAGTCAGCCTATTGCCCCCAACAATCTGGGTCCTCATTTTACTGACCTTGGAAAGTTGGAAGGCTGAGTCAACCGTGAGCCAGTCAAGATCAAACTCCTGGCAGTCAACAGAGTTAGCCTGCAATACTGCATTCTAACCACTGCACCACCACAGCTCTTCAAAAGTCACTAATGGAGGCACAACTGGCAAATCTGGCTCCACATCTACTCCATTCATTATTTGACTACCTGGTGACCTTTATTGAAAGTGAACAGATTCTTTTTTCCTATCTCCTTTAAAGCCTTTTCTATATGCAGTATAAGAAACATCTAATAAAAAAATTAACAAAAGAACTTAGAAAAATAGATAAAGAACTGAGTAACAAAAAGAACTGAGTTGCCTAAAAAAGAGATAATAATGGTGTAGGCAGGCAGACTGGGGAGAAGGATGAAACTTGGGAGAAGTGAGGTTACGTTGTGTGGGAGAAAGGGCAAATGCAGAGAGAGAAGCAAGGACCATATTTCAAACTTATTTTTCTTCAAAAAAGGAGAAAAATGTATGTATGTAGCAATAACATTTGGGGGTTAAAAAAAATCTCATTTTCAAGAATCAAAGCAATTGGAGACATCTGAAATGGGTGCCTTTATTAAGCTAGCAAAGAAATATACCACTCAATTGTCTTGCTATTGAGTCCATCCAAATTTTACGTAGGTTGCATCACCTTGTAAGACATTACACCATGTTCCAGGAAATTATATGAGAGTATAGGATAATTAAATAATTGTTCTGCCATCATCTAGAAAAGAAAGCAAAGAGTGTCCTCAGTGGAAACAGGAACACCTACTTGCTCAGAGAAGATAAATCGCAACATATGGGCAATAGCTTATCAAAGGCACAGAATGAAATAGATTAGCCTTTTATGTTATTATAACATGAGACTCTTCTTATTTTTAAAACATAGAAAAACTTGAATGAATTTAGTATCTTTGTTCTTGATAAAGAGTAATTCAGCATAACCAGAGGACACCCAACATGAATTGCAAAGCTTCCTTTTAAATGTGGGAAGGGTGTGATATAGAATGTATAAGTTACATACAAAGAATGTGGATCTTGCTAGTGCCATGAAGATGACAGTTTGGCCTTGCATACTTATGAAATGAGAAGAATGTTGCACTTCAAAGCAAGCAGTTTCCATCACAGCCTTTTCACTTGTATGCTGTACCCTCTAATACTACTACTTATTTTTGTAGGATGTTTTTATTCTGCTCTTTCTTCTAATTCCTTCATATTTGTCTTGGTACATGTTTTTGCAAAAAAATATTGAAGGTATAGAACATTTGGCATTTCAGTGCAGGCAGCAAAATATCTACAAATCTCACTGTTTGATATACCTAGATATTGTAGGTATATAAGAGCCATGGTAGCGCAGTGGTTAGAATGCAGTATTTCAGGCTAATTCTGCCAACTGCCAGCAGTTCAATTCTTACCGGCTCAAGGTTGTCTCAGCCTTCCATCTTTCCAAGGTCGATAAAATGAGGACCCAGATTGTTGGGGGCCATATGCTGACTCTGTAAACCGCTTAGAGAGAGAGATGTAAAGCACTATGAAGTGATATATACGAAGTCTAAGTGCTATTGCTATGTTGTTAATGTATTTGCAGTTTGGTTATATTTATTCTAACATTACCTTGAGTCTATTGGTCTTTATAAGATCACAATACTGGGAAATTCAATTGTTAACATTTGATAAATATTTCAAGGGATTTTGATTCTGTAAAACAACCACTTTCCATTTGAAAGGGTGAGAATTTAAAACAATTTTTTTTAAAAAATATTGTTTTTCTTTAGTAAATGAACTGAACACATTTTGTCTGTTTTTAGTATCATCTGATTGGCCTCCCTGGACTATTGTTATTGAAGTACTTCTGGCCTCACCCATTACTCTGAAAAGAACAACCAGTGCCGGTGAGAGGCTTGGCAAAGAAATAGAATAAAAAGTATGAGGGGCTGGTCCTTTATCATAGTAATTTTTACAAAGTTTATAATAGTCATGTTTGAGTACCATTCTGAAAATATTACAATATCACCTACACAATTAATGCAAATTGATATTTTCCTATTATAAACTACATGCTCAATTGTGCCTGTGAAGAATACTTACTATGGGGTAGTGACATTCAAAAACTCATCATCTACAATTCTACTTTGCTTCTTTATTCCTATTCAAATTTAGTTATAGAAAAAGAATGCACACATACATACACACCCCTGTGTTTTTGTGTTCCAGATATGTCAATTTTGAACAAATGTAAATTCAGATTTATATTTTCCTCAAAACTAGCTAAAGTAAAAAAACATGGAAGGAAGGAAGGAAGGAAGGAAGGAAGGAAGGAAGGAAGGAAGGAAGGAAGGAGGAGGGAGGGAGAGGAGGAGGGAGGGAGGAGGGAGGGAGGGAGGGAGGGAGGGAGGGAGGGAGGGAAGGAAGGAAATCTGTGTGTAACTTTAATTCTATTTAAAGCATTTTCAACCAGCATGTTTCCTTGTGAGCATCATAAAATTTATACTCAATCTTGCATTGTCCAGATGCAACTTCTGACACTGACTAATTAATTTTATCCTAAATAGATAGCAAGAGTTTTATAACGCAGCCCTAGTTTTGTGTCTATAAAGATTTCGTAAAAATATGTAGCAAACAGATAAAGGAACAGGTGGCAGTAGAGGCTTTTAAGAAAATAAAAGCAGATACCAAAGTCATGAAAACTTTTTAAGTATTCAGTAAAAAATAAAGATGGAAATTGTGCTATTAAGCAATTACTTTGTTCAGATATTGCTATCAGGTTTTCAGGCATTTAGAATTTTCTTCAGTTTTGTAGACTTGAGAATTAGGCTTCAGGCCTGCCCTCAGCTGTGGAAACTCAGGGCTGTATGCAACTTTGAGCCAGTCACCCTCGCTCGGTCTAAAAAAAATGAAGGAAACTACCAGGCAATCTGATTTGATCTCATGGAGGATCGGCAGGGTAGAATTCTAAGACCAAACTTGCACAGGGATGATGAAGGCAATTCTCAGGGACTGTCCAGCTTCTGAAAAATCCCTGGCCAGGATGTGTCGAGCCAGGTGCCTCCATTGCTTGTAGAATTTCTGATTGTAATAAAGGCCAGGAATGTATTTGCATTTCAAAAAAATAAATAGCTTGAAATAAAAGTAACTGAGCAATCTTTACGACCGAC
This sequence comes from Azemiops feae, assembly GCA_023970755.1. Taxonomy (NCBI): domain Eukaryota; kingdom Metazoa; phylum Chordata; class Lepidosauria; order Squamata; family Viperidae; genus Azemiops; species Azemiops feae. The sequence goes on from JALGBA010004197.1 coordinate 168,693, forward strand.
CAGATTTTTCAGAGAATCGACATGCATTACAAATTTCAGTATTAGCAGCCTTTATTTCAAGCTCAGAGCTCCTTTTTCCTCCTGCCCCAAACTGGTATTCTTCATTGCTACCTTTCTTTTCTCAACAAAACCTGGATCCTATCCACTTTCAAAAGACCTTCTCTCATAGGAGCTGTCTGCAGAACCCAGTATCTACCAAACTGTATTTAAAGGAACTACAACCATTACCTACTTTTGCCAGAATCTTTTCAATCCTGCCAAGAATTTAATAATGGAGTAAAAGGGGAGCATCACCACACAGAAAAGGAGAGTAGGTAAAGTGGGTAGAATTGGGATGTAGCTGTCCTGTTCCTTGAGACTGGTAGGGACATGGCATACATGTTTTAAAAGTTTTATGGGCAAGGTATGGTGTATGGGTATTTAAATTCATTATTCCCTGTCTACTGTGATACCAGGAATGATTAGGGCTGAGAAATAAATGCCTAAGACTAAAAAATGGAGAACAGGAGATAAAGCAAGAGAGGAAGTTGTCTTAGATCTTGTGTGCTTCAGTTTTTCCTTACACATGAATTGGGCTGATACATGAACAAACAAATGTTGTTTTTATTATCGTGGTTGATTTGAGCATCAGCTGTAAAAAAAATTGGCCCAAGAGATTTCTTTTTTTAACTGAAGAAGGCTTGGTACATGACTTGTTATTTTATAGAAGTTAAGGACACAGTTAACCTTCTAATTAATTGAATATGTCCTTGGAGGACCTTAAAAACTGTCTGTTATGACTTTGATGTACAGGTTAGTAAGCACAGGAAATTTAATTTGTAAATAGCCCTCTGCTCTACAATACATAATACTAAAAATGCATGCCCTTGCTTTATGACAGTGAATAGAGATCGTCTAGGTCACAGGGGTAGGCAACCTTGGCTCTTTTATGACTCGTGGACTTCAACTCCCAGAATTCCTGAGCCAGCCATGCTGGCTCAGGAATTCTGGGAGTTGACGTCCACGAGTCATAAAAGCGCCAAGGTTGCCTACCCCTGGTCTAGGAAGATCAAACTTGTGCACTTTGTCTACTGGATAAACTCAGGATTGAAGTTGCTGCAAAGAATGAATGCTGCTCCTTAGGAAAAACATACTTCTATGATGCATTTATATTCTGAATATAACTAGGGGGGGGGACCAGATTTCCCAAGCCACTAATAAAAATTGTGCTTAGCCACATGTTTCAAAAGCTTCAGAGGCACACTTTTAAAACAAAGAATAACAATGCCCAAGCCCATGAGGCTTGAAGACTTTTTCCGGCTCCTGAATTGCAGTAAGAAAAGACTCTTGTTTTTAAAAGCTGTATGAAACTTTTCACTAGAAAAGCAGAAATATTTTATTGAAAGAAGTGTACTACTTTTGCCTTATTGTTTGCTTGGCTAACATCTACAAAGCTGCTTTATATTATTTGCTGCTCAACAACTGTCTTCCTTGACCAGCAACAATTCTCCAGAGTGTTAAGCACAGCTCCTTTGATGCAGTACTATGTGAAATCCTTTCAATAAAATTTGGAACTTTGGACTGAATCTCATATATTCTCTGTGCAAAATATTGGGTTCTAGCACAGATCTTAGCCATTTAAGATAACATGAACATCATAAGATGCTTTTGCTCTGAACATTATAATTCGGTTGTGATGATCACATGCTTTCTCTTATATTTTTAGCCTTACTTTTTTGTTCTGTAGGATCAGGAAATGTTAAGATCAGGAATCTGCTGAGGATATCAAAGGGAAATGTCTTCAGTAGTTGGCTGAGGCTGCCACGGAAATAGAAGAAAAAGCCCAAAACTTTGCTGAATATTAATAGCTCTCTATAAAAATTAAAGAGTACCCCTCTATTCCCCCTCCTTTTTTTAACCAAGAGATGGATGTTCCACTGGTTAATTCTTTCTACTCCTGATTTCTTTTCCCCATCTTAATTTTAATTTGGCACATTTCATATTAATAGTTTGAGATTTTGCACTGACTAATTTGTACAGATATATCAATTTTACATGTGGTAGAGTATGGGCAAGTAGACAAACACTATCTTAAATGGTTTAATTTCAAGGCGAGCTCTTGTTTCTATGATTTTATGTACCAGTCCAGATGTTTACATTTTGCTAATCCATTGCCTCTAAGAAATTTTCCATCATTTATTTTTAAAATTAAGCATTTTGCTTTTATTTATCGGTTTTATTATTGTAGCTTCTTTGCTGTATCAGTCACATGCATTCGTGTGCACAAATATCCCTGACATACATATTTCTGTGTTTTTCTTGATTAAGCAAGCTGTGTCACAATACTCAGTGGAGTCTACTTTCCATTGTTATCTTGTGTTTTGAGCCAACTGTGCAGAGTTCTGTATTCTGCTTTAAAATTGAATCTAAAGGATTTTTTTTCCAAGCCCTGTTTTCTTCATTCTGGAAAATTGATGGCAAAACAAGTATAATATTTAAGCTCTTGAGGTTTTCTTGGTGGTGGTGTTCTTTTATTAATCCTAGGCTTAAATCCCTACTGAATGACTTTGCCTCTACCTCACAAACAAAGCCAGAAAAATTGAAGAAAGCAGCCTGGCTTCCCAATTTGCCATGACTGAATTCCCAGTCAGCATGTACAGTAGGCTCCAGACACTAAGAAAACATCAGACTAGGGAAGATTACTATAGACCAATCTGATATGGAATACAGCTATAATAATCTGTCTTAAAAATTGACTTGGAGGACCAAGTGATGCTACAAAGCCACAGAATCAGATTCCAGAACAGTAATCAACTGAGCAAAGAAAGACAAACAAGATTTTCTTCTAACTAATTAGATTTGCCTCTGATTTAACTTGCAACCACTTTTAAGGGGGCAAAGAAACTCCTCTTCTCTGGAAATGGTGCCTGAGAAAGAGATGAGGCATTTGTCTTCTTATTCAGTCCTTCCTCAATTTCATAGTACTGAGCTCCGTATTTGGAAAACATGAAAAAAAAAGCTGGACCAGTGTCTGCAGATGACTTACAGAACTTTCTGTGAGCTACAGAGTGATTTAAATTCTAGGAAGCTCCTGTTTAGATTATTGAAAAACAAAAGCTGTCAGCTCCAGCATTATGGATGAAGCCCACAAATGAGAGTTCAGCTCTTTCGCTATTACTATTGTTGCCAATTTACTTTTGAGTTTGCAATCCATAAATAAGGTGGATATTTACAGCTGAAAAAGTTCCTTACAAGCTATTTGTGTTTACATATGTAAATATTTTAATGCATTGGGTTAAAAGATTTAATTGAGAGAAACAAGCTAAGGTTTGCTCATTTGTATATATTCATTTCATCTGTGCTAATTGAAAACTACTCATTATTTTGACACTGAAGGCAAACATAAAAGTAGCAAATAAATACTTCAGTAGGAAAATAACATGAGATAGGAAATATATTTCGGTGTCTTTACATGCAAAACTATATGATGGTTTCTTTAGATTTGGTTTACTGCATTGTGGCTTGTTCAATAAAACATGATGAAGCAAATTTTAAATTTAATATGATGCAAGGAAGCAGGAGAGTGAAAGCTTTGTTGTAATCAGAAATTTGGTTTATATCAGAAAGTCTTATTGGGGCAGACTACAAAAAACACTTCACAGTTGCATTACACAACACACAAGCTGTAGTGCTCCATTCTTATCAATTCTCTTGGTTGATAGACTAGTAGTCCAATGTTTCTCAACCTGAGCAATCTGAAGATGTATAGACTTCAACTCTCAGAAATCTCCAGCCAGCATTCTGACTGGGGAATTCTGCCAGCTGAAGTCCACTATCTTCAGGATGTCCAGATTGAAAAACACTGGAATAGAGCTAGATGCTAGATGGACTAGATGCTATGAGACCATGTTACTCCAGTGTTCCACTAGTTAATAAAGCTGAATGACTATTATACTCCAAGAAGGGAGTATAAAATCAAGCCTAATAGTTAAAAAGTGGGTGTTGCCTGTAGCCTACCAAGCCAATTGACTATGGAGCTCAGTGGCCAACGTTGAACCAGGTATATAATCTCTCATGGTCATTGCCTTTTGGAAAACATAACTATTGCTAAGAAATCAAGCTGTATCCAATAAGATTTCTTATAGTTGTCCATCTTCTCATTTACCGTATTATTTTCAGAGAAAGCTGTGAAACTAAAGCAGAGCTGAAAAACACAATGAGAGAGAGAGAGAGAGAGTTGCTAGCATCTTTTTTATTTTCTTTTGATATAAATGAAAGGAGTGAGCCTGCTTGTTATTTCAAGGAGTAGTGGAATTTTGTGGAGAGGCTTTGAACCTGGTGATGGGCACATTTGAAATGAAAAACAATGAGCATGGATTGGCTCCTGCTCACAACTGAATAGAAGCTACTGGCTAGCTGACAATGAGAAACGATTGGCTGAAGATGCTTCATCTTCACAAGCATACAGGCACTGTCACTTTGGAGACTTCTTCCACCTGCAGGTAGAGAGGGAAAAATGCAAATTTGATTGAAAGATTTCCAGAAAAATGTATGGTGGTGTGTTCAATGTAACATAAGTTATGAAATATAAATTTGAATTCAAATCAATCATTAACATCATGGATTACTTTAAAAAATAACAGTTTTCAGATACACAGTCTTAAAAATATAAGAACCACCAGGTATGTGAATGTCTGGATTTTAGATTCATAAATTAAAATAATTCTCCTGTGAGAGTTAGTTCTCACCCATCCAAAGAAAAATAATATGACTGCAGATCTAACCATTGTGGAGACAGACGATAAGAGACACAAACGTGTTTGAATATTGATTCTATAAATAGAGCTTACTCTTAAACATTGCTGACACTGGAATGCTTTATTTATATGATTGATTTGATTTCTATAGCTGCCACTTCAACAGGTAACTCTGGGTGGTGTACATCATTTATTATGGTTTCCTCTATAAATTACATATCAGCTGATATAAATTACATATCAGCTTGCCTAATTAGCTCCAGTCCTGCTTACCTGCTGAAGACTTATGCAATCAAAGGTAGAAGGGAACTGAATATTAGCTCACCAACGTACAGCATCACTTTTTTCAGTTTTGTAAATTCTAGGACAGCCTGGTAGATACTTATTTCTGGAAATTTTTCCCAGCTCTATGCTGGCAAAGCTAAATGTCCCATCACTGAAAAACAGAAGTAATTTGGGTATAGCAAATACAAAACCAGTTCCCCATTGCTGCCAGAAAAAAAAATGCTCCATTGCAGAACCTACTTCTTAAAGTTATTTTGTTCTAAGAGATTTTATATTTTTTCCTGGCTTTAAAAAAAAACAAATTAAGTCCTTTAGGAGAAAGGAAGATTGCATCTTATTGTTTTCTGTTTACAGAAAACTTTGATTCTGCAAGAACATCCATGAATAAAAGGTGGGATTGAATTTCGCTCCTTTCTTCTTCCCTCCCAGCCCTCACTGAATCCAGCACCACTTAAGGGCCATCAGCACTGACAAAAAAAACTTTATTATCAGTATTTGCAAATGGCAGCTTCACTTGCAACAGCTTACATCCTGCAACAACACCATTAACACCAACTTCTGCCTACCCCATGTCCTTGGGAAGGACTTGAGAGTGGATAAAAATGCCAAATCAAGCCTAAACATCTGGCTGACCATGCAATCAACTATAATAATAGTAATTTATTCAACTTGTGTGCTGCCCAACTCCAATGACTCTGAGCAGCTGTATGCATATTTTTAACACCTGTATTTTGGTTTAACAACAAATGAGGGGAGGAAAGCAAAAATTCAATAGCTAACATGTTTTAAAATGTCTGAGAATGAAAGCAATACGGAGTGGGGGGAAACTACAATCTCAATCAGCTACAAATACTAAATGAATGCATTGCATGAATAACTTCTAGGCATAATTAAAAATTAAGGGACAAGTGGAGAAAATGCATGGATATCATTAACCACCAGAACTTCCAGTATAGCACCTACGTTATTTAAGCCTCACACTGAATCCCAAACCTTAAAAGCTATTTCCCCATCTCCCTGAGCTTCCTAATTGTGGAGTTTTATTTTGGTTTATTCAGTGAGACCAACCCCCTTGTAAATGTGTGGAGAACCACTATCTGAGCTCCAAGCAACATCCCAGCTTGGCCTACAGGAACTTTGCTTTAAGACTGGGGAAGGAAAAGAGGCTCTTTATCCAGGCAGCAGCCTAGAAGACAGGTTGCCCTGGGCTTAGGTGAAAGCTGCCAATTGGTATCTAGAATTGAGACTGAAAATTAGTTCAGATAAAAACAAAAACAGCTGATAAAAAAGAATGGTGTTGGAGCTCTGTGGGAAAATGCATGGAAAATAAAGAGGTGATAAAATAAGACAGAATACATGTTGGAACCTATTCAATCTTTTTCATGATCTAGAAACAAAACCTAGGAAGAATGCCCAAGAAATATTTTTTAAAAAGAAGACAGGGTTCCAAACAAATAGCATGCAACATAAAAAGACCATTTGGGATCCAAAAGGTCTGGCAAAAACAGTCTTTTGCTAGCAAAAAAAAAAGTGGTCCTATCAGGAAAAAATGAAGTGAACAAGTGAGCTTCTAGCTGATACAATATTTTTGGATCCCTCAGCACCTTTACATTCTTTTACATTCATCTATTTCTTTCTCCTCATTTTTTCACAAAAATCCTGTAGCAGTGAATGAGTGGTAAGGGAAAAGCAGAAACCTGTAAAAATGCTTTCCATTGTTTTGTTCATATCTGATGGAAAGAGGATCACCAGAGGTTGTATACATTGCGAGAATTGGATGGAGAGAGACTACATCTTCTCTGTGAATGAAAGCCTCAGCTATTGTTGCAAATAAAACAACAACCCTTCATTTAACTGAAATTCCTGCCTTTCCCTGAGTTTCTTGAATAAGAAATGTAGAAATGATAATTTAAGTGCACAGATGGGTGATATACCATTTTGAAAATTGGTGATTATAAGTAAGCCCATTAAATTTGGTATGTACATCAATCTATCTGAACTAAATCGATATGTAATGTCTTTTTGTGCACTTAAGGAGCAGTGCTACAAAAATGTTAGGTGCCATCAGAATAAAAATCACTTCTTGCACTGTATAATCAATTATCTGTAAATAAATAATATCCTTCTGCTACTATTCAAATAACTTGTAAGTGCAGAAAATAAATCATTGCCGCCATTGTGAAGATGAGAAGGAAGTCATCTTATTTGCTAGAATAAGAAATCAGAGTAGAAATCAAATAAAGTAGCTTGTGTATTGAGTTTGATGCATTCTTATCTGTTGTGAATAAACTCTGCTTTGGAACATGCTGATAAAAGCATGTGGGATTGCATTTTTAGAATGGAAGCCTAAATATGTTTGCTAAGACATTCATTGTAGTATTATCACTGGGATTTATTCCCTAGTAAGCCTGTTTAGGATTACATCTTTGCAGAATAATAGCTTGGAGCCCTACTTAGCAGTAAATCCAGCTGAATTCAATTGGTTTTCCTTTGAAGTGGGTGAGTCCTCAGGTTTCATGGGTGCTTGAACATTATGTTTCACCAGACACTAAAAATGTGAAAAGTAGTAAGTTATCATAGTAGTTTATATTGAAAGAAGCTATAGGAAGAAAATTAATAAGCTTCCAATAGTTTCTTCTTTACATTAGATGTTCAATTCGTATTGGATCACAGTTCTAACTGTTCCTGGCCGCTAACATACTGCCTGGAGTTTATGAGCCTAGCAACCCAAACATCTGGAGTGCGATAAGTTGCTTATTGCTGGCCACCAGAAGTTGCAACGTTTGGGTAGTGTTTTGCTGCTTATGCGTTATATTGCAATCTATCTTTAAGTAGCTTTTACAGATTCCTTGTTGCGTCTGCTGACTAATGATTTCAATCGTGGTTTATCACTGATCATCTATGTTATATGTGTTTTGATTACTCTTTAATATGCTCCTTTTATTTGAGAACAATATTTTTTATATTGGTCTATGACAATGTTTGTTAGTAAATTTATATCTCACCTTTATTTTGTATAACCTAAGGTGGAGTATTTAATGCCCCTTTTTCCTATTTTTCCACAATAATCCTGTGAGGTGGGTTAAGGTTGAGAGTGATTGGCCCAAAGTCACCCAAGTGGCTTTCATTTCTGAAAGGACTACAACTTACAGTCTCCAGCACCTAAATTCTCTTCTATTTGAATATTTCAATTTTTTTACATTAAACTGAATAACCATCCACCACGGGCAAATTCATGTATCTTCACATCGTCTATCTGAATTCTAGTTATCCATTTAGGAATCACTTCTACACATCCTTCCCCGTATTATTACTAAGTACACATACTACACACACATTAGAAAACATTGAAAGTAGAAATAGGGAACTAATCCATGCAGCCAGTAAAGTTTTGCCTGGGATAAGCTCTTTTACAACATTCCAAATAAGTATAGCTGGATTTGTTCATGGTCAAATTGCTACAATTTATTGAGCTGTTAATTCTCTCCTTTGCCATTCTCTATTATTTTAACTTCTTTAAACTGTGGCTGGCATGTTGGAGTTCTCCAAATCTGCATCATAATATTCACAGAATGGCAAAATTCAATAAATAGCTGTGACAAAAAAAGTCTACAGGTAGTCCTTGACTTACAACCACAATTGAGCCCAAAATTTCTGTTGCTAAGTGAGACAGTTGCTAAGTGAATTCTGCCCTATTTTTCAACCTTTCCTGCCACAGCTGTTAAGTGAATCAATGCAGTTGTTAAGTTAGTAACATGGTTGTTAAGTGAATCTGGCTTCTCCATTGATTTTGTTTGTCAGAACCCCAGGACACTGCGACCATCATAAATATGAGCCAGTTGCCAAGCATCTGAGTTTTGATCATATGATCATGGGCATGCTGCATTGGTCATAAGTGTGAAAACTGGACATAAGTCATCTTTTTCAGTACTGTTGTAGCCTTGAAGGGCCACTGAATGAATGGTTGTTAAGTCGAGGGCTACTTGCACTACCTTTAGTAAAACTAAGTACAGTAGTGGCCAAAATTTTGGAAACCTTTTGGGGAAAGTGTACAGTAGAAATGCCAGCTTTGGTTAAGTTTCCACCAATTTGTCTTCTAATTTCTTTATAACTGTAGCCTTGTTCATTTAATAATACTATTTTACATCACTTTCTGGGCAACCAGTCAATTCTTTGCACCATTACTTTAATTTTATTACGTTTTACAAGCTCACTAAATGAAAGAACACAAAAAAACCCAACCAACTTGATAGCGATCACATAACACACTGACAAATGTCCTCCTCTCAGCTTCAATACATGACATCAATAAGTGATCTGATTGGCTCATTGCCAAAACAAGATGACACCTGATTGGGTCTCTAAACACTCATGCTCATTGGCTACAATCAAATGAAGCAAAGCTACCCGATATCAACCTAAGCAAGTTGTGCTTCCTTTCTCTGGTTATTTGGCTATAACTTTTCATAGAATACAGTACAGATAATTGAACAAACTATGTTGCATTACATTCTTGATTAAATTATCTTTCCATTGATATATAATTATATGGTACTACTCCAAAAACAAGTGGTGTTATTAACCATCAAACCTCAAAAATACACTTTTCCCAACAGGTTTCCACAATTTTGGCAACTACTGTAGGTAGTCTTGCTTGGAAGTTTCTCATTCATCTGAGAAGTCTGGATCCAGAATTTCAACTCTAGTTTGGAGAGTTTCTCATTCTTCACTATTCTCAAACTACAAATATAGTAGAATACTGTCATTGCTAGAGTGGTGAATTCTGTGTGCATCCTCAACAGAAAATCCTGAAAAAGTTAAACTGAAAAGGAGAAATGAAATATTTCAAGACTAACAAAGAATGTACAACTAAATAAATTTAGTTTGTGGCTATTATTGTTAGCATTATTACTCAGAGAGGAGCTGCAATACCTGATGTGGAACTACTACAATGTTTTAAATTGTTGTCTGAACTTGATATCTGCAGGCAAAATAGTAACTGATTAGTTAAATTAAACATTAAAGAAATAGCCATACAGCCAGGCACAATGAGATAAGGAGAGAGAATGGGATGTCAATCACAGAAAATATTCTTACAGCAGGGAGGGAAAAAACTCCATGCCTACTGCAAAATCAGCATTTAAAGCATAAGCTACTATGGTATGCAACCTAATAAAGCTCATGCTATTTTTAGACAGTTGCTGCAGTGTCGCCCAACATTTGGTTCAAATACAAGCTCATTTATATTACAATATAAAGTTTTATGTCATTGGCCTTTGAACGCCTTGTTTCAATTGTTGGCCCAAAATATCATAGAAACTTTATCATCTTTTATGAGACCAAATTATACATGTTCTAATCATCTTTTATCACCATTGCAAAGCACAAATAAAAGGACTGGGGGATTTGGTGCAGGCAGATTGGAAGAATTTTTTTTTTATGGTGAACTACAAAGGTGAATAAAATTAAAGCCTTGAGGCTTGTATTTTGGGAGCATTTGTGTGGCTATTCTGATCCATCAGTAGATATACAATTTCAGGAATAACAATTGGTACAGTAGATTTATGAATCGGCTTTTGGCCAATCATTGTTTTGCATAGGGAAGGACATCATTCATAGACAAGTATGAATGGTCACTGGAGACAAGATTTACAGCCCCCTATGGTTGATATTTTGTCTTTATTGCCAGAAAACAACATTTTCCACCATTTTCCTTTCCATATGAAACTTTGGGGGATTAACAGGTGTTTCTCCTTTCTTCATGTTCCCCCAAGCATAGCATGAACACTGGTAGTTGCTTGTTTGTTTGTTCACTACAAACAGTGAATTACTTCACAATGTGGAAACTTCACCTGCCAATTACATTTCATGCAGCAACTCACAGCAGGAATGCAGTTGTGGGGGGTTGAGGAAACCCACATCACACAGCAACAGACCAAAGGCAAGTTCTCCTTTACAAGAAATTCATCTGCTTTTTTTTCCCAATGACAGTGTTTCTTCTGAGAAATAAGATTGACAGTGAGGAAATTCTCTTAAAGAAGACTGCTCACGTCCTAGGAATAGAAATTAGCAATTTATTCCTAAAATTAAGAATAATAAGAATTTCTACTGCCCAATATATAACTAACTGCATTTATAATCCTTCAAGTCCAGTGTTTAAAGTATGTTCTGCAGATCTCTCCGGTGAGGCCTCTTAGGGGTCTGCAAAATCAAATTTACTTTCCAGATATTGAAGGTATTTACCAAAAAAATAATAAAACAATGTCATCCTTAATACGTTTTGCTAAAAATAGTTTTTTTTCGTGAAAAATATTAATGTTTATATGTAATGAGTTTAACAGTGTTATTTTTACATGATTCAATAAATAGATAAATATTATACACATTGGGCGAGTTTAATTTTTAATACAGTAAATATGACCTATACAAACAAAAGCTCTTTTGGAGTCCTCCATAATTTTTAAAAGTAAAGGAACCCAGAAGAAAAAAAAAGTTTAAGAAACACTGCTTTAATTTGCCAAGGGCTAGGTAATCTACCTTATAGTTCTACTTTGTTAAAGCCCTCGGTAGGCTGCCATCATACATAATTAGTGACTGTATTTGGCTCTTTTCTCATGAAGGTTTAATATGTGAATAGTTTATCAGCTGAGCGGCTTATTTAGCTATTTGTTGTATGTACAAACTACTGGTTGCAGAGATGGTGAACACAGGAAAGGTTAAAATTGGCGTTCCACATCATTCCCCATACTCTGCTGCATTTGTCTGTAGCATGGCCAAATAAATTATTTATTTATTTACTTGTATCCTAGTTTTTTTATTTTTATAAATAACTTAAGGCAGTGAACATACTTATTTTCCCCACAACAACAACAACCCTGGAAGGTGAGTTAGGCTGAGAGAGAGTGACTGGCCCAAAGTCACCCAGCCAGCCTAAAGCAGGACTAGAACTCAAGGTAATAGCAATAACAATAGCACTTATATACTGCTTCACACCACTTTGCAACACTCTCTAACGGTTCAGGGTCTCCCACTTTCTAGCCTGGTTCCTTAATCACTAGACTAAATTGGCTAGACCAAATGTAGTTGAATAGCAAAGCCCCCCCCCCCCCCGTGGTATTGTTCAGGATGAATGGCACTGGAACACCACGGTGCCATAGGGTTTTCAAGAAGCAGGTAGATCCCAGGAGCAAGGAAGTAAGAGAAAGACTGAGTTCCTACTAATGGGCAGCCAGTTGTTCCATGGCAAAAATAACTGCATAGTCTTCCCTTGGAAGAGTAGCTAATCCAGGAAATGTTCAGAGTAAATCAGTTCCTTCTGCAAAGATGCCCCTTGGGGTTATGGGTGCACATATGTAGTGCCAATCCCAGATTGCCCTTAGAAAGAAGCTTTACATGTGTTAAGATTTTGTCCACAGGTTCAGTCTTACTCTGCCATATTCCCCTCTGGCATTACAGTGAACCCAAAGATCTTTGGTTTGAGGATTGTTTAAACTCCTGGCTTTGTACCAGTTCTTGTAACTGTTATATTCAAGATGAGACAAAGCGGAGAAATTTGACATTTAACTGCAACAGTGCAGTTAAGAAAAGAAAGGGTTGACTATACAAGCATAACGCAGCTATGAGTTCAAACAAACGTAGTACAATGCCTTTTCATATAATGCCACACTTGGAAGACTTTCATAAGAAGTAAATACTTTTGTCAGGATTGGGATGCATCCAAAATGACAAAACCACAGTTTAGTTAGGAAACTTAATACAGTAATGTGCATGGATAGAATAAACAGCCTTTGATCAAGCTGTATTGCAATTATAATTGATTTCATTTTTATCACTTTCTGCAGCCAGAATGGTTCTCTGAAATAATGCACTACCAAATACAGAATGTACATTACATTTAAAAAAGGTTGCATTTTGTATAAAATATGCAGACCTCTACATCTGCTGCTATGTGATGGGAAAGAGTTTCTTCGCAAACTGTCCTTTCAAACTGTTTGAATTACAATTATAATCGTAGGAATTTAGATCTTTCTTCAATTATACATGTCCAGATTTTTATATAAGCTGAATTTAAATTGAAGGGTCTTTTTCAGTCATAACATATATAACAATTGTTTTGTACATGAAAAATAATAATTTAAAAGATAAAGGTTCCCCTGTATAGTCATGTCCAATTCTAGGGGGCAGTGCTCACCTCTGTTTCCTAACCGAGGAAACCAACATTGTCTGAAGACATCATGTGGCCAGCATGACTATAGCCCAAGGTGCACAGAACACGAAGTGGTACCTATTTATCTACTTGCATTTGCATGCTTTCCAATGCTAGATTGGCAGAAGCTGGGGCAAGAACAGGAACTCACCCCATCACACATTACTTGGATCTCGAATTGCTAACCTTCTGGTTGACAAGTCAGTGTCTTAACCCCTAGGCCACTGCGATTTTTGGCAAGATTTCCAAATTGTCTTGCCATTGCCTGCTTGCTAGGACTGAGAGAGAGTAACAGGCCTAAGTCACCCAGCTGGCTTTGTTCTCAAGATAGGACTAGAACTCATGGTTCTCCTGGTTTCTAGCCAGAAGTTGAAACTATTGTTTCTCTCTCTTTCTAGCCTACTGCCTTAACATTCACTGAGAATATGAGGGATATTTAGTCCTATACTGATTCTAAAATTCTATAGGTAATTGCTGGCCTACCCATTATGCAGAAATAAATCAGTGGAATAATATATGGTGGCACATCTTTGGTTAATGTGCTAAATTACTACCTGTTGCCAAGACTACCCCAGGTAAGTCTAAACAGGCTTGAAGGGGATCCATTTAATTCTGAAGCTGCAGAATCTAAAATCGATTTAATTATTGTTCCTTTTGCTTTAGCACCCTATTTTGAGCTCTTATGTATGCGTGTGGAAACTCCCAACAAAATAGAAAAAATCCAGATAGAAAAACACCTGTATGATAGAGAGGTAGGTATGAATTATTCACATTCCTAATTGATCCACTTTATTTTTTAAAAAAGCTTTTATTACCTCTCATCTCTCTTCCTCCAAGGAAGTTTTTTTTTAAAAAAATGCAGTTTTTTTATCATAGCTCAGCGTGGAGAAATGTAAACACAATTAGCACTTCGTGCCTTAATTATATAATTATATAACAAATCTCAAAGCTTACTGTTAGAAAATAACCATTAATATTCTCTAGCACCCTACTGACACTGTTACAGGTTATTGCTAAAGGTTTCAGACACCCTGGTGAAAGTCTCCACAATTCTGATGGAAAATACAGCTGCCAAACTAGATAATAGCAGGTACATTATTTCTTACGAAAAGCAGCAGAGGCTTATAAGGCTCAGGCCAATAGGAAACGGGCTCCCCAAAAGTCCTTTCGGGTGGGGGATATGGTGTACCTGCGCCTGAAAATATCCTGCAAAAAGCTAGGCCCAAAGTTCATAGGTCCATTCCCGATTGTACAGGTCATCAACCCAGTCGTTGTGAAACTAAAGCTGCCCTGTCTCTTGGGGAGGGTGCACCCGGTATTTCACTGCAGTTTACTGAAGCCGGTGGAAGGGTCCTCCTTTCAGTCCGTCAGGCAGGCACCAGGTCCTATCACAGAGGACTGATACGAGATTGACGAGGTGCTAGATTCCCGAATCCGCTGGGGTCACTTGCAATACTTACTACAGTGGAAGGGGTACCCTGTCATGGATGCATCGTGGGTGGGGGGAAATGACATAAAAGCCCCCCATTTGCTGAAACTGTTCCACCGACAGAATCCCCATAAGCCAGGGAGGGAGGCTAACTGGGTTGACCGCCATAGTTAATGACTAATCGCACGTCTTTCCTTGCCTTCCAGGTGGAGCCCTGATAGAGGGGGCTTCCTGTCAAGCCCCTGTGGGCCTGCCACTAATGGGAGGGGGAAGGGGGGGACAAGATCATCGGATGGAGGCGTCCGGAGGCAGTGGATGGGACCAGCAGCAGAGATGGCAACGACAGCCCTTTCCCTCCCTTTCCCTGTATGCTGGAAGGGGGACCCTGCGGAACGCAATTGTGAGGCCATCCTGCCGAGCAGCTGATTGGTGCGGAGAAACGGCGGGGAGCTGAGATCCTGCCTCGCTTCCTTGCCTTGCTGCCATACTGGCGCTCACGCCAGATGCGGGCTAGGTGGGTGGGGGGATGGGGCCGGCCGGGAGACGTCTATTTAGAGCGCTGGGAGGCGGTTGCTCCCAGCGCTGACTTTGTTTGAATACTGCATGCCAGAGCATACCATAATTAAACCGAGCACCTGTGAACTCAATGGCTTGTTTCTTGTTGGAGCCAGGGGTGTGGCAAGGACCTCTGACACTGTGTACAATTCTACCATTTCCAATATGACTTAAATAATTATTTTATAATTGTGCTGATACAACGTATGCTGTTGAGGGTTTCTTTGTGTTTTTTCCCCATAAACAGACGGGGAATAATATACCAATAAGTTGGAAGGGGGGACAACATAGTAGACAGAGAAGTGGGTAATAAATGGAGATGCCAAATAGTACAATAAAAATAAGGCATTTATTATAGAAGAAATATTTGATTAAGTGCATTTATCCCTGCTAAATCCAACATGGACTTTAGCCATTTCATAAAATCCAATAAAAAGGAAATCTATAGATTGTACCAAGCTTCCATCCGAAAAAGCAGGCAACAACATTTATATATCTGTTGTTCTGGTTAAGAGCAGAAGTAGGAGTTGTTTGTCTGCCTGCCTGTCTTTCTGTCTGTCAGTACAGTGAACAGCAAAACAAACAAACACAAATATTTAACTCTGAAGAGGCTTTAGAATGAATCTTATTCATGTCTGTTCTGAACACTTTCCAGGTAGACTAAGTTTGCTCTCTGAGATCTAGAAAAATGTGAAAAATAAATAAAGAAATGTTATGTAATAAATTAAATTAATTAAAATATCTGTAAATAATTATTTACAGATTTATGATATTCCTAGCATCTTAAAACACAAAACAGGGCAAGAAAACAGTTCATATTCCTTGTCAGTTCAGCAGTTTCAGTAGATTCCTTTAGTTGGCCTATGATGACAGCAAACCGATATGTGGGAATCTTTGGAAGAGATGTGAATACCTAAATATGCTTTATCCTTTTCTTAACATAAAAACCACCATCTTCAGAAGGTGTAACCAAAATTCTGAGAGCTAATTACATACAATAGTCCATGAAGGAAAGATCATCCTTTCAACTGTGGGAAATCAATCCCCCAGAGAAGGAAATATTAAAAGGGCAGGAAAATATATTTTCTCAAAGGATCTTGAAGAGGCAGAAAAGCATGCCTAGGTTTTCTTAATAGCCCCAGGTCTCCCTCCCCCAAGCAGAAGCCAGCTCTGTACAAATGCAGATGTAAACCCTCAGGAAGGTTGAAGCTAGGAGATTAAGAAGACAAAGACACCTAAAATGTGCATACCTCACCCAAACTCTAAGAATCATCGGCCCCAGCCCCAGGGAAGCAGGATATGACCTTTGAGTCATAATAGGATTAACCCATCACCATCAGAATACCAGAAAAGCACACTCAGACTCAGGTCAAAGTTCATGCCACAGGAACAGGAAGCAACTCCAAACAAAAGGCTACAGAGGGTATAAAAACCCACTCCCCACATGTGCTCAGCCTTTTTTTTCTTCTCCTCTTTTCTGCCAGGGCCATCTTTCTGTCTGGCTCTCCTCTTCAATAAACTGCAACCTTCTTTCTAAAGCAGTCGCCATGTTGTTTATCCCCGGCTTGGACTGAACCATGATGAAGACTTTTCTTCCAACACAACAAAGTTCTGCCCTCTCATCTGAGGTGGGTAGTAACATGTAGTGTGAAGGAGAAGAAATGTTGTTTGAAAATATCCCAAACAAACATTCACACAGGGTATATCAGACATGTTTGGAATGTTTTCTCAGTGGCCTTCAATTTTTAGCCTCTAATTGAAATAAAAAACAGTTAATATAACTGAAATCAGAATTCAATAGTGACTATTGAAATGTAATCTTACAAGTAACTAGGAGCCCCACATTGCCAGTTGATACATTCAATATTCTCAATGATGTAAATAAAATCATATGAAATGAGAATAAGAAAATTAGTATCAAGGCCTTTAGGGACTATATTTCATTTGGATATTTTATGCACGCTTATCTTTTCTAAGAGTATTTATGCATGTGTAATCTTTCTACAGTATTTTAATTGTTTTATGTTTATGCTGTTAAGGAGATAATATGAATACTTTATCTATAGTTTGCATATCTTTTCTTTCTTTCTTTTTTAACTCAGACATTCTGAATTAAAGATGCAAGAGAAGGAATCTAACATTTTTCTGTATGCAAAGCAGGTGCTAGATTAGGGCTGTGAAATGCAGGTGACCATTAGATGGAGGTGCAAAAAAACTCTCTGCTGCTATCTGGTGGTCATTTAGATGTTGCAGCCCAGATGTGGTCCTCTTAGGCATGATCAAATAGCATTGATTGAATGTTCCTATTTTCTAACTGTTGTCTTCTCCCCTCCAGTTGCTATTGTTCCCTTGGCGTGTGTGTCAGCGCTGGGGGATCGAGTGTCGGATCGCTCCTGCTCATCCCCCCCCATCTCTATAGCCCCATTCATCTTGGCTTGCCTCCATGTCCCTAAACTGCCCGGTGTCTTCCCATTCACCAGTCCTATTGCAACTGGAGGGGAGAGGACAACTCTGGAAACGGCCTCTTTAAGAACGACACGCCCGATGCTAATGAGCGGACCGATGACCAGATCGAGGGTCCAGGTGCAGAGACAGCCAGTCATATAAAAACGGACTCCCAAATCTCGTATTTTATGCTCTGACGATGTCGGCAGTGTGGCCAACGAAAGCTCAGCTTTGTAGATTAAACAGTTTTTTGTTTAAGATTTTT
The DNA here is from genome assembly GCA_023970755.1 of Azemiops feae. Lineage (NCBI taxonomy): Eukaryota > Metazoa > Chordata > Lepidosauria > Squamata > Viperidae > Azemiops > Azemiops feae. The sequence continues at coordinate 186,614 of JALGBA010004197.1, forward strand.
ATCCTGGTGATCGTTGTTATTTATTTATTTCACAATATGTGTATACCCGGGATTCATATTTTTAATATAATCAAGAATATATATATATATATATATATTCAATAACACAGTCCTCGATCTCCGGGAGAAATATAAACCAGCTGTTTATTGTTAAAAAGTTTAAAACAATAAAAACAACTATTTACAATATTAAAACAACTTAGCTTTCGCTGGTCCTCTGCCAGCGTCCTCAGAGTAAAGTTTTGGGGTGGAAATTACTTTTATAAACCTTGCTAGCCTAACTGCTTACTCATTGACCATGTGATAGGGCCATCCGTCCTGGCTGACCGTAATTGCCTTAATTGTCCCGCCTCCTCTTTTTTGCACTCCAGTTCTCCAACCTTCCTCCCTCTCATCCTTGTCAATCCCCTCCTTCCTGGCGCTGCCGCCGTTAGCCTGCCCTCCAGCTGCTCCCCCGCACTCTTCCTGGGCCCCACACCCAGATCCGGCGCCTCAGATGCCTTCCCATCGCTGCTCCCCTCCTTTCCATCCCGTTTGTCTGCCCGTTGTTCCTGTCTTCCACTATCTATCCCTATTAGTGCTATTTCCTCCGATTTCCTTCCGCGCTTGGATGTGCGTGCGCACAGCTGTATCCCGTCCCTCTGCCTCATCTGCCTACGATCAGCTGGGCTATCTGCCGGCTCACTCCTGAATTCACCTCCTCTCATCCTTGCAGATCCTATCCTTCCTAATGTTGCTGCCGTTGGTGCGTTAGCCAACTGCCTCACCTTCCCCCCCTCCTTCTTATCCCTTTGAACCATCCGCTGTACCTGCCTTCCATTATCTATCCCCCTGGGTCCTATTCCTTCCAATCTTTCTGCATGCCTGGGTGTGCGCATGCACAGCCGCATCCTATCCTTCTGCCTCATCTGCCTAAGCTCAGCTGAGCCACCTGCTGCCTCGCCCTCAGTTCCACCCTCTCCCTTCCTTACCGATCTTATCCTTCCTGGTGTCATCGCTCCTGATGCGCCTTCCACCCCCACCCCCACACGCGTTTTGGGTCGCGCGGCTAGGTCTGGCATCCTCACTGCCCCCCCATTGGCCATTCCGGGCCACACGTCCAGATATGCTTTTAATGTCTGATATGCCGGGGGCAATTCTACGTGTCGATTAATCGAGCCCGCATCTGAGAACCAGGCCTCCTTCAGTAGGTGCCCTCCTTTGGAGGCATCCTGGGCGATGGCTTTTGCCCCCATGAAGTCAAATGAATGTCCATTATTCACCATATGCGTCCATATTTGGGAATACTGCTCCTGCCTTTTGACGGCCAATTTGTGTTCATGTACCCTGGTTTTTATCCGTTTGGCTGTCTCTCCCGTGTAATTACACTGGCAATCCTTGCAGTGCACCCTATAGACCACCGATGATTTTTCCTCCTCTGGCAGTGGTTCCTTAGGGCGCATCGTTTTCATACGGAGTGTTTGGTCGGGTCGGTGGGCCACCCTCATGTTATGCAGCGCTAATATGTGAGCCGTTGCCTCTGACACCCCCTGGACGTAAGGTATCGTTGTCCAGGATATTGTCCCTAGGTCCTCTGGTGCTCTACGGGGTTCCTGGCGCTTACTATATCTTTGGACAAAACTGGCCGGGTAGCCGTTCCACCTGCATACCTGGTGGAGATGGGCACGTTCCACTTGCTTGGCCTTTTTGGTACTGCAATGCGTATCTATACGTGCAAATAACGTCCGAATGCATGCGATCTTGTGGGCTGCCGGGTGGTTGCTCGTGTAATGCAGCATCCTGTTGGTATGGGTCGCTTTCCTGTATACAGTTGTGTGGAGGGTGCCGTTGGCTTGGCGCGTGACTAATACGTCCAGAAAGGCCAAACTACCGTTGGCTTCCTCCTCCGCTGTAAATTGTATGTCCGGGAACACCGCATTCAATCTTTCCATAAAGGCAGCTTTTTCAGTCCGTTTAACGATAGAGACGGCCAAACGGATAAAAACCAGGGTACATGAACACAAATTGGCCGTCAAAAGGCAGGAGCAGTATTCCCAAATATGGACGCATATGGTGAATAATGGACACTCATTTGACTTCATGGGGGCAAAAGCCATCGCCCAGGATGCCTCCAAAGGAGGGCGCCTACTGAAGGAGGCCTGGTTCTCAGATGCGGGCTCGATTAATCGACACGTAGAATTGCCCCCGGCATATCAGACATTAAAAGCATATCTGGACGTGCGGCCCGGAATGGCCAATGGGGGGGCAGTGAGGATGCCAGACCTAGCCGCGCGACCCAAAACGCGTGTGGGGGTGGGGGTGGAAGGCGCATCAGGTGCGATGACACCAGGAAGGATAAGATCGGTAAGGAAGGGAGAGGGTGGAACTGAGGGCGAGGCAGCAGGTGGCTCAGCTGAGCTTAGGCAGATGAGGCAGAAGGATAGGATGCGGCTGTGCATGCGCACACCCAGGCATGCAGAAAGATTGGAAGGAATAGGACCCAGGGGGATAGATAATGGAAGGCAGGTACAACGGATGGTTCAAAGGGATAAGAAGGAGGGGGGGAAGGTGAGGCAGTTGGCTAACGCACCAACGGCAGCAACATTAGGAAGGATAGGATCTGCAAGGATGAGAGGAGGTGAATTCAGGAGTGAGCCGGCAGATAGCCCAGCTGATCGTAGGCAGACGAGGCAGAGGGACGGGATACGGCTGTGCGCACACACATCCAAGCGCGGAAGGAAATCGGAGGAAATAGCACTAATAGGGATAGATAGTGGAAGACAGGAACAACGGGCAGACAAACGGGATGGAAAGGAGGGGAGCGGCAATGGGAAGGCATCTAAGACACCGGATCTGGGTGTAAGGCCCAGAACGAGTACGGGGGAGCAGCTGGAAAGCAAGCCAACGGCGGCAATGCCAGGAAGGAGGGGATTGACAAGGATGGGAGGGAGGAAGGTTGGAGAACTGGAGTGCAAAAAAGAGGAGGCGGGACAATTAAGGCAATTACGGTCAGCCAGGACGGATGGCCCTATCACACGGTCAATGAGTAAGCAGTTAGGCTAGCAAGGTTTATAAAAGTAATTTCCACCCCAAAACTTTACTCTGAGGACGCTGGCAGAGGACCAGCGAAAGCTAAGTTGTTTTAATATTGTAAATAGTTGTTTTTATTGTTTTAAACTTTTTAATAATAAACAGCTGGTTTATATTTCTCCCGGAGATCGAGGACTGTGTTATTGAACAGATATGCCCGGGATTCGTATTTTTGCAGTTATCAAAGATATATATATATATATATATATATATATGTTTTCTGAGGTTTTCACGGGTGTTTGTATGTAGGTCTTTGGTAATTCGGGTTTTCTCCCGTGTAAAAGACACTTCCAATTTTACACGGGAGAAAACCCGAATTACCAAAGACCTACATATATATATATATATATATATATATGTAGGTCTTTGGTAATTCGGGTTTTCTCCCGTGTAAAATTGAAAGTGTCTTGGCAACGTTTCGACGAAGTCCCATTCGTCATCTTCAGGCTGGTGTCTCTTCGGCCTCGTGCTTCTAGGAGCAATGTGTGATCGCAGCTGTTTCTTCCTTTTAACTGCCAGTGGGGGTATGAACTGATTGGGTGGGAGCTTGGCTGTGTTCTGATTGGGTGGAGGTGTGTTCCGATTGGTTAGGGGCTTGGCTGTGCTCTGATTGGATGGGGGGTTGGCTGTGCTCTGATTGGATGGGGGGTTGGCTGTGCTCTGATTGGATGGGGGTGTGCTCTGCCTGGGTGGGGGCCCCGCTGTGCTAGGACCAGTCCGAGCCGCGTATATATATACACATATAGTGTTAAATTTGTATTGCTAACAAAGAGTTAAAGGGAAGCTGATATAGCTATTTTGAGCTCCTTAGCTCTCATCAGCCAGCTACACGCTTCTGAGATTCGAAACTGGGCTGTTTGCATGTTAGGCAGCTGTGTTGACCTTTAAGCCGCAGGCTCTTTCTCACTTTGTCAGCTGTGTCAGGGAGGGAAGAGACCAGGGGAGGCAAGCAGCCCAGGTTCAAATCTCAGAAGGGTGTAGCTGGCTGATGAGAGCTAAGGAGCTCGAAATAGCTATATCAGCTTCCCTTTAACTCTTTGTTAGCAATACAAATTTAACACAACAATGATTGTCGCAGTAGTGACTGCTGCCTGTGGATAGCCCTAGATTGGGGCTGATACAGGCAAAAGATTTCTTCTTCCCATATTTGGGCTGACTGGATGCATCATAAAACACACACACACACACATTGAATTTTCACAAAGGAGCTAAAAAATTTAAACATGCCAAAATAAAAATAAATTAAGGATTTAACAAATTGATAAGTATTCTCATAATATACTCATCATGTAATGTGCAGTATGTAATATACATACAGACTGCCTATTGGGATCCTTACATTAAAGCAACATATTTGAGAGTCAGTTTTGTATAGGTGCTGGCCTAGAAACCAGGCAATTATGAGTTCTAGGCTCATTTTAGGCATACAAGTTTGCTAAGTGACTTTGGGTCAATCACTCTGATTGACTCAGGGGAAGATAGGAGGAGGAAGAAGAAGTATTAGATATGTTCACCATATTGAGTTACTAATAAAAGTAATTAAAGGCAGAAAGTAAATAATAAAATAAAATAAAAAATAAAATAAAATATTTCATGAGTATGTGTAATCAGAACCCAAATATTATATACAACACAGCCCTTTATCTGAACAAATTGTACAACTGAGAACTGCAATGTGTATCTGATTGGAGTAAATTGTAGGGATGACACAGATATATGATTTCCATTCCTTTTATTTCAGCCTTTTACTTTATTTTATAACACATGGTGTTAGTATTGTTTTGTGTTTCGTATTAGAATGGCCTAATGGCTAATCAATAAAGTATCATGATTATAAGTGTGCTGGCTTCATTAAGCCATTGTTTTGTGAAACTTTACACATAGCATCTCTTTTTTTTTCTCCACTAAACATTATAGAAGAGTACAAACTTTAAGATTTAGTAATAATGGCACATTTGATATTAATAACAAGATGTCTATAAAAAGAAAAACTTCAGAAAATCCACAAAAGGTAAAGCTAGATTTAGCCCCTGCCAATCTTGTTTTTGTTCATCTTTGGTTTATCTACAGTTTCCAGCCCATTGGAAATCCCTGGCAAGAAGCAGAAATGATGTTTCAGGGCCACTGAGAAAGCGGCATTTCAAATCTTCTTCCAGAAATCCCTCTGGCTGACAAAGGTGCTTAACAACATGTAGTCACAAAGCTATCTCGCAGGGAGATCAGAAAATATATAGTCACCATTCTCCTGATTTTCCCAATATAACACAACACATTGAAAACAACAGATTGGCTGTAAATCATAGGAATGGGTGCATTTGGTTCTCTCTCCGCTTACCTGTAGTCTCGGAGATGGGGGATTGTTATAAAAATAATATGAGCCATTGAATTTATATAATATCCTTTGCCGTTGACAATGTAATCAGGCCTTTCTCCAGGAACTGAAATAAGCATGAGGATTAAGAATACATATTTCTATTTCTTCATTTCAAAAGCACACCTGTGAAGTTGAGAGAAAAAGGCAGCATGACATAGAAATGGCATGTATTATGTACTAAATGTTATGTATTAAAGCATGAAATTTTAAAAACTAGAACTTTACTCTTCACAGTTTTCTTTCACAATCAGACTTCTTTTATTATCAAACCTTTGGGGGTTCAGACTTCCTATAGGAACTCTATTAGGTAGAAAAAAAGTATTCCTAATTTCCATCCTCTAAACACCACAGAATAAATTTCTTTTTTATTAGACATTCAAGATGCCCACACAAACGTATCTATTTATTCAGCATTCTTACAAAATCAAAAGAATAAAATCTTGGGTGAAATACCAAAGGAAGGGTTATATTTAGGCATTGATTGAGAATTCTGCTCCCAAGTACAATCATTAAGCAAAGATTATTTGTAAGATCCTTGTAATCAATCTCGCTTGTAACCTGCGTCTGCACCTTGTTTCACCCCTTCCCCCGACCTCATCCCAATTTAAATTCTATATCAGATTAGCAAGTGAGTTTATTCTACATCATTTTACTCCATCCATCCGACAAAGTGTGCTGTACTTCAAAAAAAATATGACTTTTAATAAAATGTGTGAATTTAAAAGAGCGATATTCCTATTTATTTTTGGCTACCAAAGACTAACACAGCTCATCTCCTATAACATCCAAAAATGTTGTTCAAACATTTTAGAAAGTCTGTTCTGGAGATATAGAAGCAATCTGCCATAGCTTTCTTTGGGATGAAATGAAGCAGTCCAAGAAAATGATTTCTCCCTCAGCACCCACGAGTGAATTGAGTCCACTTATATTTGTCATTCTTTGATTCAATACTTGTGCAGTTATAAACATCTGATAAAGCTACATTCCCCTCCCAAGAAAGTTTAGGAAAGTTAAGTCCAAAATTCTGCATGTTGGATAAACTCAGAAACCACAACCATTGTGGTTTTTTTAGATGTTAAAGAATGCCTATCAGCAAATTTGGCACATTGTATATGCGAAAACTTGTTACACTGGCATGACCTATTTTTGTGCTGAATCAGCTATCCCTTTTTATTTTTTTACTGTTCCCATGTGGATGCCACATAGATAGCAATCTGAAAAACAAACTGTACAATCTATTTTACCCTATTCAACATGAATCACCTTCATTTTAATCCCAATCAAGATTGGAATCACAGCATGTGTGGGATAGATAATAACCCTTTTCCTCTGCTTCATATCCTCAATGAAAATTGCTCTCTATAGTTACAATGTTATGTGTTACCTTATGTTTTTAAGCCTGCTTTTGTATTTATCCTCTTCTTTTTTTCTCTCTCTTATCTGATTCTCTGAGACTGTCTGAATAAGTCTCTCTATTTTTCTTGGTAAGGGTTTTTCAGAAGTGGTTTGCTGTTGTCTCTTTCCTCAGGTTGAGAGAAAATGACTGTTCTAAGGCCACCCAGCTGGTCTCCTGCTTTCTGATCCGTGGTGGCACAATGGTTAGAATGCAGTATTGCAGGCTATCTCTGCCCACAGCCAGGAGTTTGATCCTGGCTGGCTCAGGGTTGACTCAACCTTCCATCCTTCCAAGGTCAGCAAAATGAGGATCCAGATTGTTGGGAGCCATATGCTGACTCTGTAAATCATCCAGAGAGTGCTGTAAAGCACTGTGGAGTAGTATATAAGTCTAGGTGCTATTGCTATTTCTAGCCTGATGCCCAAGCACAACAATAAACTAGCTCTTGTTTATCCTCTAGCATTTTATAAAAAGGTTTGTATTGCCAGTCTATTGTCTTTTTTTACCTTTCAACTGTGTCACAACTCACCTCAGAAAAAGTCTGATGTGAAAAGTTGACTTCTCCAATTTTGGAAGGCAATAAAAATAAATATGTGCATTTTTATTACCAGGTCATATTGCCTGGCCTTTCTTTCTAGTCATGGATTATTGCAAGGCTACATATAAGGCACATGTCCCTTCTACTATATTTTAGAAGAAGGAGAAATGAAAAACATCTTCAAGCTTTCTTGGCATTCACTCTGGTTTTTTCCAAGCAGCAACCAGGTGTAGGCAATCCCGAACAGCTGCTCTTTATGCTAGGCACACAAGAGAATCAAGAAGCCGGTCTCAACATTTTTCAAATAATCAAGCACAACAGGATGTGTGTGCCTTCTTGAAAAGATGATACCACCGTGATTTTTTAACAACACAAAACCCCCAGAACGTATCATATCGGCAGAGGCAAAGGAGAAAGAAATGGCTACAGATGAGAAAACATACATGTGTGCCAAGTGAATTTCTTTAGCTAAAAGGAGGGTGTTTCAATGCAAACTCTCTCTCTCTCTCTCTCTCTCTCTCTCTCTCTCTCTCTGCGGATAGACTTTAGCCTTTGTTCACATGAAGGTGTCTTCTTCATTGCAGTTTGAACCTGTATTTGTCATTTTGCTTTGGCATCTTAATCTGGATTGATTACTTAGGTTTCTGTCCAAGTCTTTTTCCAAGGACTTATTACATAGAGAGGAGAATGTATCTTCCCAATGAAGGGGCTGTGATGCTGGAATGCTGAACGAAGAAGGGAAAGCAACGAGCAATGCATTATATTTGCCACCTGAAGGCCTCCCATAAAACTGTCCTCATGATGGTTTAATCTCCCATTGGCCTGTCAGAGCACCTTAGCTACATAACAATTTAAGTTTCACAACAGCTGCTTTCCCCCCTTTCTCCTAAAACCAAGCGATACTGAAGCACCCGGTAACCTTTCCACCGCTCTCTGAGTGTTTGTTACAATCCAACGTTTCCACTATTACAGACCTGTCAAATTCCTCTTCCTTCTCTGCAGATTGCATGTCCCTTGGGTTTTCCAAGACTTTCAGCTTTTGACAAAATAATAAATAGGGCCAGAACTGATGTAAAAGCAAAAACAGTTCTGTAATAGGATGCCAGCTTAAAAATGGGGGTTTCCTCAGCCCCAAAGCAATACTCTTCCCATATGGATTATCACTCAGACTGATGCAGAAGTACAGCAGATCTTTGAATATTGTTTTAATATATTTGTCAAGGCTCAGGTCTATTAAGTCGTCATCCATCAAAGATTGCATAATTCAGAGAATCCAGCTTGTCAGCCATCAAGAGCAAGAAAACACATGTTCTCTACTTTACAAGAGCAAGAAAGAAAAAGGGAAGCCAGCTAGAAAAGTTAAATATGTGGTATCATGAATATAGACGTTACACAGAAGGGTGGGTGCATTCTTGTGATCCTTTTTTACCTGCAGGGTATGGCCATCATCAGGAACCTTTTGACTTTAACCCCCTTACAAAAATCACAGGGGGGGATTTCTTTGAGGCATCATCTCTTCTTCAGAGGCATTTCCTTTTGTGTACTTAGAATGATAGGAGGACTGTCACTGACCATGTGGTTGTCCTTTCTCCTACTTGTTTATTTCCTTGATTATATGCTGTCTCTCAGCATGGCTTATAGTTCCAAATAACATAAAAGTTACTAACGCCGTGGCTCACAATCAAGAGTAAATGCAGCCTGAAATCTCCTCTACCCACCATGAGCCCTTGCACACTGTGCAGTTGCAGAAAATCTGGGTGAAAACCTCAGCGAGGTGGATGGTGATAATATGTTGTGCTACTTTCAAACCCTTCATTGCTTTGGAGATTTAGAAGGCTTGAATGGATCTGAAAACTAGCAATAAAAGGAAACACCAAGCCAGTCATCTGTGGCACTTTTCTAGCACTCTGTCCTTCTGTTCCCCCCAAGGAAGAATGGGGAGTACGGGAAGAACTGTGGTGAATTTCCACCCATTCAACTCTGCCTCCCATTGCATTGCCATTTCTAAAGGAATAGCGTGGTGCATAAAAAAAAAATGATAAGATGGAGTTTTTTTATTTTTCTGAGCTGGGAAAGGTACATAAGATGTATCAATCTACAGTGGATGCTCAGTTTTCACCCTGCTAGTTATTGTTCTTCTCCTGCATCAGTACTGAGTCATGATAAAAAGAGGGATACAAATGGTATGTTCATATGCTGTACATCTGCACACTCTGGTGCTTTCATTAAGGGAAGCATTCCTGGTGTCTTTGCTGCCATGTTCTTCTTTTCAACATCATTCACTATTCCTGTCTCCAGATCTGGGTCCTGAAGAAAATCAGGAAGCAAGTTTTCCCCTCATTGAGGCTAATGGCATCATTCACTTCCCAGGGTAGTCATATACAAATACAGACTGTGCTTTTTGTCCCTGTGCCAATGTAGTTGCGTTACCTGAATCCATATCTGCAAAAAGATGAATAATATATGTAGAGTTAAGTTATCATCAGCCGGAGCTACCAAACCCTCCATGTAAATATATGATCATTTTTTTTCCTTCCAGATGGTGCAATTCCCTCCCAAAAAATTGTTTTTAAATTATGCCTTGCAGAGATGCTGAGAAGTGCTGCTAATAACAGGCATATTTCAAGTGAATACTGACCCCTTTTTCTTCTCCATCAAGCTAATGCATCCAAAGTGCTGCCAGTATTTTGTATAAATTACCTGCTCAATAAGAACTTAAACTTAATTAGAGCCATTTAAGTGCCATCTCTTTCCAACTGCTCATGTAGGTTTTGAATTGAAGACAAAAATGACTGCAAAAAATATATATGGTTGAATTGCAGAGAGACAGACAGACAGACAGACAGACAGAATACCAATCTTAGTCAAAATTAAAGTGTGTTATTTTTTTAAAGGCAAACCAAATTAGACACTTCTATGCAGGGCAGTTCTGACTCTGCTTCTACGTGCTGACCTCTCCCAAACCAGGTTGCATGAGACCTTCAATCTTCTCTATTTCAGCCAGCTTCAGAACCCTGAGAGCAAGCAGGAAATATTATGAAGCAATACGTTTTCTTACCAGCTGATCAATAGAAGAGGAAGGAGAAACAGATGGGGAGAAGCAATCCTGCTGTGAATGAACCATTACTTCCATTAAAACCTTATATTAGCTATGATGCTCAAAGGGTAGCATGGCAATGATTTTACTAGTTCGGCTTCACAAGATTATAGATTAAACACTAGCACATGTGTGTCTGTTTGTGTTTATGTGTGTATGGAGGGAAAAGAGGAATATCTCACTTCAACCTAGCAGCAAGGAAGCAAGGGAGGAAATAACAAAACTGCTTGTGTAACAAGGGAAAATCAAATTAGACACTTTTTTACAGGAATTGCAAAATTGACTAGAAATCGTCTTACAGGAGTAAAAGAGCATCCACTAATTACATTGCCATTATTCCCCCCCCCCAAGTTAAGTTTCAGCTCAAACTGAATAAGAACTTGCTTGCAGTCAAAGATTAGGAATACTGAGAACAAAGTTATAGAAAATAAATTGCAATAAATGTATAAAAGTTAAAATAGGTTATTCTCAAACCCCAGAATTGTAGATAAAAAGTCCAACTTTGCTCTAGTTTCAGAGAAATCAACATGGAGACAGAAAACTGCCAATTCACTAGAGATGGATTTAAGCATGGGTTGAAAGGGGACTCTCAAAATTTCAGATTTTCAAAATGTTGGTATAGTTTTATTATCATTTCATGTATGAAAGTATGGCTCGTGTACCTTTCATTCATTATGACATGTTTTCTTTCTGCTATGTTTCCCTCAAAACATAAATTTGTTGTGCAGTATGGTGGGTTTTCTCGACAAGTTCAATTGTTGCACAGACTTATTATCTGCCAGCACTTCCTAAATCTAATCTCTACAGCTCCTTGTAATTTAGAGCCTAGCCATGTCTAAATCCAGCCTTACAACTCAACAATATCCTACATGGGACAAGCCCAGAACCACTCCAGAAGCTGTCCAAAGAGTGTATCTGAGAAAGCCCTTAGTAATATCTTTTATTTCAGTGGAAAAGTGAAAGGTTAATTTCATGGACAGGCCTAATGACATCTTTTCTTTGAAATGGTTCTCCATGCCAGTTTTCCAAATCACCTCCAATAGGCTCCTTCTATGAAAATAGATACTAGCAAAAATTACCATTCCTGCTATGCACCAATAACTGACAAACCAAGCATTCTGTCATGTTATGGTAGAAGAATGCGTTCAATAGACTGCACCGGGGGCAGAGAAGGCAACTTTAACAGCTCTGTCCTGCATTGATGAGGTATGTAAAATGGAGTCTGTCCATAGGACACAAAATATAGCTGCCTTGAAGGCAAGTCAACAACATTAACATCAGGTTATTATTCCAAACATTCTCCCCTTGGCTTTTTCCCTCCTACTGAGCTTGTTTTGTAATTGTCGATAACTGGAACACATCCAGATGCGTCAGTGGCAAACACCTACAGTCCATTTCATAAAGAAACTAACTTTGGAGGAAAGGGGTGAAATGGTCGGCCTTTCAAGACAAGTGGCCAGTTTCGGCGATTCTCACGTTAGCAATCCATCCCAGCTGAAAAGGAAGGAACTGGAACATTAAGTGATACCAAATATCCCAAATACGCTTTGCTCTCCTTTTCTTTTGAGTGGCAATTGTTTCAGTGCTGCTGTTAAGAGCAGAAAGACGTCAAAAGGTCAGGTATTGATTTGGCAAAACAAAAATGCATTGGTCACTAGAGCCAGCAGCTCAAGGAACACCATTATACTGTAGAACTGATTGTGCCAGCCATGGCAGAGGAGAGGAGAGGAGAGGAGAGGAGAGGAGAGGAGAGGAGAGGAGAGGAGAGGAGTTCAGTCATAATGGACTAATAAGAATGAAGAACAGAAAAATTAGATCAGTAATTACAGCATTTAATATTACTAATATTAGTAATGAAAAAAGAAGCTTCAACTTTTACTGTAGCATAGATTCATTATGTGGTACTATCTGGAAGACCTCCAGTATCTAATTGACCCAATCAGAATTTAGAAAACTGAAGGTTATTTCCCTGAGCCATATATCTGCCAACATGCTATGCAACTTGATAGATGGATGCCAAGACAGAGAAGTAATGGACGATTAATCCTTAACCATTTCTTTGATTGTTAGCAGCTGCTCTTAGTCTAGTGCCAACAATAAAATTAAAAAGGCTACATTTCTTAGTATTCTGTGCTTTCTGTACAGCAGAGATGCTGAGCTGAAGTTTGCACATTTTGTTTTTAGGAAAACTCTTGCGAGCCTACCAATAATATACTAAAATATACTAAAATTCACCCAGGCCAGATATGAATCAGGGCTGCATTTCTCTACAAATATTCTGAGCAGACTTGACATCTAAATAATGACCAAGATGAAGAAAAAATAATAAAGAGAAAAATAAAACAATAATATTATTACATTATAATAGTGGGAAATAAGGAATTTATAAGGATGGGAAATATGTCAATTTTTTAAAAAAATTGCTGCAGAGAGTTTTCAACAACATTCCTTTAAAAATATATTCTTTAGGTGTCTGCAGCATTGTTTTAGGAGAGACAATGATGAGATGCATAGTAAAAGTAGCCCCATGGCAAATTTCAGACACATAAGTTGAAGAAATTTAGGAGATTTCCCCTTGATTTCCCCTTGCTAAGTACGACAGAACTGACTAATCATAATCACAATCACAATCACAATCACAATAACAACAACAATAACAATAATAACAGAGTTGGAAGGGACCTTGGACGTTATCTAGTCCAACCCCCTGCTCAGGCAGGAAATCCTATACCATTTCAGATAAATAGTTGCCCCAGTCTCTTCTTAACAACTTCCAGTGTTGGAGCATTCACCACTTCTGAAGGCAGATTGTTCCACTGGTTAATTGTTCTAACTGTCAGGAAGTTTCTCCTTAGTTCTAGATTGCTTCTCTCCTTGACTAGTTTCCATCCGTTGCTTCTTGTCCTGCCTTCAGGTGCTTTGGAGAATCGTTTGACTCCCTCTTCTTTGTGGCAACCCCTAGTGGAAGGAAGGAATTCAATGGCTATTTCCATAAAATAAATCCAACACTAAGTGAAGAGGCATAATCATTACAGCTGAGAAAAGATCATTAAAGATTTGCCAAGGAAGGAAGAGTGGCGGCAAGATGCAGAGCCACAGGATTGTATAGCAAAGAATCTTTCTCCACCTCTGCCTTTCCCTCCCTCAAACATTTGTGATTGAGTTCACCAACGCTGGTCTAAATCAAAGAATCATTTTAACTTGGTGAGATAGACCATAGTCGCCGATCTCAGGTCGCCTTCCTTTTCACTAGAAGTTTCACAAAGGTGACTAAAGAGATTGCATTGGCGAGTGTCATGTGGTCACAACTTTTTCCAAAGTTCTCCAGAAACAGTGAGATCTTTTGGAATTCTGTTTTTCTCTGGTGGAAGAGGTGTTTTGGAATAAAGCCAAGCTTTATTGGAATAAAGCTAGGCAATAACAGAATTCCAAATTATCTCACTTGAAGTCATGAGTGGGACTAGATCAAATGCTCACCCTTAATACTGTATATAACATAGTGTTTCATACCATGTGTAGAGTTATAGGCTTCAAGCGTAGAAATCCATGCATAGACAGAGGGATGTCTACGGCACAGGAACCATGCATATCTTTATTAATGTCAATTCTCTGCCAGCAATTTTAATTAATTCAGTGCATCTAAAGGTCTGTACTTGCCTGAATTATTTGATATCACTTAAATATTGAATGTCCTTGTCTTGACAGATGTTTGGCAGGGCCTATTGATCTCCATTCTAGTCCTGTTGTAAAACAGTTTTCAGTGTTCAAAGACACCTTTTATATATAATGGTAAGCCAGAAAAAAATTTGACCATTCTTTTTCTGATCCAGTGTGTGTTGAATGCATAATTGGTACATCACACTAAGCCAAAATCAAATATTCCACATGATGGCTTAGTGTTACATCTAAGGAAAGCCAGTAGGATATTAATCCTTTATCACAAAGAAAAGGAAGGATGTGACACTCAGAGATGTACCAAAATCCATGGTTCAGAGTTCGTAAAGATACTCATGCCTATTTGGCAAATAATTCTGGTTATAATTGTCATATTATCAGTAAGCTTTGAGGAATACTTGATGATTGGATATATGATTATCACAATTTACCCACTCATGAATAAGGATGAGGTGTACCAAAAAAGGTGTTTTTCAGACATCCTTATAGTAATTTGTGTAGTAGGATTGTACATCTACTTAAAATGGCAACCAAATATTATACTGGGGCTTTCTAGAGGAATTTCTATCTCAGAAGCAAGCTGGGCCTTTATTGGAAAGTCCAAGGTAAACAGGATAGAAAGCTCACAAACTTAAATGTCTGAGCAGGGTGAGTTTTTAACATGCCCCCCCCCCCCCCGCTAATGGATTAATTACATAAGCTTTTACGCCCAAGAGAGAACAGCAGCAAAATCATTCTGTGATTAATAAGTATATCTACTAAATATCTCTTTCCCCAGAATTTGGAGTTCATCACTGAAATGTTTGGGGAGGGATAATGGAGAAACATATCATAGTTCTTTTAATACCTTCAGCACTCATTTCAAAGTATTGAAAGAAAGCAGAAAGAGGCTCTTTGGCTTTGCAGTTAGGACCTTATTCAAATCCCAGTTTATTGTTTCTGATTCCTTGCTCCCCAATTCTTGTTTGCTGTTACTATTTGTCTCTGGTTTGAGTGAGAATTTCCTTCTCATCCACCCACTATTGTGGCTTTCTGGGTGTTTAAATTAGGATTTAATATTTGTAGATTTATATGTCTCACACCGCAGTCTGTGGTTACCTTTGAACACAAATGTTTTGTTTGCCCTTAGAAGCAGACCAAACAGAACAGCGTTTCCACCTGAACCTTCACTGCAACAAGTTTCTGCAACGTCCCAAACCATATAAAGATATGTCCTTTATCTACAGTCCTTCCCAAATAACATTTTGGATTCATTTCTATATTATATTTTAAATTTTAGTGCAGTTTCTTATTTTCTATTGCTGTCCCTTTTATTTATTTTATTTTATTTTATTTTTTGGTAAGAACCAGAGAAGTTGCATAGAGATATTCTTGTTACATATTACCCTATGAAATTAATGTATGGTTGCACATCTGTTGGACATCATTATCTGGCCACAAATGAATAGTATGTGAAACTAATGAGCTTATCACAGAATGAGAAGAATGATTCTTGAGAAGAAGATTGTGTTCCTGAGCCTTATATCTTCTCTAATAACCATTCCCGAGGGAATCCTCTTAAGAAGCAGGAAAAAGAAGATAGGACCACCTTCTCAGCAGCTGCTTCTACCAGAGTTCTTGGTTTGACTTTGCTGTAAGGTACAACTCCACCTGTTGTGATTTATAAACTGTTGCTTGGCATAGTTTTCTGAACCAAGCCAGAATAGCTTGTTTAAGAAACAACAACAACAACAACAACAACAACAACAACAACAACAACAACAACAACAACAACAATAATAATAATAATAATAATAATAATAATAATAATAATAATAATAATAATAATAATAATAATAATAAAGTTGGAAGGGACCTTGGAAGTCATCTAGTCTAACCCCCTGCCCAGGCAGGAAACCCTATATTATTTCAGACAAATGGCTGTCCAATCTCAAAGACTTCCAGTGTTGGAGCATGCATAGCTTCTGGAGGCAGGTTGTTCCACTGATTAATTGTTCTAACTGTCAGGAAGTTTCTCCTTAATTCTAGGTTGCTTCTCTCTTTGGTTAGTTTCCATCCGTTGCTTCTTGTCCTGCCTTCAGGTGCTTTGGAGAATAGCTTGACTCCCTCTTCTTTGTGGCAGCCACTGAGATATTGGAACACTGCTATCATGTCCCCCCTTGTCCTTCTCTTCATTAAACTAGACATACCCAATTCCAGCAACTGTTCCTTGTATATTTTAGCCTACAGTCTAATAATAATAATAATAATAATAATAATAATAATAATAATAATAATAATAATAATAATAATAATAATAATAATAATAATAATAATAATAATAATAATAATAATAATAATAATAATAATAATAATGTTGGAAGGGACCTTGGAAGTCATCTAGTCTAACCCCCTGCCCAGGCAGGAAACCCTATATTATTTCGGACAAATGGCTGTCCAATCTCAAAGACTTCCAGTGTTGGAGCATGCATAGCTTCTGGAGGCAGGTTGTTCCACTGATTAATTGTTCTAACTGTCAGGAAGTTTCTCCTTAATTCTAGGTTGCTTCTCTCTTTGGTTAGTTTCCATCCGTTGCTTCTTGTCCTGCCTTCAGGTGCTTTGGAAAATAGCTTGACTCCCTCTTCTTTGTGGCAACCCCTGAGATATTGGAACACTGCTTTCATGTCCCCCCTCATCCTTCTCTTCATTAAACTAGACATACCCAATTCCAGCAACAGTTCCTTGTATGTTTTCGCCTCCAATCCCAACATCTTTTTTACATCGTGGCGACCAAAACTGGATGCAGTATTCCAAGTGTGGCCTTACCAAGGCGTTATAAACTGGTATTAACACTTCATGTGATCTTGATTCTATCCCTCTATTAATGCAGCCTAGCACTGTGTTGGCTTTTTTGAAGGAAAAATCTTCCTCAGGGTCCAGGAGGCTGTTTAGGGAAGAAGGTTCTGTTTATTGAGTTGCCAGAAACTTCAATGACACAGCATGTTTCTGGGGTCGTTGACAAAATGGAGCTGGGAGTCGGTAGGTTTTTATACCTTTTGGGGGTTTTGTATTTGGAGTTGTTCCTGTTTGAGGTTGTTCCTTTTCCTGTGTCATGTACTTTGACCTAAGCTTTTGGAATTCTAATGGTTGTGGGTTAATCTTATTATGTCCTAAAGGTCATGTTCTGTCCTTGGGAGTCTTTGTTTTTCTAATCCCATCAGCTCAAACCTTCTCTGCGGCTGTGGCTGAATGCATTTTGCTTATGAATAGGTGGCCCAGTCTTTCTGAATAGAATTATCAGATCTGCATTTCTACAGAGCTGGCCTGCTCAGTTTCTGCCTGGGGGAGACTTGGGCAGAAAAGCCTTTTAAGATTTTTTCCCCTCCATTATTCCTTTGGGAAAATATAATATTCTGCTTTTTTAATATCCCCCAAAATATTTCATTCTCTAGGGTGGGGTGCTGACTTCCTACAAAACTATGATGAAAATAAATCACATCTTAGTGTGATATGTGATCGCAATGTACAGTAAGTGGACACAGGAGGAACTTTAAAAAAAGAAAAGAAATGATCAATGTAAGAAGAAATATTTAAAAAATCAGTTAGTGGAAAGACTATTCAGGGGGGGAAAACTATGCATGAATTTGATAGTCACACTTAATTAGACCTACTAGTACCTAGCAGAATCAGCCAGATAGGTTTTAATAGCTGAAACTAAATGATGATTTAGCTCCAATTTCTGGCACCAAGTTAGCATAAGTTAGCCTTCCTTTGGGCTAGGAATTTTCTTCTAAATTTTCTTCTGTTAGTAAATGCAGACTTCATCCTACTTAGTGTTGGCATAAATTCCTCATAAGATCCCCACTGCCTTCAATCAGAATTCCCCTGAGCCTTGAAGACTGATGTGTTAATCAGCAACACATAAAAGTTGTAACAGTCTTGAACTCATTTCAGCTCACATGAAGTTCCTTAAATCACTCAAACCAGAAGGCTGGCTCCCCATACCTCCAAACTGACCTTTGGGAAAATCAAGATCAACAATATAATATGTGGGATCAAAATAAAATACAGCCATGGCACAGAAAGTATTTCATCACGAAGTTGCTTTCTTTCTGATATGGAATTCATGAATAAGATTTGCAACCAGCCCCATCTCACAAGTTCTATTTTACTCTGGATTTCATTTCAAGCAGAAAAAGAGCACACAGGTCTTCTATATGCATGTGAAAGCTGAAAGACAAGCATCAGCTAGCCTACATATTCATTCTTTGCCCTGTTTGTTGCAGGTGTGCAATGCAGAGATAGAACAGAGTTGAAAGGTAACACACTTCTTTCCTGAGAAAAAGGTCTGCTACAATACAAAGTGGTTGTGCCAGTTGTGATGGGCATGGGGGAACATCCTTTCCCTAAATAAAAGCAGAATGTCTGGAGCAAAATCTAATATTATCATCTGTCACTCAGCTCAGGCATTTTAGTGCATTTGCCTGGCACATATCTACAGGTAATAATGAAAATATTCAGAAACTTTCTTGGAAGAAATGGTAGATTGAAGACAGCTCTGCAAAAGCTAAGCCAATGATGACAACAGAAAGAAGAGCTGGCGAGTAGACCAGCTGTTCAATAATTCCTTTCCAGGCAAGGAGAGGACTTGAGATTGCCCACAAGTGCTCCAGACCAGGGGTCCCCAACTCCTGGGCCAGAACTGGGGCACATGAGTGGTGAGCGAGCATATGTGCGCATGAGCAGCCACACTTGCATGAGCGGCAGGTGCTTGTGCTCATGTGAGAAGCTACATTTGTGTGAGGAGCAGGCACGTGTTCATGCCGCTCATGCAAATGGAGCTGCATGCGCACGCATGCCCACAGCTCATACGAAACCATGCTCCCTCCCCGCCAGACCGCAAAGCCAGAAAGGTTGGGGATCACTGCTCCAGACAGTTGCTTCTCATGAGGAGATTGCAAGACAGATTTAGACAAGTCAAGGAAGTAACCATTTTGCTCAAACTCTGATCAGTGCCTTTGAAAGGCCACTTGATTCACAAACTTTCTTCTCTAATCACTTTCTAAAATTGCTTGTTAACTGCTATTCAGGTATTAGGAACTTTTGGATCAACAAGTTTTACAGCACCAGGTGAGCTTCCTCCAATCATTAGCAAAAATAAATAAATTAAAATACAAGTTTAAAAATATTTTCTTGGAGTAAAAAGCAAAAAAAAAATGATTAAAACTTTGATTTTAGAAAATTACAAATGGACTAAGGATCCAGATAAATTTGAAAATTTGGAAGATTAAAGAAAATTCTTTAGTTCTGAATTCTTTAAAAAAAAGACAAAGTAAGATAAAACGTTAAAAAAATGGCCATTAGAGGGAACTAAAGAAACTAAAAATTACAATTAAAGGAGAAGAACACTGAAATCTGACTTACTAAACAGAGTGAAGCAAAATATTTTAACATATTGAAGGATATTTTTGTCCAGTGGACTCATATGTTAATTTTAAGAGTGTTCATTTCTATAGATTGTGTTTGAAAGATATTATGAAAAAGGAATACATTTTACCTGATGAAATTGAGATTGATCTGAAAGTGGATTTAAAAATGACAGACTACAAAAATAATTTGGAAAAAAATGCAACACTGGACATACAAACCCCGTCCCATTATCTGAATAATTAAAAAGAATATACAAATAACAAACTAAAAGTAACCTGGATAAAGTTCCTATATTAGAGTTACAAAAGACATTTGTTAAAGCTTTGAAGAATGTAAAGAAGGGATAAAAAAACAAAGTTTTAGGACATTATTTCAATGTGCTAAAGATTAAGATTGTTAAGAGTAAAAAGAAGGAATATAACATTGCTTTAATTGATAAAGGTTAAAATAGAAAAGCACTGGACTTTAGAGAATTGGACTTTTATATCTCCCTGTAAGGGTTGATGTTTTTAAAAATACAAAAGTGAAACATACAAACACATATGTGCAAGTCCTTTTTAAGTCTATTGTCTTATCCACATTTATAATATACAATGTTCTCTGTATTATATTCTACTATATTCTATATTATCACTTGTACATTTATGCTACATTATAATTCTACTATAGATTATACTACTGCTACTATACTAATAGCAATGCTAGTATACAAGAGTGTTTTAACTCTTATGGACCTTGGTCTGTTTTTAAATCCTCTCTTTCTCTATCTATTTCTGATTTTCTTCGGTTGCTATTTTCTTCTTTGTTGATGGGCAGCGAGTACATCACTGACATTTTCCCAACACCAAGCTTGGTTTGGCTTTGTTGTGCCTCTTCTTTTTACCCCAGACCCTTCATTCTCTGCAAAGAAAATCCCTTCTTTTATTTGGCTGCTTGCAGCTGCTAAATTTCCAAAACACACATCTCCTACCCCCAGCGGTTTCAAGGTGATAGCTTCTATAAGCAATTCCGCCACGCTGATGCTGGGACAAAGCTCAAATAGGAGGGGTGAAAGGCAACACGGGTGCCTGCAATTTTCTCAGCAGCCTGCTCTTCTATCAGCTGAAATAATAAGCTTTTAAGGATTTGTTTATAGATAAGAGATGGAATATGGGAAGAGGTTGTTTTATATTCTAAGAGATGGTGATAAATTAATAAATGATTTATACTTGTGATGAAGGGGAAAGTCACTTCTTTATATATTTCTTGTCTTTTTCTTTACTACATTCTTATTTTTTTCCTTTCTTTTCTCTTATTTTCTGCACTTTCTATTTTTTTCTTTTTTTTACTGTAATTTTTAATAAAGTTACTATTAAAAAAGAAACTTCCAGAGAAAATATACTGAATTCATCCAAAAATAATAATTAAAAAAAAAACACTCAGAACCAAACAACTGAAAGATGTACAAGTTGAAATAATAGAAAATACTTGTAGCTCGACTTTTAGATTTTGGCAAGTGGTTTGCTCTCCAAGCTTGTTTCAATTTAACTTCTGGACATTTCGTTACCAGTCTAGGTCACAGCATCAGCAGGATTTTCTTGTCCTATTCTCCTTAGCTTATAAATGTCTTGTGTGCCAGTGTGGTCAGTTGGTCGTGTGATTGGTTGTTCGTTTGGAGCTATATTTAAATTCTGAGCAGCTGATTGATTCTCTTGTTGATTGGTAGTTCGAATGGTCTGGTTTCTTACATATTCATATGCTGGATCTCGATCAATGTGCTTGTTAATTGCTCCTTTGGTAGAATACCAGGCTTCAATAAATTCACGTGTGTGGCGTGTGTTGGCATGCCCAATGATTTTTGTTCCTTCCCAATCAAACTAGTGTTGTTTATTATCAACAGATGTACAAGTTTTCTGTGCCAAAGAAAGTTCCTTAGCTGTAAGAAATGTATATCTTGTATGTTTATATCTTTACTTTTGAGCATTTTCCAGCCAATTAATCCCTAGTGATTGGCGGATGGCACTTAATAGGTATAAAACAGAGTAGCAGATAGCAGAGAACCCTTAGAGCAGGGCTGTCAAACTCGCAATGTCACGTGACATCGCGCAACGTATCGGGACGGTTTTGCCATTGCCAGCAATGGGGTGGGCGCAGCTTCCGGATGACGCGTCTGGCCCGTGGGCCAGCAGTTTGACACCCCTGCCTTAGAGGGAGCTTAGAAGAGGCAAGGTGGTATTACAATCCAAATCCCAGCCTTTTGTAAATGGGTTAATGTTACATGTTATATATAAGAGTAGGTTTGAATTATCATGCTGTGTGCCACTTTGCTTGGGAGCAAACTGCTGCTAGATAGGTATAGGAAATTATTGGAAAAACGTAATGAAGAGTTAGATTTGGTTTACTTTAATGAGAGTGTTGATTCATCCATGTTTCAATAGTCTTCTTTAGACTTAGGAATTCTTTCTGGCTATGTTGTACCTCATAGTTATTTAGAAGTTTTATAAAGGCATAGCATCTACTGAAGAAACAGGGCAGAGGTCCTCTGTTCAGATTTCAATAAGGCCAACTCATGCCTCTTTAGACAAAAATATGCAGGTTCTGTTTGTCTTTATAATGAACAGGCTGACCCACAGGAACTTTTGAAATATTTGGTGCATGATATAATTAATGTAGCTAATCGGATGTATCTGTATCAAGCCTTTAATGAAAAATTGACTTTGGTTCCATGGTGGATTCCTGAATATACTGACATGATTTGAGTATGCAATGCTACATTTAGAAGCCTTAAGTGAACACTGACAGGTGATGCTCTCCTGGAATTTAAATGTCGCAAAGCTGCCATTAAAAATACAGTTACAAAAGCTAAAAGAAATCACTGGGGGCAGTTTTGTGGAAATGTTTCTATCGCTTTGATATACAGAAAGATAAAGAACTTGTGTGAAAGTAAATCTCAGCAGAAAAATTAACTGCATTGATACTTGATTACGTGCATCATTAATGTGAGTAACACTGAAACCTTGGAAGAAGCTTACATTAGAGGTAGCACCCTGGAATATTGGTCAAGAAATTTTAAACAACAGCAGTTCATTTTTATTAATTCACTAATTTGGTGTACATCGTAGACTAAAAAGACTATTGAAAAGGAAAAACACAGCTAATACAATTCACATAAAAGCTTTTGAAAATAAAATAAAAATCAAAGTTACAAGGGCACTAAAGTGTCTTATGACCATTTTTCACACTTATGGCCACTGCGGTATCCCCATGGTCACATGATCAAAATTCAGACACTTGGCAACTGGTTCATATTTATGACGGTTGCTGTGTCCCAAGGTCATGTGATCCCCTTCTGCAAACTTCTGACAAGCAAAATCAATGGGGAAGCCAGAATCACTTAACAACCATGTTACTCTTAACTGCAGTGATTCACTTAACAATTGAGGCAAGAAAGGTTTATAATATTTATAATGAGCAGATTAAACTGGTATCTATTTTTAAGAGTAAAGCTTTCCTAGCTGATTAAGAAAAATTGTTGAAGTTCTCTGCATGTGTATCAGCTTCAAAATAATTGTGAAATAGACTGGCTGTTGTACAGACAAAGACTTTGAGATTAATTTGATTTATACAGCCCTTGTTATCTGCAATATTCTACCAGGAGAAAAGGAAATAGCCTTTGTCTTTGAGATAGAAATCATCAATTTCTAAAACATACATTTATGGAAGATTTAGAACAAACCAAAAAAAAAAAAACACGTCTTGACAGAGAGCATAATTAACCTGTGGATTCATTATCTCAAGATGTGATGGCCACTAACCATACAGTTTTAAAGGGCGAATGGGTAAATTCAAGGAGGTCAAGTCTAGGTAGTCCTCGGTTTACAACAGTTCATGTAGTGACAGTTCAAAGTTACAAAGGGCACTGAAAAAGTGACTTCTGGCCATTTTTCACCCTTATGACCATTGCAGCATCCCCATAGTCAGATCATCAAAATTCAGATACTTGGCAAGTGACTCATTTTTATGACGATTGCAGTGATCATGTGATCACCTTCTGACAAGGAAAGTCAATTTGGGGAATCAAATTCACTTAACAACCGCATTACTAACTTAACAACTGCAGTCCCTCACTTAACAACTATGCTAAGAAAAATCATAAAAGGGGGCAAAACTCACTTAACAAATGTTTCACTTAGCAACATAAATTTTGGGCTCAGTTGTGGTCGTAAGTTGAGGACTATCTGTATACCAAAAGCAAGAAGTCTTTAAACATCCAGGGTTTCCTCTGGATTGCCTTCACAAATTTGGAATTTGGGAGGTATGTCTCTGACTCTTGTTTTTGAGCACCCCATCATCATCAGTTGGCCACTGTTAGAAACTATATACAAGATTAACCTTAGATTAGACAAGATATAGAAATTAAAGGATTGGAGATAAAAGAACAAAAATATAAATTACAAGCCTTTGCAGATGACTTGGTTTTTATCTTGGAGGAGCCACTTGAAACAACTACTAAATTGTTGGAGAAAATAGAAAAGTTTGGAGAAGTGGCAGGTTTGAAAATAAATAGAGAAAAGACTAAAGTATTAACAAAGAACTTAACAGACAAACAGAAAAGTCAACTTACAAAAAAGACAAACTTGCAAATAGTTTAAAAAGTTAAGTACCTAGGAATCTACTTAACAGCAAGATGTATAACATTAAAAGAAAACAACCATGAAAGATTGTTGAAACAAATAAAATTGGATTTGGAAAAGTGGAAAAATCTTCAATTGTCATTGCTAGGAAGAATAGCTACAGTGAAAATGAATATTTTACCGAAAATACTCTTCTTATTCCAAACGATTCCTGTAAAATTGGGAAAGGTCTTTTTTGATGACCTAAATGCAACAATATTAAGATTTATTTGGCAAGGGAAGAAAGCACAAATTAAAGTGAAAATGTTACAAGAAGCTAAAGATAGTGGAGGATTTGGACTCCCAGACTGGAGACTATATTATCAAACAGCCATCTTACTATGGCTTAAAGAATTGATAACACTGAGAAATAAAAGACTATTGTATCTAGAAGGGCATGACCTACAAATTGTTGGCATGCCTTCCTATGGTACGGGAAAAATAAAACACATAGATACTTTCAAAATCACTTTATAAGGAATGTACTTCTTTTAGAATGGGAAAGAATAAAGGAGAAAATTTATATTAAACTACCTGAATGGCTTTCAACAATGGAAGCTTTTGCTTACCCAAATTTAATTAACTATGACAAAGTCGTCACTTGTAAAGATATCTTGGACAATGAAGGAAAATTGAAAGACAGACAAGATTTACAACGACAAGGTATTGACTTAGTATGGTGGCCATATTTGCAAATTCAAATGAGATATGAAAAAGATGTAAAGACAACGGGATTTTATAAAGAACAGACAGAATTTGATCAAATATTGTTAAAAACAGATGAAAACTTGATTAAGAAACTCTATAGATTTCTACTAAACTTGAAGATGGAAGAAGAACAAGTAAAAGAAACAAAGATAACATGGGCAAAAAACTTTGGATATTCTATAAATTTGGAAGACTGGCAAAATTATGGGATAGAAATATTAAATTGACTAAAGCAGTCTCATATAAAGAAAATCTGTATAAAATGTTTTATAGATGGCATTTGACACCAGTAAGATTAGCAAAAATGTTTAAAAATACTTCGAATAATTGCTGGAAATGCAAACAAAGGCCAGGTACTTACTATCATATCTGGTGGATATGCCCTAAAGCGAAAAAGTTTTGGGTTAAGATACATACATGGCTGGAAAAGATGATTAAAAGGCAGATAGAATTTAAACCAGAACTGTTTTTGTTAGGAATATTAGGAGCTAATTATGAGAAGGAGAATGAATATTTAATATTGCATGTACTGACAGCAGCGAGTATAGTATTTGCCCAATACTGGAAAAATGAAAACTTACCAACTGAAGAGGTTTTAATTAAGAAAATCTTAGAATGTGCAGAAATGGATAGATTAACTTTAGAGATCAAAGAGAAAGAAGATTCAGTTTACTTTAGAACATGGGATAATTTTTACCAATGGTTAGGAAAACGAACTAGTGAGAAATGAATGTGATATGTTATTTTGAATATATATTAGTAAGAAGAATGATATGTATTGACCAACTGATACTGTTTATGATTATCGTTTATCATATTTACTACAGCTATTTACCATTATATTAATTAGTGTTAACTGAACATATGTACCCAGACAATAGTCTGTTTGCTAAAGCTTGAAAATGTTATTGGGGGTAACCACAATGTTGATCCCAATCCTGTCCTAATCCCAATCCTGATCCTAGCCGTACCCTAAACCTTAATCCCTATCTCAATCCTATCCTATCCCTTTCCCTATAAAACTCAATAAAACTTTAAAAAAAAAAGATTAACTTTGATCTGATCCAGCATGGTTATGCTTGTATTCTTGCATGATTTTATTTGCCACATTTTGCTCTTAAATGTGCAGTATGTTCATTTTTTCCCCAAATTGCCAGCATGGAGCTCTGTCCAAATCAGGTCTCCCATGCCTGCAATTTTTATAGCCAAAACTAAAAACAAAAACAAAAAACCTTTAATGAATAAATAGATATTTAGTTAGACATGGAAGATTAACTTCTTGTAGTACTCTTAAAATGGAATTATTGTTATTACTTTGCATTAAAATTGGAAGAAATGGGGACATAGCTATTTAAACCAATATTTGGGAATGAAGGAATCTTTCTATGGCCAATATTATCCCTCAGAACTATCATAAAAAGTGTGTCATTTTTGTATCAGTTCAAATGATGACACACAAACAGTGCAGCTTTGTTTGTTGTTGTTATCTGCCAATGCTTCTACTCCAAGATAATTATCTGTCTCAAAGACACTCGGGAAAAAAGTTATTTTTTTCATGGATGTTTTAGATTTGCTCTCTACCTTTCTCTTTAAAAAAATATGCTCCATACGTCTAACAACATGAACTCTGAAAATAAATTAAAAATAAATGTACATACACAATTAAAATAAGTAAAAACAACAATGATAAAATTATGGGAGCAATTCAAAAGGCCATAAAACGTTTTGAAACATTCTCTACACAATTAGACAATACAACTGCTGATACCTTTAGAATGTGTGACAGGTTAAAGTGTTTTCTTTATGAAAAGCACACACTATAATAGTTTAACCATATTATTGCTACATTTCAAAATATATTCCCTCAATGTATTTTCAGCATTTTGATAGTTCAATTTCCATGCATAAATTCAAATTTTAAATAATATGAAAACCAGGAACTTAAAAATGAATGTTCAAGTCTATATACCAAAGAATTATACTGCATTGTTGTAAAAAAAAGTTCAGTGAATGAATCTGCCAGTCAATAGTATATGATATAATTTATCATTATTCTACCACTTGGAAAAAAAGCTATTTTCAGTTCCAATAAATACTGCTTAATGTTTTCACTGATATTCTCATTTCCTTTATCTTATTCAGGATATTAACTCTCAACTTGTAATACATTTTCAGCAGCTGAAGACATTTTTTTTTCCATTTGATGAAACTTGATCACTTGAATAACTTGTTCTAATTATCTCTAATTGGTTTCTCTCTATGAAAAGAATAAATTGGGTAGATCACAGTTAATATCCTCTAGAAATAAAAGAAATGGTAAATGGTTTGGATAATGACATATGGTGGAATGTATCTGTGTGCCACCAAATAATTCAGTTAATAGGAAAAGATAATAATATCACCATCACCAATATTGCTGTGGGGAATCGTGTTGTGGTTATTCAGTTGCTAAGTCATATCCACTTCTTTCCGATCCCATGGAGATAGCAACCCCCCTGTCCTCCACTGTCTCCCAGAGTTTTCCCAAATTCATGTTCATAGCATCAATGACACCATCTAACTATCTCAATCTCTGCCCTTCTCTTTTTGACTTCAATCCTTCCGAACGTCAGGTTTTTTTTCCAATGAGTCCTTCTCTTCTCATTCAGTAACCAAAGTATTTGAGCTTCAGCTTCAGTATCTGTCCTTCCAAAGAACAGGGGGCCAGATTGTTCACCAAAGCACCAGAGGGCAGGACAAGAAACAATGGTTGGAAACTGATCAAAGAGAGAAGCAACCTGGAATTAAGGAGCAACTTCCTGACAGTGAGGATAATTAATCAGTGGAACAGCTTACCCCCAGAAATCGTGGGTGCTCCATCACTGGAGATTTTTAAGAAGAGACTGGACATTCACCTGTCTGAGATGGTATAGGTTCCCCTACTTGAGCAGGGGGCTGGACTAAAAGACCTCCAAGGGTCCCTTCCAGCTCTATTCTATTCTATTCTATTCTATTCTATTCTATTCTATTCTATTCTATTCTATTCTATTCTATTCTATTCTATTCTATTCTATTCTATTCTATTCTATTCTATTCTATTCTATTCTATTCCTTTAGGATTTACTGATTTGATTTTCTTGCAGTCCAAGGGACTCTCAAGAGACTTCTCCAGCACCACAATTTGAAAGTATCAATTCTCTGGTGCTCAGCCTTCCTTATGGTCCAATTTTCACAGCCATATATTATCACTGGGAAAATCATAGCTTTGACTATATGGACCTTTGTTGGCAAGTTGATGTCTCTACTTTTTAATATGCTGTCTAGGTGTGCCATTACTTTCCTTCTAAGGAGCAAGCATCTTTTAATTTCATATCTGCAGTCACAGTCTGCAGTGATCCCAGAGCCCAAGAAAATAAAATCTGACACTGCTTCAATTTCTTCTGCTTCTATTTGCCAGGAAGTGATGGGATCGGATGCCATGATCTTAGGTTTTTTTTTTAATGTTGAGTTTCAAGCCAACATTTGCACTCTTCTCTTTCACCCTCATCAAGAGGCTCTTTAATTCCTCTTCACTTTCTGCCTTCAGGTTCTTTGGAGAATAGGTTGTCCCCTTATTGGTATTGTCTGCATATCTGAGGTGGTTGATATTTCTCCTAGCAATTGTAATTTCTAGCTTGTGATTCATTAAGACAAATCACTGGTTATCAAATAATGAGACTACATGATGGATGGATGGATGGATGGATGGATGGATGGATGGATGGATGGATGGATGGATGGACGGACAGATAGACAGATTTTGTACTTGTTTTGGTTTTTATGAAAAGTTCCTCTATAAATCCTGTCTTGTGTCCTTCCATTTTATTACAAAATGGAGAACTACTACCACCTTTCAGGTAGAATAAAACCATTACATCATTTGCAAAGCTCTGGTTTTCTTCTTCCTCCACCTTTAACCTCGGATAGGTATCAGTTTCCCATTCAAGGATGGTGTACAATATTTTTTTTTGGGGGGGGAGGTTCCTCCTGGACTCATAGCTCAGGATCAGTGAGTGGGTAGAAGCTATGTCCAGGAAGGGCTTTGCACAGCTTCAGCTGAGGTGTCCGTTGCACCTTTCTCTAGATCAGAAGGTCTACATCAGTGATTCATGACCTGGTCACCCTGCAACTTGACTACAACAATGCACTCTAAATGGGATTGCTCTTGAAAACTATCTAGAAGTTCAACTGGTCCAGAATGCAGGGGGGTGGATTGTGATGGGCATTCCCCAGTATGCCCATGTAAAACCTCTGCTTCATAAGCTAAACTGGTAGCCAGCTTTCTACTAGGTGTGATTCAAGATGCTGGTTATTACCCATAAAGTTCTACATGACATGGGGTCTAGTTACTTAAGAAACTGCCTGTGTCCCATTATATTTGCCTGGACAATTCATTTTGGCAGGGCTGCCATGCTTGAGGCTTTGTCAATTAAACAATGTCATTTGAGGCTTTGTCAATTAAACAAGATCCATGGTGGTGCAGTGCTATCTATCAGGACCCAGGAAAGGTGCCTTCTCAGTAACAGTACCTGCACTTAGGAATGAGGTTCCCCTGAAAATTCAGGTGGCTCCTATCTTGTTGGCATTTTCAAGGGATCCTCAACTGACTATTCACCCAGTTCTTTGGTGGGGATAAATGAAGCCCCCATCTAAGTAGTGTGGGTCTGTTCTTGTTATTGCCAAGATTTGCCATCTTTTGTCCCTTTTTTAACTCTTGGATTTTTTGTTTCTTCTGTGTGTGTGTACCTTGTGAACCTCCCAGAGTCACAACGTAATAACAATAACAATAATTATTTTAATCAAAAATAATTCAAGCTGTATTTTTGGTCAGATTGGGATATTAGCAGGTAAGCGGTAGACTCTTTTTGGACATTTTGGACATTCACCCTGCCAGGTTTCATCTGAACACCTTTTATCTGCAACACATTTTGGAAATATCCTAATTCTTGATTTAGGGCAGAAATAACAGTCACGAGGACCTATAAAATTAACACAGAAATTCTCCTATTCCAAATTAAAAATAGAAGCTATCAATATTTTTTTTCCTTTAAAAACTAATCTTTCATTACTTTTGTTTTGCCTGGGTTGCCTGACTTGGAATGGCATGAAAGAATTGCCACTGATTGTCTTTGTGGGGTGCTGTACTTTGATGCCTCTGATCATTGGTGCTCCAAAATAATTGTCACAGTTGATTTGCTAGCTTCTCCCTCCTAGAAGACTTCCTCTTGCCAATGGCAGGGCTTTGTAATGTCATGCTCACGCCTTGCCAGGAATATTCTATGATGATTTCATAGTTAGTTAGTAAAGGTAGTGGAAACATTTGGCACCATGAGATACAATCCCACATAAATAGTTGGGCCATAAACAAAGAAAAGGTGCCCAGTCGCTCACTTTCAGGAGATTTAAACCATCTCCATTTGTGCAAAGTTTAAAAACAAACTTTGAATGTAATATATGTGGGCCTTGAGCCCGCATGGGCAATGCTGATTGATGAGTTGAACTTTCAGCTATATCGGCAGGACCATTCTGAAGCTGTATATTCCACTAAGACAAGGGAAGACAAATTAAGAGTTTGTGGCTGGCCACATTAAGGAAGCTAAGAATTGCAAAAGCAAGTAAAGCACAAATATTATTTTAAATAATAGGACAAATATTAGCATTACCATGCCCCTAACCCTATCCCCAGCCCTAAATATCTGTTATACAAAGGGTTTAATGAGTCATTACATTATTTGGCAAGCTATGTATGTCAGTTTCAGAGGGCTCATCACAGCACTTAATCCTTGTTCAGTCTTCTCCATATAAAGTACTGAATTTGCAACATGAATTCTGAGCGCTGGAGCTAGGCGTATGCAATACAGGTAGTCCTCAACTTATGACCACAACTGAGCCCAAAGTTTTTGTTGCTGAGACATTTGTTAAGTGAATTTTGTCCCATTTTACAACCTTTCTTGAGACCTTTGTTAAGTGAATCACTGCAGTTGTTAAGTTAGTTACACTGTTGTTAAGGGAATCTGGCTTCCCCATTGACTGTGCTTGTCAGATGGTTGCAAAAGTTGACCACGTGACACCAGGACACTGCAACCGTCATAAATATGAACCAGTTGCCAAGCATCTGAATTTTGATCATGTGACCATGGGGATGCCGCAAGAGTCATAAGTGTAAAAAATGGTCATAAGTTCACTTTTTTCATTGCCGTTGTAATTTCGAACAGTTCCTAAATGAACTGTTATAAGTTGAGGACTACCTGTATTTCTTAGCTGGTGGGATATGACCAACAATATAGTGGTTTGCAGACTCTAGATTAGAGATTAGAATTATATGAGCAAGCTTTGGGTAAAACCAGACTGTGGCTATAGTTATGGCATGCTGGCTAATTTGTGTGAATATTGACCAGCATTGATACTATTAGCAGGGAATGCAACAAATAGTACACTACAGCTAAGATTAGCAAACTGGTCTACACTTTTTCTATCTTACCCCAAAGCATGTTTTGTGAAAACCTTCATTGGCAAAATGATGATGACAGTATCTATGAGCCCATCTGGCAAGAATCATGGTAAGGGTGGGACATAAGACCTGTAAATGGTAAAAAGTATGAATTAAATTAAAGGTATATGGTGTGTTGATAGAATTAATAAAAAAAGTCAAGGATGCAGTGGATCTGCATGAAGGTGATCTGTGCTTGTACAGTATAGCTGATGAATACATTTGAGGAAATACATATATTTTAGTTATGAATGAGAGGGCTAACTGTATAAATTGCTGTCACAGAGATTATTGTAAATACACATGAAAATAAGAATCCACGCAGTGATAACAGATGTATGTTATGGTCCGATAAATGGTGATACAGTGTGGTATTTTTAACCACTACACCAGACTGGGTCTCACTTTTAGCACCTATTACTTAAAAAAAATCAGTATTTTAAATGAGACATTTTTATTTGCTTTCTGAAGCTCACAGCCAAGGATAAACATCTATTTAAAATTATTATTAACATTTTATTTTCAAGTTGGAAAAGGCTTCTGATGACATGCCAGCTATCATATTTACCATCCTGATTTTTTCCACATTCACACATTAATATTCCCTCACTTACTTTTTTCCTATCTTCTCTTTGAGAGAAGTATACAAGTTACAAAAGGTGAGTTCTAGACTGTCTTGTGTCTAGCTGGCACAAAGCCAGCTGGGTGACCTTGAGCCCGTCCCTCTCTGTCAGCCCTAGGAAGCAGGCAATAGCAAACCTTTTCCAAAAAAAACCTTGCCAGGAAAACTGAAGGGATTAGTCCAGACACATTGCCAGGAGTCAAAAACTGACTTGAAAGCAGCAACAAAACAAAACAAAAAAAGGGGGGGGAGGGAGATCAGGCAATAGGCTACATTACTAATTAATGTGAACTATAAATAAATGCAATAAATAATGAAGAAAGTGAAAGTCCAGAATGTGATAGGAAATTATAGACTTTAAGAATGGTGAGGCTAGAATTATAGACAAACAGGTAGTCCTCAAAACTTGTTTAGCAAGTATTCGAAGCTATAACCATGCTACAAAAAATTAATTTACAATAGGTGCTCACACTTATAGCCATCCTAGCATCCTTTGGTCAATGATTGTGATCCAGGCCTTGATAACCGGTTATACTTATGACAATTGCAGTGTCCTGTGGTCACACGATCGCCATTTGCAATCTTCCCTGCCGGCTTCTGACAAGCAAACTCAATGGGAATGGCAGGAGGGAAGGTCACAAGTAACAATCACATGATATCTCACTTAACAACCATGGCAAAAAGGGTTGTAAAATTGATCACACAACCCATAGGTTAATGAGTACACCACTTAATTATGAATTTTCTAGTCCCAGTTGTGGTTGTAAATCGAAGATTACCGAGTATTTGGGTAGATAGAGTATTTCGGATAGAATTAACAGAGGGATAGAATCAAGATCACGTGAAGTGTTAATACCACTTTATAACGCCTTGATAAGGCCACACTTGGAATAGTGCATCCAGCTTTGGTCGCCACAATGTAAAAAAGATGTTGAGACTCTAGAAAGAGTGCAGAGAAGAGCAAGAAAGATGATTAAGGGACTGGAGGCTGAAACAAATGAAGAATGGATGCAGGAATTCGGTATGTCTAGTTCAGAGGTGCCAAACTGCCAGCCCACGGGCCGGATGTGTCATATGGAAGCTGCGCCCACCCCAGCTCCAGCAAGGGGGGAAAAGTCGCAATACGTCACGACACATCACATTACGTGGGGAGTTTGACACCCCTGGTCTAGTTTAATGAAGAGAAGGACCAAGGGTGACATGATAGCAGTCTTCCACTATCTCCGGGGATGCCACAAAGAAGAGGCAATCAAGCTATTCTCCAAAGCACCTGAGAGCAGAACAATAAACAATGGATGGAAACTAATCAAGGAGAGAAGCAACCTGGAACTGGGGAAAAAATTCCCGACAGTTAGAACAATTAATCAGTGGAACAACCTGCCTCCAGAAGTTGTGGGTGCTCCAATACTGGAAGTTCTTAAGAAGAGACTGGATAGCCATTTGTCTGAAATGGTATAGGGTTTCCTGCCTGCGCAGGGGGTTGGACTAGAAGACCTCCACGGTCCCTTACAATTCTGTTATTGGGTAGATATAACTGCAGAATTTGGTATTTTTTCTTTCTACCCCAACTCAGAAACAAACATATTTGAAGGGATACACAGTAAAGTCTCTGACAATAGGGGAATTTGAAGAACTTTGATCTCAAGATGACAAAAATCCAATACAGACATTTTTCTATAACGTGAAGTAGTATGTGTATTTGAAGCTCTGCCTCCCCATCTCTACTGCTGACATTTTTATGTACAGGGATGCCAAAATCAACCAGACATGTGGAGATTTATGGGCTGGGTACAAGATATGTGTACATGCAATCCCCATTTTAGTCCTCTTAGATTGCAGGATAATGCCTGCATGGGACTAGGAGGGCTCAATTTGCCATAACCAGCACAAAAGAAGTGCCTAAGCCAAGGCAGTTATGAGAGACTTTTATTACAGAGTTTCATAGATTGAATAAAGCATTAACAAAATCATTAGGGTTTCACCACAAAATATTACCAGACTGTAAACTGCAATTCCAGTTGCTACTTTTATGGGCCACCACTCGAGCTTTAAACAACTGCAAAAATAAAACAGGTGGATCTTTTTCTCTCATAGAAAATTTTGAACCAAGCATATTCCCCTTCAAGATTGTGATAGGGAGGCAAGCGCTGATAGATCCATGAAGGGAGATGGGATGATTAAATTGGCAATAAAAGAAATACTGTTGGATCTAATGCTTAATACAGTTTTCCCCAACAAAGCACCAGCCAGATGTGCAATAACTTGCTGTCTAGGCATTCTGGAAGATGTATTTGCAAAACATCTGAAGAGTACCACATTGGGGAAGGTTAAGTTACATTATGCATTTGCATTATTGGTATTTAATGGTGGCGGTAGGGAGGAAGGATAATTCCAAGAGATTACTAGTTCAAAAAAAAATGCCATATGTATAGGGCAATTCTAGTAAAAACAATTGTTGAAATAATTTAATGGAGCATTAAACCAAGCTATGTGAAACTATCATTCTAACTTGCTAGACGGGGACTAACAGCTACAAGATTTATTTTCAAGATGGATTTAATCTTCCACTAGTGGGGAATTTAGAAGATGGCCTCATAATAGTTCTTCTGCATCTCTGCATTATCCTGTTTCAAGACTAAGCCATAAAATCACAGTCCAGACAGATTTATATGCTTGCTTCCATGGATCTCTAAGTGCAGGAACTTGCAATACCATAACAAAGCTTTGTGTTATTCTTTGATAAGCAAAACTGGAGAAGGAGTGTAGGAAGGGAACAAGTCAGCACATTAAGTTGTCCTAAAACCAATGGCTACAACTCAGTTCAGTTAATTGCAGTAGCTTTTGCAACTGCTGACCTCAAAATGCTAAGAGCCATCCATTCTTCTTTCTTACTGCAGGTTCACAATAAGTGTAAGTCCTCACTGAAATGAGCAGTTACTGTGAAAGGGTTATACACCCCACCATGGAACTAACCTTCAACTGCCATAAGTCAATCTGTTGAAATAATGGTGCCTCGGCATAATGCTATGGGGGCTGGACAATTAAAGAGAAATGGAGAATCTAGCTTGAGCCCAGGAGCAACAAGTCAGGAGAAGGCAAATTATTCCCAGTGGACAAATGACATGCCTGTCCACAAGCTCTGCAGAACTTCAGCATTGCAAATGGAGATCATTTCAAAAGTTTTTAGATAAATTCAGCTGAGCAAAAAATAAATGACAACCACAGCCAAAGGCTGAGCAGACAAAGCTGCTTCTGGATAAGGAGCCAATATTGGAACAGTCCTCTGTTATATTGCTGAACATTGCAAATGAAAACCTTTTCTTCTACTAAGAAGCACATCTTTATGGCTGATCTGTTAAGGGCTACTGGGTAAATGCAACTGAAGTAAGCCGTAGGTAAGATCAGAGGCTTCATTGCTGGAAAACGCCTTTGTCCTCCATTCCAACATCTTCTCTTCATCCCAACCAATAACATAGTAAAGTTACTTGGGAGATAGAACCGATCTCTTGTAAAAGAGTTGTGAAATTAAACTGAGGCCATATCAAATTAGCCCAAGCATTGCATGTGGCCATAGGGCCAAGGGAATCCCACTTTGCCTAGATCAGTTATGAATTGATGCTATAACTGTATTACATGATTTAAAGTGTCACCATTTTAGGTCATTGTAATTTTAGGATCCATTACCCAGAAAACAGTTATATTGTTTCAACCCATCTACAGAGACTTCTCTCCTCCCCATCATAACATGTATGTGATTATACGTGTGTGTGTGTGTGTGTGTGTGTGTGTGTGTGTGTGTGTACACCCACTCTGCAATTTAAATATTGTAGAGATAGATATAGCTTGGAATTCAATCTCTTGGCTTGTTTACTTTCTGGTGTTTGGGTGGAATTGAAGGGCTCCATTCTTTTGGAATGGTTTACTGATGCTGGTCAGTCACCTTATTTTGAAACAATCTCACAGAGAGTCAATGGGACTTTTTTCTAGGATAATTGATTTGGAAACTGTAGCCTTTGTCATTCTGGCCAGCAAACTATCTAAAACACATTTCTGAGTGGAAGATAGGCACTTTGATACAGTCATTCAATTTCTGTCTACTGTTTGGAAGCTGAACACATTTCATTTTCTCTCCCGCATGGTTCTTCCCAGTTGTTTTTTATTGCTCCTGCTAAAATAAAACTTTCCCAAACTGCAATGACATGCCCACATTATTAGCAATTCTCTATCTAGGGAGATATTGCTGAATAAGATTTATAAACTCGGATATTTAAAATCAGTGGTAAGTGAATACCAACATTTACATGGTTAAAAACCTCTTATAGCTTGTAAAGCAAGCATAAAGGATTGGTTCCGTTCTATCTTTGTAATGTATATGTATTAATACATTAATATAATGTATTAATCTTAAGCAATCATCTTAAATCTGGCTATGTTACTTCATTGTGGGAAGGAGCTTGTGTGTTATTCTTGGGAATGACAAGAGAAAAATGCCAGGTGTGTACAGCAATGAGTATATACTTCCAGCAGGATCCCTCAAGGTGTGAAGATCAACCCAGCTGCCCAGCTAAAGCAAGCAGGGGCCTGTATTGGGCAGCAGAGATCTAGGAAGATGCTAGAAATAGATGATCACTGTAGTGAAAATAGCAGATTCCTCTTTTATACTGTATGGGGAAAGGTAATGGTAAACCACTCCTGTATTTTATCCAAAAAACCCACATGGAGAGACAAAATAAAGAGATTGATGATATTGTGTCCAGTTGTGAGTCCCTCTGGTTAGATGGCACTCAGAATGCAAGTGAGGAAGAGCTGAGGGTCTTTTGAAATACTAATGGCATTTGTGTTAGAGCTAGGTAAAAGCTTTTGGGATGTCTAATGGCTAATGTTGCCATGCATGAAAAGAAAATCCTAAATTGCAAAGACAAAATTGTGGTCAACAGAGTGAAAGATGAAATGAATCAATCCACATTGACATCTGAGCATCAGGAATCAAGATGGACTGGAGCTGGACACTTTCATCAAAAAATTATACTCTTTATTCACTACTTGAAAAAGAAATAATGCGGTTGCTTCCATTGTGGTGTTGGAAAAGTCCTTTTAACTTAGTCACAAATTAGGCAGGACTAAGAACATCTTATAGTTTCTAATGTTCCTTAACCATTAAACGGGCTCTAATAATACATTCTTGATCATTAAATACTTTTTCCAGGTTTCTGAGAATGGAAACAAAGAAAGTTAGGTTTTCTATTATGTATGTACAAATTCAGAATCTGAACCAAGAATGAGAATCTGTGCCATGTTCACCTGGCTCATAAATACGTGCTGGAATTTTTAAAAAGAAATTAAAATTTAAATGAGAACCAAATCACTTTTTCAATTAACCTATTCTTCCCTTTGGGGATCAAGCTGTAGGCATCAGTGGAAAAGTCTTGCAATGTAATTGACTGCACTTGGTGATTCACATGCAACCTAGAATCCCATTTGATCTTCAAACAGCATTTTGGCAACTGTAACACAAGGGGAATTGTCTTGGGCACTGTTATGGAGAACTCACTGATGTTTTCCCCTCCAATTTTATTCAAAATGAAAATGGTAGCAGCGGTGGTAGTAGTAGTAGGTTGAAATAGTAAATAAGTTACTTCCCCACAACTAGGTTAAGACTTCAACCATTATCCTACATTGGCTCTCAAAATAATAATTCTGCATAGATATATTATCAGATTTTTGGAGGACCCAGTCCATTGCTAATAATGATGTAGGTGAGAAGACCCACAATACCAAGATTTAATGACTACTTCAAACCAGCCACATGCATATTGGTGGTTGCCAACTTTGCTCTAAAGCAAAAGCATTAACTTTTTGTGCTAAACTGAGCATGTGGGGGTGAGCACCATCTGCCTTAGACTGACCTCCTCATGCTCTGTTGCTTTGAGCCATCTTTTCCCCAGGCCAGCTTTCCAGTTCTGCAGAAACAAAACTGGGAACTATAAAAAGTCTTGCACACACTGTGGAACAAAAGCTAATCAATAAAAATGTTCTCTTTATGTATTTTGTTCACTTGTCAGTTTAGCTATTATTAGAATTGTTTCCACACAGCGGTGTTCTGAAACTCTTAATCGACTCACATACAAACACACACTTAAGAATATGATTCCTAACAGGGTTTGAAAAGAAGTATATAAGAAATTTAAAAAAAAAAAGTTTTAAAGGATAATGAAAGCTTTCCCAAGATCCAGCTGCTTTGATCTTTTGATCACAAGTCTCTCACTATTACCCAAACCATGGCTATATTAATCATCTCTGACAGTTCATCAAAATCAATTTTAGTTGGTTTTGTGAGATTGGCATAAAGACTTCCATGGTATCTCTGGCTGTAATCGTTTTATACAGTTACCTGGATGAAAAACCCATTCTGCAAGATACCACTGAGTTGAAAATGAACCTGTCTTGTTTTATCAATAATTTTGTGAAAGAACCAATGAGTAATGATGATTAAAGTTACTGGCTGATACAGGCAGAAGAACATTGTAGCATGCAATGCTGTTACTGCAAAATATCTTAAGAGAGCATAACTGGGCTCCTTCAAAAGCGATTATGAGATCCAAAGATTCATAATCTACAGAAGTTAAATGTTAGTGACAGGGAAATAATGTTGAAGAATTAATTAAGGGAAAAGGTTATAGAGACACATGGGCTTTTAAGAGGCACAGTCATATTATACAATTACAAAGGAAAAAAATAGATGCTAGCAACAGCATATTTTCATTGGCAATCAGCTCAAACTTTGATAAATCAGAGACTCTCTACTTGCTTTATTAGTTTAAAACTATATTTAAACCATTTTTTCTATGAACTCTAAGAGCTGAAATTTGTCATCTGCCTGCCTGTCTATAAATCTAATTATTATTTATTAGATTTATATACCACCTTTAATTTGTACAATTCAAGGCAGTGCACACAATGCTCTTGTAAGGTGGATTGAATGCCAAAAGGACTAGAACTCATGATTTCCCAGTTTTTAGTCAAATATCATTAACACTACATCAAACTGGCTATCTCTAACTACCTACATACCAATTTACTGGCTTGTTCATGTATCTGTCCTTATTAAAACTGTAGTCACTATGTTTACTTCAAATATAAAAACAAATTTCTTTCTGAACTTGGGAAAAACTTCATTTCTTTTGGTGTATTTTAAAGTTCCAATCGTCCATCCTCAAAAACAACTACAAAAATAGAGACTGGATATACAAGATAGATCAGGATGCTGTGGGTATATACTGTTGCAAATCCTTCATTGTGTACAGAGACAGACAGAAGACTATGAACATCCTCTTATGATTTTTTTTGAAGTGCATATTTAAGGATATATTTTGGAAATAGCTTATCTTTCAAGATGATACAAAAAATGCTCCTCTGCCCAGTATCCATACATAGATCGCAGATACAATAGCCACATCCTTTCTTTGCCCTGAAATTAGTGAATTTTCCACCTTTGCTCGTAGAATGAGCTTTCCTTCATTTGGACCATTAATTGCTAAGAATAATAACACAAATAGCCTTCTGCAGATGAATTGATTGCCTGTGAGGCCAGTTATATGAAGAGACTAATGTCTGAAATGCAACCTTGCAGGAACCCTGCTAAGGCCATTACAAGTTGGACAAGATAAACTTAAGCGGGGAGTAAGAAATGAAAAAAGAGGAGACAGGCTCTTACAATCATTTTACAATGACTGGACGGTAAAGATATAGACACTGATTTATAAACATTGGATAGGTCATTGCTGGAATCCTTAGCTGAACTGGATATGTTCAATTTAGAAGAGACAAATTTGAGATAATGGTTCTGTTTCTTACTCTGTTGCCTTAATAAATAAAATAATTATAAATGAAAGGAACTAGCTCATATTATGCCACTATAATAAAATATGCTACCACAGGTCATTTCTATAAGAAAAAGTCTTTTATGTATCCATTTCTATAAGTGTCCAAATCAAAGATTCCTGACATATAAAACAGTGCCAAGTTTGAGAAGACTCATAAAGTATTCAAAGTGTTTTTCAGCTTTAAAGGGAAACATTAAAAAAAAAACCCAACACCTTTTGTTCAATGTCTTCTAGTTTTGACAAAAATACATCATAATAGAACAAAGACATCTGTATGGTATTAATGGATTTGGCTAATTTTCCTAATATTTTTTTCACCATCTGTTCTGACAATTTAGCAAACATTGTCATTTCAGAAGCTAAGCTCAAAAAAGAAACAATGGCAGGTGTTTTCAAAAAGTAATGAAGTTATCTCAGGCTGCAGTATCTGGTCTTTGGAAAAGAGTGTTAAGAGCCATAGGTGAATGCACCAATCAGAACAGAGAGTATCTCTAGCTTTGAAGAGAAGATTCTAGGATTAGATGCCCTCTCCTGATTCACTACCAACTTCTAAGGTTGACTTTCACACAGGGAAACTGCTCCTTTTACATGCATGCAGTGTATGGGACGAATTTTAAAAAGGGGGGAGGCATGAATTCCGTGGTGCTGCCTGCTATTTTGAATCCAGTGACCATTGCTGCAGACACCTCTATGGAGAAGTGTCTTATGGACATTGCTGTTTGGGGAAAGAGCTGAGAAGAATTGAGGGGCACATTCTCATGGTTGAATGTGGGAGCAGATTAATGTGTCCAAAATCCATTAGCTGAGCCCATTCCACATCAAGCCAAAACTGAATTTAGCAAGCAGTAATTGAGATAGAAATACATTACTGTACATGCAGCTGAGTTTGGAAAGCCACATTTTGAAAAATAATATCAATGTTTTTTCTCCCATGAAATATTAAATGGAGAGAGACAGATACATCAAAAAAGTGTCAGAAATCAAGTGCACTTTTAAAGAGGAAGATTTATTAAATACCTTTAATGCAAAAGGTTAATAATTCTTGATTGGGGAAGATTTTAAACGTATAATAGTTCAGAAATGTAGCTTTAAATTGGATTGTTGCTAAATAAGATCTGTGCTGTCAATTCCTCTGACTAAATAATGCCAGAATAGAAAATAAATGCTGTCATTTTCAAGTGTGAAAATGGTGACTTTTGCCCAGACAACAAATATTTATTTTCTTTAATAGAACTCAGATAAGTTCAGGTAATTATTTTTGTTTTTTAAAATATGATATGTTGACAATAGATATCACAAAATTCCTCCTTACTAATCTGGAGATCTGAGCATAATAGTGTCATAATATGTCACTCAAACTCAGAGGACAACATTATCTTGAAGCATTAGAAAACAATAAACTGCTTTTATTGCCATCAAGCATTTCCTAAAGTGGGCTCTTGGCTATTGTGTGGGTCGGCTTGAATTTTTATCCAATAAAAAGAAGCCTGCTAAGGTTCTTCATGTCTTATACTCTATGGAAAATTATAAAGGTAAAAATAAAGTTTTCCCGTCCAGTTGTGTCTGACTCTAGGGAGTGGTGCTCATCTCCATTTCTTAGCAGAGGGAGCCAGGATTGTCTGAAGACACTTCCATAGTCATGCTGCCAGCATGACTATATGCTGAGGCTCACGGAATGCTGTTACCTTCCCACCAAAGTGGTACCTATTTATTTACTCGCATTTGCATACTTTCAAACTGCTAGATGGCAGGAGCTGGGGCAAGTAATGGGAGCTCACCGCATTGTGCAGCGCTCAGGCCTCAAACCCAAGCTGTCAACTTTCCAGCTGACAAGTTCAATATCTTTAACCGTTGAGCCATTGCACCCTCACACACACACACACAAACACACAAACATACACAGTATGGAAAACTACATTCTAGATCTAATAGTAATTTGGCAACAAGTCTACTAATTGTTGTGGTGTTAACACTGGCAATAGTTCAGAGACTCAGACGTTCTAACAGCAAAATGAGCTGGCAAACTTCACAATTTGAGGACATTTCTTCACATATATGCGTTTCCCAGAAGGGGCACTGAAGCATTGTTAAAAAAAATAATAACAATTAAACATGGTACATGTAGATAAATATTCTTAATTTATTGGGTTTTCCTTCTCTTAGAGAGCTTTGCAATTAAGAGTATTTGAAAAGCTATTTTTAGGGACAAATTATTTTTTTCTGAGTATGATTGACAATTATTTAGTTATTTGTTAAAAGTTGAAGGGTTATCAAAAAGTACTGTTTAGGAATGGCTGGTGTTTAAGCCAGTTATATATTAGAATGTTTAATACTTCCTATAGGAAGAGGTATACATGCTATGCAAAAATGTTT
Source organism: Azemiops feae (assembly GCA_023970755.1). NCBI lineage: Eukaryota > Metazoa > Chordata > Lepidosauria > Squamata > Viperidae > Azemiops > Azemiops feae. Next base: position 228,918 of record JALGBA010004197.1, read on the forward strand.
GAGAGAAGAAAACAGTTACAAGTTTTGAAGCAGGATAGCCAGAAGATTAAATACTTTTGGGATTGAAGGAGAAGGATACATGTTATCTGGGGAAATTTAAAACATGATTAGCAGTTGAATTTCCTGTTGCAGAAATCTATTTACTTGCATTGTGTTTCACTTGAATATTGCAAATAAAACAATGATTACAAAGGGATTCTAGGTTACCATTAGATTACAGATTCATTCCTACATAAAATGGATGGCATGAATGGATGGCATGAATCACTGACGTCCACCACTATAGATAATACTCAGACCAATTTGTAAAAGTGAATATACACTTATTTAAAAAGCATAAAACTTGCATTTAAATAAAATGCATAATAAAGGAAAATTGAGTAGAAGTCATGGTTAACAATACCTTTAGTTCCATAGTAAACAGAGACACTGTATTAAACAAGATGAAACATCTAAAGGTATAGGACCACAGGTCGACAACCTGCGGCTCCAGAGCCGCATGTGGCTCTTTGAGCCTTCCCCTGCAGCTCCCAGCCTCCTCTGCCATTTGCTTCTCTCTCCGTGTGTGTGTGTTTGTGTGTTTGTGTGTGTGTGTGTGTAAAAAAAAAGAGAGTAGCCTCACCCTGTTCCGAACGACAAGCTTACTGGGCGAGGCTCCTCCCTTTCCTGCATCTCTGCAGGAAGCAGGAAGGGCAGGAGAGAGCTAGCTAGCCCAGCTATGTTGACTCAGGAATTCTGGGAGTTGAAGTCCATGAGTCATAAAAGAGCCGAGCTTGCCTACCTGAGCTTGTTGCAGAACAGCTTGAAGCCAGCTTGACAGGTGAGCAGAAGATCGGAGAGAGGGAGAGGGGGGGGAGAGACAGAGAGAGACCCTTTTGACATCTAAAATGAAGATAACACTGCATATATCCTTTTTTACCTTTATTATATATATATATATATATATATATATATATATATATATATATATATATATATATATATATATATATATATATATATGTTTGTGTGTGTGTGTGTATGTGTGTATATGTGTATATATATGTGTGTGTATATATATGTATGTGTGTGTGTATATATACATACATATATATACACACACACATACACACACACACACATACACACACACACATACATATATATATACCTATAATAAAGGTAAAAAAGGATATATGCAGTGTTATCTTCATTTTAGATATCAAAAGTTTTGCGGCTCCCAGTGTTTTGTTTTTGGTGGGAAACGGGTCCAAGTGACTCTTTGAGTGTTTTGGGTTGCCTACCCCTGGTATAGGACATACAACTTTGTATGTGACTCAGGTTCGAAAATGTCTGATATTCTCCTAATACAATTATTAACACCAATTGTTATTTTTGAACCTATAGCCAGATTAGAGTTGCCAAAAATGAGAGGGGATAAATTGCTGACCATGGATCTTTTAACTAAGGATAGGAAAATCTGTCAATGCTGTCTTCTTATTTCTCCATTTTTATCTATAATTTGTTCTATTTCTACATTATTTAGTTCTGCACCAATCCTTTTTTTAAAAGTTCAAACTTCTATGAATATTTTTGCAAATGTCTCCTCATACGTGTTTTTTAAAGGTTGCCTAGCCTTTGTAATCTTTGTAAGCAATTTTCCCCTAATGCAGTTTTATATTTTTTGGGGGGGGGAAATAGTCAAGCTTTTATTTTTCTTAATGTAGACTGCCTAATGTATGCATTTTAAATTAAATCGGAAGATTTCATTCTCACATTCAGGATCATTATGAAATATAACCCTGAATTATGGTCCATGTTTTGTGGACTAAAAGAAGTGCAAAATTAGATAAATTCGAATGAAAAAAATTGAAACCATCTTTTTTGCCATCATTTCCTCTAGCTCAGGGCTAGGCAACCTTGGCTCTTTTATGACTCGTGGACTTCAACTCCCAGAATTCCTGAGCCAGCCATGCTGTGGAGAAAGGGAGAGGCTTCCAAGCTGAGCCATGCTGGCTCAGGAATTCTGGGAGTTGAAGTCCACGAGTCATAAAAGAGCCAAGGTTGCCTACCCCTGCTCTAGCTCATTATAAAATTTCAGCAATGCTACCCCTGAAAGGGCCGCAAATATCCGGTTTCCTCTGTCCCTTTCTCCCAGGCAATTTGCAGTCTTTCCGCTCTCCGTCATTGATTTAATGTCTCAGAGTCTCTCGCTCTGCCCCTTGCCCTGGCCGTCAGCCTATTCTGGCCACTCACCCAGGCACCTCCATTGTCCTCTGGTGAATTGGCTTTCCTCCCTTTCCTCCTGGTGTGTCTGGCACCCCCTCTGGTCACTGGCCTCGTCTGGCTCAGCTCTCCTCTTACATTGTTGGATTACAACTCTGATCATCTCCAAGCATTGGCAATGGGGGTTTGGGATGAGGGGATTTGGAATCCCAAGATTATCTGGAGGGCTATAAGTTCCACCCTTTATTTGCAATAAATGCACACAGTCATGTCTTATTTGTTTTATACAGTAGCTGCTGTCCTGGGAGCAATTTGTCACAAGCTGAGCTCTTTGCTCATAAATAAATAAATAAATGGAAAACCAAAACAACCTATCGCTCCTTGAGACAGCTTTTCATGGGTTGCCATTAGATTTCTTGATCACTGAAGAGACACAGAGATAAGAGTGGGCAACAGCAGGAGTCTTCCAAATGTGGCATTTGTCCTGTTCGAATGCCACCACACTAATGCAAATGGACAAAGATCACCCACGGTCTCCAAAGGTTAAAAGCTTTTTCCTTTCCAACTTTCTGCTGAATGTAACTTTGTAAAAATAAAGCAGCACCAAAAAAATAAAACCATGTCTTTTACTTTAATTTAAGGATGCTGGTAAGAATGAAGCAATGTTACTCTATGATTGCTTCAAGGAAACCCCTCCAGGAGGCCTGGGAACAAAGCACAAAGAGAGTTGGGCTCTAACAACTCCTTGTGTGTTGTTGCATATGTTTTGAGGAAGAGACGGTTGAGGGATATAATCAAACTGGTGACAGAATGTTTCGAAAAGCAAAGTGCAATGTAAGCTAACCAAAACTAACCAAGGCCATAGATCTCTGATCAGACACAAAAGAGACAGCTGTTTGCACCTTAGGACTGTGAGCTCAGCTATCTGCTCTTTAGATCTATGCTCTCTTGGATTGTTAAGATGACCTGGGTGTATCACGAGTGAGTTCTAGTGGGTGTAAATTCTTGAGTTAGGGAGTTTGTTTCATTACTCTTAAAGAGGCCTTGGTTCACCCCCTCCTCAAGAAGTTATCAATGACCCCACTATACCAGACAATTTTCATCTAGTATTTAACCTCCCTTTCAGAAGAAAGTGGCTGAAATAGTAGATAAAAAACAATTTTACTGCCCCCTAGATAAAGTGGATTATCTGGAGCTTTTATTGTCAGGATGAGAAATGGCATTGGTCGGGCTTTTGAATGACATCTGACATGGGTGGGATGGGGGTTCTACACCCATTCTTGTTCTAGTGTGAAAATCCAATAATCAGCGTTCTTGAGTCAAAAAGAGCTAGCTCTGGCACACCACTGGATGCAAGATGCAGAATTCTGGAAACCTGGCCTGGTGCAGTGTGAGGGAGAATATAGTGTCTGACTACAAGTACTAGTAGCTATAAGTACTGGCTTATTTAGCTCCAGCATCACCCTTCTTGGACACACTCATGTGGTGATTGACTAGTACTTGTAATCAGTCACATAATGATAATGACAATGACAATGATGCTAATGATAATAATGATGATAATGATGATGATGATGATAATGATGATGATGATAATAATGATGATGATGATGATAATAATAATAATAATAATAATAATAATAATAATAATAATAATAATAATAATAATAATAATAATAATAATAATAATAATAATAATAATAATAATAATAATAATAATAATAAAGTTGGAAGGGGCATTGGAGGTCATCTAGTCCAACCCCCTACTCAGGCAGGAAACCCTATACCATTTCAGGCAAATGGCTGTCCAATCTCTTCTTAAAAACTTCCAGTGTTAGAGCATTCACAGCTTCTGAAGGCAGGTTGTTCCACTGATTAATTGTTCTGTCAGAAAATTTCTCCTTAGTTCTAGGTTGCGTCTCTCTTTGGTTAGTTTCCATCCGTTGCTTCTTGTCCTGCCTTCAGGTGCTTTGGAGAATAGCTTGACTCCCTCTTCTTTGTGGCAACCCCTGAGATATTGGAACACTGCTATCATGTCCCCCCTTGTCCTTCTCTTCATTAGACTAGACATACCCAATTCCAGCAACCGTTCCTTGTATGTTTTCGCCTCCAGTCCCCTGATCATCTTTGTTGCTCTTCTCTGTACTCTTTCTAGAGTCTCAACATCTTTTTTACATCGTGGTGACCAAAACTGGATGCAGTATTCCAAGTGTGGCCTTACCAAGGCATTGTAAAGTGGTATTAATACTTCACGTGATCTTGATTCTATCCCTGTTAATGCAGCCTAGCACTGTGTTGGCCTTTTTGGCAGCTGCAGCACACTGCTGGCTCATATTTAATTGATTGTCCACTAGGACTCTGAGATCCCTCTCACAATTACTACTATTGAGTAAGGTACCACCTATACTATATCTGTTCATTTGGTTTTTCTTGCCTAAATGTAGAACTTTACTTTTTTCACCATTGAATTTCATTTTATTAGATAGCGCCCAGTATTCCAGTTTGTTCAGATCCTCCTGTATCTTAAGCCTATCTTCTGGAGTGTTGGCTATTCCTGCCAGCTTGGTGTCATCTGCAAATTTGATGAGTTCCCCATCTATCCCCTCGTCCAAATCATTGATGAAGCTGTTGAAGAGCACTGGGCCCAGAACAGAGCCCTGGGGCACCCCACTACACACTTCCTTCCATGTAGATGCAGTTCCATTGAGGACCACATGCTGAGTATGGCCGGTCAGCCAGCCAACATAAGTGTGACCAAGAAGTATGATGCTGGAGCTAAATAGGCCAGTGGAAATTTGGGTTGCAGTAACAAAAGTATTGCTTCTAAATCATAGAAAATATTTTTGTTGCATTCTATGTTGGCAGTAATTCACTTGAAATTATGTGTCCAAGTTTAAACAATTTTATCTTAATGAGACACGGAGAAGTTGAAGTTGGATCAAAAAGAGCTATCACAATAAAGGGCCTAAAAGAATGAAAGGATCTGACCATGATAGCACATCAACAGCATCATGTTTACCTTGCAAAGCAAAAGACTAAGGAGACATATGGTAGCAGCCTACACATTTCTAAAAAACTATCTTCTAAAACATGGGCCCGTTCTTTTCTGGAACAGAACAAAAAAGGGGCCGGCAATTTGTGACTAAAAGAAAAAAAAAATAGTCTGAATATCACAAGAAACCTGATATTAAGAGCTGCTAAATAGTGAAACAATCTGCCTAAAACTGTAATAAATGTCTCACTGAAGGAGATTTTCAAAGATGAGAGTTTGGTGGATTTTAGCTATGAACAGAAGGCTCAACAAGAAAAATTGTGAGAACCCTTCAACTTATAGATTCTATGATTCTAATATATTCTAGTCTATAACCTTCAGAAATTAAAGTTGTGGACAGTTTGTTATTCCTCCAAATATTTGCTAAGGAGTCGTTTTTTTATGCTGTTTGCCTATAATTTCTAAACAACTCATTTTAGAACTCAGTTTGGCATGTCATTTTTATGGGTGTTAGACATTTTAGCAAAGAAGTTTATAGAATATCAATAGATTACTTGAAGGGCAAACATTATGAATATTATGAAGGATTTTAAAATCAAATTGCACATCTATTAGAGAAATAGATGTAAAAGTATTTATTATTCCATTAGTCACTCTTTAATAATTGATTTTCGGCAAACATAAACTGGGAAGCAAGCTCTACAATAAATAAAAAAATGACTAATGTAAGTATATTGAAAATGATCTGAGAATTAAGTTTGCAAACTATTATTTCAGTTTAATATCTGTACCACTAGAAAAAAAGCTAGTTTTGCTTTCTAGAACAGAGCAAATGTTATAAGCATGTGTGCATGACCAAATTAATGAATACAGTTCCATTCAGATATCCCAGGTGCTAAAGCATTGTTATTTTGAATTTAAAATAATTGAATGTTATATTCTATAAAAATACCCAAGCATTTAAGTTTAAGCCCAGGATTAAACTACAAACTAGCATGTAATTGACAAACGTCTTCAACAGTTAATCATTTTTGATACTGATTTTGATAGTGTGTTGGCACTCCTGTGATTTCCAAGCTTAGACTATTATGGGTACACATAACATGTTCAACTCACCTCATGGGGCCACATACCATACAATTGAGGCTCACTATGCCAGTAACAACTACTATGAGGAAGATCTTTCAATTTTGGCAAACTATTTTGCTAGCCATCCCTCTTCTCAAGAGGTAGAATGCACAGAAGGCGCTACACAGAAGACATTTTGAGATGATTGTGATGGGCAGGTGGGCCTTAGAAAAGCTGTTTATTGAGTTTTATATATATTGGTATTATCCTTCAGACAGTAAAAGGTCATTCTTTTCACACATGAAGTATCCACTTGGAGAAAGGATTGAAAAAGGGGCTGTGTTGGGAATTATTTATGAAAGACAGACTGGAGTTTTTGGAAGTCTAAAACATCAATAGCATAGTGGTATCAACTAACTATCAATATATTTCTTTTATAGAGGAAAATACCTTTATAGTAACCCAAACAAGTCAAATAGTAAACTCAATCCCTAGAGTCAGAAAGATTCTAGCTTAATATGATTTGTCTTACTCACTGTTTATATTTCCTCTAATAGCCTCTTTGAGACAAAGGAAACAATAACATAAAAACTATTAAGAAACCAATTTCAATCAGTACAGGAAAGGTTCAGGGAGATAAAAAATGCCATATAAGAATATTTCACAAAAGTGCAACTATTATGGAACAAAAATGAATCCATTATCAATTAAACAAACAGAAGTCAAATCTGTATTTTCTCCAACAAGAAGTTATCCTATTCTGTCTCTTCTGGGTTTTAAATAACACAGGCAGCCATGTAAATTGCTTAATTTTTTGTAACTTTTTAAAAAATACATTGGTGCATAATAAACATATCAGATCGAACACAGGCAATTTTGGGAACTGCCAAAATCTGGCCTGACCACTTAAATGGAAGTGGACTGTCTCTTCTGAGTCTTCCTATGTTGTAGAACATTATTTATTCTACGTTCTTTTTTCATATTGAGCAGAAAGGTTATCTATAGGTGGGAAATATTATATAGAGCCATCACTATAGGCAGATCCTCACTTGCTCAGATTTAGACCCACCGTCACCCATCCAGGAAGTCAATATTCCTCCTGATAACCCTCTACCAAGGTAAACGACTATTAGTTCCTTGATAATCTGAAGAGTTGAAAAAAGTAAATTGATATTGACTATCCTATGATTAAACAAAGCTGAGAGAGTACATTTCAGCTTATTGTAATGGGCTAACAAAAAAGCATATCCAACAACACAGTAAAATAAACTATTTCAAATACTGAACGGTCTATTACAAGATGAAACTATAGGCCTAAGACTCTTGGTAATCTATTGCAACCAATCTGTAAGATTTAACAGATACAATTATCCTATATTAATATTAAGTTAGATGCTGCAATTAGATAATGGAGCTTTAGTTAGCTTAGTTGGCCCAGGAGTTGGGATTTTGTCTATGGTGTGAAAGCTCTTTGCATAAGAACAGAAGTTTGTTCTTTGGCAAGAATATTATAGTGAAATCATTAAGATAGAATTTTGAAGAACAACTTTTCACACAGAACACTAGAATCCTAAAGTCACTTTCTCTCAGCCCTAAGAAGGCAATGGCAAACCACTTCTAAAAAACCTTCTCAACAAAACAGCAGGGACAATCTGCATAATTAAATGGAAGGGGGGGGGAGAAATCCAGTTAGTTGAGCTTGTTTATTTGATTTATATAAACACCCATCTCACAAACATGATTCTAGGTAGTGTACAATAAAACAACCAGCTAGAACATCTATGGAGATACCAGTTAAAATAGATAAAAGAATTAAACAATATAAATAAGGAGAATGAACCAGCATCCCAACACACAGTGCTACAATTTCCTGGGCTCCCCATTTCCAGAACTGTTTTCAGGGAGTTCCTAAATGCCTATAGTCAGGACTAATCTCATCATGGGGACTGGGAGGGGGTGAGAGGCAATGATGTTCCAAAGGGCAGGTTCTGTGGCAGAAAAGGTACCATTAGATGGAATTCTTCAGTAGATAGGACTCATACACACTCCTCCTGCTGGACCTGATGGGATGAGTAGAAGTATCCAGGGAAAGGTAGTCCCTCAAATAACCTGATCCCATGCCTTGTAGGGCTTTAAAGATCAAAACCAGCACCTTGAATTGAAACAGAAACAAATCAACAATCAAGGCAGCACACAGAGCAGAGGTTGAATGTATGCCATTCTAGGGGCATGCATAACTCTGCTTTTCTGGCAGTTGAAGCTTCTGGATGCTGTTCGAGAGCAGCCTCATATAGAGTACATTACAACTGTCCATTTGGAAGGTGACCTGGGCATGAGTAACTGCAAGCAGAGCCTCATCCAGGGCACAACTAGCACAAAGTCCCTCCTGCCATGGTTGGCATCTGCTCTATGAGCAGAAGTCATGAGTTCAGTAGGACCTCCAAGTTGCATGCCAGATCTGATTGGTGCAGTGAAACTCCATCCAGTATTAAAGTCCCAGATCCAGAAGGCCCTAAAGTCCAAAGCCATGTGGTCTTATCAGGTTCAGTTGAAGCCTGCTGTTTCCCATCCAGACTCCCACATTTATACCCATCATTTGTATGTATTCATCTATTGTTCATTGGGTATTATTTCTAGACCTTGTTTCCAGGGCAATTAAAATAGTTCCTGACCATATTCTCTAGGGCACCCTTTTACGTACCTGAACCCTGAGATATCTTCCCTCAGTCTTTTCTCCAATCTGATCATCCCAAGTTCTTTTATCTGTCCTCACAGGGCATGTCATGTCTTTGTATCAATATTCTTCCCCTCCTCTAAACTTATTTTAACTTGTCAATCCTTCTGGAAATGCAATACCCAGAATCATTCACTATGTTCCAGGTGTGATAGATTAGAGGGGAATAACAACTTCAAACATATTTGATGCAGTGCTTATTTTAATACAGCCCATAACTGGGTTAGCCCTTCTAGCACTGACTGATACACATCTAGCTATTAATGAAGCACCTGCTAATTGGTATGTTACCATAATTGTAAAATGAGAACATCCAAAACTTTTGATTCAATAATGATGCATTTTTACATCCATCTTAATAATTCTTAACAACTTACTTCTTAACAACTTACTTGGGGGTTCAAAACTACTTCTATTATGTTCTAAGATAATATATTAATGTATGTGTTTATTTTTAGGTGGGAGTTTTGTTGGTCTTTAGCATTTCAATAAACTGTAAGAGCAACATTCATATATCAATCCTGCCTTTGTAACAATTAAAATGCACATTAATTTTCATCTTTTTGCATCTGAATGTTTCATTCACGTACAGAAAAATGAGGGCAAAATTCAAACACAGCAGGGAAGGATTGTCTCCACCGTTGCTCAATATTCATATTTCTGGAAACATCCATCCTGCTTTCAACATGTTTAATAAAAGAGAGGAAAAAGTATAGGGAAGCAGCAGTCAGTTGGCACGCTTTTTGGGTCCATTAGCCAGCTGTCCAACAGCTGTTCAAATGGTTAGACCATCTCATTGCTGAAAGAAATTAAAAATGATCCAGTGGAACTGCTATGCTTAGTAAATGTAAATTCACTCCAGCTCATTCCAGCAATCTTCATCATAAAAGTGCAAGTTGGAACAATATCTCTATTTCTCCAGAACATAATTTTATTTAATCAAAAGTTAAATAATTTGAAACTCAAATATTTATCTAAGCGTCACCCAAATCTCTCTTTGATGTTGATAAAGTTTATTTAATGCAATTAATTTGCTAGTTCTGGGTAGATATATTAACTACCTCTTGGCACTTCAGCTACTTGATGTCCCAATAGTGAAAAAAAGTATGTAGAATATATGTAGATATGTCAATGCTTATTAAAAGCCTGATATCCTCACTAGGCTACAAAGAATTTTAAGATCCATTAGAATCTTGTGACCTTGATCTCTATGTATTTTTATTAAATACATTTCTCACTTCAAAGAGACTGTTTATACCCACAATTTGAAAAGCAACAATATAGAGAATAGAATAGAATAGAATAGAATAGAATAGAATAGAATAGAATAGAATAGAATAGAATAGAATAGAATAGAATGGAATGGAATGGAATGGAATGGAATGGAATGGAATGGAATGGAATGGAATGGAATGGAATGGAATGGAATGGAATGGAATGGAATGGAATGGAATGGAACTGGAAGAGACCTTGGAGGTCTTCTAGTCCAGCCCCCCGCTCAAGCAGGAGAACCTACACCATCTCAGACAAGCGACTGTCCAGTCTCTTCTTAAAAAACCTCTGGTAAATGGAGCACCCACAATTTCTAAAGGCAAGCTGTTCCAACTGGTTAATTGTCCTCACTGTTAGGAACTTTTTCCTTAATTCCAGGTTGCTTCTCTCTTTGATCAGTTTCCAACCATTGTTTCTTGTCCTGCCCTCTGGTGCTTTGGAAAATAATTTGACACCCTCTTCTTTGTGGCAGCCTCCCAAATACTGGAATACTGCTATCATGTCGCCCCTGTTTCTTCTTTTGTTTAGACTAGCCACACCCAAGTCCTGCAGCCGTTCTTCATATGTTTTAGTCTCCAGGCCTTTGATCATCTTAGTTGCTCTTCTCTGAACTTTTTCCAAGGTCTCAACATCTTTTTTGTAGTATGGTGACCAAAATTGGTTGCAGTATTCCAGGTGTGGCCTCACTAGGGTTTTATAAAACGGTACTAATACTTCGTGTGATCTTGATTCTATGTCTCCATTTATACAACCCAGGATTGTATTAGCTTTTTTGGCGGCGGCTGCACATTGCTGGCTCATATGTGCAGTTATAATAGGACTCCTCAAGTTAAACTTCCATTTCATCTCACAGTACTTTAAGTGAAGTAATGAAACACAATCACTGAAAACCTTTTACAATATAAAAATAGTTTGCCATTCTATATTAAGACAGATACTATTTAAAAACCCTAAGTTTTGGAATGGTTCACAGTTTACAGTTATATTGGTAATCCAAAATATATTAATAGCATTTGTGTACGTTTACCATTTTTGTACTATAGAAGAATAATGAATATTTTTAAAAAAAAACTAAATTCTTAGTCTTTATGTGATCATATAGTATAAATTCACATCATCTCTTAATTCTCTCAGTTTCCATGCAATATATTCTATCAAACAAAATTATGCATACAAGAAAAGCTTATTCCTTTTGGCTAGTAAGCTTTTCCTTAGAACCAAAGATCTGGGAGTTATTTTTCAAATGGATGGTTTCTTATAAATATTTACATCTTTGAAATCAGAGAACAAGTACACGGTGATGCATTTTTCAAAATAAATATTTTGTTCTGGAGCACGTATTGTTCAAATTATTTCATTCCATGTGTGTTACTTAGGGGAGACTGCAAATCTTTCTCTTCTCTTCAACAATCTTTTCTTCTCCATTAAAACAACCCACAGGGTTAACTTCAGTAAAATGTAAGATTGGAAATAAGGATGTAGTGCTATGTATCAACTTAGATAGATGGAGACTTTAGTTCCTGGGGGGGAAAAAGAACCCCTGCAATAAATATCTTTTAAAAAATAATAACTGCAAAGCAATCAATAGTCATTTGCTCTCTTTCCTAAAGCCCATGGGATTATTTATTTATTTATTTCTACGTTGTACCAACCAACTTCAGAACAACTCATTTAAATATGGCTGTTTAGAAAACAATGCTATAACAGCAACCATAGAAGACTATTCATGTGGCAAAATCTGCTATTAGAATTTAGCAAAAGGTTTCAAGTACTGGTCCTAGTACAAGTAAAACCTAGTATGGCTCTACAAGACCTTGTAATGAGATGCTTCGCCATGCATGGGAACACAAAGGAAGCACCACTCTTTTTGTAACTACTTTAGGCTAACTCTATCATACAGCAAGTCGTGAAGAACTTGTGAAAGTTCTGGCACAAGCAGAATTCAAGTTATTAGACTTTTCAAATATGCTCAGAATCAAATAGGCTATAAAATCTTTTAACTTTCTTGGTTAATTATTGCACTGAATAAAACGGTTCATCTATACACTCACATTTTTCATTATAAAACAGGCCCTCCAAACTGGTCTTGCAGAAGTCTCTCCATGATTGAAATACTCTGTAAAAAAAAACATCAGAGACTAGATCACTTTGAAATCTAAATATTTTACAAATAACTCTATGCATACTCCAGTGTCATCACAAATCTCTTGCTAACACAATTAGAGTCACACATTGGCGTCCTACTGCACTAAACCTCTTACAAGTTTCACTGATGATCTGCTAACTTTCAGGATAAATAGAAACCCATGAAAAATCACAAGAGTCTTGAGGAAAGTAGTCAAACAACAGGGCATTCTATAAATTCTATCCATACCTACGATTCTGGGAAAGCTGCTCTCGAAAGGAACTAATGTAAAAATCTACATAGAAAACTAGGCAATAAGACAAGTTGCAAATTCCTAAAAAAGTTTCTCTTTTAGATTCTTAACATTTCGTGAATAGACTGCTTTGGGCTTTGAGCTAGTAATTTTGAATGTCTTTCTGGTCACAACCAGCAAACATTTCAGGGAGTGAGTTGGGAATTATATGTATAAAGCTCATACTTCATACATTTTTTTTTAATTCTGGGAAGTTAAATATATATTGTTTGCACTGATTTATCAGCTCTCTTATAACTAGAACCTTGAGCTCTAGCTTGTTGCAATTTTGACCAGTGTACCGATCAGAATTTGGTAGTTTGATTCTAGTATTTGCTATATTCTGTTTGTTTTCAGATCAGGATGTCAGTGGCTGTAGTTCAAGGTTCTCTGGTAAAGGAGAAATATCTGCATATGTAACAAAGAACTGGCAGCTCAAACAGTGCAATGCACCTTCAATTCTTCTTTTCATAACAGAATTTGGAAATTGTGTTTACCATGCCAACTTTGGATGAGTTCCAAACCAATAACCCAAATGATCCACATTTTAAAAATTCAGGATGGCTTGCAAAGTGCTTCTTTATAAACTTTAAATATTGGAACTTGCAGCTCCTTTTTCTGTTTTCATCATCTCCACAGGAAGTGAGAACTGGCTAATACAGCTCATCCATCTAAATTAAGTTTGCCACCGTTTACTAAATACAGCACGAACTGACAAATGTGAGAACTCTTGAGTTTTGCACTGGGAATCTTAACATGTTATTTATTGAATCAATTATGTTCACAGTGCGAAAGCTGCTTTCTCTTTCTTCCTCACAGCACTGCTGCCTATAATATAGGGGTTAGGAAAGAAGGGGTGGGGGAAGGAATATATAAAATGACTAATGGTCAATTGCAGAGTCATATATGACTGAAAGAATGGTACTGCTCAATAAATATATTCCTTACAACCAAGGTTCTAATACTTGTCATTTTAATTTTATCAACTAAGCTGATCTTTTTGTTGTAACAAACCTTGTTTGTTATATGCAAATGTAGACAGTGGAACCTAACTGACCTCTGTAGTTAAAGGAAAACCATAAGTATTTTCTTCTAAAGGTAACTTTGGCTTCCTTCGCCTTGCTAGACCTCACATAAGGTGAATTAATATAAAATGAGAGAAAGCTGTATTTCATATTAGTTTCAATATGTCATAATATCTGCTGCATCATGTGGCTTTGCTCTCTGACTTTTAAGATTGCACCAGGTATGTCCGGTGCGTCCATGTACTTCTGACTGAAAATACTTTTGACCTCTTTGTCTTGTTTTGCTTGTGCCATTATTACAGAAAGTGATGAAAATAGAAACAACTGAAAGAAAAAGTTGAACCATCTGCAAGTAAGATGAATGTCAAGTAACCACTGAAATAGTTTCTGAGTATATTTGGCAGCATCCCAGAATAAATCTGACCAGATGAGTTAAAAAAAAAAAAGTTATCAAAAGGAATAAAAAGAAAAAGATCTCATGTAGCATCATGTTCTATCTACACAATCTTAATCTATTTCTAGTTCTGACAATTATCCCCAAGAACCCCAAAATGAGCCAGGATCAATTGTTTACATTATTCAAAAGTGCCAGGAGTTCTCAATTTTTCTTCTAATCAATTTTATAATGTACACAATCACATATTTGCTTGACCATGTGTCTGTTTGTGATTGAACATACATACTCAGTCTTATAGTTAGATTCTGAGAAGATACCATGACAGAACAACCATAAACAGCAGCCTCATATAGCCACATTTGCTGCTAGCTAAATATCTCAGGGATAATTTATGAATTAAAAGGAGTTTGGATTAGCTGGAAATGAGGCACTTATATGAATGACTTTGCTTCAAGTGCTCCCCCAAAACTTCAAATAAATACAGTGTAGGCAGTTGGTGACCTATTATATTAGTCTAAACAAATACATATATGGGAATGTCTTTTGTTTTGACACCTTTTAATATAAAGCAACTAGAATATTGCACATAGCAGAAGAAAGCACATTAGATGTCAAGAACCTGGGTATTAAATTTAAAAAATAAAGCACTTACCCTTTTGACTCCTTGATTTAAAAAGGATTGTGCAAAAATTTCCAGTAAGCAATTCAGCAGTCCAGTCCCTTTTACTGTTATATTTCCTTTCTGAACAAACTCTGTCCTACAAAATGAAAACGTAACTGAATTGGACCATTGTCTGCAATACCTACAGTGACTGGTGCAAGGTCACCCAGTTGCCTTCATGCATAAGATAGGATTAGAAAAACCCACTAATAAAGGATCCACTCACCCACACTTGCTAATGACAAAAAGAACGAGTCAAGTATGAGAATAGAAAAATGCCTTAGGCTTCATATATTTTGGTAGTGGCCCATGATTGTCATGGTCATTATAAATTCCAAAACAATGTGTTAAACTGTTCTTGGAATAAAAACAAAAATAATGAGGTCAAAGCTTAGAAAATATTAAAAATCATCTCTTCAAAGTCACATATGATATACAATAAAAGTGTGGGGTTTTTTGGTTGTGATTTTATGTCTAGTTCATTAGTTTCACATCTTCCTTATGTCACCAAAAATATGCCTGCATTCTATAAATATTATAACATACAATGTAAGCACTATAGTGTTTTAGAATGAATATGTAAATAACATATTATAGTTTAAACTTCATTAGTGATTATTAATTAAAATCTTGAGATCATTTGCTCTAATTCAGCCCTACACATAGTGGTGCATATCATATGCAATGTTTCTACTGAAGTGATGTGACAGCATTCTTTTCTAATGGCATTTAATAATCATGCCTTGAGTACATGTGTGAGCCAAAGAGACTGCAGACAGCTATTTCCCTCTTCCCCAACCTCCATCAGTAATTATCATTTTCAAAGCTGGAAGAAATAAGAACTAAAATAAATTTGCTGGTATTACTGTAATATCTATATGAAAGAAATAGAACTATCAAATTTCACCATTCCTTTACCTTACCTAATTGAAAAACTACAAGGCTGCAATCCACTGCTTATCTTCCTCAGAAGAAATTTCTCTGAATGTTGTTCATTTGACTTTTAAATAAGTTTGCATTGGTAATTATGAAAGACAGGTCTAGATAGTATCTGCTGATATCTCATCGAGGAGTTGAACCCAACTTGACAGCACCTAAGTATCTGTGCCACTTATTAAATTTTAAACTAGACTGTTAAGATTAAGAAGAAAGAGAAAGGGAGGAGTAGCTTACTTTGTCAGATTGCTAAGCAACAGACTGTTTTAAGTATTGGATAAATTGATATAATCATAAGTATAAACAAGTATGAGAAAGCAAAGCATGTCCATAGTAAACATTGTTATTTTTAGCCATGATTCTATAAAATACACCAGAAATATGCATGCATGCATGGAGAAGTGGGAGTATGCAAATTACTGTGGTTTCCCCCCCTAGTAATTGCTTTATTGCATTGTAAGATATGAAAATCACATTATTAAATACAGATAGTAGCTAGGCACAGTGGTTTAGATAAGTCAAACCTTTAAAGAGAAAAAAATGTATGTCAATGTTCAATATATCTAAAATGTAAATAAAGTTGCTTGAATTGTACAATTAAAACTAAGAACGGCATTGATAAACAATTCCATGCATTTATTTATTTTATAATATCGAAAACGTTCTGACCTTAATGCTTAATAATGTCTCCACTATGCTGTTATTTACTATTGTTTATAATTTTTTTTAAAAAGACAAAATAGTAGATATTTGATTTTCAACGTCCTCCTTCTTTATACTCTGTCAAATTTGCAGTATTTATAAATATTTAGATCCCCTTAGAAACTATAGTTTTTGTTTTTCAGACTCACATCTCCAGTATCAAAATTAAAGTTAATTCACACTTTCACTGCACTGCATGGATATGCTTTTGAAATCAGAGCCCTATATTATATACTAAAGAAAATTTCATGAGGTACAACTGTAGACACAAATGTTTACATCTAAATAGCACTCTAAATGACAATGCAAAAATTTCTGGAGTGCACTTCTCATCCTTGACATTGTTTCCCTGAAGCTCCCAAAATTGGCAGCCACTTTGGTTACTGGCACAGCTGGTGTAATTCAGAGCTCTAGACTGTACAAGGACTAGAATATACAACAGAATTGCTGGTCTGTTTGTATTAACAAAGGATTTATTGCAGGAACAGCCAGCTTTTGTGCTGGTTACCACTTATACATGATCATTGCACATCCCTTTATGTTGTTTTTAATTTAATAGTGAAATATAGAAATCTACAGCACCAACAAGAGAAAAAAAGTATTCCATGAAATAAAGAAAACCTAGATATATTATAGTAAATGAAGCTAAACTTTACAATAAAAAGAAACCAATAAATGCATGGAGAGGGAAAGAAAAGATCTGTAGAATTAATGCCTTAACCTTATCATCAATTATAGACCATACAGAAACATTTTGTGAATAGAATAGAATAGAATAGAATAGAATAGAATAGAATAGAATAGAATAGAATAGAATAGAATAGAATAGAATAGAATAGGAATAGAATAACAGAGTTGGAAGGGACCTTGGAGGTCTTCTAGTCTAACTCCCTGCTCAGGCAGAAAACCCTATACCAGGGGTCCCCAACCCCTGGTCCGTGGACCATTACCAGGCCGTGGCATGCCAGTAACCGATCCACACAAACAAGCAAAGCCCCATCCATGGGATACAGGCAGCACACAAAACCACGCTCCCTCCGGTCTGCGGAAAAACCTCTCTCCACGGAACCGGTCCCTGGTGCCCAAAAGGTTGGGGACCTCTGCCCTATACCAGTGGTGGCGAACCTATGGCATGTGTGCCAGAGGCGGCACTCAGAGCCCTCTGGGTGGGCACGTGTGCCGTTGCCCCAGCTCCGCCTCCCCCCCTGGGGCCCCTCACCAGCAGTCCCCCCGGAGGAGAGTCACCCCCAGGCGCAGCCCACACAGAGCAGCGCAGGCAAGCACATGGCAGCGGGGCAGCAGGGACAAGACTCCACCCTCGTGCCCTGTCACGTGCAGATGATGCTGTAGGGTGCAGGTGGAAGGTGTGGCCATGGTGCTGCAGGGCCACTGGGTGATCTGCAGCGGGCCATGGAGGCGGCGGGTGGCCCCGCAAGGCGGGACCAGGGGCAGAGCGGGCAGGGCACGGGGTGGGGCAGGGGCGGGACGGGCAGTTTTTGGGCACTCAGTCCCTAAAAGGTTCGCCATCACTGCCCTATACCATTTCAGACAAATGGTTGTCCAGTCTCTTCTTAAAAACTTCCAGTGTTGGAGCATTCACAACACTGGAGGCAAGTCATTCCACTGATTAATTGATCTAACTGTCAGGAAATTTATCCTTAGTTCTAAGTTGCTTTTCCCCTTGATTAGTTTCCATCCATTGCTTCTTGTCCTGCCCTCAGGTGTTTTGGAGAATAGCATGACTCCTTCTTCTTTGTGGCAACTCCTGAGATATTGGAACACTACTATCAGGTCACCCCTAGTCCTTCTCTTCATTAAACTAGACATACCCAATTCCAGCAACCATTCCTTATATGTTTTAGCCTCCAGTCCCCTAATCATCTTTGTTGCTCTTCTCTGTACTCTTTCTAGAGTCTCAACATCTTTTTTACATCGTGGTGACCAAAACTGGATGCAGTATTCCAAGTGTGGCCTTACCAAGGCATTGTAAAGTATCAACACTTCATGTGATCTTGATTCTATCCCTCTGTTAATGCAGCCTAGAACTGTGTTGGCTTTTTTGGCAGCTGCAGCACACTGCTGGCTCATATTTAAGTGATCCCACTAGATCTCATTTCATCTTCATTTTTAGAACAGAGGCTTTTCCAAACTCCATAATTATTTATTATACAAGTTTATATGGCTACCCAACCTACGCACAGGTGACTCCAGATAGCTTACAACATTAAAAAGTCCACAACATAAAAACTAATTAAAAACCCTCTCCTCCATGGCAGCAGCAACACAATCAAATCAACCCACTTGATCGGCTTCATCTTCATTCATGGTCCCCAGGTCCACTGACAAAAACACATCTTCAGGGCCTTTCAGAAAAGCAACAAGGTGGGGGCCAATCATACCACAGTTTATAACTGATATAATAGACATATTCTGGATTTATTCTTTAAAATCAGGGGTGTAAGTTCCTTTCCAGTTATATTCTTCCAAAGACCTTCATGAATTGACAAATTCCATGTTTTAGGAATATAGTTCAGCATTACATTAAGATTCTTATCTACAGTAGAATACAAAATTGTACTTATATATGTAATAATTTATAAAAACAGATGCGTATGTTAAAGAACTGTCACATATCTTTTCTTTTTGATAATTTTTTAAAATTTTATTTCTAAAGTTAAAATATAAACTTCAACAAACATAAATAAATAAAAGGGAAACAACAACAAGCAAAGCAAGAATTGTCACATATCTTTAACACCAATATAAAAATAAATAAAAATTAAAAAATCTAATGTCCATCCCTTTTTAAACTTTGAGCGGTCTAGTAAATATGAAATAATATCTTCTGGAGAAATATTTTCTGATGATTTTTTTCATTTTTAAACCATAAGATATATATTATATATTTATTAATATCTGGACCCAATGATATTCCAAAACTAGTCATTCCAATTCTTCATTCTACAATTCAGATATAACTAATACTAACTTTCATTTTTCTAATTCCTTATAATATTGAATTGTTAGTTCATGTTCAAGCATCAGAATTCTTAGGAATCTATAAGAGGCCGCTACAACATCCAAGATATACTATTAATTAATAAATGGTTCAGTTACATATATATTGCTGTGCAATTATAGGCAAGTCATTTTCAACACATAATATCAAGAAGTCTTTAAGACAACTGCTAGAAATCAAGCGATTTAAATTGCTGAATCCTTGTTAGCCCAATCACTCCAATCAAACATCATCCCCATTATTTTCCAATGAAGATATTCCTCAACATTAATTTCCCATGTGATTTAGGATGAAAAAGTAACCTCTTGCCCATTAATAACTAAACATGCCTGCACTCGAGAAGCTCAAAGATCTGTATGCACCATTTGACGATATGAAAAGAAAATAGAACTGCATTTTAGAATCAGTGCTGCTCAATATATAGGCTGCACTGTTCACCAAATTCTGAAATATTCTACCAATACAAATGAAATCAGTTAACATTTTTAACATTCAGAGCTATACCAATAGAAAACCAAATTATATTCCTCAGCTCTTTTGTTCTACTAGCAAGCAGAAATTGGGTAGGCTTAGAAAGCTTAGCACTGCAAAATTCAGTTTGATTTTTTAAACCCAAATACTCCTCCAAAGGATTACAATAGGATGTCCAGAAATCCTTTTACCACAGATCAAGGATAAAGGACTAATTTTCCACATATTTTTACATGGGAAGCTCTGGCAGGCAGAAAGCAAACTAACTTTGCCATTTTACCTTCTCGTTTTCTATGATTATTGGGGGGAAAACATATTTTGCAACGCACACCAGAGTAAAGCTGTAATTCCAAAAGGAATAAATGATCCTGCTGTAATTTCAAACTGTGTCTTTCAGGTATTGTCAAAAGTAATCCCAGCATACTTTAAAAGCTAGGCAAGTGAGAAAAACTCACTAGTGTTACAACCTTTTTCATGGTGTAATAGTCCTACAGTAATTCTGTGTTGACATTATAAGAACTTTATTTATTTGGTAAACATTGATTCTGGATATTTTCACACTATTTTTTCCTAGAATGTCCAGTCCCCTTGCTTTCTGCTATCTTACACTATTCAGCTAACTCAACATTCAGCCTATCGTTTCTAATGAATTAGTTTTTGTGAACTTATCTCTTAAGTTACTTTATCAATACAATATTGCCATGCAAAGATTTCATTTTTTTTTACTTACTGCCAAAGGCTTCTACCATTACTAGAATTTAACTATAGGAGCAGAAGTGTCTTCAGATGAATAGCAACACTTCAAAATAAGCTAAATAGCCATTCACTATCCATGGAGATCTCTCTCCAAAATAAGCTAAATAGCCATTCACTATCCATGGAGATCTCTCTCCCACTAAGTCTTACTTAGACAACCCGTGTCTTGCTGGGTCATCATTGCAGAGATATTTCCTTACCTAAACACAGAAAGAGAATGTTCATTGTTGGGCAAAAAATCAGTGGGAGTGGAGCAGCTTCCAACTTCCTGCCAGTCTTCATTGAATCCCCCTTAAGAAAGATGGTAGGGGGCATCAGAAGTCAGTCTTCCTTCCTTCCTTCCTTCCTTCCTTCCTTCCTTCCTTCCTTCCTTCCTTCCTTCCTTTCCTTCCCTCCCTCCCTCCCTCCCTCCCCCTTCCTGCCACAATTGATTTTAGACTCCTTGCTAGTTCCCCATTGACTATGAAAAATTGTCAGGGAACATTGGAAATGTCGATCACATGACAGCAGCTGGCCATTGTAATGTGGCTGTGCTGAAGAAGCCAGAGGTTTACCAAATTTCAGGATGGGATTTTGGATGCATTCTATAACTTAGTTCACCTTAGGTACCTTGGTTGAAAAACTGTTGCCCTGTGAGGCACTGTTTTACCAAATTGAAAGTTACAGAGAAACAGATATGAGCGTTTAAGTAGTATATACAGTAGATTCATTGTAGAAAACAATAGAAAAGTATTTCTCAAAGAATCTTAAAAAAAAATTAAAAAGCCAAGAATGGCACTGTGAAGACTAAGCATGGTCTGTTGTTCAGGATTAGTTGAAAAAGAAAAAAAATGAAATCCACAAAGAAAGTATGTATGCATAGAGAAAAATAGAAATTCAGATTTATGAGCCTCCTGAAAGCACCTGCTTGGCTGTTGTGTTATAAAAAAAATGGACCAGGTAAGTTTTGATCTGATCCAGAGAGCTCTTCCTTTGTTTTATTGTCAATATAAAATAAAGAGATGAGCCTACATTTGGATATAAGTGTTATCTAAGGTTAACAGATGAGAAGACAAGGTTGCCACTTAAATTGCAAGGTAAAATTGATGGATCATTCACTGTCTTTTCTGAATCAACAGTATTAGTAGATTATTCATTTACTCCCCAGTCACAGTGTATCAATTGTGCATTAGCCTATGTGATTTTATCATCAGGGGGGAAAAAGATTAGGAAACTCCAAAGAAAATAATGCACCAGACTACAAAGAAACAGCAGATCCGTGATATGAAATAGCAAACCATATGTCAGTTACTGTTTCATACAAGGGAATTTTTCCTGAGGCTTATCAGCAGTCATGTTACATAAGCTAGCTTTTGTTGACCATTCTGCTGAAGCCTTTGATAATACTTTATATTCCCCCTTTCCAAATTAAATCCTGAGACTACATCAGAGTTTACACAGAATCCTTAGAAATCCCTTTATTTTGAGGAACCATGGATTCTGTTTATACAATCTACAAAAACATTTATCCTTGACTCATCCTGCTAGGCCAACTGGCACTTGAAAAGATTCTCCCAACTATGGAAATGAAATTTCAGAATCATTGCCATTATCATTTGAAGGACTGATACTGCATCTCATTTTGTGTCCTTTTTTTAATGTTAGAGTCTAACACAGGGGTCCCCAATCCCTGGTCTGTGGACCAGTACCGGGCCGCGGCATGCCAGCAACCGGTCCGCACAAACAAAGCCCCATCCGCAGGATGCAGGCAGCACACAAAACCACACCCCCTTCGGTCCATGGAAAAACCTCTCTCCACAGAACCAGTCCCTGGTACCCAAAAGGTTGGGGACCTCTGCTCTAACAGGAATGAAAATATATGTATGTTTAAGGGGAAAACAATTCAGATAAACCGATGTGCTTCACTGTTTCAATTATGTTAACTCAGGAGGAAAATCATATCCTTCTCCCGGGAACCTGAATGTTCCTCTCACTTCAGAATAAGAAGCTGACCACTGTACTTAATGTAGAGAAAAGCAAAGTTTTACATTTAGGCAGCAAAAATCAAAGGTATAAGTACAGATTAGGCGAGACCCGGCTCAAAAACAGTAACTGTGAGAGGGACCTTGGAGTCCTAGTGGATGATCATTTGAATATGAGCCAGCAGTGTGCAGCAGCAGCCAAAAAAGCTGCTACAGGTAGTCCCCGAGTTGCAAGCGTTCCCTTAGCGAATGTTTGAAGTTACGCAATAAGCGCCCCCTAGTGCTTACGAGCAAATCCCAAAATTACAAAAGTTGCCACACCACGGCAGTCGTTCACCCTTTCGAGCAATGGCAGTGGCACTGCAACATTCACCCTGGTTATTCCCTCCCTACCCACACCTGCCCCAGCTCTCCCTAGGCACTAGGCCTTCAATACTCACCCTGCAAAGATCGAGATCTTTCACTTTCTTGGCTGCTCCAGGCCTTCGGTGCATTCGCAGAGAATGGAGGCCAAAGTAATGCAAGATCATGCAAGATCAGTGGCGCGAGATCTCACGCTACTTGATCTTGCGTGATCTCATGCAATCTGAGGCAGGGAGACGTTTCCGCATGCCTCCAGAGGCTGGATCCAGCCATCAGAAAAAGATGTTGAGACTTTGGAAAAAGTTCAGAGAAGAGCAACTAAAATGATCAAAGGCCCGGTGACTAAAACATATGAAGAACGGCTGCAGGACTTGGGTTGGCTAGTCTAAGGAAAAGAAGAAACAGGGGTGACACAATAGCAGTATTTCCAGTATTTGAAGGGTTTCCACAAAGAAGAGGATGTCAAATTATTCTCCAAAGCACCAGAGGGCAGGACAAGAAACAATGGTTGGAAACTGATCAAAGAGAGAAGCAACCTGAAATTAAGGAGAAAGTTCCTAACAGTGAGGACAATTAACCAGTGGAACAGTTTGCCTTCAAAAATCGTGGGCGCTCAATCACTGGAGGTTTTTAAGAAGAGACTGGACAGTCACTTGTCTGAGATGGTGTAGGTTCTTCTGCTTGAGTAGGGGGTTGGACTAGAACACCTCCAAGGTCCCTTCCAACTCTATTCTATTCTTTCTACTTTTGTAATGGACCTGTTGTTTCCAAGACCTACTTTCATGTAACAGTCCCAACTGATTTGCTCTCTTTTTCATCCTCTACAACTGCAGTCTTTAAAAGTGAGCCACAAAAAACTAATGCAGACAAAAGTTATGAGGGCTGCTTTCTTTTCATATCCAAGACTGAAATCAAAAGCATGTCCTTCTCAGCCAACACTCTTTTAACCCAGTTAATTCTAACTATTCTAAAAATATCTCTGCAGTTTTCACTTTCCATAGCTTCAAACCAAAGGAAAATGGGTCCCAGTCCACATAAACAAAGTGGCACTTCTTTTATGTGTGACTAATATTTGCTGTACATTCTAATTATCAACTAAATGCATTCCTTGCAAAAAACGGAGCTCATATAAAAAATGCCACGTATTTTTTACTCCAACCAATATTATTTTTTTTATAATACATTAACTTTGAGCCAGTTACTATTACTTTTCATTTTAATTTTATGGTGTGTTCTAAAAAAGATTTATTGCAGTGAGCTAGTAGTTTATAGCATGCAGGAAAAATTTTAAGCTTCACATATTCTTCTTTTATGCTACAATTGTCTGGATGCTACTCCTGTTTTTATCAATAGTTCATTACTTTTGCTTATTTTTCCAGAACAACTGCAAAACAGTTCAAAAATAAAACCATGTTTGCCTTCATTTGAAGAAACCTTTACTATTAAAGTGTAACCAGATTTTAGAAAGTACAGAGTACAGCTTTTTTTGTAATTTTTTATGAGATTTCTATAAAAAATGTACTTTCAACATAACTTCTGCATATGTCAGCCTCATTCTGCTACATTTATTTTACAGATATTTCACTTTGTATTATATCTTCAATTCTTTTGAATATATATTTTAAAGGTAAAAGTAATGAACTGCATTGAAAGTATTTTGCAAATCAAAGATTCATATAACTGCCAGACAAAAATATGATAAGCAATGGGTTGTCTTTGCTTATACAAGGGATATGGTATTTTCTATTTCATTTTAACAAAACAGCCCCAAACATTATATTAGTCTAGTGTTCCAAACCAGCCAAACTATTACCATCAATACAGAAGGCCTTCTTAAGGAATTGTGTATTCACATAAACACATTTGCCAAGCAAGCTTTTCTCTTGTTATTTCCAAAATATAAAATATATAGTATTTGTAATGGAATTATCAACAGTCTCACGATTTGGGAAAGTGTTGATGGGACTTTCAAGCAGGCATTTAGTAGGACAATGCTCTTTTCTCCCCAAGGCCCCTTAGGATTAGAGGCTTCTTCAAGAAATTATCCAGTAGCCTCTGGGCAATGCAACCAATAGTGGGAGCAGAAAGGCATTTGACTCCTACCCTCCAATCCCAGTTGCAGTGTTAATACACATATATATACAACATACACCTTTTATTGTTGTTGTTTGTGAAGAATGGGAAATAATTCTATTAAATCAGCTTGCAGGGTTGGTATAAGTTTTCTCTCTGGGTGAAATATTATGAAGGATTGGATCTTTCAGATTCTATATTATCTTCCCCACTATTCCTTCTCCTAATATTGGCATTCTAATGGTTTGCAAATGTTGAAAAAGGGGACTTATTGCATTTCTCCCTTCAAGGTGGGATCCCTTTCTCTGAACTTAGGCTGATTAACCCCTCCTCTGCAACAGTTCTGGAATGCCAAGGGCCATAAGGTTACAGTTTACATCAGTCTTTTTATAAAAATAAAAAAGTGGGAAATAAATAAATATATTTTCAGAACCACATTGTTTTAGTGATTTTAATGGGATGTTACTGTTGGTTTTGTATTTTTCTGACAATATTGTTTCTTTTTAATTTGAAACAGTCTTCCAAAAATTATTTATTAATCAAATGTTTATGGCCAACGTCTTAGTGTGAAAAGTGGCAGAAAAATGTTGTAACCAATAAATAATGAGAGCAGTATAAAGAATATAAAAGTAACGCTTTAGAGTCAACCAGGTACCAGAAGGATTACTTTTGTCCTGTCTCTTATGACTTTCAGAGAGCTGCATGACATCCTATCTATCAATTGTAAGCTGTTTGACAAACTAAAAAGAACATGTTAAAAGTCTTAGAAGGGGCCCAAATCAGTATTTTCAATGCCTGCAGCAAGCAGCCCTTGGTTTGGTGGTTCATAAATTGTGCAGACTTACTATATCACCAAGAAGGTAAAACCTTTAGTTCTTCCTATTGAAGGTGATACATGAAATGAAAATCCATATACCACTTTCCAATAAATGAATCTACTATACCTTACCAATTCGGATTTTCAGAGCTTTCTCTGAAGACTGATTCTTCATTTAGGGTAGCATACTCTGTCCATGTAAGACAGTGACTCTTCATAGACATCATTCTTTCTTGCATATTAAGCCACGACTCCTCTTGTAAGTAGACTTCTGATACTTTCAGGATACTAATCTGCCAGATGTAACATTTACAATGGTCAATAAATAGAGTGTGGGGAAAAAAGATCAGATTACGTACATTAGTAAATAATTTCATTCTTTTAAAATCATTAATAGTTATATTAAGGCTAATATCTATCAGTAACATGTAACTACAGACAAAACACTGACATCTGATAAACATGCAAGCTTTTATTGGTTATTTCCATTGCTTAGTAATTTGTTAAATGTTGCCAATTGCAACATTTTAAACCAAAGCATTAACTTAATGTGTGACATTTTATTTGTCTTTTAAGTCCACTTAAGTGTAACAAAAGAAAAGCATCAACTGTTTGTACACAAGACATAATTACTCAAAACATTTGGGTTTATTTTTCATTGTCTTTGGTACCTGTAAATTTTATGCTTTCCCATCTAGATGAAGCATGGAAAGAGTAAAAAGAAATGTGGTAAAACTGAATTATTATATTTTCAATATGTAAGATTAAAAAAGCATTTTACAAAGTTGCATGGTACATAGCAGAATATATATTACAAATATTGTAATTTAATTTGAAAGTTGAAGATACAAGAAGTTTAAAACAAGAATCGCCATCCTACTTTGATTCTAGAGCTAGATTCCCTATATTGTAAAAATGTTGCTTTGATTGTTCTACAAATCCACATTTGAGATAAGGACTTTCAACATTAGCTATCTCATCTCTAAGACACAAAGTCAGATTTTAAATGCTGTCAACTATAACTCCGAAAAGTTAAACTAATGAATTTTGAACAAAAGCGTAGTTTGCCTATATCACTTTTATAATGAATTTCAATAGACTGAACTTAGTTACCTTTCTTAAAATGTATGGAATTACATTTTGGCATGTTGCAATCCTTCTCCGATATATGACTCCTGTAGACAAGTCTGATAATAAAAGAACAAGTTTTCAGAGTTACAAACAAAATCAAACAATATCAGCAGGAAGTCTTGGAAGCCATAAAGGGATTTAGTTAATGTTTCCTGCTTTAGCACTCAAAGAATATTGCAGTATGTTAATCTAGTAAGAATTTTATGCCAACAACCCTGCCTAGTAGTGCTGGAACAACTGATTTAAATCTACCATTTTATGCTATGGTAATAACATAGCATAAAATACAATGCTAAATTCTAACTTTTTAGAACTTCCTGGAACTGCATTGAAATTGCAGTAAATTTTGGCAAATAGCAATCAGGGAGTTAATTTTGGAGGCATTTAAATTGCTAGTTACAAGCTTCAAGTATCTTCCCGGGTCAGCATTTCAGAGCAAAAACAGCTCATTCTTCTCACTCTGCATTCTGAAGTACTTCCTAAGAGCATAAACTACCTCTCTGCCATCTAGCAATGCCAATGTTTGAAGTCTAAAGCAATTTTCTTGGACAACAAACATTTATTTTTGCTCCGAACTGAATCAGTGACAAGAATAAAGCTCCTTTCTGAAAACTAAAGCACAGCCTCTTTCTCGAATTATAGGTATTGACCTACAACGCAAACGTGACGGGCTTCTAAAATCAATTTGCATTTTAATTTTTAATGATTCCTGATTAAGTCCATAAGCTTCAGAAGTATGTTATTTGATAACTTGGGTGGGCAAATAGCCTGGAGCAAGGCCATTTCTTGCTCTTGAGAAAAGGCAACTCTTTCTGAAACCTTATCTGAATATTTCTTCCCAGGAAACAGCATTCTGCAGTAAATTTTAAATAGACGTAGTGGCACTGTATATGGATTTCCCATTTGACATATTTACAAGGAGTCATATGCTAATTATTTCCAAAGGAAAAAAGTGTATTAAAATTGCATGCAATGGCGAATACAAATTTTAAATATTTTGAAAAATAACTTGGTATCCTTTCCGTCAGATTAGTTCCTTAATAAACAAACACGTAAGGCAACAGTTGGATACTAAGTTGGTGGAATGACCAATCTCGGTTCTACAGTTCCTCCCAGAAGTAGTAATTACTCATTTCCTGACTAGTATTTGTATTGTAGATGCAGATCCTTTTAATGTATTTTGTACTAGTAACTATATTGTAATGAGATCCTTTTTTCCTGCAGACACGACATTTCTACCTCTGTGACCCCAATCTGACAGCCACATTGGATAAGAAGGCAGCTCTTGGGGGGAGCGGGGAGAATTGGGGCAGTCATTGAGGGACAAGGAACAATAGCTGAATAAATCTGTGATTTTTAAAAAAAAACCTAAGAGCTTTTTAAAAAAAAGATGCTTGCAGAGTTTGAGTAATAGAAAAAGAAGACATAATTGATACACTTCACAGATGATGATTATTGCTAATTTATTCTGAACCACAGAAATGAATCACAGAACTAAGGAATGAATTATCCCTTTTGACAGCAACCAGAGATTGCCATGGGATTTACCTTTTATCCTAGAAAAATTGCTCATAGGAATTTTCTCACAATCCTGAACTTGCTTATATTTCTGCTCCAGCATTAATTTTCAGCAGGTATGCAGTAGTCATAAAAATATATGAAACTGATTGGGATGCTTATGCATAGCTGAACAAAATTATAGAGCTCCATTTTACTTACTGCTGCAAAATATCAAATACTACATTATAACTGCCAGGGACTAGCAATTAAATACTTTCTGCCAACTGAAGAGAAGACTTTTATATGTATGTTAATATTTTCCTTCTTATCAAGATGGGTTGGTAACACCTAGCAGTCCATCTCAAATCTGATCAGAAAGTAGTCTCAAGGAAAGAGGAGAGGTATTACAGGACAGAAAAATAAATAGAAAACTGGTGGTCCAGGCAGGTAGGCAATGAAAATTAAGAAGCTATGGATTAACAGGTTTTTATCTCTAAAGCTTCCAAGGACATGTCAGCTCAGTACAATGGAGGATAGGTAGAAACTGACAGAAAACTTGGTTTTCTTCTCACTCATCTGCACCTCAAGTCAATGTTTACCCAAATGGTAGGAAGGAAAAACTACAGAGCCAAAAAACAAAGGATTATGTCTATTCAGTTCTATTCCTCAGCCCTCTAAATAGGCTGAGTGAGGAACCTCAGCCAGCAGGGTTATTGGTGAGAGATGCCAAAATCTGCATTCCAGCACCATCTGAAAATCTACTGATGCTTCATCTCTGGTCTAAGTCATTTAACCAGTAAATCACATGTTGCAGGTGAAACAATTGTTGTCATATGTCCAGTGGTGGGATTCAAATATGTGAACAACCGTTCTCTGTTTGGATGCCGCTTACAGAAGTCCATTCTGGGTCTGGGCAACAAAAAATTAGCTACCGGTTCTGCCGAAGTGGTGCGAAACGGCTGAATCCCACCACTGCATATGTCTCTTATATTTTGAGACCAGGATCCATAAAAGGCTAAGGCACTAAATATGTCCACTCAGTATCTGGCATTTGAATGACTATCAAATGACAATTTTTTATGACATAGAAATCATTTTTAACCAAATATATGTGCCTCCCTTTCACATCATTTTCCCCTTAAAAATAGCCAGTTTTTCTTTGATATCCATAGCTTTAACAGCACTGCTGTATTACTTAGAACGTCAGCCACTCTTCTGCAACTTGTGAGCATTTTTGACCTCAAAAATTTTCCTAAATTGCTGGAACAGATTATTTCAAATGAAACAATTTAAACTCAAAAGAATGTAGGTGGTTCTCATTTAGTGATTACAATTGGGACTTTGCAAATTAAGCAAAGAGGTGACTAAATGAAACTACAACTGTACTTAGGATCTTTAGCTTTCCTTTCCTTTCCAGACCTGTGAAGGTCATAATTTCAAATAGTCATTAAATGAGGCAGTTGCTAATTGAGGATTACCTGTACACCCAACAGGACAAGGAATTTACTAATTAGTGAATTTTAGTAATTAGCTGGCAGTGCAATCCTATCCATGTTCACTCTAAAGAACCACAGAACTCAATGCAGCTTACTTTTGTTAAGTGAATACATCAGCCTTCCGAAGCAATGTTACTTCAAATGATGAGAGATGTGGGTTTTTTCCCCCCATAACAATGATTTCTCACCATACTGTCTGTCATCTCCTGGCCAAGGTTTAGCTTATTTCATTTCGAATTGAACCCAAGGTAGACCAATTTTCAATCACTTTCTCTCTTCCTTGCCCATAGAGGCTTAGCATCTTGTTATCCTGCTATTTATGTATGCATTTTTATAGCTTGTTCTCCTTCCATTCCTCTAGCAAGCAGAATGGTGTTTGTTTACAGCTTTAATACTATGCTGTCCCAGTTGCAACTATGCAGGGAGTTTTGAGTGCCAGTTTACTTCTTTGTCACCGAAGAGCTAAAACACACAAAACATTCAACAAATTGTTTGGCTCATCTAAGCCGGACAAAATGATTTCTTTTTCTCACAGAGTACTAGATACAAGTTAATAAATACCGTAAAACAAACTATGATTGGTTGACTTTGCATCCACACACACACACACACACACACACACACACATAACAGAAGAGTGATCAAGATATATTATTTTACCTAGAGTTTTACAATCGTATATGCTACTTTGGGATTTTTAAAGTTTATTTTTTTAAAGTTACATGACACACTTAGAAGTACCTTGCATGTATATTTGTAAAATTACCAAGAATAGATAAATGCATGGTTGATGAGGGATGATTATACCAAGCTTTTTCTTTTGGAAAAGAAGGTGAAAATATGTTTGTTAGATGCATGCAAAGGAGGTGGGCCCTGTAAATGAACACAAAGGACAAAGAACCATTAGCTAGCTAGGAAGCAGGAAGGACAAACATTGATTAACTTCGTCCAAAAACTCTAGACTACCAAAAACTATAGACACAGCATCATAAGGAACTGTACAGGGTAAAGACAAGCAAACATATTCTGATTAAAAATAAAGTCCGAAGGTTTGGGTGCTCTGGAAATCCTGAAAGTATTTTTCAATTGCCAGAATGGAATTTAGGAAAGCTAAGGCTCATAATGAACTAAAACTTGTAACAAAAGTCAAAGATAATAAAAACAAGTTTCCTTCAATATATAAAAAACAAGAAAAAAAGTCAAAGAAACAATTGGTCCACTAATGGAAGATGGAAAGGAAGTGATAGACAGTAAGGAGAAAGCACAGCTGCTTAATTCTTTCTTTGCATCTATCTTCATTCAAAAAAAAAAAATAGCCTAATCTACCAAAAACAGAACCATAAAAGACAGACTAGGAATTCAAATTAAAATAAGCAAGAAAATGGTAAGAGAATACCTGTCCACTCTAGACAAGTTCAAATCACCAGGATCTAATGCAGGGGTCTTCAAACTTGGCCCTATTATGACTTGTGGACTTCAACTCCCAGAATTCCTCAGCCAGGCATGCTATCTGAGGAATTCTGGGAGTTGAAGTCCACAAGTCATAAAAGGGCCAAGTTTGAAGACCCCTGATCTAATGGATTACATCTCAGAGTTCTGAAGAAGCTGGCAGAAGTGATCTCAGAATCATTGTACCATATCTTTCAAAGATCCCAGAGCACCGGGGAACTACCTGAGGATTGGAAAGAGCTGATGTGGTTCCTATCTTTAAAAAGGGGGGGAAACAGATCTAGGAAAGTATAGACCAATCATCCTGACATCAATACCTGGGAAGATCCTGGAAAAGATAATCAAGCAACAGATTTGCAAACACCTAGAAGCAAGCAAAGTTATAACAGAAGCCAACACGAGTTTGTCAAAAACAGATCATGCCAAACAAATCTTATTTAATTCTTTGGCAAAGTGACTAAATTAGTGGATCAGCAAAATGCTGTGGACATAGTATATTTGAGAACAATAAACCAGTGGAATGGCTTGACTTCAGAAGTTGTGGGTGCTCCATCACTGGAGGTTTTTAAGAAGATTGGATAGCCATTTGTGTGAACTGGTTATAAGGTCTCCTGCTTGAGCAGGGGATTGGATTAGAACAGGGCTTTTCAACCTGTGGTATGCGTACCACTTGTGGTACATTAATGAGTGGCAGGTGGTATGCAGCCCTGCCTAGCCAAGTGTAGTGGGGAAGGGAAAGAGCCAGCACAGGCAAGGACTTACAGTGAGAGAGTCCTCTGGAGCTGCAAAGGCCCCAGGCTCACTTCTGGCTCACCCTCCCCCATGAGAAAGGAGGAGGGGGCGGAGACTATAAAAGGAGGCAGTTTGGGAGGGAGAGGGAGAGAGAAAAAAAGCAGCAGCCTTGGGAGGAGGCAGAATCAGCTCTAGCTGCACCGAAGGGGAAGAAGGAGGAGGAGGGTGGGGGGAGAGGAGATCAAGCAGGCCGGGCGGCCATGAGCCAATCTACAACTGCTGTGGCAGCCACCTGTGCTGGCAGCAGCAAACAGGCAAGAAATGCAGTGGGGGAGGGGTCGCCCTCCACGAGGAATGAAAAGCAGCAATGGCTGGAGGTGAGGCATGGAGGGAGGAAGGGAGATGGAGAGTGGAAGGATTCTTATGTGCTTTTGTGACTGAAGTTCTGGGATTTATGCAATGTGGGCTTTGTGTTCTTAAGGAGTGTTTGGCAATTTCTATTTGGCTGATGGCTCGTTTTAGCTTCCATTGCTCTGCTGTTGTTAGCTGTAAGTTTTGCTGCAAGGGATTTTGAAGTATTTTTCTCCTGAATGGATTTTACTTATGAATGGAGCCATTTGGGGAGGCTGCCTTAGCCGGCAGCCAGTACTTACATTTTTTTTTCTTCCTTAAGTGCCGGCTGGGCTCCTTACTTTCCTTTCTAGCCAGTAGCTAATTCTTAAAGGGGAAGTGCCTTTTTAAGCTATTCACTCAGCAGCTTGTCTTTTCTGTCTCTGGAGGCCTTTCCTTGTTTGATCAATATATGGAAGAGGAAAAATAGGGGGGGGTTCAAATTCTTCCTTCAGAAGGAGATGGGAATGAGAAAAAGGGAGGCAGGGAAGGGAGGGAGGGAAGGAAGTCCCGCCTTAGCACTTGGCCACCAGCAGCTCTGCCATTGACTTTGCTTGTCAAAAGGTTGCAAAAGGGTATCACATGACCCTGGGACACTGTGACCATCATAAATATGAATCAGTTGCCAAGCATCCAAATATAAATCACATGACCCTGTTGCTGCAATGGTCATAAGTGTGAAAAATGGTCATAAGTCATTTCAGTGCAATTGCAACTTTGAACAGGTTTTTTTTTTGTCACCAAGTTTTTGACACCTTGCTAGGTGGTACTCGAATATTGCCATATCCTAAAAGTGGTACAATCGGTGAAAAGGTTGAAAAGCCCTGGATTAGAAGACCTCCAAGGTCCTTTCCAACTCTGTTAATTGCATCACTGAAAAAAATAGTTGTGCAAAAGACCACATGACTGATGATTATGCATGCTGCTAAAAGATCTAGGACAACTTATAGCACCATACTCATTCTCCAACCCAGCCTATTAACACAGACCATCCACCCAGAAAGCTACAGAAGTTTCATTTCCAAAATTAGGCCAGAGACCTAACTGGAACAGATGTAAATGACTATCATGTCAAAGTATCTTGTACATTTCTATGTAAAAATACCATGTCATTATTACAGTATGCATTGCCTCATAAATATTCTTAAACTAATTAAAGGCAATAAATTCAACAACACAAGATTCATTTTCTATAGAGTTCTATGTTTATTTCTATTAGTGGATGAAAATTAAATAGGCATTCTTGAATACTTCTGAATGTGTTCTCAGTTACATGAAATTAACTGGAACATTTTCCTGATCATTTTAAACAAAGAAGAAAGTAAATCTGTTTTACTTATTTTAATCTTTTGTATGTGGCTTTTCAAAACTGAGTTTTGCAGGGCAGTTGCATTAAAATTGCAATATAAAAATTACAATTAAGCTGAATTAAAATACACAATAAAAATTAAAACAGCCACCCAATTATTGAAAACATTTCAATGCAACATGTAAATTTAAAATTAACATGAATATATTAAAAGGTTGAGAGCATTAATACTTGGCGCCAAAAAGGCAGTAAAATCAGCACCAGAGTCATGGGGGCTGCTAAGGAAAAGGCTTCAGCCTGGTGACCATTTGTTGATGGCCAGCTTAGACCCAGAAGAATCTGAAATGAAGGAAGCTGCCTCAAGATGCTCAGGACAAATATTAGCCTTAAAGGAAGCCTAGCAACTAAGCACCCAAGGCTGACATGAATGAGGAACATTCCAGTCAGCTGGAAGCAGATGAGGGAGGATCGCACATCTCCTCCCAGCCCTAGAACATGCTGAACTGTGTGCAAGGAGAACAGATCAGTCTCACTCCTTCCATGGCAAGGGCATTTCTTGATGGCTTGATGGCACTCACGCAGGATCCATTTAAGAGCCATCATTGTTCGGCAATTCTGTTGAGAATAACTGCTCTGCTTGCTGAAACACTATGCATTTGCATCCCAGAGCCTGTTGCCTGAGACAACTCCATTTCTTGGAACGAGGATCTGCAGAGACGCATTTGGGTTTTTTTGGATTTCTGGACTATAACCTGTTTCTGCTCCCCACTTTGCACTCTGGCTATTCGGAGCTCATTGTAGGCAAACAGTCTGGGAATTTGAGGTTTTGCTGCTTTGTATTTGCCCAAAAGCTCTGCTTGTCACTGCCTAGATTTACTAAGTTCTAAGTAAAGCTTTTACTTCTCAAGTGTGTGTGTTTGTAGAGGTATATGTAGGGGTTTCTGAAGATCAGCTCGGGGCACAGGTAGAAACTTCTAGGAAGAGTCCATTGGAGTTGGGTGGCTTATAATTCAAATAAATAAACATTCTTCTGGAAACATGGTCTCATGCCCTAAAGGGCTTTATAGATTAATATTAGCACTTGAATGAGAATTGCCATGAACGGAGAGCCAAAGAAGCATAGAGAAAATTGACCTAATATTTTCACAATGCCCAATTCTAATCAGTATTCCTGCTGCTGTATTTTGGACTACTTGAAGTTTTCAGATCATTCACAAGGGCAGCTCCATATACAACATATTGCAGTAATTTAAACAATATTTTTTTAGAGCACAGATTACAGAATCAAGGCTAAGTATGGCAGAGCTGCACATTTTTAAAATGCTTACCTGTTTTCTCTTCTACTGTTTTTACAGCAATAACATTTTTCTCCATGGGACTGGGATACTAGAGAAAAATGCAAAGCGTAGACATCGGAAATTATTATACAATAGAAAAAAAATCCCCAAACTACATACCAAACCTATCAATTTTTAATTAATTAATTAACAATTAATCAGTGGAATGGCTTGCCTCCAGAGGTTGTGGGTGCTCCAACACTGGAGGTTTTTAAGAAGAGATTGGACAAAAACATTTGTGTGAACTGGTTATAAAATCTCCTGCTTTAGCAGGGGTTTGGACTGGAAGACTTCCAAGGTCCTTTCCAACTCTATTATTCTGTTAAACACTTTTTCTTTATTTCTCAACAGTTGGACAAGGAATCTTAATTTATGCCAATAAATTTGCTGTGACTGTTGATTAATTAAGAAATATGTATGCGAACCAAAATCAAGAAAAACACCAAAATGTTCTGACGCAGTTACAGTGGTGATAAGTGCACCACTGGGAGATTTGACCGAACAGATTGAGGATCGATTGTCATGGAGAAAATCTATCTATATGGTCACTAGGAGTTGAAAAGGACTCGATGGCACATATCAATCAATCAATCTGTTCTGAATTTTAACTGTTTCAAATTCAAAGAATCCCATTTTGAGTATGATATTGCTATTTGGGTTCATTTAGAGAGCATTTCTGAGCTCAAGGCTTCCAAAGTTGCCAAAATAAATCATTTCAAACAACACAATTTAAACTCAAAAGTTTACACACCACGCTACAATACTTTTATTAGTGAATTTTAGTAATTAGCTGCATGGCAGTGCAATCCATTATTCATATACGGTACAGGTAGGTCTCAACCTATGACGACAATTGAGCCCAAAATTTCTGTTGCTAAATGAGACATTTGTTAAATGAATTTTGCCTCATTTTACAATCTTTCATGCCACAGCTATTAAGTGAATCACTGCAGTTTTTAAATTAGTGATACCATTGTTAAGTGAATCTGGCTTCCCTATTGACTTTGCTTGTCAGAAGGTTGCAAAGGGGATCACATGACCCTCGGACACTGCAACCATCATAAATGTGAGTCAGTTGTCAAGCGTCTGAATTTTGATCACGTGACCATGGGGATGCTCAAACGATCGTTAAGTGTGAAAAATAGTCTTAAGTCTCTTTTTTCAGTGCTGTTGTTAACTCTGAACAATCACTAAATGAACTGTTGTAATTTGAGGACCAGCTCAGAAGAACCACATAGGTCAATAAGCCTTCCCAAGAAAATTTGGGTAGGGTGAGATAATGCGCTATATTAAGATGATATGAGAAGACTTGGTATGGATGCAGCAGAAATTTCTTGAACAATACCACACCCAAAAGAGCTTAAAAATAGATAAAGGGTGGAGCGTGCACACTTATCATTGCCCCTACTTTGCCTATCTACCATGTTCAGCTGTACAAATCTTTCCAAAGCGTGCTACACTTGGGGTTTCAAATCAAAGAGGCAGCTGTACTTGAATTCTAGCAAACAAAAGGGTAATTCTTTAGCCCTCTGTCTAAATATATGGAGGTTAGAGAAAACAGGAGGATGGATCCCCAAGGCCCTTCTTTTGCTCATTTTTAAATCCTTGTGTGTTTAGGTGAATGCTTTAAAACTGGAATATTTTGATCTTTTTTTTTATTCTGATCTATTCTCTGAAAATGCTGACCTGGGTTCCATCCTTGAAATTCTGCCCTAGCAATGCTAACACTTCAAATTACCATTATCATATCAGAAACCTAAGCCACATACTAAATTTCACACAGGACATTTTAAAATCTCTTTTTCTTTATGTCAGTAAAACAATGGTGTTAAGTATATGCCAAAACCTTTAGGGGAAACTTTGAAGTGTGCACCATTTTATTATTTAATAGGCTGAATTTTAATTTCAAAGAAGGTCAGCCTGTTTTAATTTTCAGTCAACTACATTATTTCATGAACTGGAATTTCCTTAGTGCACTTCGGTGAGAATTAGATCCAATATGGCTAATCTTCTAGTTCCCTTTTCTACTTTTTGGGAGACAAAGTTGTCTGCTAGGTTTGTCAGGAATCTGTTTGATCTTCCACTTGGTGCAGTTTGTCTCCCAGTTGATGTCAGTATAATTAAAGTCCTCCATTACTATTGTGATGTGCTTCCTACATACCTTAGTTAGCTGACTAGCAAAAAAGTTCATCTATTTCCTCTGTTTGGTTGGGTGGCCTATAGTATACACCAGACATGTCAAACTTGCGATGTCACATGACGTTTTGCCATTGCCGGCAATGCGGCAGTTTGACACCCCTGGTATACATCGATGGCAATGTCATTTTCCCCCTTTTATATTGACCCAAATGCATTCAAGACAGTTTTCATCATTGTTGTGCTCTATTTCTGTAGAGATGTAGTTATTTCTTATATAGAGAGCAACTCCACCTCCTCTTTTATTTGGTGTTTCTTTTGAATAATTTAAATCCCTCTAGCTGTATGTTCCATCCCACCACGTTTCCCTAATGACAACAATATCATATCTGCCCTCAATAACCTGAATTTCTAGTTCACCCTGTTTACTGTTCATATTCTATGCATTGGTGTATAGACGTTTGAGTCCTTTATGACTGACCCTGTGTTTACTTTCTACATAACCTGTGTGGTGCCTGAGTTCCCCTATTTTCTTACCACCTGTTTGGTTAATGCACTTTGTGTGGCACTCGCTATTAAAAGCTTGATTTTGCTTGACAGCAAGGTTGATATTCTTGTCCACACACACATCTATGTTACATGCACTGATAACCCTATAATTTTTAGATTGCCGGGGACAGGGATGTTCTGTATCAATTAACTCACTGTCCCTGTTTAGTTTAAATATTCCTCCAGAAAATCTGTGAATTTATTGTCAAGTAACTCAGTCCCTTTCTTTAATGGATGCAAACCATCTCTTTATATCATGGGGTAATATGTGTGGTTTAACATCTTTTCCCCATATTTCTGTATCTTGTGTGATTTATTCCTTCCTTTGGTCTAACTGCTGGGCTAGATGAGGGTGGGAATGCAAACTGACTAGCAGAGAACAAATCTTTCAAAAACTGTTGTTGCATAATATATGCAACAACATATTCTCCACATCTTACACATGCTCATGAGTTCAAACTGGTTTCATACCCCCAACTTCACTGAAGTGATAATTTAGAGTTAGAAATGTGCTTTCCTGCAAACAAATTAGCACTTGGGAAAGGATGTTAAAGATTTGATTGTGGACAGCTTGAAACTACAGAGCAGAGCTAATGAAAATGTGGAAGTGATTATTTAATTATGAGGGAAAGTGTTAAAATATATGTCAAAAGTATTAATTGATGTCAGTGTTGTTCTGGCTTCATATGAAAGTATGAATCCATAGGTTGCTGGCAGCTCATTACAGTGAATAGTGCTAATGAAAAGCCAAATATGGGAGAAAATCATACAACATTCTGAATGAAAGCAATCCAGCGGGGAAATATTTTTGGAGATGAATGGATGGATGGAAATAAGATGAGAATATAGTAAAAGTGATTGTGCCATTCAGAGAACTAAGAATAAAATAGAATAACGACAGGTACGTTTCAGGGGGGGGAATATATTTTGAATACATGGTTTAAATATAAGTATAGTCATATATACACATGGTAAAGAATTGAATATAAATCTTAAAAAAACGGATTTGTTCATGAGAAAATTGTTCATTGAAAAGAATTAGTGAAGGTTATAAAGTGAAGCAAAATCCTGATTGTGGGACAGATCATTATTCTGTAGTGTTAAGAGTGGAAAAGGAGGAGGAAGTAAAAAAAAAAAGAATGAAAGTAGAATGAAACTGCTGACAGGGAAAGTATGAGTTCTGAATGAAAAAGTGTTAGAAGATATATTAGAATGAACAGAAAGTAGATCTAAGAAAAATGTGAAAAACTGGAACAAAATAAAAAAATATATATTACCGAGTGCCATTCAAGGTATTCAGTCTAAACTAAGTGTGAAAAAGCATGGCTGCTGGACTGATGGAAGTGAAATTGTGATGGGTGGAAAAAAAAAACACATAAGATTGCTGCAAAATAATAATGAGAGAAAGGTATTGTGTACTGCAAGATGCACAGAAAGAAACAATAGTTGCAAAGCATGTTGTCAAAAAAAGCTAAAATTAAGAGAGAGAGAAAACGCAAACAATTCATTATTTTGATGAAATAAAAATTGTTTTGGAAGTGAGCAAAGAGGGCTGGAGTCCTGCAGAGTGGTTGGAAATAAAAACAAAAGTAATGAAATGATTTGTGATGAAATTTCAGTGAGAATGCTGGAAGGAGCCTTTTAAAAATCCACATGAGGATGATAGTTATGTAGTGTTACAAAGAGCAGAAGTAAAATAATTGTTGTAAAATTAATGTCCAAGGAAAAAAAAATGATGAAAAGGGTGTCATAAATGCTATGACAATGTTAAAAATAGTAATGCTGTAGCTGTAGGTAGTATAACCGTGCCCGAAATAGTGTTACTACTGTTAGTCTGTATTATATACTGACCTGTCTAAATCTTTATAGCATAATTATTTACAAAATAATACTTCCTAGATTTTTTTTAAAAAATACACAATAGAAGTGCTGACCCAGTCTCAGACATGATCCCTCAAGACAAAATGGCCTTGGGTCTATAAGCCAAATAATTTTAGCAAAGCACTTCCTTTGGCTCTGAAGAAGGCTGTAGTTACCCACTCAGATGTGATTTACAATCTCATGGGCCTCCTGAGCAACTGCTGGAGGAACAGGTAGCTCCTGTGACCAAGAGTATTTCTGCAATTACATCCTATGTATCATTTGCAGCGATTCCTGCTCAATCCTTTATGTCCTAGTCATCTCCCATTTGGATAACCATTAATGCATTCTAAATGGAGCTGCTTTTGAAAAGCATTCAGAAGCTGTCACAAAAACTGGCCGCCTGGACAGCAACAAGTTTCTGGATACTCTCACGTGACCAGGCCTACTGCATCAAGAGCAAAATTGTCTGCCACTTGGCTTCCAAGTGCAATGCAAGGTGCTGGTTTTCTGGTCCAAATTAAGGGCTGTCTTCTCCCCCAATCATCTGCCCATCCAAGCTGATCAAGCAGGGTCAATTCGCTCCTGGTAAATATCTGACAGGATCTTGGAAATGGGCATTATTTATTGCTGCCTTCACCTTGGAAAAAGCCCTATGGGGATGCAGTCTACCTTTCCCCCCTCTGGGTTGCTTGAGAGAAATGAAGATCTGGCTTTCACATTTGGGGAAGGCAATCTTTGAATGTTGGGATGCAGAAACAGACACATTGTGTTTTTTTGTCTTTTTTTTATTTCCTCATGATACTGTTGAGATTATTTTTGGTAAGTTTATTTTTATTGAGGGCTCTTTTCCTATGTTTCTGGTTGTTAGTTGCTCAGAGCCTTGGAAAGAGAAAAAGAGAGGGGGGGAGGGAGGGAATATTTCAGCACCATTTTTAAATAGATTCTTTGCCTGACATTTTGGAAGCTTGTTTCGACATTTTGGAAGCTTGTTTCCTCATTCTGCTATCTCTGCATAAAGTGGGAATATTCTTTATGGGAATATTCCAAAAATAGGTTATGACCAAATCCTTGCAGCTACCCAATTGAAATTTTTCAAGATGATTGTCTTCCAAAGAGTATAACATCCTTGCTATTTTCATCATTCGGCCAAAAAAATATTTTAAATAGAATAGTTGCACACAATACTTTTCCCTACCACAGCATATTGTCCATTTCTTTTCTAAATCTAATCTCCAATCAGTTAAAATTATGTTGCCTTTGAAATCTGAATTTAGATTTAATTATGTTACTTTTGAATCCCAAATTCAAGTCAGTTCATAATGATTCATACATGTCTAGTTACTATTCCTTCTCATCTTAACTATTCTTTTTTAAGTTAAATACTTTCTGAACTCAGAAATTAGTATAATGCAACTATTGTAATCAATGCATTTTAAAAAAATAAATAAAACGATATCTTACTTCAGTAAACTAATGCACACATGTACAAACATACCGGTAGATGGTAGAACACATTCAAGTAAATATATAGGGGGGGGAAACAAGGAACCAATCAAAATGGAACTATGAATGGTAAAACTACACTTAAGGTTGTAGCAATAAATGGAATATACCATAATCATAAAATTCAAATATATGTGTATATATTAGTAATCATAAATGCTATGAAAAGTAAATTTTCAGAATAAAATAGTAACTATAACATACATTTCTATCGGTATTGCAGGGAAGTTTCAACGGAAGAAGAGGGTGTTAAGCATTCCTTTATGGCAATTAAATCAGGCATTTCTATTCTGCTTATTTCTTTCAAATAGCAAGTTACAGTGTAATTACATAATCAATGAAACTCACAATCTATAAGATCCATTCATGCGAAACAAAAGTCATTTGCATAAATCTTCCACTAAACAGCAGATTCCATTACCGACGCATATTAAAACATAAGTAACTTAAATTTTGTATGCCATTCCAGAGAGATGAGTTAAGTGAGATATTTTAATTAGCAATTACAGTATATTGTAACTTTGACATAAACCAGATCTATGTCATGAAAAACCCAACTGCTTTCTATTACAGCTTATTACCTCAAATAATAGGTAAGAAAAATGAACAAAATTACATACAAGTCAAATTTCACAAGAAATGTACAAAGGAAATTTCTTCCAAAATCAGGTAGATTTTTACTTTGCATTGCACATTAATGTCCCTCTGTTATAAGATCTACGTCTTTATGCTGAGATAAGCTGAACAGGAAAACTGAACAGGAAAGTATACTGACTGGTCAAATGGAGAAATTCTCTATAGATTTAAGTGTAGAGGGTAATTTCATATTCCTAGCTTGACTCCTCAGTGAAAAAAAAATCTTCAAACAGTAAACAGAATCACAAGACAGATTTTATTCAAAAAGTTCAATGGAATAGAAAGTGAGATGCAACCTCTGTAAAACGTCCTAGAAATTTGTAAAAAAAAAAAAATCTTGACAGGAATTTATATGGCATTTATTAAGTTTATTAAGAACTTAAAATAATTAATGGCTTTTTCTCAGAACATGCTTAAACCCAGTCCCAAACTGAAAGAAAGGGAAGCAAAACAGACTAGAATTAAGTGATTCTCTTTGCCAGTCCATAAAAACACACCTCACACTCATTCTAATTTTCTCATATCAGAAAGCCAAAGAATATAAAATGAGCTTGGAAAACCAAAGTTGTGGGCAGGAGTAGGATTTTCCTGCATATACTGCACACATGGTGATTTGTATTTGGATTTCTTTTTTAATTTAAACTGCAACTTACCCTATTAAAACTACCCTGATCTACAGTTATTATCTTCAAGATTTTCTGGAAAACCTACACAATTGATGTAGTGCTCTTTAAACAACAGTGAAAAGGGGGAAATAATTGTTTTTTTGGCTCATGCCTTGCAGGTCCCATTGCCTCCCAGGTGCTCCAGGCAGTTGGATGTCTCTCTGAGATGGCGGAGTTGCGAATGGCAGCATATTATGGAATCAAAAGCTGTTGTTGAAACAAAAGGAGCCCTTTCACTTCTGAAAGGCTCATTTGATATCCACAGAAAACTACTTGCTTTAAAAGAGCATCTAAGTCACTTGATTACTTTTAAGGGGATGGTCTCATCCTGTTTGCCACTCATCTAAACCTGTCATC
This sequence comes from Azemiops feae, assembly GCA_023970755.1. Classification (NCBI taxonomy): domain Eukaryota; kingdom Metazoa; phylum Chordata; class Lepidosauria; order Squamata; family Viperidae; genus Azemiops; species Azemiops feae. The sequence continues at coordinate 271,840 of JALGBA010004197.1, forward strand.
TCAACTATTTTGAATGGTAAACATTTCAAGGCTGGGTTAGTTGTAGATTTCTGTAAAATGCAACACCACATTTATACAGGAAAAACAAAATGAAAGCAAGAAGGAACTTACATCTCCATTTGTCTAGTGTTACATACAATTAATGGTTTGACAATGTCATAACTGAATAAAAATATATATACACATTCATTATATATAAATATAAAACAGGAGATTAAAATGGAAAAGAAAACGGAAGAGGCATGTAGCATGATGGAATATTTCACTGTTGAAGAGATATTTGTTTTGAAGAGATGAAAATATAGATCAGCAGCCTTAATGGAAACCTTTATCAGTGCACAAGGTTAATATTTTCTAAATACACAAACTTCTTTAACTAGATCAGTGCCTTCAAAACAATTTAATGCCATCTTGTGGTCAACTGTGTAAATGAATTCAATAAATAAGAATCAGATCAGATTATTTTTATGCATATATGGAGATAGTGGGAATATTTGGCAGATCTGGGACATACAAATATCATAAACAAATAAAGCAGAGAAGAGAATTACATGATTTCCTGGCTTATCATAAGACTATTCAGATATTCAGAAGGATATTTTACCTGAAGGAAAGCACTCCTTCAAAGTAAACTGTTGAGTGCCACAGTATCCCTTTTAAACAACCATCATCCACAGTGCTTCATTTCAGGTGACAAAAGTGACTTTTGTCAAAAGCAAGTAACAATCAAGGCACTGCCCCAGTTCAATGCTTTGTGCAGGTGGAATATGCTTTCATGAGAGATTAGATTAGATTAGATTAATTAGATTAGATTAGATTAGATTAGATTAGATTAATTAGATTAATTAGATCAGATCAGATCAGATCAGATTAGATTGAGAGAGAGAGAGAGAGGGAGAGGGAGAGAGAGATGGATGTACTCGACTCACAAACCATTTTTAATGACTGTTCAAAGTTATGACAGCATTGAAAAAGACCCAGATTTTGGGCAGATTCTGTAAGTTAGCCATTTGAGGTAACTTGGTTTAAATGTTTTGCCCATTTTGCCCAGTTAAAGTCATCGTTTCATAGATATTTGCTTACCAGATTCCTCAATGCCTTCAACAATGGCAGAGCTTCTAAAGCACTGGGAGAGTTCTTAAAAATTCAGGGAGGTTTTTCCGTGGACCGAAGGGGACGTGGTTTTGTGTGCTGCCTGCATCCTGTGGATGAGGTTTTCCTTGTTTGTGCAGACCGGTTGCTGGCATGCCACAACTGGTCCACGGACCAGGGGTTGGGGACCCCTGAGTTAGGAGACTAAAATGAGATACTGGAGAGCAGATGATGGACTTTTCAAAAAATGAAAAATATGACCAAAACTAACAACAATGAATTGAACAATGCCTAAAAGGAAGATAGAGGAATTAATAAGACACACATGGCAAAATTACATTAAATCACTGGATGTGATTCTATTGTGTGTGTTAGAGTATGAAACAGTAAGAAGATTGTATTTTAAAATGAATGTAATTCAAAATAAAGTGTGCAGTGAGATTACACTGTTAGAAACACCTGTAGATATCTATTTTCTTACAATAAAAATCAAACAATAGAAACTAAAGAGAGTTCACATGTATAGGGCTACCTGTGAAGTTGAATTAAATTGCAGAGTTCCATAAAATTGAAGGTGCCTTGTTGCTTAAAAATTACCTATTCTTTTATTCAACTTGAATAGAATAGAAATAGCTTTGAACTAGGTCATTTGATCTTAGTATGATGAGTAGATATCAGTCAGGGAAGTAGTAATTATTTCTTTTACTTCAGTTTCATTTCTAAAAATTCACAGCTAGAGGGCAATAAAGTCAGCATATTATGCAATCTATATAATTAAACAACTTGTGCATCCCTATTCATATAAAGACAAAGGAAAACAAGAATGTCCAATATCAGAAATTCACACATTAGGAAGAAATGAATGTCACTCTTTAAAAATGTCCCTTTTAAAACTGTAATCCGAAGCACAATAAATGCAAAAAGGAAGTGCACTTTTCTAAAGATGCTTTTCAGTTCAAAAAATTGTTAGAACTTACTTATACGTCTATATACAATATCTGGTTATGCTGAATATATTGGAGTTTCCAGACACAATGTTTTCAAGTCTTCTCAAACAGAATTATGTTCAGATGACTATGACTACAGCTCTTCACCCAAACATGAACATTGGTTATCCTCTCCTTAGTTTTTCCATCAATATGAAAAATCCAAGGATTTAATTATTTATGTACTGCCCATCTCACTCTGCAGTTTATAAATTTAAGGAAAAAGGCAGAAGCACAGCACACATCATGACTAGCTAAAAGGACAGTGAAAACATACAATTCCAGAAGCCAATTTTAACTAAAAGTCTAATGATAAACTCAACTCAAGCATTATGAAAAGTACTTAAAATGACATTCAATAAGGGATGCACTACATAGTTTCAATACTGTTGTACGTTTTAATTTCTGCTCCAGTCATCAGTGCCTACTGTGAGCTTGACCAGCTGTCTGCAAGGAATATAAATCCTTCCATTCCCCACTATCCAGTCAGAGCTGAAGAAGCTTCTTGGATGAGAAGCGAAATGTCTTCAAAGAAAGAAAAACAAGAAAATCCAGTTGCCTCCTGAAAAAGCACCGTTGGGACTTAACAAATAGGGATATAATTCTCCAGAAAAAGAGAAAGAAAAAATACCTGGGTTCCATGTAGGGAAGAATTTCTCTATCTGAATCTTCCTCAATCTGGTTTAACAGTTTTTAATTTACCATGTTCTAAAAGACTCAAAACATTACACAGCAACTTTCTGTAAGCCATATCTGGCCACTGCATGTGGACAAATCAGGACAAACTCCAAAATAAATTTAATATGCAGGATTAGCATTTGTCCTCTTTCGTGAACTAACATTTTCTAGAGTTATTGCTTACAGCTTACCTAATAACCAAGGCCACAAATGGATTTTAACAGTTCTCTAATTTTCCATCACTGCAATCTAACCTGGAACATTGGGCCAATTTAGGTTTTTGTGTTTTGTAAATTTAACTATTGTTAATCAATGTTTTGTGGGCCTCTCCCTTAAATAAAATTTAGGAAAGTAAATCCCTGCAAAATATAGAAAACTAGTATAATGCTAATCTTACCCGAATTAAAATCGATATCATCTGGCTTCTGTCTAATTTCAAATTTTTGATTTTGACTTTTAAAATTAATTATTCCTCCCATTTTTGAGAGATAGTCTTCTCTAAATTAGTTCGCCTATGTTGGGGTCTATGGCTGGATGAGAATGCAGTAACAATGGAAACTATTCTATGTACATCATTTTAATATGGTTGTAGCCAATAGTCTGACATGCATGAGCAACACAGCGTTTATGCACCAGTTTTGATTTAAACAGTTCGAATGCGATAAAATAATCGGATAATGCGAATTATCCAAGGCAGAAAAGTGTATAAAGAACGAAGCACAGAGCCACTTGGTAATGCAAAACACGCATAAAACAATGAGCAACCCTCCACCAGGAATCGCTGAGGAAGAAAAAAGCACCCAAACTCACACAAAAGTTCGCGAGCACTTTCTTTCCGCCGCCCCCCCCCCCAAACCCTCAAAGGCAAAGAAGCAACAAGGCTGACCGCATTTTATGCGATAGCTGACAGGGAAGCAGAGAGCCGCGGCCCAAACAGGTAGAAACAGAAAAAGGCGGCGGATACACTCGACGAGGACGTTTACAGCCGGTTTCGCCGCAGTCAAAGGCAAGCACGCCAAGGAAAGCCGAGCTGCGCACACAAGGGCTTTGGAGCAAACCGACTTAAAAACAAATGAGAAGGACGTTTGACTGCGCCGCCGCCATTTTTCCCAACCCCAACAGCTGAGCTGTATATAATATACTTTCGGGCGGGCGACGGCTCTGAGCGGCTTTTCTTTCGAGTGCAACGCAAAAGCAGCATCCCCCCGCCCCCCAGCGATTCGGCAGCGGAGGTGCCGCTGCAAGCGTCGGGCCTTTTATGAGCAGGGCAAGTAACGGAGACGGGGAACCGGGGACTTGGCCGCGCTCGCGCCAAACTGCAGAGAACCAGGGCTTGGGGAGGAGCGCACCGTCGCGCTCCCCGCTTTACCTTGCGGAGATAGCTGGCCACCACTTGCTCGAAAGGATATTTATAAACTCTCTGGGTCTCCACGGTCACCCCCATGCTGGGCGCGGAGCCACCACGGGCCCCTTCCTGCGAACTCGGGCGGCGTTGGCAGACCAGCCGCCTAGCTAAGGGCCCCTTTCCTGCGCCAGGCTCCAGCCCTCCCCTGCTGAACTACGTATAAAACTTTTATGACGGGCTGTGGCATTGCTTGCAGAACAACACCGTCCTAGGTCACAATGTAAACCCAGGGCCAAACCGCGGAGGGGAAAAAGGGGAGTAGGTCAGAGCTCGCTCGACAAGGGAGTACCGGAACGCCCTTTCCAAAAGCGGCGCGTTCTCTCGGCGCCCCGAAAGGTGCTCGGACTTTGCCGGCCGCGGCCTCAAAAAAGGAGGCGAGGGCGGCGCGGATTATTATCCGGCACGCGGTGCTAAACCGCACTCTCAACTCCCGTGTCTTTTGTTAACGTAGAAATGCTGCCTTTAGAGAAAAAAGGATTGATGGAACGCTCTACATGAAAGAGCCCGCTCAGAATCCAATTAAGGCAGCGGCTTTTCCCACGTGCCTCTCGCCACACCTTCTCCTGGTCCTCCTCCCCTCTCTCCGAATACGGGTCAAAGTTTGCGCGGCTACTTCTGGGCTTTCAACTAAAAGAGGCGATTCCCTCCGGGTTAGTCCCTCAAGTTTAAGTGCTGTAAAAGGAAACGGGTCGTTGCAGATAGCCCTAGTAGCATCATCATCGTGGGGAAACCACGACGGGCAGCAGCACATTCCTTTCCAGAGAGGTCAGGCATTCGGAGTGGTCGAACGACCCACATTCGAAGGTGATTCGGCGCGTACAGGCGCTCGAGCTACGCCTGCTGGCAACTCTGTACAGAAGTATTTCGTGGACTCGCGCGGGTCCTGCTGCTCGGTTCCCAGAGCAGGGATTTCACGGAGGTGCCGGCAGATGCTATGTGGGCGGCACAGGCTCCGAATAATATTTTCTGCATCGAATCCGGATGAAGTAATTTCAGATGATCAGCTAAATCTTCCGGGAAGATTTACTTATTATAAGTATTTTGTGGTTGTAAATTACCACACACTATTTAAAAAAAAAAAAAAATTATCTTAGGCAACAGTAGAGTCTAGCATAGATCTGAATGTCTGGTTTTTGTTTTTTTAAATCCTGGTGTCAAATTAGCCCAAGAATTGATATTAAACCATTTTCCTGTTGCCCCTAACGCCCCGCCAATACCTGGGTGGTTATTTGCTTCCAAACAGTGTTGAAGTTCAGTTTGCCTGTACCAGCTGGGAAGCCCTTATTTGAAATGAAATATATATGAAATAAAAATGCTTAGTTATAGATTATAAAACAAGTGGCACGGCATGCAGCCTTCTGGTAATTGTGCTACTGAATGTTGGAAGCAAACCACCAAGAAAAAAGTGCAATTTCTCTTTTCTGATGGGAATTGTGCATAAACTGATCCAACCCAGATACACCCCAAATCCTATTAATACCATTCTAACTCATTTTGGTACAGGCCCTGCCCTTCCTACAAATCTTAATAGATCAGAAGTAACATCACATAAATACAACACTGAAATATTTAACACTGCTATTCTGAAGTAAATATGATTGAGCGTGCAAAGTTTTACAGAAGTGGAGAAAATTGACATCAAAGGGGGTTGGTACAGTAAAGAACAGTTGCCTACAACAAGAGATACTAACAATTACCACAAGGATCCATAACCTCAGGACAACTGCCAAGAAGGTCCCTTTCCACATCTTTGCACATCTTGGAGTCACTTTGGATACTGACTTATAACTACAATTGATTGTTATAGGGTGAAACTTTCAGACATCAACCCATTCAACAGTTTATTCTGGGAAAATTAGAGCAATGAGTATGTAAACAACTTTTTAGAGAAACGGGTATAATGCTGCAAGATTACACTGCAAAAATTTGAACAACCACTGGGTGGCACAAAGGGTTGTTTTTCCTATATGTTTACTGCCACCTAGTGGTTTTCCATCTCACATTTGGAAGTCCTAAACAAGAGGATTAGAAAGCTAGTATTAAAAAGCCAACATACCGTATGTGCTATGTCTTCCTAACTACCAGTAAGAGTAGTTTCTATATTATCAGGCACTGAATTCAGCTGTGGAATTAATGAATCCTAGTAGAGAAGAAAAAAAATTGCAGTGCCCCAAACCTTTCTGTGAATGGAAATTTGGCAGTTTTAGCAATCCATATCTTACTGCGTGGATAAATATGTATTGGCTTCAAAGCACCACAGCCATTACTAATCACTCCTATTTTATTTATAATACTTTTGTAGTGGCCTTTTTTATTTAGCAAAAGCTATCCCTAGGTAATTTGTAAGCAAAAGTCTTGTTGCACAAAACTTTAAAAAAAACCCACTGTAATAAGAAATATTAATAGGAGTGAAAATTAATTTAGTTAAAAGAAAATTGGAGAATTCAGTCACACACATTTAAAAAGTCAAGTAGGGAGTCATGCTTTCATCTCAGCAAGTCGTTGCTCAAGGAACAAATCAACTCAAGAAAATCTTGTGTCACTTGTACTCATCAACATCATTGATCTTATTGGAAGCATGTAAGCAGAGCTGATTTTTAGAGACAAGACAGCCATCAAAAGCTTCCATTAACAATGTTCAGAGATAAATATTGTTGCTTTTGTAGTCCAACTGCACACAAGGGGAAGATATTAGTAGGCTCGGGGGAGTCATAAGATCTTCAGGGAAATTACAGAGAAAACAAAGATTTAAGGAGGCAATTCCTTCCTCACCAGGAAACCAACCTGGTGAAGATTCATCATGTTCAGTGACCTTAGAATGATGAATGTCTACTACATGTGTGGAGGGAGAAAATTAAGAAACCGAGAGAACCGGAAAGATGTATCCCCAAAGAGAGATACCAGGTTATTACCCTCAAAAGTTGCATACCATATTCAAACTTGTACTCAATTAGAGGCTATTTGAAATGTTTGAGAATTTAGCTTAGTCTCCATTGAAGCAGTGTTATCCTGGTTCTGCTTTCACTGTTCATTTCTAACACCTTGGTTAATAGAGATTACATATTTTCAGTGTAATTATAGCACTTGGACTGACACTATATGTAATATAAAAAGGTAAAGGTTTGCCCTGTCCAATTGTGACCAACTCAAAAGGGTGTGTGTGCTCATCTCCGTTTCTTAGTTCAGGGGGCCAACATTGTCCAAAGACATTTCTGTGGTCATGTGGCCAGCATGACTATATGCTGAGGCACACAGAACATTGTTATCTTCCCACTAAAGTGGCACCTATTTATCTATTCACATTTGCATGCTTTCACATTACTAGGTTGGCAGGAACGAGAGCTTATCCCATCACACAATGCCTGAGTCTTGAACCCCGGGCTGTCTGACAAGCTCACATCTTTAATATTTGAGTCATCACACCCTCCATATGTGATATAGAGGCACTCAATTTAGGCATATTTAGATTTTAAAAAATGGCTGCAGTCTTAACTGAAGTATTGGAAAACTAAATAGGGTACTGGTCCATTTCCCAAACTGGCATCAGGGTACTACAAGTGATAGGCTGTAGATCCCATTGATGCTCCAACCAATCCTGGAGGCCACTGATACCCCCCAAGAGAAAAGGGATAGAGAGAGACAGAGGTGGCCACTGAGAGAAGCTAAAATTATGTGATTGGAATCACTCTTTTTACATAAATGCAGTGCTTTTTTTGTAAAAAAAAAAAAAATGCCGGAACTCACACACATCATACAACCTGCCTTGCCTATCCTACAAGGTTCCATCCAAAAAAGGTGCCGGAACTCCGTTCTGGGTGTTCTATGAGAAAAAAAAGCCCTGCATACATGTCATACAACACATGTACAAAAGGGATGGTCGCTTTGAATAACTGCAGCTGTCATCACAACCCTGTAGAAGCCCCTACAGAGGGGTCCTTGCCTCCTTATATTATTCTGATATTTTTGGCAAATAAGATTCCACGGGGAAACTACATTTTTGTATATAGCACTTCAGTCCTTCTCTGCCTTTTGTTTATGTTGCTGGAACAGCTGGAACTGAAAGATAGGAATAACACTTTACTAGGTACTTAACATTCCAATCAAGCATTTCCCTTTATGTTAAATTGCTGATGTAATTACAGTGTACAAAGATAGGTTGAAACAATTTATTCGTATTTTATATATACAAATAATAAAGGGACATGTGCACTTCCCTGTCTTGATGTACATTTTTGATTAACATAATTTATTTTTTAATTTTGCAACTATTTGAAATAAATGAGATAATGAAATGATAAGATAATAAAAGGGAAGTTATAAATCATCCAAATAAATAACATTATTTGTTATTAAAGCAATGTCTTTTTTTACTTTACCCTGCAACAAATTGTTAGTTTATAAGATAAAAGAAAAAGTTAAAAACTGGCTATGGCTTTTAAATAAGGTAGACAAATAGTAAATATAGAAAATGCAAAGAATTTTTAGTCATATTCACACAGCTTGTACATTAATTATTTTTGTCATAAATGACATTCACCACACCACATAGAATAGAATAGAATAGAATAGAATAGAATAGAATAGAATAGAATAGAATAGAAAGGGACCTTGGAGGTCTTCTAGTCCAGCCCCTTGCTCGAGCAGGAGAACCTATACCATTTCAGACAAGTGATTGTCTAGTCTCTTCTTTAAAATCTCCAATGATTTCTGATAAATACATTCAACAAGGAAATTTTCAAATAATATATGAGTAATATATGGAAGAATACAATTATAGAAAGGAATCTGATTGACAGCAAATAACATTATCTCTGAATGAGAAATTAGTTAGGAACACCCAAATGTAGTGTATAAATGGGAATCCATGAATGAACATATTTCTTTGGAGAGAAAAAAATTGCATTGTTCTTGAATATGTATGCTGAAAAATCCCATGTAAACATATGGAGGCCATGTTAATGCCTTTGTGCTTCTATCAACCTTTAGAATCACAGCAACCTGGTAACAATACTGATAATTTTGAAATTTTCTTGCTATTACATCTAAACAATTCCATTATACCATTATTGATTAATACTATATGCTTCATAATCCTATTTGAATGGTTAGAATACTGTATGATCGATACATACATACTTTTTTCTGAGACTCAGAGTACATGTAACAGTAATAAATCTGTGTCTTCAAAAGCAAAATCTGCCTTTAGAATCAGGCTGCTTGGGAGTTCATGGCCGCCAAGATAACATGGACCTGATCCAATTTATAAAGGGTCCAGTTCACAACAGAGATCACGTTTTTTTCTCAGGACAGTGGTATCAGGATCTTTGAGTTGGGGGATGTTAATATCAGTCCCTTCCCATGGACAGATTAGTCTGGAGTTCTCTGTACCCCACCATCACTACCACACATACACTGTAGTGAGGTAAATCCCATGATCCCATTTCATCAGCCCACCCCACCCCACCCCCCAAAAAAGCTCCAATGCACAGTTCAGTCAACGCTTGTATCATGCCTTGGAATGAGAATACAAGTACTCTAGATCAGAGAGATCATGCCTGTGCAAACACTCTGCATTTGTGGATCCCATAGGGTCTCCTGGTTTCATAGTCATTAGATTGTTGGCCTAATAATTTGAGTCTCCATGTTTGGCTTAGTATATTTGTCATGGGTTCAGGCTGATCTTCTTCTTCCGGTTTCAGCTGATTTAAATAAAAAGTCATATTCAATGTTGTAGTTGTTGTTTGGCCGTCTGGGTTATCTAAATTCTCAATGTACTGTGTATGTAAGTCTTCAGTACCTTCTGTCTTAGTGTTGCTTTCTTCATTTTCTGTTGCTGTTAGAATTGCAGATTTTTTTTAGATGAAATCAAGGGTTGGATATCAGGGTTCTGAGTAGGTTGTAGCTGGTATTCTTTAAAGTCCACTTTAGTATTAATTCCTTCTTCTTCTGTTGCCTTTTGAGTTGTAAGTTCATCAGTTGAAGTCTGGGCTGCATTTTGTAGCTTTAAAGTGGCGCCATTATCTTTCAGTCTGGAATTGGGAGCCCAGGTATCCAAAAATCTGCCTTTAGAATCAGGCTGCTTGGGAGTTCATGGCCACCAAGATAACATGGACCTGATCCAATTTATAAAGGGTCCAGTTCACAACAGAGATCACGTTTTTTTCTCAGGACAGTGGTATCAGGATCTTTGAGTTGGGGGATGTTAATATCAGTCCCTTCCCATGGACAGATTAGTCTGGAGTTCTCTGTACCCCACCATCACTACCACACATACACTGTAGTGAGGTAAATCCCATGATCCCATTTCATCAGCCCACCCCACCCCACCCCCCAAAAAAGCTCCAATGCACAGTTCAGTCAACGCTTGTATCATGCCTTGGAATGAGAATACAAGTACTCTAGATCAGAGAGATCATGCCTGTGCAAACACTCTGCATTTGTGGATCCCATAGGGTCTCCTGGTTTACCAATGAATTTGGGGAAATGAAGTGACACATGGGATGCCTAGAGTTCCACTGGAGAAAGAAGAGGCCAATCAGATGCAGCAAGAGCCTATTATTGGTTCATAGATAAATTAAATTGCATATAACTCATACTTTAAATGTAAGTAGTGGCTTGTATACTTTGAATGAGACTGTAGGTTTAAGGGGCGATATGAAATTATACATATGCATATACATATACATATACATATACCGTGTTTCCCTAAAAATAAGACCAGTTCTTATATTAAGTTTTGCTCCAAAAGATGCATTAGGGCTTATTTTTCGGTTAGATCTTATTTTCAGGGAAATACTGTACTAAATGCGTCCATCTGGCTGACAATTTTTTTAAAAACAAATTTTATTAATTTTCCAATTTTAGGAAGCTCCATGTGTTAAGGAAGCAACATGGTGATTGGGTAATCCATAGTCCAATAACAAGCTCTTTCATACATATGTCAGGTTACATCATCAAAAATTTCCTCTCTGTTTCCCTTAAGTTATTATATCACATTCAAATTAATACATTGCTAGTTATAACTCAATCAGTTGAAACATTTATCAATATCTTTCGACTTATACGCCTCCGTATCCTGTTTTTAACTTTTATCTAATTTCAGTTACAGTATTCCAGTTAGCTTAATGTCCATAGCATTTAGGTTTCGGATAGCCCACGGTTCCCTTAGTTCATTACAAAATAGTTATCATATCTAAAATACACTTATTATTTATTCAGATAAATTCTTACTTTATTTCACAATCATATTCTACTTCTCATCCTAATATCATCACTTACTAATAAAATAACCTTTATCATCTGAATCCATCTTCTATATTATAATTCTAAACTGTTATTCTAGTAACTAATTTTTATTTCCCTTATAGATCTAAATCCTAAACATTAAATCAATGTCTTTTAAAATCTCCTTAGCCCGTTAGGTGAAATTTTAGGCTCTTCCATTAAAGGTCACATTAAAAAAAACCATTTTTTAAGTCTAACTCTGGCTTTCCTTTTGTGCCAGACAGGCTTCCATAGCAATGCCTTTAAATCCTCGGGTGGATCTCCCTTCATTCCTGCATATGTCATTTGAATCAAGGGAGACCATCCAGTTATCAACTTTTCAAGGAAGCTAGTCCCTTCATAGTCATTAGATTGTTGGCCTAATAATTTGAGTCTCCATGTTTGGCTTAGTATATTTGTCATGGGTTCAGGCTGATCTTCTTCTTCCGGTTTCAGCTGATTTAAATAAAAAGTCATATTCAATGTTGTAGTTGTTGTTTGGCCGTCTGGGTTATCTAAATTCTCAATGTACTGTGTATGTAAGTCTTCAGTACCTTCTGTCTTAGTGTTGCTTTCTTCATTTTCTGTTGCTGTTAGAATTGCAGATTTTTTTTAGATGAAATCAAGGGTTGGATATCAGGGTTCTGAGTAGGTTGTAGCTGGTATTCTTTAAAGTCCACTTTAGTATTAATTCCTTCTTCTTCTGTTGCCTTTTGAGTTGTAAGTTCATCAGTTGAAGTCTGGGCTGCATTTTGTAGCTTTAAAGTGGCGCCATTATCTTTCAGTCTGGAATTGGGAGCCCAGGTATCCAAAAATTACAAGTCCAAATATTTAGTCGTTTAGTTTAGTTGTTCTTTTTTTTCCCTTAGCTTTATATTTCCAGAGTAGGCAGAAGCCGGAGAATTAAGGGGGGGGGAAGAATTTCCAAAGGCTTTTACAGGAAAGTAGTTGGGAAGCAAGAAAGGTAAGGTAAGGTAAGGTCTCACCCAATTCCTCCTCATTGCTTTCATCGTGCTTAGTAGTGCTTTTGGCTTTTGGCTGGAATGGCTTAGTGATCGGCCATGTTAATGGCCTATCTTTTTTTTGTCAATCCAAAGGAGCTGCCTCGGATCAAACGGAAGGGCTGCCGCCCTTCCGCGATCTATCGAGGGTCCTCCTCAGCGGTAGTCACCCCTCCAGGGCGACTTTTGACCCTTTCCAGGGTCTTCCGATGGAGGGAAACTGGACGGCGAAGAGAGCGCTCTCTGCGAACGTCCGCAAGAGCCGCGATCACAAACCGGAAGCCCATCTAGCTGACAATTTTAACTGGGGCTTACTTTTGGGGTAGGGCTTATATTACAAGTGTCCTGAAAAATCATGCTAGGGCTTATTTTCTGGTTGGGTCTTGTTTGTGTGTGTGTGTGTGTGTGTGTGTGTGTGTAATAACCCAAAATTAAAGAAATAAGCAGAAAATATCAAACCCTCTTCCTGAAGTAACTTTCTTATATTGCTGGCCATGTTTTCTACTGCCCTAGTCTATTCAACCTTTAGCACAATATCTCAATAATTTACTTGTCATTCTTTTCTACACAAATTTTCAATACAGTATAGTTTTTCTTTGTAAATTTTCCAAAGGTAGCCTTTACTGTCCCCACCCTAACCCACCCCCCAAATTACCCCTTTTACATAGGCAACTTTAATAAATAAAGAATCATAAATAAAGATGTCATTTTTGACTAGAGAAAGGGATATGTTAACAGATTCCACCTAAGTGCTTCCAAAGTGCTCTTTTAAATGGGGTCCATTTAAAAGACTTTTTTATGGATTCCCACAGAAATTCATGGAAGATTGTTTTTATATCCTTAGTAGTAAGGGAAGCTGATATATTTAAACAATTCAAAAGCAAAATATAACTAGAGGGTAAAGTCAAGGAATTTTCAAGAAAAATCCTTCCTTTTACATATATTCCCTGTGTTCATTAACATTCAAAGCAGTTTCTCTGTTGTTGTTTTTTAAAGCCAAAAATGGCTTATTGTGATTATATATTTAAAGATCAGTTGGATTTATCTGAATGAGACACATACTGGCACATCCAAGCTGGTCTTAGTTGCACAATAGTATTAAAGTGAATAATTCAGCTATTTAAAAAAAAACCATGTAATGTATATATCACAACTCTAAATTACCTACTTTTGCAACTTCAGGAGATGAAATGTATAAGGAATCTTTTAGTTCACATCAAGTCTTTAGATCTTGTATTCTAGCAAAGCCAGAATAGAAAATAAAGTGAAACTTATGGCATAAAAAAGACAAGAAAACCCCAACCCACATTTGCTTATTTATGTGCTGGGCTGTACAGCAATTTGTATTTGAAGAGGAAAGGATAATTTGGAAAGTAAGTGAGCACACATACCCCTTGTCTCCAACTTTGTAAAGAAGCTTATGTTGCAGCAGTGAGATTCAAGGAGGTGCCAACAGGTGCTTCATGTACATCACTGCTCTGAATTACCTTTTCCCTTTCAAATCCAAATCATTGTGCAGTCCTACTTATTAGGAATAGTTCTGGTGCTCCCCACAGTAACATGTTAAATATTTAACACTGCTTCTTCGTCTGAACTAATCAGAACTCATGTTTTAGAAATTACAAGGGGGAATTCTTTTTTAAAGAACACAAGTGCCATTTGTTAACAGCAAATCCTGGGAGAGGCGAAGCTTCCCATTAACATCAATTATAGTTTCCCTCTGAAGAAAGGGATAAACATATTTTTCCCAAGTGTTCTAGTATGTTGACTGTTGTTATCTTCCCCTTTTCGGCCAGTAATGTATAGAAATAAGTGCTGCCTAAAACAAATTACAGAAGTAAAATGATTCTCTACATAAAGTACATTAAATAAAATCCATTTGAAATGATACAGACTTGAAAGAAAAGGGATGAACCAATGGAGGAATAAATGTACAACTAATTGCAAAATAGGTTGCAAAGTGAAATTGCTCATGAAAGTTAAATATAGCAAGATATTTAGTCAGTCAGCTAAAAGTGTAAAATAGCATGTGACAACTTATTTTATGCACTAGGAATCTTCTGATAGAAGCCATACCTAAACTTGGATTTAAATAAAGCTTCTATATCTGCAATGCAAAGTTTTGTACAATCTCTGGAATGCAGTCAAGAATTAGAATTTTTTTTAAAATCCCTTATAGTGCTAGTCTGGATTTTTTCAGATAATTTTAAGAATGGATACATTTTTTTTTCTTTCATCTAGTCATATCCAATTCTCAGAGACTACCTGGACAAGTCCCTGCACTGTTCTTGGCAAAGTTTTTTATTCCCAGAAGTGGTTTGCCATTGCTTCCTTACCAAGGCTTAGATGAAGTGACTGACCCAAAATCACCCAGCTGCTTTGTGCCATAGGCAGGACTAGAACTCACAGTCTCCTGGTTTCCATCTTGATGCCTTAACCACTACACCAAACTGGGTCTCATTTCCATTTTAGCAAGCCCCAAAACAATAACTTTTGTTTTGCCAAAGGATGCAAGAAATTATAAATACTTAAGGAATCCTGGAAACTGTAATTTACAAATAGTTTGGATTACCTCAAAAGCTTCCAGATGGCTAGTTTCCTGAAAGGTAGACATGCAGCTTTTTTTAAAAAAAATACAGGTAGTTCCCAACTTACGACAACAATTCAACCCAAAATTTATGTTGCTAAGTAAGACATTTGTTAAGTGTGAATTTTTTTGCCACATTTGTTAAGTGAATCGCTACAGTTGTTAAGTTAGTAATACGGTTGTTAAGTGAATCTAATTTCCCCCTTGACTTGGCTTGTCAGAAGGTCACAAAAGGAAATCACTGGAACACCAACTGTCATAAATGTGAGTCAGTTGTCAAGCATCAGAATGTAAATCACATGACCATGGGGGTGTAAAAAATGGTCACAAGCCACTTTTTTCAGTGCTGTTGTAACTTTGAAGAGTCGCTAAGTGAACTGTTGTAAGTTGAGGACTACCTGAACTTACTTATTTGTTTTTATTAGATTTATTAAGGTTGCCTGATTCCAAAAATACATTTTAACCCATTATCACCATCGGAGGAAGCGTTAATTAAGAAAATACTGGACCGTGCGGAAATGGATAGACTCACATTGAGAATCGAAGAAAAAGAAGATACAGAATACTTTCAAACATGGAACTTATTTTATCAATGGTTGGAAAAATGAGATAGAGAGTAAGAACTTAACTTTTATGACCAAGGCAACACGTTGTTCATTAAGCACTAATGAATTGTAATGACAGAAAATTAATAAAATACTTTTAAAAAAACAGAACCATTATTTATGACGCTTGTTTTCTTCTCATGTTTTGGTACTCATGGTTGTACCAAAACAAGAGTTCCATTTTGTTCTTCTGTTACGCTGAAGTCTGAACTGGATCCGTTCTTTTAAAAATTAAGACAATAGGAACCTAGAACATGAGCTGGGCCAAAGCTAGGTCTTTTTATGTAACATTTATATTACTGTAAGAGTGCGGCTTGACTTTCACTCACTGGGATCAGGAAAAGCTGTCTTGAAACATGTGGCAGCTCTTTTAATTCAGTGGAAAGCCTGGCAATCGATAAGACTCTCTTTAACAACCAGGTCATAAAAAGATAGCTTCCTAGCTAAAGAAGATGGACGGGCATAGACTATTTGATGGGGTCTGTTCTATTCAAAAGAAAGCAAGTCAAGAAAAATTAAGGAACAGATAAGAGTCACTAAACACAAATCCGGCAGGGCTGCTGCCCGTTTTCATTACAGGCAGGGCATCGTAGAGCTCTGTATGACTCTTTAAACCGATTAGCCAACATTGAAAATTTGCTTCCGTGACACACAGCACAGGGAGCAGAGCCCGATCCTTTGCACTGTGAGCAGCTGTTCTCCTCATCGCCTTCCTGAAAGGCAAAGGCTTGATTAAACATTTTTTTTATTCCTTCATACCGGTTCACGCAGTCCTTTATCGAAAAGAAAAAACAAGTGACAGGAAAAGTTCTCCCAAGATATGGCTTGAATAGCCTACTTTTCTGCTGATTTGATTTAATAATTTTGGCAATTATTCCTCGCCCCATTTTTTTCCCCTTGGCAAAATGAGCAGATTACAAGATTTGCATGGTTTTCGTTCCAGACTTTTAAATACTATTCAAACATAGTTTGGATTTTGCTGCTGGAAGTAGGGAAGAGAGACATCTTGCAGCCTTTTGTTGCGGCCAGTTGTTTCAATTTTTCAGCATTTAAAAAAATAAAACAACTGATGAATAAAGAACAATCAACCCATGGAATAACTTGCCCTCTGAGGTTGTGGGATGCTCCATCACTGGGGGCTTTCAAAAAGAGACTGGACAATCATTTATCTGAAATGGTATAGGGCAGGGGTAGGCAACCTTGGCTCTTTTATGACTCGTGGACTTCAACTTCCAGAATTCCTGAGTCAGCTATGCTGACTCAGGAATTCTGGGAGTTGAAGTCCACGAGTCATAAAAGAGCCAAGGTTGCCTACCCCTGGTATAGGGTCTCCTGCTTGAGCAGGGGGTTGGACTAAAAGACCTCCAAGATCCCTTCCAACTCTATTATTTTATATTCTAAGTTCATTCCTAGAGTCCCTGCTGCATCTATTTCTACGTTGAAGGATGGCAGAAGGATTATGATACAGAAGATGGAGTGGATTTATTCTCTGTTTCCCTAGAGGGCAGGTCCAGAACCAATGGATTAAAAGTCCAAGGAAAGAGGTTCACACTGTATATCAGGCAGAACTTCCTGAATATTTGAGGGACAGATTACCATAATGGTCTTATGAGTTTTCCTTCCCTGGGAATTCTTCAAACAAAGGATAGATCAACAGATCTAGATGACCTCTAAGGTCCTTTCCAAAGCCATGATACATTTATTTACTTATGTCATTTACCTTCTATCTCAATCCTCCTAGACTTTCATGGTTTAGAGATATCAGGTGTCTCCGTCTGATACCAATAGCTTCATCAGTAGGCATATTAAACAATTGTTCAGAATTCCACTTTGGCAGAAGATGTGTATGTATAGCCTTATGAAAGAAATTAAGCTAGAGTACATGTCATTAAAGGACAAGAAAAAAGATAATTGTATTTTGATCCATGGTTGAAAATTAGGGCTATTATGTCTAGGTTGCAAAAATCAGATTAGATTAGATGATAGTCAAGAATTAGTTTTCTTTATCTCTTTGCCACCAGCAGGAGTCTGTCTAGATTTTGTCCTTGTAGCCTTCCTACACATGATGGAAACCTTATATTTAAGGCTTATCACCCTAATAATGATAGAAGGGCTTGTTTATTACAAGCCATCCCCGATGACTTATTCAGAATGTTTTCTAATGCTTGACATTGTTGTTGTTGTTGTTGTTGTTGTTTGCTTATTGATAGTCTAATCAAACCTTCCAAAAATGTAGATTTTGTCAACATCTCCATTCTTTACCTCAGCCTCAACAATGTTCATAAAAGATTGACAACATCATTATGCAATCCGGAACAAAGGGAATGGCACTATTTATTTGCAATGATTTCAGTGATTAAAATACTGGCAAATTGTTGTATCTTGTGGAAGTCCAGCAGTCTAATTTTCAAATTCTCATGGGAGTCTTATTTCTTTACTTTTATCCTGCCTTTATTATTATTTTTAATTAACTCAAGGCAGCAGGCTACCTAATAGTCTTTCCTACTACTACTTTCCCCACAACAACAATCCTGTGAGGTGAGTTGGGCTGAGAGGAAGTGACTGGCCCAAAGTCACCCAGCCACCTTTCATGTCTAAGATAGCACTAGAACTCACAGTCTCCTGGTTTCCAATTTCATGCCTTAACCATTAGACAACATCTCACAGGAGAAATTTGCCATATTCTTGTAATATAAGACTGGATGATTTCATAATATTTGGACCATGTTTAATTTTTAATTAATTATCCATGTGGGATTCCTCATGTCCATCTAGAGCACGGTATCAAACTCAATCGTGTCACGTGACATATCGTGACATATCGTGACTTTTTTTGCCTGTACGGAGCCGGGGTGGGTGTGTCCTGGGCATGACGCATCCGGCCCACAGGCCGCCAGTTTGACACCCCTGATGTAGAGGAATCAGAAATGCCTTGTTGTCAACCCCTGGGATGGATAACCTGACTTCACTCCAGTGAATGCATAAAGTTAGAAGAAAACAAGAAACCATTTCCTGCAAGAGAACAATTCCTCTCTTCCTGATACTTGGAGAAGAAAGATTGAAAAAGAGACAAACAAGAGAGCACATACTATATGCTTCCCAATGAATGAGACCTCTTATATACTTGTCCCAAAAGGTACTAGTATTTGTGTGTTTTTGTGCAAATACAAACAGTATTTTTTGTGTGTGCTCGTGTATGGCTTTAGAAACAGATCTATTGAGACTTTGTTCTGCCAAACAGCGAGAACACTGAATGATTTGACAAGGGCATGCCTTGCCAAGAGCTTCAGCAATACCATTCTTGGAAAAGTTATAGCTCTGGATTCTCTGTTCTTAGCATTGGCTATGTTCAGGTATTTCAAAATGTTTTGGTTGTAGTTACAAAACAGGTGACATCAATGATAAACATGGCAAACTAGTTTATACATCATATGAGGTGTTATCTTCATGTTTATTCATTCTGGTGAATTAACTTAGAGATAATTATGGAGTGATAATGGGGTGAGTTCCTTTGACCTAGAATTCTTATCTCTGCTAGCAAAAGTGTCATCAACATTCTGTATGCCCTAAAAGCTCTTAGCTCCTCTTTAATTATATAAATTTTATTTCATTGTAATTTGTGAGTATGTAGACCCGCTTTTTTTCTAACTTCTCTTTTGCTTCCAAATGTCTAGGTACCAAATTTTTTAACAAGTAATGTTGATGGAGTCACACCTGAGATTCTGGCCATATCCAGGAGAATCCTGAACCAAAGAAAATGAAATCAATTATCTTACCCAAACATGTTGGTTGTGGCCTGACTCAGTTTCATCACCGTTTATGTTTCCATTGCTTTGATTGCTGCTACTTCCTCCTCCTCCTTCAGAGTGCACGAAGGAGCAATCATCAACACCTTTGTTTTGCATGATTCTTTGTATTAGCTCTTTCTTGCTCAGGGGTGTCCGGATTATTTTTAGATTGCTGGTATAAATGATAATCTTCCCAAAATCTAAAATGCGGGGATGCTGAAATGGAATGGTATATGTAGATGTTTAAATTTTTAGAAGACGGATGGTCTTTTTAATGAGCTCCAGTCCATACTTAGTAATGAGCAGATTATATATTTGCAAAAGCTCCAACATGTCCAGCCTACCAGACTTCTCCCCAAGTTGAAAAAAAAGCCTGACCTCCTCAAATGGGAGTAAAGAAAGATGGAAATTGGCTCAGTCAGAAAGCCTTACTAAAGTTCATCCTTTCTCATTGCACAAAGAAAGTTATCTGGATCATTTATGGATTACATTTCCAAATCAGCTGAATAATAGCAATAGCCCTTAGACTTATATACCACTTCACAGTGCTTTACAGCCCTCTCTAAGCGGTTTACAGAGTCAGCATATTGCCCCCAACAATCTGGGTCCTCATTTTACTGACCTCGGAAGGATGGAAGGCTGAGTCAACCTTGAGCTGCTCAGAATCGAACTCCTGGAGTGAGAAGTGAGTTAGCCTTCAGTACTGCATTCTAACCACTGCGCCACCATGCAGTGGCAAGTCTTCTCATTGCTGTACTACTTAATTGACTGATATATATTAAGGAAGGAAGGAAGGAAGGAAGGAAGGAAGGAAGGAAGGAAGGAAGGAAGGAAGGAAGGAAGGAAGGAAGGAAGGAAGGGAGGGGAGGGAGGGAGGGAGGGAGGTATGAGAGAGACAGGTAGAAGGAAAGGTGACCCCATATCTTCACACTGTGGGTTCACCCATTCCTACTTTGGACTCTGGCATCTAACCAATTCCTAACCATCACTGGTTACTGATATGCAACCCCAACAAGTTCACAATGAGAAATGTCTACTTCAGGCTGAAAAACAGTTCTCCGTTGTTATCTAAGTCCTACATGGATGTCGGTTTTGGCAATAAGAAATGTGATTGAATAAAATGCTTTGTAAATCATTGCATTCTCATTTCTATTCCTTCAGAGTTCATTGTCGGCTTCTATACTTTTATTATTTCAGCAGGTTTACTCAGCAGTTGGATTTTAGTGTAGCACTTTCTGTTTCTGTTTCTTGTAATAAAAGTGCTTGCAAATGGCATCCAGAGCTGGGTTTAATTTTTTAAGGCACTATATACTAGTTCCAATTGTTCTATTTCTAATTTTAAATTAATTGCTACCACCACTACTGAACAGTTACCCATCTTCCATAATTTCAGAACTAGAATGAAGAATCCCAGTCAATAGCGATGAAATCCAGTCTCTTTTAAGAGCTTATGATCATTTCATTTTTGCGTTCTCAGAATAAAACAGAAGGTTTTGAACCACCACATATAGCCAGTAGATCCATTTTGATCTGAAGCATTACAAGTTTCAAAAATGAATAGACACTGAAATACTATAGTGAAATATACAAACATTTGATTTGACAGAATTATCAGAATCAAACTCTAGAAACCTGTTTGGATATTACTTAGCCTACTAAATTCCAAATCTTATCATTGTAAATCATCCATACATCTTCAAAGAATTGTCAGTTCAGCAGTACGAATATGAGGTTAGGGCGTTAGGCTATTTATCCATTTGTAACCATATTATCTCTTTCAGAGAAGCAGAGAAAATAGATCTGGCTTTACTGGTAGTTCTCTGGAGGGTTGCAGTGGAGTGACAAAGTTTTCTTTCAACTAATCATTTACCTATAGAAGCAATAAAATCCTTGCCAGCCTACCTCTTTCATCTAAACTATTCTACAGAAATGAAAAAAGGAGGGGTGAAGAGAAACCAGAAGTTGATTTATATAATGTAAGACTTTGAACACTATACAGCTCTAGCATTCAAAAACTGATTATTTTTATTTTTATATTTCCACCAAGCTCTGATAGGTCTTATGTTTCTTATAAAAAAAGGAGAACAGGCTAATAAAACACATCCTACTAGTTTGAAATAAGACCATACATGGTGTACTTTGACAATCAACAGCTCTCCAGAACCCAAGCAAAGGTCTTCAATTTACATTGCTTTTATTTTCATCCTTTACGCTCGCAATATAAAAATGAAGTATGTGATCTTTGGCTTGTGAAGCATAAATTCCCTCACAGAGATATGGAGCTTCCCCATAACATAATCTATTTTCTGCTTGGACTTCCAAATTTGTGCTGGTTTAAAACAATCTATAAAGTTAGCTAGAATATATAACTACTACTACATTTGTGTCAGGATCATCAAAGTTGACAGGATTGAACGGTGGCATCATTGTTGCCCAGGGGATGCCCAGATGGGGGCTCCTTTCATGTCCCTGTTAAGTTGCCCACCAAAGTGGTTCCCATCTCTCTATTTGTAGTCACCCGCTTTCAAACTGCTGGGTCAGCAGGAGCTGGAGCATGTGACGGGAGCTCACCCCGTTCCACAGCAGTAACCGGGTCTCAAATGCGAACCTGCCAAGCATCCTAACCTCAGGAGCCACCACGCTCCTATGAATATGTAAAGAACGTATAACTGAAGCAAAAGATTAATATTTCATTCAAATAACGTCTTACTAAACACGACTAAACATTACTTACTAATACTTTACTAAATTAATGTTTTATTAAATTTTACTAAATATTACTTACTACAACATTACTTACATTATGACCATCAGTCTTGTAATCATTTAGAAGGGAAGAGCTACTTGTGAGGGTGTATTTGTTCCCTTCTCTGAATACACTGATCCTCTGGGCATTCAGTTTAGCTGATGGACAAAAGCTGTGTTCTGGGTTTTCTCTAATCTCCAATAAATTGTCTCGGGGTTCAGAATTCCAGGACTGACAACTATGAGAGCAGTCTTCTGCTGGGACTTCAAGCTCTTGTCCATCTTCATACACTTGTTTTAAGACTCGACCACTGTAGGCTGAGGAAATTTTGAATCTTACTTTTCGGGATCTTGTATCGTGCTTCTGGTTGAATTTCTTCTGGGACTCATCCATAGAGGTTAGTTTTTCACAGAAATTCCCAGGAATTTGTCCAGCAGGGATAGCTTCTAAGGCATCTAAATGAACAAACAGAGAGAGAAAAATAAACAAATAAATAAATAAAAAGAGCTAGGCAATATATAATTCAAAAGCTCTATGGGCCCTCTCACATTACGGCTTAAAAGGACACCTCGAGATTAAACATTGATAGAGTACCACACAAAGAAATTGTTGCTGCAAGGAAACAAAAAGGGGACCGGGGGCCTAGGCCTATATATATATATATGTTGTAACTTTGTATTGTATTTTAAAGGATAACATTTAAAGAGGATTTATAGCTAAAGCAAAAGGAAATACACATGCAGGTGGGCACACATTTTATGTACCTACCACACTTTCAGCTTATATTTAATGGCTAAATTGTGCACCGCTTCTAAAATGAATTAAAATAGCAGATAGCAATGTGCTAAAGAAGAAGAATCAACACTAAACAATTCATTGCTACAAATAATTCTCTTCAGTTTTACCCAAGGAGTAATTAAGCCCCCTTAGATGTAACAGAATCAAATCCTAAGTGACTATGGACTGCATTATAGCTGTATATAGGGGGAGCAATAGTAATTTAATTTATAGTTCTACCTCAATTTTTTTCCATGAATCTCCAAGTGGCAGCTGACAGTGGGGAAAAAAAGGTAGCTTTTCCTGAGAGCCAGGATTAAAAGATGGGAGTGCTGCCGTAATTGGTTCTCTGAGCTGGCTTTACTCAACTCATCTCTTTCTCAATAGTGAAAAGCACAGAGTAGGTGGAGCTTCATGAAGCTAGCATCCGGAGGTTCTTCCACAGGGAGAACTTTGAATGCCTGCTTCCAATATCTATCTTAATGCATCCCCTAATTATGGGCCCTGATAATGGCAAGCAATAGGAAAACAGAGCTATATTCGAAGGCAGTAGCTCTTTGAGTGAATTCATCCACTCCCTCCAGAGTAGGGCTGACCTAAGATAATTTTTCTCTCTGAAGCAAAGGACACGTTGACACATTCTTCCATTCCATGTACAAAAGGTGGATGGCCTGGAAGCCAAATGCATCATTCTGAGGGCAATAGCCTAGCTTTGGGATGCTGTACCATCAATCCTTGCCAGCTGAGATAGCTTCCATTTTCTGCCTGCCAATAGAGCCATTGCTCAAATGGACACAGTTCTGTGGGCCTATTCCACTAATCTTTAGGATGATAGAGTTTTCCCCCCTCTTGTCTGTAAAAGATTAGATTTTCACATGCATAAAACAAGTGTTCTGCCGTTTTTAATTATTTACACTCAACAAGCAGCAGTTCCATAAGTGTAACAACCCACCCTCAAATCTATGTTTCTATTTTAGGACATTTTTATATAACCTCTTTCACTCACTGGCAAATGCTCTAGTTTCCTGCCTTTTTAATGCGACACCTACACATGGATGAATAAGAATCCCATGTTTCCATTTCAAGCCATAATCTTGAAGAGAATAATATTCCTCACCCTTATCTTTTTGGAAATATTCCAGGGTGGTGTTGGAAATAATAAGTAGGTCAAGACTCCTCCTAAAATATATTATTTCTGCCTCAACTTTCAGTCAAGAACCCCTAAATTAGTTTCCAAAATTTTGGAAATTGTTCATAAGGATCAGTATGATGTAATCCTTTTCTTTTTAAGATTAATTGTAAATTTCGAAGATACAAGTAAGTGACATCCCTTGTTTCCTGCCAATTTTCCATGAGAACAAAAACAGAATATGCCCATGGAACACTTATTTATTGGTAGGAGAATAAACAATTATTTTTAGATCTATAATTTGTAATACCTTGTAACTAGCATCCTACTTTACTGGAGATCTGATAAAAAAAAAAAAGATTGCTCAGATTTTCTAAAAGATAAGATTTTGCCAATTTATTATGTATATAATTTCCCAGTAGAAATGCTATATATGCTTTCTTCTTTCTGTCTTCTATTACATGATAGTGGTATTACTTTACACTGAGTCCAGATACTTCTTCCCTTCTAAAGTTATGTAAAAAAAAAAAATCTGTATTTCTCTAGCCTCCCCAATTTCAGGAACATGTCAGTGCTGCCACCTAAATGTATCCCCACAATTTATTAGCATACATTTTTTTTCACAAATGGCATTACAAACCTATAAAAGTTAGTATATGCAGGTAGTCCTTGACTTATGACTACTATTGGGACCAGAATTTTCATTGCTAAGCAAGACCTTAAAGGAGATGTGCCCAATTTTATGATCTTTTTGCCACAGTTATTAAGCATATCTCTGCAGTTGTTAAGTGAAACATATGGTCCTTAAGCAAATCTGGCTTCCCCCATTGATTTTGCTTGTCAGAAGCTGGCTGGGAAGGTTGCATATGAAAGTCACAAGACCCAGGATGCTCTAAATGTCATGAATACTTGCTGGTTGCCAAGCATCCAAATTTTGATTATATAACCGTGGGGATGCTGTAGCAATAGCAATAGCACTTAGACTTCTATACCGCTTCACAGCGCTTTACAGCCCTCTCTAAATGGTTTACAGAGTCAGCATATGGCCCCCAACAATCTGGGTCCTCATTTTACCAACATTGGAAGGATGGAAGGCTGAGTCAACCTTGAGCCAGTCAGGATTGAACTCCTGGTGTGTGGGCAGAGTTAGCCTGCAATATTGCATTCTAACCACTGCACCACTACAGCTCTCTAAGTGTGAACATTGGTCATAAGTCACTTTTTCAGGGCCATTGTAACTTCAAATGGTCACTAAATGAATGCTTGTAAGTTGAGAACATGATACATTAAGTGATATCGGACATTAAACCTAACATTAAAAATAGCAAAATAACTTTGTACTGGAAGGCATTGGGAATATTTTTAAAATATATATATATACTGTAGTTAAAATATATTCCAACAACTAAGTTGCTGGGTGCATAAAAATGAATGTAGAATATTTTGCGTTTTTCCAGCATTTCCATGGAAAAAAACTTATGTGGTATAGCTTTTGAGATGTCTCTGGCTATAGATTTCCTACCTTATTCATTTTGTAATTCAAGTCTATCTCCAAATTGTTTCACTTAATGCTATCTGAGTTCAGAAGACTAGTGTTCCCCCAACCAAAAATAATGTTTTCTAAAACCCCTGCCCATGAACTCTGAATTTGATTTTGCAAAGGAGCAGGGAGGCTCTCACATGTCAGAGCTGCACTTTCTCTGTTTATTAAATGTTTTGATAATATTATAAGGATGAAACAGTTATTTTATTCTTTTTTTTTTACCTCAAACAGTAAAAATCACCGTAGTCATTTTGATGGAAAACCACTCAACTGCAGCACTGCAACCAAAACTGACAGGCATGTAGTCTTCACTTATCTACTCCTACCTTAGCAGACCTGTGGATTGGTGTTATTAAAAAGTCACAAGTGACTAGTACCCTAAAAAATCCAGATTACTCAGATCATGGATGTGAAAAACACTCCACAATGGAATGTATTAGCAACATAATCTATGCCAGGGGTCTTCAAACCTGGCCCTTTTATGACTTGTGGACTTCAACTCCCAGAATTTCTCAGCCAGTATGTCTGGTTGAAGAATTCTGGGAGCTAAAGTCCACAAGTCATAAAAGGGCCACATTTGAAGACCCCTGATCTATGCATTTAATTTTATAAGTAGCTTTCCACAACCTGGTGCTAGGTCTTTAAATATCCAGTCAATGAAACATGTTTGTTGGAAGAGCACTCTAGAAAAGAAAGACAGATGGAGAGAGAGATCATCACATTTTATCTAAAGATACACTTTTTGAATGCACAACAAACTGAACCATAATTTTTATCCGGATGTAGCAGTCAGTTGTGTTGTCCTGTGATTGCCAAGGGCCTCTTTAAATGGGAGTGAAATATTCTCTTCCCACAGCACACCAGTACTGCAAGATAATTCAGCGCTATAACAATTTCTGACAGAAGCAAAGTGTTCCTGGCACTGAATCCAGTTACATTGGAGTTCCTTGCACATCTCTCAATATATTCAAAGCTTAAGAGTTGTGATTCACTTCAAGAAAACTGGGCTGCTGACTTGCCCATAACTACTGCCTACTGTAGTGTATTTTGAAAATGTCCTCTCTGTGACTATTATCCTTTTTTTCATGATTTATCATGGGGACATGTTGTTCAAAGTCTTGGAACACATTGGAAAAGAACAAAATAAGCATTACTGTAACATTGTGAGAACGTCCATTTAACACTTTTAATTAAAAGTTTGTCCTCATATATTGATAATAAAAACATATTTTCCTGGTGCTGTTGCAGGTGTGAAAAGTTCATATAAAGTAGGAGGTATTTCTTAGTTCTGTAGGGGTGATTGCCGGCTTACTTTCCACCTTTTTTAAAAACAATTCTGAAATGCCAAATTGGCATTCTGAGTTTTGTCACTGCCAATCCTGTTTCACATATTATGCAGAGATAAATATAAGTCTTCTATTGAACAAATACCAAGGCAGAAGAGCAACCAGTTATGGCATCCTGATAAGTAGGCCATCCATCCTTCCACTCATCACATTTATATCCTGCTCATCAGCCTGAAATACTAGTATTGTCCAATGTATACTAAGTTATATTAAATTCTAAAATATTTTAATTAGGAGCTAATCCAGTCTATATTTTCCTGAATAATCAGGGCCCATACTACACCATAACTCAGATTTGTATATCTGCTCATGCAGATGCTAATTCATCAATACTATATAAGCTAGATCTGATCAGGCAGTTGCTAAAATTTCAAACAAAGCTTCCTTCAAGATTTATTTTTATTTGGCAAATTTAGAGGGACTAACAATAAATGAATAGAGGACTTTCTTCCACTTGAATTCCATGTGACTAAACTAATTTTTCTTCAGGGAAACTTTTTAAGAAATGTGTAATTTGATATTGGACTTTTCTTTACAAGGGTTAAAAAAGACAGCCCTTTTCAAATCCATGAATTAAGAAATCCTCAGATTTATAGTTCTTTGATAAGAGATGAAACTTTGTTGATAACTGTGGTGGGAAGCTATGATGAGCCCATTATAGGCCACAATAGAATATTATTAATAAAGGCAATACTTCTTAAATACCTGAAATGTGATGATCTGCATCTCCAAAATGTTCAAATGTAATTCTATAACAGAGAGAAAACAGAAGCCATCCCAGGGCATGAGTTGGCATGTAATCTGGAGTCACAGAAGGGAGGGGCTCTTTCCCAGAGGGCAAAAAGACAATGAAGCATAGAATGTTTGGTATGCAGGAAGAGGGTGAAGGTGGACCCTCCTAGCAATTCACAGTTATGGTGATAGTTGCAGATAGTTCATTTAGTCTGGCAAGTTTTCTGTCTATAGCGAGCAACAATAAATAAACTACTCAAAAGTAAATCCATGTGTCATTCTTGGTTCTTTGGGCCTGACAGGGGACAACATAATGAACATTTTGACTTTATGGAAGCAAATGATATTTCTTAAATTATGTATGGATACCAACACTCTTTATCTGCGATCACTTCAGATTTACACTTCATGTGGTACTCTACCACAGGGGTCCCCAACCCCTAGGGCCATGGCCCGTTCAGAACCGGGCTGCGCAAGTGGTGGGCAAGCACACATGCACAGCTCCATTTGTGCGAGTGGCGGGCACTCCCACATGCACATGAAGTTCCATTTGAAGCTCCATGGAACCATCTCCTCTCCCCTCCCCCACCGGTCCACAAAGCCGGAAAGGTTGGGGACCACTGCTCTACCATGTGGGGGGGGGGGGAAGAGACTGAATAGTCTCACACATTTAGGATTTTGTTCTGACCGTTAGCAAAATATGCTCTCCAACAGGTTTCTCTTGAAGAAATGTACTCAGAACAAGAAATTCAAAATTTGAGTTTTTTCCAACAATGACGAAGAATGCTAAAAAGGTTACAAAGACTCAAATATAGGTATGGGTCTATATGATTTAATTAAAAAAAAATGTAATTAGTTTTTCCTTGGAATGAAGAAATCAGTCTTATTACATTCAGACTAGTGCTTGTGAATTTAATTTGAGTTCTCAATTGCCAGGAGGAAATGACAAAAATATACACTAAAAGGATTGTTAAAAATGTATAAACATAAATTGTCTACAATAATACAATAGTTAACAAATTAAAAAAAACAACCAATTACAACAGTATAAATACATATGTGTGATATTCCCTCAATAAAATAAATATAGAAAGCCTTCTCAAAGAGCTCCACTGTTAACTTGTTTCCAAAAGGGAACAATTATTGTGTGCTAATCTAGCTTTTTAGGAAGGCTGCTCAATCCTCTAGGAGCATACTGAGAAGCTTTTTTCCTGACTTCAACTTCCCAAGAGAATTAGTAAGAACATTCCATTATGTTGGAGTTGGCGAGCATATGTTTAACCATCATTTTTATTAGGCTCTGTACTAGTATGTGAGAATGATCTTGAGAGACAGGAGGAAGAGCTACATCCTCGACAACCATCATGCAAAAGGTATCCCAACCCACAGCAGGAAAAGGGGCATGGGAAGCATTTCATAGGGGACCCTCTCTAGTTTTCTACAATGTACAAAGAAAGGAGGGTGAGGTGCTTTCAGATCTGCAAGATTCTGTTGTCTTACAATAAAGATAGTGTTAGAAAAGTAAAGTAAGAAGATTAAACAATGGCCTCCCCACAAGGTTCAGTAATGGCACAAACACTATTCAACTTATACATATCAGATAGACCAGCAACTAGGGGATACAAATTTGGATTCG
The DNA here is from genome assembly GCA_023970755.1 of Azemiops feae. Lineage (NCBI taxonomy): Eukaryota > Metazoa > Chordata > Lepidosauria > Squamata > Viperidae > Azemiops > Azemiops feae. Next base: position 301,154 of record JALGBA010004197.1, read on the forward strand.
CTGGCCATGGCAATACAAGAAGAACACATGGAGGTGACTGACAGACTCCTGTCCAAAGATCTTAAACTCTTGGGGAAATTCTTCACTGACTGGAGGCTCACGCCTAGCACCAGCAAAACAGTAATTACATGCTCCCACTTGAACAACAGACTAGCATATGACGCCCTAAAGGTCTACTTAAACAATAATTTATTCTCCTATGATCTCCATTCAAAGTACGCTGGACCGGACTCTCTCCTGTAAGTTATATCTAAAGAATAGAGTGGCAAAAATCAATACTAGGAACAACGTAATCCAGAAATTAGGTGGAACTAAATGGAGAGCTTCAGCTGCCCTCAGGTTATCGACACTAAGGTTGGTCTACTCTGCAGCAGAATACTGTGCTCCTGTACGGCTTAACAGCTGCCATACTAGTGAGTTAGACGCCAGACTTAACGACACCATGAGGATTATAAGTGGTTGTATTAAAACTCCTCCGACTTGCTGGCTTCCTGTTCTGAGCCATATAGCACCACCAGCCTTACAAAGACAAGCTGCACTAGTGAGAGACTTCAGAAAAATTATGGACAACTCACTCCTACCGGTGTATGCCGATCTTCCTCATTTATCAGCTGGAAGGTTCAAATCCAGGAAACCCCCACTGGCACTGGCACAAAATCTGTCCAACAACTTTAACATAGAAAGCCAAATGGGTTGTTGAACACCCAGACACAGGGAGACATATAAATGACGGTTCAAAAATGGTGCCAGACTTTGAACTACCATGTCAGCAATGAGCAATCCTGAATAGGAGTTACACCTCACATGACATCTGTCAGGACTCCTTGTATAAATGGGGCGTAGTATCCTCCCCATCAGTGTGAGTGCAGAATCCCAAGTCAAACTGTCGATTACATCATAACTGGCTGTAAGCTGAGGGTATAAACCGGTCCAATATCTGTTTTTTGTTTTTTTTAATGATGCTGCGCTTCAATGTTAGATAGACTAGATATTGGTATTTGAACATAGAACTTTTTAACATTTATATTTTATGGTGTTTTATTAATCTAGATGGAATGTTAATTTATATATTGTAGTCTATGTATGATATGCCATACGCTAAATAATACCGTTATTATGATGTTTGGCATTTCTTGTCTGGACTACCTCAAAGGGCTGATAGGACCTTAATGTCTTTTTTAAAAAATTATGATTAATTCTGTTGCTTTAATGAACTTTTAGCCTGCTTTTACAGTATGTACTCTCCTAAGATGCCTTCCATGATTTTTTTTTTAAAGCAAACCAAATATTTAAAAGCAACCAACTATCAATGTTACAATAAAAGTTGCAGATAAACTTAGTCTTAATTTTAAAAACTGTTTGCTTCTCTTGTTATCCTATTCTATTTATTATTTTTCAAGCTTGTAGCAAAAATGTCAAGATGGCTATCTTAACAGGGCAGTGAACATGTCTACAGGACAGGTCTACAATGAACATTATGCTGCCACAACCACTATCTTGACTTGCTTTAAAAAAAAACAACCCTGCAGATATTACTGCCTGTAGTCTGAGAGCTTACCCTTTTCAATATCAGTATAAAAAGTTAATCAAACTCTAGATTAACTTTTAGCAAATTTAAAAGGGGACTAGTTAAAACAATCCAAATCCTACAGGAAACATTATTTTTAAATGACATATGTAATATGAAGAAAACTATCTAGAATCTTGATTAAGAGGTGATTAACCACCACAGATGGACTGTCTTTGGTCACAAAGACAAAACAAACAAACATAAAACAAAACAACACACATCTGCTAACTTGTAATGATTCCAATTTATCACATCCATACCCAGACTTTAGGTGCCACTGAGTAGATTTAGGGCACTTTCAAAGTATTTTGTTTTGGTTTTCTGTAATAAACATGTTTTTTCACTGTTGCATCCATCTAAATAGCTCTTCTTTTCATTTGTTTCAACATAAGCAAGTATTAAGTGAGGCATATTACAGCAAAATCTCAGTTGTTCTTATGGGTGTGAGCAGGGACTGACCAATCAGGAAAGGAATTTGGGATAGTGATGCTTAAGAAAAATGTTGACACCATGTAGGTTTCAATTTCCATCCTTGATATCATAAAGAACAGTAGTCAACAGTCATTATCCTAATGCTTTAATACAACTCTATGTACACCATGAAGGCAATACTGGATTATATATATATATATATATATATATACAGGTAGTCTTTGACTTAAACCATAATGGACCCTGCCCATCAAAGATCAGGGCGGTTGTAAAACAGGTTGGTCACATGACCGACTCAAATTATGATCCTTTTGTGGCTATTGTTAAGTAAATACCATGGCCATAAAGTGAACCAATGGATCAATCTGGGCACAGTTTTGCTGAAAAATGTAGAAATGCAAATTTTCAGCAAAACTCATAAAATGCAGTCACATGACTTCAGGACTCTGAAAACAGCTACATACGTGGCCCTGTTGCTAAGCTTCTGAAGTTCAATCATTTGACCACACAGGGGCGGCCATCAGAACATCAAAGCCAGGTCATTAGTAGCCCCAAGGTGAGTCCGTCATAACTTCAAACAGTTGCTAAGCGACATAGCATAAGTTGAAGACTACAGTGCCTGTACAATGCTGGTTACTAAACTTCAACAAGGATACTGTAGAGCTGAAAAAGGTGCCAAAAGAAGCAATCAACAAAAGAAGGGGTGTGGAGGATTACTCTTCTATGGAAAGTGACAGCATTATGAGTTGTCAGGATCTCACAGGGTGGAGCCTGCTTTGTTGGCTCATGCCAAGGACCTCATTCAAGCTCCCAGCTGCCTTTGATGCAGTTTGTTTTATTTAAGAGAACACGTCTAAGTATAATTCAGGCTCAGGTGAACATCGGCATGGAAAATATAGATTTTAATCAAAGTTGCAAAGGCTACAAAAATTCTCCTTTAATAGATAACCATCCCACAGATAACTCAGAACACTTAATGTCTCCAGTGCCACCAAACTGTTTTCTTTCCCAAGAGCTGTGATGGTGCAACAGTTAGAATGCAGTACTGCAGGCTAACTCACTGCTCACTCCAGGAGTTTAATTCTGAGCAGCTCAAGGTTAACTCAGCCTTCCGAGGTCGATAAAATGAGGGCCCGGATTGTTGGGGGGGGGGCAATATGCTGACTCTGTAAACCACTTAGACAGGGCTGTAAAGCACTATGAAGCAGTATATAAGTTTAGTGTATTTCTATTGCTATTGAGTAGAACTACACTTCTCAAATGAAGGCTTCGCTTTAGTTCTCTTCTCTCTCCTGAAATCTTTAGAAGAAAGTTGCTGGATTCAAAACAAAAGCACTCACTTCCCAGCAGATACCTCTTGCAATTGAAATTTCATTTCATTTCTCTACATATGCAATCCCACATACGTCTACTCTATAGTAATTTTAAGAGAGTTGAGTGGGACGTACTCCTAGGTAAGTGGGTGTTCGGGTCTCATTTTTATATGTGTCACAAAATGCATTCTCCATTCCCTGTGGCACCTCTTTGCCTTTATAGACAGGTTTGTTGTGGGGAGTTTTTTTTAAATCCCCATTTTACACTCCCTCTCTGCTTCTAATACAAGATCAGCTCCCAAAGGGAAAAAAAACCCTAAGCCAAATTATTGATCCAATGTACTGTAATCAAGGCCAAAATAATTCAAATGCAAGTGTGTGTGTGTGTGTGTGTGTGTCGTTTTAAGCAAACAGCTCCCTCGTGGTGCATAATCAGACTGCACTCTTTTCCCTGATCTAAAATGTGTGTAGGAGTAGCAGCCTGGCAACATATGAGTTAACAAGGCAGCACGTGTTAAGTTTAGCTGAGTAATGCACCTAGTTAAAGTTTTCAATGCAGCTGCAATTCAGAGTGAGAGAAAGAGAAAGAAAAAGCAAGCTCTGAAGCTGGTATTTCATGAGCTGGACTCATTTTAAAAGGGGTCATGAATGCAAGGTCAGTAGCACACACTAAAATTAGGAGCCTGTTCTAATTTATCTTTTTCTTTTCCCCCACAGCTTTTTTCCTTCAGCAGTCAGCGAGAAAGCTCAGCTCCTAAAGCTTATAACTCTTCCTCGGCAGTCTGAGTCACAAAGAGAGCAAGGTTGGATTGTTCAAGTTTAGGGAAGGAAAGGAAGTCTCTCAGGAATTGCAACACTTGAAACATTTGATCCGACGTGATATACTAGATTCAGTCTTCATTAACAGACAGTGTTTTGATGTGGGATGGCATGGGGCTCGTTTTTGCAAGCCAGGACTTGAAATTAGGATTAAATATTGGTTCTGCTTTGGCTTGGTATACTGTTGGGAAAGGTGCTGAACAGGTTGGGTAACTTTTCTGCTGTGGGTGGAATAATATCCCCCCCCCCTTTCAGGACTGGTATTGGATTGTCAACTATTAAAGACAAAGCAAGCTGCATTGCCAGCCTCTTCAGATCAAGCACAGGTTGTTTTATTTCCAGGTATGCCAAAACAGTGTCCTTTTATCAAGGTGACTTGCCTAAGAGAAAATTGGGGAAATGCAGAAAAGTGTTTTAAGATAAGGTGGGTAGTTTCAGAAGAAGGGAGGGGAGGGGAGGAGAGAATGTGTTCAGCCATGTGTCTCGGCAGAATTCCTCTGTTTCTTCTGTATGTGGTGTGATTGGTCACTTTCACAATATAATTCTTTTTTATGTGGTATTATTTGAAGATGAATGGATCACCCTACAATACATCCAAGAAGTATATTGTCTTACTGTGATCAGCTCAATTGGGATGGAAGGAACAAGGTCTCTTTTATTCAATGGCTACCTGCAACAACAAATGGACCTTGGGTCTTTCTTGATCCCAGTTGGCCATTGGGTACAATTCTGTTTATCTAATACTTATTCAGACATGAATAATGTCACACTTACATTAGGAGCAGGGGAGAGACTATATCACACAAACTGCCCAGTGGAGGATTTCTTGAAATGTTGGCGGCATGCATTTCATAATATTGAAATATTTAGGCTCTATAATTTCTCTTTTCTGTTATTTTCTTTATAGAGTGCAGTCGTTCTTGGAGTTTAAAATTACCAGTATGCTGCATGGGACATTCCTGAGCAAACCAACTCCTTCCAACCAAATAGCAAGCATGTGAACTTTCCTAGATCTACTTGAAGCTGGAGTTTTGAACTAAGTAGAACATCAACATCATGGACAATTTATCTTTATTCGACATGCTAGAGTGTCCTGTGTGCTTGGAAAAGCTGGATGTCTCCGCCAAGGTGCTTCCATGCCAGCACACATTCTGTAAGCCTTGTCTCCAGAGTATTTTGAAATCACACAAGGAGCTGAGATGTCCTGAATGTCGAACCCTTGTTCTCAGCAATATTGAAGAACTGCCTTCCAACCTGTTTTTGTTACGTTTATTGGATGGAATCCGGTTTGGACCAAACACGATGAAGTATGGCTCACTCCAACGATCCTCAGCCTTCTCCTCTCCTGCCCCCATCAGGAAAATGGGGGGAGAGCTCGATCAATATCGGATGACTTCCAGTCCCAGGATTCCTTTGGAAGAGGTAAGCAAGGACATTTCTTTCATTGCTACCTGTATTAGGAAGTTTTTTTCCCGCCACTTTTCATTTTTAAGGAGTTAGATGAATTTAGCTAATTATAAAGCAATCTGACTTCTCTCTCTGAGGTCCCTACCAGTCTTAACTGGATTTGTACAACAACTCTTGCTTTCATTTTAAATGTATTCCATCTGGAACTATTTCCAGCCAAGAGTTTGACTCTTGAATTCTCCGAGGTTTGCCATCTCCAGCTGAGCCCAAAATTGAACTGAGACTTTTCAGGGTAATGTTATAGTACAGCTCTTTCCAGCTTTAGATTCAATCAGGAAATGGAGAATATATATATATATATATATGTCTTTTCATATGTATACACATACATATGAAAAAGCAGAACTATTTTCACACCTGTCAAGGACTGAGAAAGGTTAGATTTTCACAAAACCTTTTATTAAAAAATAATTTGCCTGGTGCTGTTACAAAAGTAGCTTTTTAAAAAAAACAAAACAGTGTTTTTTGATCTTTTGAAAGCATGACAGGACCAGAATATGGATTAAAAAATAGGTCACTTGTGTCCTAGATTCATTACTTTTCTAGTAATTCCAGTCTACCTTAAATTCAATGGTATGTATATGTGAATACATGCACACGGAACCATTGAAAAGTTCACACAGACTCACACAAAATGATTGCACATGTGAGGGTACCAACTGTATGGATCTGGGTGGCAGGCAGAGACAGCTTTCAGTTCATGTAATTAAGAACTTTTTTTCTTAATTATAACTCTGTATACTTTTTACACAATTTTTCAAGAGTATGAATTTGCAGGCAGGTCTCTGCAATTCACTCTTTGTTATATGAGTGCTTTTCTATTTAGTATTGAAACCTGGCAGGTCTTGATCATCTTCTGACAATAGCCATTTTTAAAACTACAAAAATGCATTTAAAAGAACCACATTTTCAGGAATTCTCAAAACAAATTTAGTAAGAAAGAAGGCAGGCTATTCCAGTTTTATTTATTCGTCCTCTGTGTGGACTGCCTGGGATTCCCATAACCTGTGGAGGCTGGTATGTAGGGGAAGCAAAATTAGGATGTAAATAACAAAAGCAAATCATAATGGGTGAAGTCAATAGGAAGCCTTCACCCAGACTTGCCAAGCTTGAAGTTATCTGTAACCTAGATACGTTCCTAATTATACATCAGTATAGCTTCATTCTCCTTATCTCATTCATGTTGCAAATAAATCTACATAATTGGTTGTGCAATTCTTATTCCCAAAAACTGGCTTTGACCACTCCTGTACAATTGGGCTTGAATGACCTAAGTGACTTTTTAATGCAAATCAACAAATCGCCTTCATTCATCAACAAATCTAATCTACAGTGAACTAGGATATAGAATCTGCCTTAAAGGCCAAATCCCTCCTGCAGCTCTGAAATGGATCAGATGATGTAACAGTTCTATGAAAACGTTGCCTCCTTTAAAACCATCTCCACCCCCAGATGTCACATAGTTTTTTAGAGTAGCAGGTTCAAGAACATAAGAATGCTTTGAAGTGATTCATCCCTGGATGCATATACTTGAAAATCTTCCCAGCTTGAGGTGCCTTCAGAGGCCACATAGCTGAAAGCTGGCTTTTCCTGCCCATTGCTACAGCTAAGTAACAGGCAAAATCCAGGGGAAGCACTATTTCAAGGCGTCACCATTGCCTTGAAGGAAGCTGCTACTCCCCAGCTAAAGGATGGGAGGTGGAGTTTCACTGAAGTGACAAATGCTTCCCACAGTCCAGATGGATTAGATGCCAGAGATTCCACAGTTCTGTGGTCCACCCTGCTTTTCTTTAATATTGTTAGTAGCTTAGCAATGATAGCATCTTACTGGCAGAAAATATAGTTTTCTTCTTCAACTGAGTTTTGAGATCAATCATTTTTTAATTTGAGAGGAGTTGGGATTTCTAAGATTATATTAGCCTGGGAGTAGTGTCTAGCTTAGAAATGAAAAATATATATATAAGGTTAAAACAGAGATGGACAACATTTTGTAGCAACAACAGCAATAAATCTTCATGGACTAGAGGGGTGATAACATCATGACATCACTGGACTGAGTGGAGCCAATATTTTGGGAACGTGTAAAAAAAGTCTCATTCTTGCCCCAGCTCCTGCCCATCTAACAGTCCAAAAACATGCAAATGCTAGTAGATAAAGCATATAAAGATAATACCGGTAGCATTCCATGCACCTCAACGTATAGTCAAGCCGGTCACATGACCATGGAAGCATCTTCTGATAACATTGACTCCCACAGCTAGGAAATGGAGATGAACACTTGATCCCTATAACTGGACAGGGAAAACCTTTACCTTTTTTTTTAAAAAAAAAATGAAGTAAATGCCTTCAAGCCTTGCACACTTGAAACATTCATTTTGTCTTCTTCTCTGGAAGAGAAAAATTAGAGACTGAAGGACAAAGTTAGCACCTTAAATTTCTGCAAGGCTTAATAGATCACTTCACCCTTAAATTATCAAAATCAACCCACCCTACCCTCCCATTGACTGAAAATATCAATCCTGCCCACTGCCCACTTGGTGTTGTGTTCAGACTGTAGGTGGCTCACCCTAACTAAAATTAGTAATCATGGATTAATTTTGAATCCATGTCCCTAAAGAGCAAAGCTGACTTGATAATCTAACTGGGAAAGATCTCATAAAACTGCTCATTTGAAATTCTATCTTCTTACACTATAGTGTTAAGATAGAAATTTTATGAATACTTACTCAGCAGTAAATCCCACTGAGTTCAGTGGCCGGTACTCCTGGGGGGGGGGATAGATTGCACTGAAGCCCTATTATATGGTTTTGTTTGTTTATGTTTAGTCTATTTTTAATATCTGTATAGAATTTGTTAATAGTGTGCAATTATAACTACATAAAATAATGCATTGTCAGCTACCAAAATTAATACGTTTTAAAACTGAAAGAGAGGACTAGGAAGCAGGATTATAAAATCCAAAGTCTTGTTTCTTCCCTAGTGATCATGAATGCTATTTTTGAGGAAAATGGCAAGGGAAAGAACTTACTGGAGATTCTCCAGAGGAAATAAAAATAAAATGCAGAAGTATCTTGTAGATGATTTTTTAAAAATATTGTTTTCTGATAACAAGTAGAAGGAGATGCAGAAGAAAGGTGTTTGAACTCTTCAATGCAAGACAACAGTGAGGTATACAAATTGTCTTGATTGAAACAGATTATGAATTTGAGTCATGAACTGCTAGTAACAATCTAATGCATTATTGATTGGTCTCCATTACTCATCTTGCTGCAGTTGGCATGCTGAGCCAGTTGAACCTGGATATAGGTCCAAAGAATGTTTGGTTATTTCAATTATTTAATTTGTTCTACTTATATATGTATGATGTGAGATGGAGAGAATGCCTCCTCTTCCTCTGGTGTCAACATATTTTACTTAGTTTTGTTAGGTGAAGATAAACCATTTGCTGTTCTGCATTAGGCATTCGTCTGTCCTAAACTGAATTTAATCTATTAAAAGGCTCACATTACAGCAGAATCTAAGCAGCGTGCTAGCTGCCTCCAAGATTAGCTCATCAATGGAAAAACACACATCAGTATAGCCTACAGTGGAAAAACAGTAGCCCTTCACTAGTGCCAGCTAATCAAGGACAACATGAATGCTAGAAATTCACATCGAAGACCATTCAATTGAAGAATACAGTAGAAGTATATTCCATCATCTTGCCCATTTCAGCTATTCTGTTGTAGCCAAGAGTGTTATGCAAAGCTTTGCAACAGCTTCATTGATTCATGGTTCTCAAGGCCTTGGTTGGTAATTCTAGAACCAGAAGGTAACTAGAAGTCAATGAAGAAATCTGAGAACCTCTCCTAGTTACTGGAACAGCTAGAAAAGGCATCAAACAATGCAATCTACCACACTGTAGCAAATTGCATCACCTAAGTGACATGAAATGCCTCACTGAGGCAAAGCATGGCTGCCTGTACAAGCTACTTGTCAAGATGCTCGTTACTATGTGCTTTTTTATTGTTGATATCTGGCATCTGACTATAGAAATTTCTGAACAATTAGTACATTGATTACTTGCTCAGTTTTCCATATAATTTAAATCATTAGCTAAAATGTTTGGTGGGAAAAAAGCATCATGAGCTAATCCACAGCCAGTCTATGTATCATATGAGTTTAAGATGCTAACTTAGGTTATCTGTGGATAGAGGAAGAAACACATCAAGAAAAGAAGCCATTAAGGAGATCTAAGAATTAGGAAAGTTAGGGGGGGGGGAACCTGGTTTCGTTGCCTGCAAATCAATCTGTGCTCAAATGCAGCCTCACCTTATGGCACTATCTCAGGATCAAGACCTACCAGACACATTGTCATAGGGTTGTGCTAATGGAAAAATGTTGGTTACTAATCCAAAACTGCCTTCCTCTGTGATGACTCTGAGTGACTTCAAAGTGTTTGGATTATCTCATAATAACAATTCATCATAATAACAGTGTCCCAAATGCAAGATATTTCAAAAACCCATTCAGGCTGTTGGGCTTCTTCACTTGGCAATTAAACCACATCAAACACCATTTGAGCCATAAGCATTCCTATCTGGGCCAGGATAAATTACTATTGCAAAACTGAATGATTTGCAGTTAGTGTTCCTCGGGACCTTTGCAGTAATTCCTCTACTGTGTATTCTCCTATTGTTCTAGTAAGGTCTTTGCCTTGAAGTGATGTGATTACAAAATAAGGATTAATATTTAAAGATTGCAAAAGCTTAAAACCAAACCACATAAAAATACCTTATGCTACTGAGAAAGGCAATGATTTAAAACATTGACTTTTGTAGTGTCAACATTCTGTCTGCTTCAATGAACTAATCCACCCCCCTCGGGAAAAAAAATTACAATACAAAAAAAAAATGCTATTCCATGGCAGCCTGTTGCTTTTCCTGTGTTGGCTAAAAAAATCTCAGCTTGTGCAAATTTACATAGATGGCTTCTCTTGTCATTTACTAACCATGTATTTAAGAGCTCTTAAAAATGTCTTTGCTCAGCTCTGCCCTGCTATTTTCCTGCCTTGCCAGCCTTCAAACCTGCAAAGAAGCAACTCCACCCCCATCTAACTCAGCTTCCCTCCTGCCAATTCCAAGTTGCATTTTATACAGCAGTCTTTTGGCATCATGTTGTAGACAATATGCTTTCCTGTTCGCATCCAACAGTTTTTCCCCAGAGCTCAGCAGGCAACTTGCTTGCAAGCTAGATCTACAAGAATAGTTTTGCTTAAAGAGACATCAAGGAATTTGACCTCTTTCCAGGTAGAGCAATAGGATGAACATGAGCACCACATGGTTGCTATCAAAATCAGTCCAAACATTTATGTTGCATCAAGAAGCAGTTATCTGGAAAGAGCAAAGCTAACTCTTGTTTGAATGAATCTCTCAGGACAAATGCAAAGGCTGGAGAAATCACAGACACAGTAAATGGGGTCTGATTCTTAGATGTAGATATTCCTGTTCCTACTGCCCACTGCTACATAAGTCCAGCTGAAGTTACTGGAATGAATTAATCAGAGTTAATGCTTAAGAGTAGACTACAAATAAACACATGATTTAGTGTTTTCTCCAATGAAGATTGGAAGTTTGGCACTTTTCATTTTGACTTCTAAAGTTTACTGAAAACTGAAATTTAGAGGAGGGGTTTGCCTAAGAAATAAGGAATGACAATAAAAGCTGCTTATATATTAACATTTATATTTCATTTCTAAATCAAAAATAGCAACAAGTGTAATGGTTGGGAGTTTACTTTCCTTCTAGCTACTGAAAATGTCCACAACCCATTCCCTCACAGATTTGGTATTGCTGCCTCACTACTTTTTTATTTAGCTTCTGTTTCTTTTTTCTCAAGATGAGTTACATATAGGAGCCCAGCCTATATCAGTAGGCATACTGTAAAGAAGATGATGTCGTATCTTGTGATTACATCAGAAGTGGATACTCAGTTCAGTGACTTTGTCCTGCCTCTCACGGGTCGGCAACCCGTGGCTCCGGAGCCACATGCGGCTCTTTGAGCCATCTCCTGTGGCTCCGGAGCCTCCTCCGCCATTTGCAGAGAGACAGAGACAGAGAGAGGCACTTGCGCTTCCCCTCTCTGTCTCTCTGTCTCTCTCATGAGGACTTGCCCCCTCACAGGGCTCCTGATTGGCCCTGCGCCCAGGTGCCCCGCCCCCTGGGAGAAGGGCGGCCAGGAAGTCCCTTTCCCGGGCTGGCCTCGTTGGAGCGGCCCGCTGGAGCCTCCGCTGAGCGGGCCAGCCCTCCCGCAAGCCACGGCCCCGAGGGAGAGCAGCTCCTGCGATGCCCAGCCGACGCGACCGTTGGCCAAGTAGCAGCAGAGCCGGTGACGGTGGATAGGTGGCAGGGGAGGAGGGAGGGGGCTCCGAGTCCACAGAGCACCGCCGCAAAGCGGCCACGGGGCAGGTGGCGCACCCCCCCGGCTTACCTGTACCAGGCGGAGGGGCTGGCGGGCCGGTCGGTCAGGCAGAGCAGCTGCAGTATTGCGGCCAGGGCCAGCGGGCCGCGCGGCACCAGCCCCCCCGGCGGCCCGTCGCGGCTACATCTCATGGGCGGAGGGCAAGGCCGGGCAGCACGGAGTCCCGGCTGGGGGGGGCGGCGGAGGCTTCCTCGCCCTCCTCCTCCACTTCTTCCTCCTGCTGCGCCCCGGGCGGCAGTCCCGGTGGCGGGGGCATCGCTCCCCGGGCCGCCGAGCCGCCCATGCGTCTCCCCGGGCCGGGCGGCAGTCCCGCCAGCGGCGGCATCGCTCCCCGGGCCGCCGAGCCGCCCATGCATCTCCCCGGGCTGGGCGGCAGTCCCGGTGGCAGGGGCATCGCTTCCTCGGCTGTCCCCGGGCCGCCGAGCCGGCCATGCATCTCCCCAGGCCAGGCGCTAGTCCCAGCTGGGGCGGCGGGGGCGCCGCTCCCCGGGCCGCTGAGCCGGCCATGCATCTCCCCCGGCCAGGCGGCAGTCCCGACGGTGGCGGCAGCAGTGGGGGCATTGCTTCGGGCTGCTCCTTGGGCAGCCGAGCCGGCCACGCATCTCCCCGGGCCTGTCCGTGGTGCCCCTGGCGCCTTTCAGCACCTTCTGCTGCCTCCTGCCCCCCCCCTTCTCCCCTTCGGCACCATCTGCCTTGAGAGAGAAAGAGGGAGAGGAAAGAGAAAGAGAGAAGGAGAGGAAAGAAGGAGAAAGAGGAAAGAGAGAAAGAGAAAGAGGGAGAGGAAAGAAAGAGAGAGAGGAAAAAGAGAAAGAGAAAGAGAAAAGAGAGAGAGAGAGGAAGCGCAAGTGCCTCTCTCTCACACACACACAAACACACTGAGTGGGGGAAGAGGACTGGCAGACCAAGGGCAGAAAGAGGGAGAGAGAGAGAGAGACCCTTTTGACATCTAAAATGAAGACAACACTGCATATATCCTTTTTTACCTTTATTTTATATATATATATATATATATAATGGTAAAAAAGGATATATGCAGTGTTATCTTCATTTTAGATGTCAAAAGGGTTTTGCGGCTCCCAGTGTTTTTTTTCCGGTGGGAAACGGGTCCAAGTGGCTCTTTGAGTGTTTTGGGTTGCCTACCCCTGCTCTACAGTCTAGACCCACTTTCATGAGCCTCAAAGCACTTAGATTCTGCAGCACCATAACAATATGTGATGGTAACATGAGATAAGAGTGTGAAATTGACAGCACCAGCAAGTTAAAAAGGGTAGCAAGTGTAAATACCTAGGTCAACATTTTTTTAAAAAAAAGTCTATAAAACTATTAAATGGGAAATTGAAATTTCAGCCATGGAGAAAATGTTTGTTAAAGGCCTTTAAGTGGAGGTGATTTACTCCTAAAGATGATAAGTATGGTGTAGATACTTAATAGGTACTTAATCTGAATTTATTAAAAGAAAGATTGAATAGTTATGGGTAGTTATCTATAAGATAAAAATAGCATTCAAAACCATGTTGACAGATTTACTTTTTATTCATCATTTACTTGCTTATACATCCTGCCCATTTTCCAAACAGATTCATGATGGTATACAACAAAACAAAGGCAACAATAATATAGAAATAATAAATCTTTCAAACTATCAAAATTTATCAAAATTTACAGTATTATAACAAAAAAGGTACATTGATGACAGATCTTAAATAAATGCCCTTCTGAACAGCTCAGTTTTTAAAGCATCTCTTTTTTAATATTTTATTAAAGTGTCAACGCTGCTAACATCGGATGTTCTTGCTTTGACAACAGATAGAAATGCAGCCATTTTCTCTATTGCTTTTAGAATTAGTCAATGCTGGGAGGGGGAATAGAGATGAGAATCCAGCTAATCATGACAATAATAACTGAGCCGTGGGAACCCAAGGTCATTGGGCCCAGAGCTGATAGTGTTTTGGGGGCTGGAGAGCTGGGGAGAAAGCCCGTGCTTCAAGCTAATTGGGGAATGTGATTTATGACTGTTTATTGGAGGAGGGAATTGAACTTTGTTACTTTGTATCCAGGGAGGAGAATTTAGTTTTTGGTTTCAACTATGTAGTACTTTGTTTCTCGAATAAAGGATTCTTTAAGGTAAACAATGCCTCGAAGTTCTTTTGAAGAGCTTCATCTGTCGGAACCATGACATAAAGTTTATTATAAGATAAAATACAAATGGAAACAAAAAGCTAGGAAACTTAAAAGAGAAACAATAAGGGTGCAGAGAAAAAGGAAAAAGAAAAAAAGTAGTGACTTCTGACTTTCGTCAGCGCAGTAAATGCAAAAAAAGTTGCAACCTCAATCTTTTGCTTTATTTCTAAATGTTTCAAGATATTGATAAAAGGACAAAGTTATTCTAGTTATCAAAACCTAAAATCACAAGTTTCTAATTTTTTAGTTTTGAGCTCAAAGTCCAGAAGTGGGGGTTTCCAAGAAGAAACAAAATTAGATAGATTTCATTAATCTTTAATTAAAAGCCAGTTTTGCCATCTCTGTCAGCTCCATCACCATCCATTCTCCCATAGTTTTTAAGGTATTTCTAAAGGTCTTTAGCAATTGAGCCATTAGGAGGGAGACAATTCCATCAGGCAGGTGCCATTGCTGAAAAATAGGAGTTTCCCTTTATTCTATACTAGTCAGAATCCACCTTGAGGACGGCATCCAGTTGTGTACGAACTTCAGGAAAGAATCAACCTCAGAGAGATTCACATTCTAACCATCTAAACATTCCTCCTTTGTCAATTAAGGGAATGGTGTCTTTACCACAAGGAAGCAAGTGAAAAAGTCTCCATCTTAGGGAGATAAATTGAATTTTAAAGTGAAAACAATCCAGTTGCTGAGATTTCTATCATCTTATCCTGTTCTCTTTCAATCAATCTTGTGAAGGGAGAATCCAGCTGTGTTTTCAGGAAATGGGACAACAAAGAACGTGATAGGCCATGATGATGGCCAGGGATCAGAAACTAAGTCTAAGAAGACAGGTTGAATGCATGAAAAGGCAAGGCCAAGGCCAAAGGCAAGGCACTTCTCAAATACTTGAGAGGATGTCACATAGTGGAAGGTCAAGAACTGTTCTCTTCTACTCCTGGATACAGCTGCAGAATAATGGGCTTAAATAACAGGAACAACACTTCTAGTCATATGTTGGGGAAAACATTCTATCAATACAAGCAGTTCAGAGGAGCCAGGTATTTGGAGAGAGGGTGGGCGAGGCCTCCCCTTCAAGAGATTAGTCAGAGGCTGGACAGTGACCTGTTAGGAGGTGCTTTCATCTGTATTCCTGCCCTGAGCAGAGATTGACATTCATGACAAGGGGCACGTTCCAGTTCTATGGATTCATTCATTAACATTCTTTAATTTCCTTCTGTTCCTCTTGTTGCAATTGGAGACATCATAACTTTGAAAATCTTTAGAATCAAAATTCTTGAACTTTGACAACATGTTCTGGAACTTTGTGGACCTTTCTCAGTGCTCTTCTCAGACACCGTCTGAAATCAAATTTCCCCACCCCTCAAGTTTTGTTGTGCTGTCTTCTTGCATTGGAACATTGATCCTTCTGGCTTTTGTCTTCTCAGTTTTCATTATTTCATCAGGAAAGAGAAAATAATGTCAGACATAATTATGATGAATGTACTGATTTCAATAAAGTAGTAGCTAATACTGTTCAGAGAGAGTATTACTCCAAAGAAGATGATTATAGATCTGCAACAGCAATGAAGCCTGACAAATAACTCACTGATTCTCTAATAAACCATCGGTTATCCACAGACTAGATACAGTAACACAAACCTGTCCACAAAATCTCACCACCATCAACTTCACTTTTTGTGTCGCTTCATGTATATATGATTTACTGTATTTATTCATATGGATGAAGGGATACAAAAATCGAAGTTGACAGTGAGGAGAGATGAGAGAGAAGAAATGATGGGATTCTCCTCCCATAGAAATGCATATTGCAATCATGTTCAAATATTTTCAGAATATTTAATGCTCTGGTCATTATCCCACATCACAGGTCTGCAACCACTTCTAAACAGTGATTCTTTAATAAATGGGCAATGTTGTGCTGTTCAGTTGTAAGTCCAAGAAGAAATTGGGCACCTACATAAAAACCAGGGCCATCACCAGTCCCCTACCCCCTTGTAAAAAGATAAGCTTCATAAAAATTAAGACTTTCTCTTTCATTCAAGTAAATCGTAGACAACATCATTTATCTAGCCAAAATGAATAAAGGACTTAGAACAAAATACAATTCATAATTTTAAAAATTATGCTTTCAGTCACCTATATGAACTCATAGATGTAAAAACCTCTCTGCCCAACGATGATTATGTAATTATTTTTAAATTTGCTTCTGTTCATGGAGATCACCATTTCTTTTATACAAACCTATATTCTTTTTTAAGTGTCAAATATTTATCAGATTCTGTGGTGGAAATTCTTAGGGGAGAAGCTAAATCCTGAAAAATTACAACGGTAGAAAATCTATACTTAAATTAGTTTAACAATGATGTCGTAAGCATTGGAACATGTTGGCATTTGAATAAGCATCACCATCCTGAACACTAACTAGTTTTTCTCTTAATGCTGGAGGCTTTGAATTCTACTTGGAAACAAGCTAAGTTTAGCAGTACACTACAAGGGTCCTCGACTTACAATGGTTCATTTAGTGACCATTCAAAGTTACAACAGTGCTGAAAAAAGTGAGTTATGACCTTTTTTTTACACTTAAGACCATTGCAGCATCCCCATGGTCATGTGATCAAAATTCAGACACTTGGCAAATGACTCATATTTATGACGGTCGCAGTGTCCTAGCATCATGTGTTCACCTTTTGTGACCTTCTGACAGATTGTTGTTAAGCCAGATTTGCTTAACAACCGTGTTACTAATTTAACAACCGCAGTGATTCACTTAACAACTGTGGCAAGAAAGGTCGTAAAAAGGGGCAAAATTCACTTAACAACAATCTTGCTTAACAACAGAAATTTTGGGCTCGGTTGTCGAGAACTACCTGTATTAATTTGTCCTAGTTCTGTAGTCAGGATGAAGGGTGAATGCTGCAGAATTTTGTGGGAAGCCTGAGCACACAATTACAAAATACAGTTTGGGCATCGGAGAGTATTCCATCAATACAAAAAGTATATATGTAGATGCTTTGCCAGGAAGTTTCAGAGATCCACCCCATCTTTCATCAAAGTAATATTCCAGAAATCCTAACTTCCTCCTAAGCAATACTGCATAGACATGAGTCATCTAAGAATCTAGTTATGCTACTCCTGTAAGCAGGCTAGCTATCATTGAAGTAAGGACAGATAGACAATCATCCCAATCCTAATTCTGCTTTTTGAAACTTGCTAGAGAACTCTGCTTCACTCTCCATTTTTTTTCCAGAGAATATCACTGCTTATATGTTCTCATCCTCATTGTAATCACACGAAAGCTGCTATCAGTTGAACATTTCTGCCCCAAAGTCCTTCATTATTCTCAGTAAGCCAAGGATAACATAGAATTGTCTGAGAGAAACTACTAGCATGGTTATCTATTGCTTTTGTTGTTTCATAAGAACGTGCAAGAAAGCAGCTGGAAAAAGAGTAAAAGAAATGTATTCTCTCTAACATGAGCATCCACTGAATAATGTTGCCGTCTAAATTATTCTCTTTTGCCCTTTTCTGTTTGGTTATAGGAGCCAGTAATTGTTTTCTTCAATCAGTCTGATATAATAGATGCATAAGACTAGGATATGAAGCAATATTATACCTGTTCTCCTTCCCTCCCTTTTCATGTTGAACACAATATCTGACAAAACCTTCAAAGGAAAATTGGAAGTTACTTTGTACCAAGTCCATTATTGGATTATCTAGTGCCAGTCTCCTAGCAGAAATTCACTAGAGTTTTGAATGGGGCGAGGTCATCTTGAGAGACTTAGTATCCTCTCTATGCGAATAAATGTATTTTCATTGAGTGACAGATACTCCATAGGATTGAAAGACAGTTTTTATCATAAGAAAAAATGCTACTCACATACAGCCTAGCCCAGTGATGGTGAACCTTTTAGAGTCCGAGTGCCCAAAGTGCAACCCAAAACCCACTTATGTATCATCTGGTGCTGGGTGGGCATGGCCCATTGGGTGGGTGTGGCCCATTGAGTGGGTGTGGCTGCGGTGGTAATGGCAGACTGGGTGGGACTAAAAAGTTCAATCAATTCCAACTTTGCGAGATCTTTTTTTCCCGCAAGAAGTTGAAATTGATTGATTGATTGAACCTTTTTGTTTTGCACACGGCGGTGGAGGCCTAAAGCAAAAAGGTTTTATAAAACCCAGCTGAAGGCTTAGGACTGGGGCGACGGCGCGTGTGCCCACAGAGAGGGCTCTGCGTGCCACAGGTTCGCCACCACGGGCCTAGCCCTAGACTTATGTTGGCTTATGAATCTTCAGAAATCAGGAGATGGGCCAAACCTATATGATTCAGTTCCAAAAACCACTTAACGCAGTGATCTCTACATTTTATCTGAACAGGGTTATAACAAGGAATCCAGGGAGGGTGTCCCCTTTATCTTTGGCTTAATTTTGATTTTATTAACCAGAATCTCTCGACAACATCATTTTCACCATTATTAACTTCTTCATCTTCATTCCTCTGTGTTGCAGAAGAATGAAATGACATACCAAATGAACATTTTTACTATTGCAGAATTTATCTGCATGACGAGAATGGCCCATTTAATTCAACAAATATTTGCCTTAGGTTCAATATTAGCTTGACTGGTTTGCACAGAGTTGCTATGCACGTTATTCTCACTGCTATCTGCTTAGTGCGATTAGAAAGGAATTTAGTGCAGTGGGGAAGTTTGGCAAATGTGAAAACACTTGACTAAGATAACATAGCAAACTGCACTATATTTCACTTAGCTATCATATTTATTGTATAGCCAAAGGCAGAAGCTGGAATGGTGTTGGGTGATTCTTCTTATGCCAAGATGATGTAGAAACCATAATTCAACTCTAAATAACACAAATACAAGCACCAGCCTTATTTTAAATTGGCAAGCACTTGAATTCTCAGATTCATGTAGTTATACAAGAGGTCTCTCCTGCTTTGAGATTCCTTTTTTAAAAAGAGTGACTTGATTTAAATTTAATTACTGTGCACTCACATTGTTCAAAAGGCAAACTCGAAGAGTCTGCTAGCTGCTATGGAACTAAACATGGTGCTTCTCTGGGAGAAAACCATACATACACATACACACCATATTCTTAATCAACCAGCACATGTACTCCATCCTATCAATAAAGAAAAAATGGGGTTATTTCCAAGTACCTTCATGCTTTCTGGTTCATTCTATTGTTGTGAATGCTCCAACACTGGAAGTTGTCAATGCTCCAACACTGGAAGTTTTTAAGAAGAAATTGGACAACCATTTGTCTGAAATGGTATAGGGTTTCCTGCCTGAGCAGGAGGTTTGACTAGAAGACCTCCAAAGTCCCTTCCAACTCTTCTATTCTATTCTATTCTATTCTATTCTATTCTATTCTATTCTATTCTATTCTATTCTATTCTATTCTATTCTATTCTATTCCCTTGCTGCTGAGACCACCATCACCATCACCACCCTTTTGTTTTGTACATGGACTCTTTCTCAAAGTGGGCAATCTTCACATGTGTAGAATTCCCCAAGCAACATGACCATTTCTGAGAATTGTGAGAGTTGGCCCAGTAATCTGCAGAATAAAATCGTCTCAGAAGCAGCTTTTCCTAATGGGCAAAATAAAGTGTTGAGTTTCAAAACATGAAAATCTTTAACTGGTTACCAAGGTAATGACTCAGGCAAAATAATAATCATAAATGGAAGAGGAGTAGCATATGAATTTATTGAGTTAATCACACTGCTTAGTAATGATTGCCGAGAAAGTAATATCTTCTACTGTACCTAATACTTGAATTTGTTTTTTCAAGGATTTTGAATTTTTTTTTTAAGCCAGGACCTGCATTTAGCCTTCAAGAAGTTGCATTTCAGAAAATAGGGAGGGATAAAGTAGAATCAAGAAGGGGGTGGGGACAGAAAAAAAATCTGTTTTTCATTTCCATTGGTAGACAATTTGATTCCTCCCTTATGTAGTTGATACTTGTCTGCCTTCTAGCACATAGTGATATTTGTTTGCAAATTGACATTCTGTCTTAACTAAACTCATGCTATACAGATCCAGCAAATCTCCAATGTTAAAGTATATAACTATTTAGTAACAGCTTCCAAAGGGGCTTTAGAGACCACTGTGTAGCTCTGAAGCTACAGGCTATACATGTTTGTCCAGTACTGAACCCCCATTTGATATAGCAGCTAAATCATGGGAGCATTAAGTTGAAGGTTGCCTCAGAAATCATTTAGTCTTCTCATTACTCAGGGTAGAACCTGCTAAAGCAGACTTTGGCATTTTATAGCCCCTGCATCATATCCAGTCATTTGACTGTCCCTGTCCAGCCCACATGAGGTCAATCAGAAATTAGAAATCAAATGTAACTAAGTGTGTGCCTTGCACACAATACAACAATAAGTGACTGCTATTTTTCTTCAATTTGCATATCTCCCTGCATGCATGCCTACGCACCTTCATGCCCTTTTGGTTCGGTCCTCCCTGACAGTCTCAGTTTCTCATGTGGCTCCTTGGGAAAATTAATTCTCCACACACACACCTTGCTAAAGCATTTCAGGTAAAGGATTTCCAGCTTCGAAGACTTCCAGCGAAGGGGAACTTAACTTTTCTTGAGGTAGCCACCTAAACTTACTTCAGCAATGACAGTGGCATAGCATGTGATTCATGTTGGTTAAATGCAACATTAAAATGTTTATATTCTCCAGGTGTGATTGCTACATCATCATACCTTTTTTCGGTACTTTTTAAGCAAATATTTTACAGTTGATGGCCATTGACCAGGGATGTATGTGGTTAGTGATATTAATTTTAAAATCTGTCACCCCTTTCTCCAGCAGGATGTGGTTCTCCATTCCCATGTTGTTAGCAGCAGGGCAGCAAAATCATGTAGCTATGTCAGTGCAATCATGTAGCTTCATTACAAATGGGAAAAGTTATACATGCTGTCCCTGTATGTCCCTTTGATATCTTTTTGGATTTGTCTGGTTTTTCAATCAAATACACGCAGAAAGGAAAAAGCATTTGTGAGGCACACAATGACAATGAGATTAAGAAAAGATAAATGTAAGCCGATGTGGCGCTGGTGATGGGAGTGGGATTAAACATAAAACCTTAATTAAGTGAACCTTTTACAATTAACTACCTGACCCACTGACATATTTTTGTGTGGTTACTCTGGCAGAGGCATTTGTGTGCAAATAATCAGCACTGACTTTTCGAGAATAACAAGAAAAAATGAGCTTCTACCAGAAAGCTCAGCGTTTCCATTTTTAATTCCCCAGGAATGTATCAAGTTGAGGAGGGGGTAATGATGTCACACCTGGCCTATGATGATGACACAACTGACAAAATTACAACATCTGCATCATTAGGGTGATGTCATACCATGTGTGACCTCATTGTGGCGTTTACAAGTTGCCTATATTCAGTTTCTTTGCTTTACATTTACTTTCTCAAATGGCTCTTTCCAGCAAGGGCCCATCATTAACATTCTTTTGTTTTTGGTTTTATTGGGGGTGGTGGCTTTAAGTATGCACCCCCCCCCATGGGAACTCAGAAATTACACCTCATCCAAACATGATGTTATGAAGTATATCAATCATTCAATATTACATTTCTGAGAAGTGGGACCTGAGGAATGTACTGTATTGAGTCATCTTTGCCTCCTTCCCCTACTTAGCTGGATACATTTTAATAAGTGATTTATACATGAGTGCTTTATGGACAGGAAATCAAGCTAAATATATAGGGAAAAGAAAGTAAATAAATAAAGGCCCAGAGTAAAACCTAATCCCGAGGGGTTAGTAGGTGATCTCATTTTGATTATACAAGAACTTCTCTCAGAACCATTTAAACAAACCCAAAATACAATAGATAGCATTAAAAGTAATATAATTACTCACAGTTAATTTTTTGATGACAAAGATGGATTCTTGCCCTTTTCCTAAATACTGGGACAATGGGGCACCTTCCCAGGAGAGGAGAGGACCTCATAATCTGAGATACATAAGAGAAGGCCCTCTCCTGTGTACCAAACAGCTGAGTTTCCGGCAATGGAGGCCCCTTCATAAGAGTTTCTTCTGCTTCAGAACAGGAAGACAGTCCCCTAGATAGTCAGACCTTATACTAGTTAGGGTTTTAAAAGTCCATATCAAAAATGTGAATCAGTGCATTCCCAAACTCTGGAGCTGATATTTGGGGGAGAGTTCAATCCTACCTCTAAATCTTCAAATCCAACATTTTTCCATCCCAATATTGATTTGTCTGGATTTCATGTCAACTTGTTCTCCCTTATTCAGCTCATTGTCAAGATTAGGCAACCATAAATTATTATGATTTAATGTAATGGCCAACAGAGTTACCCTGTGGTAAGATGGGCGGCCAATAAATTTCACAAATAAAATTCACACAACATACTAAGCTAATGATTGGATTCCCATAACATACTGAACCTTAAAAATCTAATCCATTTTAGCCTAGTCTGGTATTTTATACAAATGCATCCAAGTTTGTAAACTATACACTGCTTTAAATATCACATGTTCAGCAATCTATAGTGATCTTCAAACATTACAGTAAGATAAAACCCATATTTAGAAATCACAAATTGCCAGGTTCACATGTTGTACTAAGTCAAAGTAGGTTGGAATACACTACCTCAAAGATCCCTTCCAACTGTGATTCTGTAAGATACTGTTTTGTGTGGACTAAGCCTAATGTTACAGAATTTACAGTCACATAATCCTGCCAGCCTTGTTCTACAAACATGTGCAATATTTCCTCAAGGCAAATGTATTCAACATGGCATTTTAAAGGCATACTGAATTTAAACACTGTTTGCCCTGTGCTTGGGGAATAAGGACGTGACATTCCAGAAGGGATGGTTAGTGTGAAGTAAGTCTGTTTAACACAGGAGGCATCAGAGCCATGATGGTGCAGTGGTTAGAATGCAGTATTATAGGCTAATTCTGCTGACTGCCAGGAGTTCAATTCAAGGCTGACAGCCTTCCATCCTTACGAGGTTGGTAAAAATGTGGACCCAGATTGTTGGGGGCAATATGCTGACTCTGTAAACCGCTTAGAGAGGGGTGTAAAGCGCTATGAAGGGGTATATCAGATTAAATGCTATTGCTGTTGCTATCAGTCTTGGAATATTTGCACTACCTCTCAAACATGAGAATGATGATCAAGTCTCTCTGAAAAGAATCTATAGAACATCTATTAGTAGAATGGATACGTCTACCATTTTCAGTGCATATTGAAGGTGATAAAAACATTAAAAATAGCTGGGGTACCATGTGGAGATACATATGCAGGAAGTAGATTTTATTTTCAGCTGTTCCCTGGGGATGATTCTGAAGTTTTCCTTAAGGGGAAAAAAGCAGTGTTAAAGAAACTATGATTGACTTGAATTCTTGGAATATAATGATAGGAAAAAATGTAACGTTTTTGACAGTATTGTTCTATGTGACAAGACTGAAGTTGACTCAACTGTTTAAAAGCAAAGAAACAATTCAAATTATAATGAAGTTGCATAAAGTGACACAATTCCTCCACATTAGAGAATGGAGGCGTTTTTGGAATTTAATCACGCAAAGTATGTAAATAGCAAACTCTGCTGTCTTTGTAAAAGTGTAGTCCATGTAGAAGGTCCCAGAAATAGCCTGATGGAGAGAAAAAACAGCACTCATGGACAGATTAGATGATAAAGCAATCCTCTAACCCATGGGTCGGCCACCCGAAACATCGAACGAGCCGCACAGACCCGTTTGGCGTAAAAAAAAAAAACCCTGGGAGCCGCGCCCGTTCGCGCATGCGCACGCACCCGCACATGCGCGCCCGTTCGTTCGCGCATGCGCACCCGTTCGCGCATGCGCACCCCGCGCACCCGCCCGCGCATGCGCGCGTGCGCGCCCCAAAATGGCGGAGGAGGCTCCGGAGCCGCAGGTAATGCCTCAAAGAGCCGCATGCGGCTCCGGAGCCGCGGGTTGCCGACCCGTGCTCTAACCTATCATAAGGCACCTTCCAGCCTTCTCTGTATTTTGATATATTGAAGCAATCTTTGAGATTATTTTTCTCCACAGTGTGTGCCATACAGTTACATCACAGCTGTCCTCTCTAATTTCTTCTTTATGAGACTCTGCTAAATGAGTTCCCAAGACACTCAAGGCAGAGGCTTCAGACAGCACTGTGAAGCAAAGATGGCTTTTAAAAGAGGATTGAAAACATTCAACCATACATATTTCAGACCACATGCAATTATTTCAGGAAGCCTGAAATGATCTCTAATGGTGAGATTCAATCTTGTTTTGTTTTTCTAGAAAGGTTTTTACCAGAACTTTGTTTCTTGTCTTAGCAGAGACTGAAGGAATGTATTTAAGCTCAGATTTATACAAAAAGAACCAAGAAAAGGATATTTTGTATTTTAACCTTTGCAGCACAGTATTTGACAATATGGCAGGGTGGAGAAGATGGTTCATGTCATAAGGATATGCAGAAAATGTAAGAGAAGGACAAATGGCATTATATTGATCACAGAATCATCCTGCACTGATGCAAATACAGCATTTGCATGATTAATGTCATGGTATATATGATGTCACCTTTGCTTCTATTGCTTACCTATGACCAATATTATGACATCATCCATAAATAGTAATGTTCCTGATAGCACATTGCACAGGATGCCACCATCTATACTCTTCTATGATATCAAAGAAGTTCTCATCTGATCCTCTTAAATAGAATCACAACCTATATGTTGCTGCTTTCAGGGAATTCTATTATGTGACCTTTAAGAAATGAACTCTTCGTGTAATCTCTTGTAACCAGGATCAGAACGTTTCCATTTCAATTGGCAATCTGTATCAGTGAATGGAGTTGGTATAAATCATAAAATGGATACATGAAAATATGATGATAGCTCCCTGTTTAAATGACTGTCTGTCTACTGGACTTATCTATCTGACCTACTGACTTTCTAGATCAGGGACCGTCAAGCAGGAATGGGGGGAAGCAACAAGTAGCAATCAGACAATCTATTCCAGTGATGGCGAACCTTTTAGAGACCGAGTGCCCAAACTGCAACCCCAAACCCACTTATGCATCGTCAAGTGCGGGGTGGGTGTGGCCCATTGGCTGGGTGTGGCCCATTGGCTGTGGCCAATTGGGTGGGCATGGCCCAATGGGTGGACATGGCCCATTGGGTGGGCATGGCTGTGGTGGTAACGGCAGACTGGGTGGGACTAAAAAGTTCAATCAATCAATTCCAACTTTGCAAGATGTTTTTTTTTCCTGTGAGAAGTTGAAATTGACTGATTGAACCTTTTTTTTTTTTGCACACGGCGGCGGAGGCCTAAAGCGAAAAGGTTTTATAAAACCCAGCTGAAGGCCTAGGACTGGGGCAATGGCGCGTGTGCCCAGAGAGAGGGCTCAGAGTGCCACCTCTGGCACCCGTGCCAAAGGTTCGCCACCACTGATCTATTCAGTTAATTCAGGCATATGTCCCGTTAATTTTCTTTTTTAATTCAATGACCCCCTGCCTCTGTCTATAATCTAATAGTATGAGCCAAGACTCTTATACTATATCTAATGTCAACAAAACAGGAAATTATGTCTGGTTCATTACACATAATTATAGAGCACGTTTCTTCCAACAATAAAATCATGCTGTGAGCAACTTTTTTCATATAATTTGTCTTCCGCCCCCTTTTTTTTACCCTGTATTTTATATTATGAGAAATTCAAACATATTGTATTGTTGCGTTAAGACTCAGTTGAGTTCAGAAATATTTTCTTGGCTTTTTGCAAGGCCTCAGACTAGTAGTAGTTTTAAGCAAATTCACCATGAAAAAAAGTTGAATGGAATTTGGCCCCAGAGATTTTGCAATTCTTTTGGACATGTAAAATATAATTTTAATATTCAATCCATTTTCTTTAATCTTATTAAATACTTATTAAATATTGATTCACATTTCATATACTGTACAATGGTGCTCAGTTTTAATATTTGGTTGTGAAATCATTTTCGACATTAGGCAGTTTATTACGTAAGTTTTATCTCTGAAACGTGAAGTAACTATTGTTTTAATATTCAAGAGTCTTTCAACAGTTACATGCAATAGTGTTTGTATCTGATGGTATTAGATTGTTAACATGAAACAGAATGTTATATCTGATAGTATTTTGAATGTCGTAGATTTTGATTATGCATCAGGCAGATGACAACTTGTAACATGCACACTTCAACATAATCATGGTTTACTATCATTTAACAGTATAATCTTATATGTTTTTTGTTAGAATTTTGGTTCTAGTCAGTTAAGTTGAACTGACTCTAAGTAAGTAAGTAACTTGACTAAGGCTTAAGTTTGAAATTTTGGGCAAATTTTAAATGTGTATGAAATTTAATTCAGCTGTAACTCCAAATCAGAACACTGCTTGGTATAATCTGTTTAAAAAAAAAAATGCCAGTCATTACTAAAAAGCTTCCAAACATGGGAAATATGATATGAAAAGCTGTTGTTAATAATGGGATATGGAGGGATCTTGTGTGTAAAAGTATGCTAATAAGGATCTGCATGGTTCAAACATTATTTGGAACAGGTGCTCCAGAACACATTGGAATGGAAAGAGGACCATGCCATCTCTTTAAAGCCATGCATTTCAGGCTTCCTTGAAAATGGATGCAGGTGCTTTAAAGATTCATCTCCTTAAAGCAGCCATGTTTGTTTTCAGGGTTCCTTGCAAGGAGGCCTGAAAAAGTCAAGTCCTTAAAGAAGTGATATCCTTTCCTTCCCATGCATTCTAAAACACTCGGCTCAAATCATTTTCAAAATATGTACCATCCAACTTGATACGGCAGATCTCTTTACCACCACCCCAGCAATGAAAACCTACAGGCTTTTTGATAAATGAAGGTCTTTTATGTAGAACAGTCTCCACTGATATTGAATTCCCCAGCATTCCCCAATTGATATTCTATACTTATCTGTTGAGACTACAATTTCCAGGATTTCTAGTCAATATTGCCAATGTCTGGGAATTCTGGATGTTCCAATCTTAGCACATCTGGAGGAAGTCAAGTTAGAAAAGTCTAATGTAGTCTGATTCTTGATATGCAAATGGGTCATAGTTGATCATGTTATTGCTGAATTTCCAAAGTTATCAGAATGCTTCATGCTATCTAAGGCTGAAAAGTATGCAGTTGAACCAACTTTCTCTGGGTGTAAGTGTGTATGTGTGTGTATTGTTTGACAGTTGGAACAATAAAAAAATGACATTTCTCCAACAAAAGCAAACAAATGAAACGTTCTGTAAATAATTGATTTAGCCCTTCCCTTTTCTTAGGAAAGTGGTGAGTTTACCAGCTAAACCCAAAGTAGGTCAATCTTTTCTATCAGCTTTTGTTTGAAAAGAGATCCATATAATTAATTTAGGAGGCACCCTCAGCATGACCTAAACAAGCATTAAAATGTTTGCTCACTAACTGATTGCTGTACTCTCCCTGGCTCAATTTGGAATTGGGTCAGTGGTTATGACTGCCATTGGAGAAATTAGGGAAAAGATCAACTATGTTTGAGGGTTCTCTACTGACTTGCAGTCGCTTCTACACTGTATGCTTAGCAAAGCAATCAAAAGGACTGAATATTAATGATCTATTAACTTCTGTAAACTTTTGATAACAGAACTTAAACTCAAGTGCACTGACCAGTGAACAATGAAATATTCACCAATGCAGTTGCTTTTCCAGAGGCCAATACTTGTACCACTGGAATTTACAGAAAAGTCAACCTCATCCAAGATCAAAGTCAACACAGTGCTAGGCTGCATTAACAGAGGGATAGAATCAAGACCACGTGAAGTGTTAATACCACTTTACAATGCCTTGGTAAGGTCACACTTGGAATACTGCATCCAGTTTTGGTCACCATGATGTAAAAAAGATGTTGAGACTCTAGAAAGAGTGCAGAGAAGAGCAACAAAGATGATCAGGGGACTGGAGGCTAAAACATATAAGGAACAGTTGCTGGAATTGGGTATGTCTAGTTTAATGAAGAGAAGGACGAGGGGTGACATGATAGCAGTGTTCCAATATCTCAGGGGTTTCCACAAAGAAGAGGGAGTCAAGCTATTCTCCAAAGCATCTGAAGGCAGGACAAGAAGCAACAGATGAAAACTAACCAAAGAGAGAAGCAACCTAGAACTAAGGAGAAACTTCCTGACCGTTAGAACAATTAATCCGTGGAACAACCTGCCTCCAGAAGTTGTGAATGCTCCAACACTGGAAGGGTTTCCTGCCTGAGCAGGGGGTTGGATTAGATGACCTCCAAGGTCCCTTCCAACTTTATTATTATTATTATTATATCTGTATTAACTTGATCGATATTATTACTGTACGTGATTACGATTTTCATTTTTCCAGGTGTTTGTTGCTCTTGAGGCTCCATGTACGCCTGCTTTCAGTGAACAAAACTGGGGACAAATAGTTAAATATCAATTATACTCAGGCTTCTAAAAAAGTGGGAGGAATCAATTTAAGTCACCAACCAGTTTGCTGTTTGCAGCACATATTGCAGAGTTGGCATAAATAGATTCAAAATAAAATCAATTTACATTTTGAACGACATGAATAATCTCATAGCAAAGGAGTTCTCCACAAAATAGACATAATAAAATGGATAGATTTTATTCTGAATCCATTAATCGTGACTTTAATAACATACTGAAATTGTAAAGGTAACAGTATTATTTATCTCTTACTTCCACAAGTAGTTTTTATTCATAGTTTCTCTCAGTAGAGTTCCTCCATTTTGTATGGTTCGCTCAAGAATCTCTTAGGTTTTGTCTGAATGTTACTATCACAAAAGCAAGATTTAAGCAAAAGAACTGTATGGGAGATTGTTCTATTGTCCTTTCCAAATAAGCAAACCTCTTTATTGGAATGAAGTATGAATGGATTTATTTTGATGTGTAAAGAGGTGTGAAATACAGTGTACTATTGATACAACCCATGTTTGCTAAGCAGTTTTTGATACCATTGTTTTTAATGGCATTTATTTCCAAGTAAATTTAGGATTGCAGCATAATCAGATATTATTTACATAGCATTAGTTCTCATTACACCATGAAAATTTATGCTTGTTGAGCAAGTCCCTTTAATCAAGTCTACACTATCACAGATATATGTTCTTCAAGAAAGGTTTCTGCCTCAAAGACCTTTTAGAGGATAAGGTACAAAGGATGGTAGGTTTTATATCCTTAGTTTACATGAATTACCAGATCAAAGAGGTTCACTTCTTACTTTTTAGCATGCACTTAAAATATCTCAATCAGAATGCAACACATGTAGAAAAACCCAAGTTCCTTCTACAGAGTATATACAAGTGACCAGTTCATGACTAATCCAGTTATCCATATTTAGGAGATGTTCAAATATGAAACAGTTGAAGAATAAGTATTACGTGATGAAGTGGGGGGGGACGGAGGGAAGAAAAGTAGTTCATGAGGAAAATTACCAAAGAATGAAGGTTAAATTGCAACAAAGACTACCAAGTAAAGAAAAGGAAACTCTTGCATTATGTTATATAATGAATATGATGCCTGAAAAATAAGCAAGCACTCAAAAGCCAATCGATTTAATTAATACCTATAGGTACCTTGCATTGTATTGCAAAGATTTCCTAAATTACAGTGCTTCACTGGAAGGAAGCATCATGGATAAGGTCAAGGAAAGGTAGAGAGCTTGTAGCATATTATGTTTAATAAGTAACACTTAGATTAGGTCAGCCAGGGGCAGGTTAATAGTTTAAAGCTGAATAGAAGTGAAATGGAAATAGCAGAGGAGGAACAAAGCACTACAGAATAAAAAAAAAAGTAGTCACTTTAGTCTCGTTCCCACAGCAAACCATCACACAGAGATTATATTTTTGTTTCTCTGAATCCACATATGGTGTTAACAGGAAAACCAAATATCTCCCTTTACTTTTCATCTTCAAGAACCTATTGCTAACTTTACCATTTTGACAACCTCCAGATGCTATTATTCTCCATCTAATTGGTTGACTTAATAACTAAAAACAATCTCCTCTGGGTGTGTGTGCGCGGGCGCATCTTGACAATCCCCTTCCTGGGAAAAGGATAGATCATTTTTGCCAGAGGTCTGATCCAAGTTTTGCCTGATGGCTGTTGCAGCAAACCATGATGATGTCAAAATGATGACAAAGTCAGGATGACATAATCATGGAAAGGCTACAGTCATATATCAGTCATGTATCAGAATATCTGATTCAAGCGTAAATTGTGGAGTTTCATGGTTATCATGCTTATGTTGTCATTTCATCTTGCCCCTCTGTGGAACTCCATATCTCTGACCCTTGTAGTGTGCTTCGGAAATTAGCACTAGCACTAGCACTTAGATTTATATACTGCTTCACAGTGCTTTACAGCCCTCTCTAAGCGGTTTACAGAGTCAGCATATTGCCCCCAACAATCTGGGTCCTCATTTTACCGACCTCGAAGGAATAGAAAGCTGAGTCAACCTTGAGCCAGTCAGGATCAAACTGCAGAGTTAGCCTACAATACTGCATTCTGGTTCTCTATAACAGTGCTGCCAAATTAGGTGGCAGTGTCCTAA
Organism: Azemiops feae; assembly: GCA_023970755.1. Classification (NCBI taxonomy): domain Eukaryota; kingdom Metazoa; phylum Chordata; class Lepidosauria; order Squamata; family Viperidae; genus Azemiops; species Azemiops feae. The sequence continues at coordinate 332,034 of JALGBA010004197.1, forward strand.
TGACAATACTTTTAAAGGATAAGTAGCACTAAGCCTGAGTATTAGCTGGACAAGAAATCATCAGAAAGTACCAAGCTACAATTAAGTCTAGGAAACTAAGTACCAGCAGTTATGGTGTTGGGCTAGGGTCAAGGAGACTCAGGTTTGAGTTCACCTTCAGCAATGGAAGTTCATTGGGTGACTTTGTGCCAGTCATTTTGATACCAAGTGGCAAAGTGAAAAAAAAATGAATGTCACTTTTACTTTGTTGCCAGGTCTCTATTCTATATCTATCTTTACTTTTTATTCTGTCACATCTAACCTTTACTTTTTCTGGGAGAAGTCTGCTGTCCAGTCATAGTTACTCTATATCCTCCTCCTACCTCCATTCTGTGCCTAGAAAACTGTCTTGCCAACCCTTGGCAGCCTCCTGCAGCCAGAAGGGAAGCCCTTCATTAACTGATTGAAACTGTAGGCTGCAAAGGAAGGACCCATATGTGGGCTCTACATTTCTCCTTCATTGAGGGACAAAGTAGCTCAGCTACCAGCTGCATACTTTGAAGTATTTGAATGATCAATCTTCTAAGCTGAAACTTTAATGGCCTCATGCTAGAGTACATATCAAGCCAATTCTTTTTATTATTTTTTCACATACAACCAACAAACCCTCATGAGTTTTTTAAATCCTCTCATCTTGTTGTACAAACCTTCTGACAAGTTTCCTTAGGTTTATAACTGACTTACTACACGTCAACAGGTCTGGACATCATTCCGGTGTTAGCTAATCTCTCTGTTAAGAACACCAATTTAATTGCTATCACGGCTATCACTCCACGCCTAAAACAACTTCCTGTTCATTCAGCAAATTTTCTAAACCAGAACTTGCTGGGCCATTTCCTTTCAATAGACAGAAGCCCACATTTCTTGACACATTTTTATTTCAACAACTGCAAATCTCCATCTGCCCTCACCCCATCATCTACCATTGCATGTGGTGAAAGAGGTGACCCAAGCCACCACACAGCAAGACCTTTATTGTCTTAATTTTTATCTAAGGCTGAGTTCCTTCACTCCAATGTTACCATTTCAGGCTATCCACTCATTGTTTCCCAGCCTTCTTCTACTTCAGACACAGTTAGGTCAGGTTAGGAAGGAAGCTGGCAACCTCAGCTAGACTTGAGAAAGTTGTTAAGCTAACAGATCCCCAGGTGATAGAAGATAAAAAAAAATATCCATTGATTTGGAAAGGTAGAGAGAAAAGGCTGGATTTAAACCTGGGGATAAATACTTACAAAGACTTGGATTGCCGGATACTGCAGTAGGCAAGTCTTTTGTTTTAGTTGGCTTCATTTTTTACTTTAATAAAGGATATACTCTGAGTCATTTTTGTGAGTCTGTCACCAGGTAAACCAGTCCCATAATATGAGATGGAAAATTTGGAGAGCCTAGATTTACAATGGTGCTCAGAAAAAGCATGACAAAACATAATCACTGTACCGCTATGGGGGAATTCCATAAACCTTCTGTTGTCTGTTCTCCAAACACTCTTTGAATTCTCAAAATTATATTCATAAGGGATTGCAGTTGTCCTCAGTGCAACTTTTGAAAACTCCAGACAAGTTGACTTGGGGATTTTGGGAAAGGTAAAACCAAAAATTAGCAGCCAATGGATTTATTCCAACTCCATCCCCATCACACAATATATTTGCTTTCAGAGTGGGGAGGGGGGAACACAAGATAAACACCATTCATGGGGTGTAAATCTGCTCCTCTGCTAAAGCCTTGGCATGAGGATATTGTGGCATTGTGATTTAGGGGCATTGTGAGAGAAAGCCAAGGAATTGAGATGCAGAAATTGGTGGGAACTGTTGCCAGTGGGAAAGTGACCCTTTCCAAGCTCAGCGTTCAAAGTTACAGAATGGAAGTTTGACAAGAAGCTGTATTGAGCTGTGTCTGAACCAGAAGTTACCTCAGTCAGCTGCCTAGTGTTATGGAGGAATTCATGGGCACAGCAGCCATCTTTGAGGGATACCAGAGCCATCTTTGGAAAGGCCCTAAAAATATCACAAAAGAAACTCCTAATTAAAGGAAACTTCAGGGTGAGATTTGAGAAGAAATCTTGATTCAAAACTTCTACACATTTCAAAGTGGGAATAGAAAAGTGTTTAGCTGGGAGTCTGTTTTTCTTAAAAAGTTAAAAATGGGAAGAAAAACAGACTTAAACCAAAACAGAGACAGTGTTAGCATTCCTGGTATGGTATGGATTTTGCATCTTGTTATTCTAGTAATCCTTAATAAATACATGAAACAACAACAATGTTCACATTAAAACTTCCAAGGAAATGCTCCTTAGCACTGCAGTTGTGTAACAATCTGAACGTTTTATTTGCATACCACAATGAATCTAAGTCTGATAGCTAATTTTGCTTCAGATCTGCACTTCCAAATGCTTTGGTTGCTGCGGCTTAAGCTCTGTCATGATTTTAGCACTTTTAATAAACACTTAGCTTTGTGTGCACATTTTTTACATGATAAGTTATTTAACTTCCAGATGTCATATGCCTCAAAGCTAAAATAGCAGGTTCCTCAACTTCTTTCCTTTTTTTTTTCTGAAGTGATGACCAGCCCTACCCACATGCATTTTATTTTATTTCTTTCCAAGTGTAAATACTGCTCAACTCCTTGGCAACCTGGGTGCCTTACAAATAAAGAAGAAAAGAAGGCATTGGTAGGTTTGAGGGAACCCCTGGATTACAAACATGCAAAACGTCAAGAAAGAGTAATTATGGCTTCTTCTGTCCTTCTCAGCAGAGGAGTTCTAAAAGTAAGTCAGCCAAAAGAACGGAGAAGGTATCTGGCTTCATTTTTCAGAGACAGGGTGTGCACGTAGGGTTACTTGACATTCAGCAACAGGAGAAGATGGCTTTGTTTTTATCCACATGTCCTTCATCTATTAGGCATAGCCTTAAATTAAATTATTGTCTGGCTTTTGAGAGTGTGTGTGTGTGTGTTTTTAAATTTTAGATTGTTCCCGCAACCACAGTCATTCAAAAACTTGTGTATTGTGACCTTATAAACTGTCTGTTTTTTTCTTTACCTTGACAGACTTGTCAGCCTAGATTTAGGTTATTTAATTTACTCCCTGATTCCAGCCATCGCCTTCAAATCTACATCGTAGTCCTTAGGTCACGTGATTCGTCACATGTTTCTGCAGTGAAATTTGAAAAGTGTGCCATCGTCAATTCTATATTATCACTAGCCTATAGTCTTGAAAATAAAGATTTCTTGGAAAAATACTGCAGTTGAAAAACCATCTTCCTGATGATGGAAAGCATAAAGTCATATACATGTACTGTAGGCCTAAGTACTTTTTTTTTTTTGCAGTTTTTCATTGTAATTTATGTGCCCCCCTCCCATTTGCCTTTCTTCCCAATTGTCTCTGCGTTCCTCTGCCTGTTGAATTACTTGTAAATCTTATATATACATTGGCTGATGTCATTGATTATGTAAGCGTAGGGAAAGAGAGACCATTTGTGTATATATCTAGGTATATATTCTTGTAAATGACAGCCAAGTATGTGTGTGCACAGGCAAACTCTGAAGTACTCACTAACGGTCACACAGCTGGTTTTCATGGCTAAGGCAGGACTAGAACTCATGATCTCCTGCTTTCTCACCTGGTACCTTAACCACTAGACCAAACTGGCTCTCAGGGAATATTTAGGGCAGGGGTGTCAAACTCGCAACATCACGTGACGTGTCGCGACGTATCACAACTTTTTTTCCATTGCCAGCAATGGGGTGGGTGCGGTTTCGCCATGACGTATCCGGCCCGTGGGCCAGCAGTTTGACACCCCTGATTTAAGGGAAGAATTGTATGAATTAAAGAAAAACATGTTTGATTCACCTTCATTTTCAGTAGTAAACATCAATATCCATCAAGCCCCAGTCTCTGAATGCCACAGGCAGTGCTGCTTGAGTAAGAATTTCTCAAATTATCCATGTTCAATAATCCCAATAAGATATTGCCAAATGAAACGAGAGTATGTGTATACTATATCCAAATAAAAGATACTTATTCTTGGGAAATGGAGCGTTCCTGCATTCATCATCGTAGGTGGAATTGATACAACAATGAGAATTAAGAGTAAATGTTTTGTTTCTTCTTATGGGCATCCCCTTTCTCCAAAATGTGTCTCTTTGTTTCCAAACATTTGTTTGTTTGTGTTAGAAGTGTGATTTTAACCATGCTGATGACTGGCAATGGAGATGATAACCACATTTTAAGACTGGTTCAAATATGTTGAGGCTATATAAAGGGGGGGGGAAGCTTTACCAGCTAGTATGGGCTGGACACAGGTTTTCTTCTTTCAATTTCCCAATTTTAAGAAAGGTTAGGGTTAAGCTGAGGGCCTTCTTAATACAAGTTAAGCTATAAAAAGCACAAAGCATTCACATCTGCTATCTTTGAAACAGAGGAGGTGAGAAGTTTGGCATGTGTAGAATTGACTATATATTTAGTCTAGACTGCTCCTGGGCACAAAATGCCTTTTAAAGGTTTAGCATGTGCCTAGAATATTAATATGGAGATGAAATCTATGGGTGGAGAAAGGTGGCAAACCTACTTGGATAACAGGATAAATTAGGGTTGTGATTGTCAGCTGATTCTACAACTTATTTGACCTGTAAAGAAAAGAATTGCTTTAGCCTGCTGCAAAAGATTGCTGTAAGATATGTGTATAACCTAAGAAATCATGGTTTGTGCTCAGAGGCATTCTGTTGGGGCAGGATATTAGAGTTTGGCCTGGCACAGCTCTCAATAACTGAGTGTTCTGCCGCTATGATAACAACAGCTACCAAAATTCTCAACCAGAATTTCACCTTTGACTATATTGTGTTTCTAGGAGTTGAAGTTCCAACTAATTTGTCATGTACAACTTCTTTTAAAGACTGGGTTTCCTTTGTGTTAGCCCTTTCCTCTGGTTGTGTTCAGGTGGACACTTCTTACAACCACCAATCAAAAGATACTGTCCTGTTTTCCACTTTGTTTCCCTTAAGGCAGGAGTCTTCAAACTTGGCAACTTTTAAGACTTGTGGACTTCAACTCCCAGAATTCCTCAGCCAGCCAGGGCTTCTGGAGGCCATCCCATTGTAAGGCTTATGAGGTGCAGCTGATATTAAGCTCTCTGTCCATATCATTATTTCTTGACTGACTTCTAGTAAAAAGAAGGTAGACCTTACAAGACTGAAGTGCTGTCCCTCTGGTACTTAGTGGTCAGCATTCTCTTTCTGCAAATGCTCAAAGGAACCTCTAGAAAACAAGTGAGCAAGAATGCCAACGGCTTCCTCAGCTGATGCTCAGAATTAAACAGCCTTGGGAAGGTCTTCTTGTATCAGCAGATGTATCTGAGAAAGGATGAAATTTCAGTAACTCTACTAGACAAACTTAGCCCTTTCAAAGCTGGGAATTGGCATTAGCAACTACCTCTCACACTTCACCCCATGTCTGAATTTTAGGTAGCAGATTTTAGTTATTCTTACAGAATTTCTTGGAAACAGCATCTGCAAATGAAGACAAGGGAGTTTCAGGAGGAAAGAACAGCCAAGCTTGCAAGCTGATTGCAGGCACTCTCCTTCTCCAGGGAGGCTTACTTTAGAAGTTGTTGTATTGTCTGAATGGCATCCTTCTGCTTCCCTCTGCTTGGCGGAAGGATCTTCATGACTGTTCTAGATTACATCCACAAGGAGAAGAGTGAATTCAGTGGAGGCTGCCTAGATTGGCTTTAGCCAATCTAAATTATCGAATGTATTACATATTTAATTTAACATTGAAGATGTTGGATAAAATAGGATTTCAGTTCATCATGTGAATATTATATCCTGATTTTACTAGCCAAACTGTCAAAAACCAGATATTGGTGGAACCCTTATTGTAACAGACCAGTTCCTCCCATTGCAGTTGGAGTCTCACTGGCTCAAGGTTGACTCAGCCTTCCATCCTTCTGAGGTTGGTAAAATGAGGACCCGGATGGTTGGGGGCAATAGGCTGACTCTGTAAACCGCTTAGAGAGGGTGTAAAGCACTGTGAAGTGGTATATAGGTCTAAGTGCTAAGTGCTATTGCTATTCTGATATTATCAAATAGAAAGCATAGTACAGTGTGAAATATAAATTAGCAGGATGATACACATCTTTGAAGGGCATTTCATCAAAACTTTGATAAAAATGCTTCTTCAGAGTAAATATCTCTCCACTTTTAATCAAAGCAACCATGCTGTTTTAATAAAATTGATAACAGGGGTTTCCTGAGCATGTGCTACACATACAGAAGCCCAAAGTATCTGACTGTGCTGGATTGGCCCTGACTTGACATTTCACTGAGTTAGGCAACAGCTAGCTGCAGCTGAGGGTACAAGCTTATAAATTAAACCAATCTTCCCCAATCTGAGTGGTTCAGAATAACAGAGTTGGAAGGGACCTTGGAGGTCTTCTAGTAAGTTCAACCCCCTTGCTCAAGCAGGAAATCCTATACCATTTCAGACAAATGGTTGTCCAATCTCTTCTTAAAAACCTCCAGTGTTGGAACACCCACAGCTTCTGGAGACAAGTCCATATCCTCCAGAAATATGGACTTTTAAGACCCAGAATTCTTACTAATAGCAGTTAGAGGAATTCTGGGACTGCATATCCAAAGAATGTCTTGATTGGGGAAGATGAAATTAAAATTTGAAACTCAAAAGTAAGAATTCATTTTTAAAGCAATAGCCTAAGATTCCTGATATTGAGATGTTGCAAAATGAAAAGCATAATCATAATCTAAGCATGAAGTCAAAGTATTGTGCAAATAACTAGCAAGTGTTTCCCCCCCCCCAAAAAAAAAGCCTGGTTTGTTCTGATCTGTCTTATCTGGCAGACTTTGTTATTGCTGAATCTGTTTTTAGTGCTGCTACAAGAAATTGAATTCTTGAATTGGATTGAACCAACTAGCTTTGGTGCTCTACCTTAAGCATCCTTTGAAAGCAAGAAGCCTTCAGTTCAGTAGGATACCCTCCCCTCACAATAACTGCACTTCCATGGAACGAAACTCTGTATGCACTACGGCGTCAGAAAGAATATTCAAGTTCTTCATGATAAACAGGAAAGCTGGTGGCTTTTATTTGGCCTCGGTCTATGCAAAGTAGTATGCAAAGGCTGTGAATCAACAAGAACAGTCATAGCCTTCAACTAAAAGTGCAGAGCTTGCAGCACCAAGATTAAAATTTCCCTTCCCTCCCAGTAATTCCTATCCACTAGAAGATGTTTTTGTATTGCACTGACCTCTATGCTTTTTCTCCCTCCCATTCCTCTTTACTTTGTTGTTATTTAAATTCTTGGAGATGGGGAAATAAAATATTGAACCCAGAAAAATGTTATGGCATAATTCAGTTTGACATTTTAACTTCCAACGGTTTCAGTGGCAAGGAAGAGAAACGTGCATTAAGCTTTTCTACTGAGAGAACTTAAAGCTTCAGCCCTATTTGAAAACATGTTACCCTGTTACCTTTAGAGGACTTTCTTATAAGCTGACTCATTTCTCATTTTCCTTTATATGAAGGTTCCCCGGGCTAAAGCCTTATACAGCTACAGAGGACAAAATCCTGGAGAACTGAGATTCAACAAAGGAGACATCATTACATTGTACCGTCAACTGGATGAAAACTGGTATCTAGGAGAAATAAATAGGGTCAGCGGAGTTTTTCCAACAAACGCTGTGCAAATTATCAAACAGTTGCCACAGCCACCACCACTGTGTCGAGCACTATATAATTTTAATCTGAAGCCCAAGAATAAAAATGAAAAACCAGATTGCCTGTCATTTCATAAGGTAAGTCCAGCCACCAAAACTGAAAATCTAATTTAAGAGTGTCCAGTTACACTTATGATATGTACTTGATGATATGCAAAAAAAAAAAAAAAACCTGAAAGGAAATAATATAGGAGACGTGCTTACTTGCTCAATCCTTTCCTAGATTTTTAAGGCGTACAGTAATAGTGAGCTACCTTTTTAGTAATTATATCTCCATTTAAGTATTTATTTGTTTTGAAACAAAGTCCACTTTTCATTTAAAATAATCTCACAGTAGGAAACAATGAAACAAAACAATTGTCGGTTGAGTGTTCTCCTCTATAGAGGTGGATCATCGATACGGCGTCTTCAATAGACCTATCACCTTTACGTTCCACATATCTATCCACTCCTACTACCTGGGGTCTTTGTGCTTTGATCAGGCATCAGTAAGCAGTAGGAACAGAGTATTGTTTCCAGGTTTCTATTAGGACACAAGATACTGTATATGAAGAATTATATGCACGTTTTGCTGTTCCTTTCTGTCACTAAGTGCACTAAGAAGAAATTCAAGTGAATTTCCTTCCTCAAAGCCCTCGTATCTTATGAAGACATAGCTTCTTCTCACATAGCTATCTTCGTCTTCATCATCATCAGGTCCCCAGTGTGTTATTTCTTCATTCTTATAATAGTTTCCTTAAACTATTTCTTAGACTATCCTTTCTTCATTTCCTTTCTAGTTTTTCCCTTCTGTATTGCTTACAGTGATTGCTAGCTGTACTACTGGGCTATCTATAAACAGATTCTACTACATTTGGGAAACCAGTTTGCAGAGACAGGAACAAAAAACTTTTCACACTAGTGATTTATTGTGCCACCCAACTATTGCTGGGGTGAGATGAAACCTGTCTATATCTGTGATATATTGCCACAGCAATGGTTGGATGACACTATAAATTGCTGGTGCAGAAATGCTGATTGTCATCCTGCAGCAGCCCACTGACCAATTCTGTGATGCAAATGAATGACATGACTGCCTCTCTCTGTATATCAACATTTCGTTACCCTTCTAATCTAAACAATTAAATATAACCATAATTGTAACCAACCGCTTCTTGTCAGCAATGTATTCTATATTTACCACATTAAATTTAGCTTTGTAATATCATAGCCTGGGTAGATTTCATGTTGATAGTATACAATAATAGTATAGGTTTCAGCAGAGCAAGCAGGTGTATCGGATGAAGCTTTGAAGGAAAATGGTTTACAGTGTACATCAGAAAACAGATGCTAGAGATTTCTAGCATCTTGTAATATCATCCAACCCTCTCTGTGCTGATAGAATAGTACTGAAGACAGGCCTTTTTTATTGCCAAAGTTATGGCTGATTTAGGCTAGAAGATGCTATAAATCATCAGTGAAAAAAAGAGTATACCTAGGCATCATGGAATCATCAGTTTCATCCCCTAAAGCACACTACAGTAGTGGCCAAAATTGTGGAAACCTTTTCGGAAAAGTGTATTTTTGAGCTGGCTAATAACATCACTTTCTTTTTTGGAGTAGTACCATAAAATTATATATCAATGGAAAGATAATTTAATCAAAAATGTAATGCAACATAGTTTGTTCAATTATCTGTACTGTATTCTATGAAAGGTTATAGCCAAATAACCAGAAAAAGGAAGCACAACTTGCTTAGGTTGATATCAGGTAGCTTTCCTTCATCTGATTGTAGCCAATGAGCAAGAGTGTTTAGAGAGCCAATCAGGTGTCATCTTGTTTTGGCAATGAGCCAATCAGATCACAGTAGGATTCAGTTATTGATGTCATGAAGCTGAGAGGAGGACATTTGTCAGTGTGTTATGTGATCGCTATCAAGTTGGTTGGGTTTTTTTGTGTTCTTTCATTTAGTGAGCTTGTAAAACGTAATAAAATTAAAGTAATGGTGCAAAGATTTGACTGGTTGCCCAGAAAGCGATGTAAAATAGTATTATTAAGTGAACAAAGCTACAGTTATAAAGAAATTAGAAGAAAAATTGGTGGAAACTTAACCAAAGCTGGCATTCTACTGTACACTTTTCCCAAAAGGTTTCCACAATTTTGGCCACTACTTATATTTATCCTGTGAATATCTCTGTTGTTCCATTGCTCATAGTAAGCATAAGTAACAGGGCCACCTAGGCATGAGTCTATAGCATCAGGTAGCTGACAAAAGATGCACATTGCAAGATAGAATAACAATGCGCCCAATGAGAAAGAAGGAGCAAGGTTTCTATTTCAGATATGGGGGGGGGGGGGCAAAGTGAATAATGGGACCAGGCTACACTTAAACATATTCCTGTATTACTGCATTGAGATTACAGTGGAGCTGGCTGGTGAGAGAACTATAGGAACATGGTTCTGAACAGTCAGTTGTGATCAATGCCGGAAACATGGAAGAGCCAGCTGTGAGTGCCAGCTTTCACTGACGCATCTGCTGCTGCTCATTTCATCAATATAAACACTTTAAAAAAAAAAAAGACTTTCTACATCACTGCATGCACAATGAGGAATCACAGAGAGAGGCAATTTATTTTGCTCACTGCAAACATTGTCTGGCTTGCATGCCATCTGGTTTGGGGTCTTTTGCTTTTTAAAAATGTTGCTGGAGACAAAGCTCATCTGCTTTTCTACACCTCTGTTAGAATGCTGGAATTTGGGGATTTCATATAAAGCCCTTGTCATTTGGGCAAAAGAAGGAAATGTATTACCATCTCTATGGCTGAGGACAGGTTGGTAGGTGATGAAAAGTGGTTTGCCCTGCTACTGTCAAGGTTTATCTGCTTTCCTGTCATTTTCAAGGCTTCAGCACTTGGTTCTTGGTTTTTCAAACTCCTCTCCTCCCTTTTTTCCTCCTCCTCCTCCTCCTCCTTCTGCTTGTTTTTCTCCTCCTCCTCCTCCTCCTCCCACTCTTCTGTCTTCTCCACTAATGCTCCATTGATTTCAAAACAAGATATTTAGATCTAAAGGATAGTACCTTTAATTGGTTCTTTAAAGTCCTGCAACAGGGGAAGGAGGGCTATTGGAGTATTCTTTCTTTCACAGTCCTCATTCAACAGACTTCTGCTATCACAAGTATTCATTATAAGCACATTTGTTGTTGTTGTTTTTAAAAGAGGGGGATATTACCCATCCAAGTCTTCCTTATGTCTGTTGATGCATTCACCAGCCATTCTATTTGTTCCCATGCAAGCTTTATGGCCATGATATTTTGTTCCATAATTAAAGCCTATCCCTTACAGGATTGATTGACTGATTGTGTGCCATCAAGTCATTTTTTTAAACTCCTATTAACCATATGCATAGATTTTCTCTGTTATCTATCCCTAACCCTGTTTTTTTCAAGTTTCTCAATGGTGTACTCACTCATTGTAACCAAGGCCATCCACTTTGCTACTGACCATCCTCTTCTCTTTCCTTCCACCTATTCCAGCATCAGAGCCTTTTCCAGAGAGCTGCATCTTAGCATAATATGTCAAAAGTAGGAAAATTTGAGACTGGTCATTTGTGCCTTGAGTGAACTCTGGATTGATTTGTAAACCAACAAACTTACACTAAGTGCTTCCTCATGTTCACATATTTCCCAGTGATTTCTGAAAAGAAAGTTTCTTTCACATACCCTCTTCCATAAAGTCACACTACACTTTTCAACTTCTGCTCATTGTCAGTTTTTTTGCTCTTTCCCTCAGAATTCTGTCAAACACCTTCCCAGGCACACGGTATTTAATTAAAAAAAATATATGCTACCTTTTTAGGAAATAATGTCATACTATCAATTTTTGGACATACAGAAGATGCAGTCTTCACATGCACATTAAATAAATCACACATCTATTCCACAAGCAAACTATATCTGTATTTTAGCATATTCCACTTACACTATTTCTACCTGCAGCCTTACATTTTTTTCACTTTCTCACTATACAGGTAGTGCTCAACTTACAACAATTCATTTAGTGACCGTATGAAGTTACAACGGCACTGAAAAAATAGCACTGACTTATGATTTATGACAGTTTTTCATACTTACAACTGTTGCAGCATCCCCATGCTCACGTCATCAAAATTCAGACGCCCAGCAACTGACTCATATTTATGACAGTTGCAGTGTCCCCAGATCCTGTGATCATCTATGCAACCTTCTGACAAGCAAACTCAATGGGGAAGCCAGATTCACTTACTAACTTGACAACTGCAGTGATTCACTTAACAACTGTGGCAAGAAAAGTTGTAAACTCACTTCACAAATGTCTTGCTTGGCCACAGAAATTTTGGGCTCAGTTGTCGTATGTCAAGGATTACCTGTATGACATCCTTTTCCACATTTTTATCTCAAATATTAATATGGATTTCATTTATTTCAGTTCTTCTCTTTCAACATATAATCTGTCCCATGCAAATCTCAAAAATAGTCCTAAAATAGTATTCAACTCACTTCAGCTTCATCATACATCATTTCATCATGTTTTCCTTACCCTCTGATAAACATCTTTGTTTAGACTTCATCACACATTTCAAAAATATTTGTTTCAATTTTCATCAGAATCATTCTGCATTTTCTCTGCATCTTTAAACCTTAACTATTCCTTTTTTTCTTTGACTATATTCTCTATTTATTTATCTATCTTTGTCTTTGTGTGTGTGTGTGTGTGTGTGTTATTTTTCCTTCATTCTCATTTTTCATTAATCATATTAATCATTCTCTTTTACTTCATCATTCCACCTTGCAACCTTTGTCCTGTTTCCCATAGAATAACTCCACATACTTCTGCAGCATTCTGTACCACAATCCTTTTTACTCACATCCAAGTAGCTTCTGCATCGCCATCTTTCCTTGAATTCATTTTCCATTCATTCAGCTGGTAGCTAAATGTATCTTGTTTATGTTAAAATATTGAGGAATGTGATGTGCTGAAATGTTCAAATATTCTTTCCCTTCATGCACATATGTTAGAATTGTTTTGAGAAATACCAATCTACTTGTTAATATGATTGAGATTTTTTAAAAAAGAAAAATAGTAGAACTACTTTGATATATTTGACCAAAAGGAAAGAGTTTCATAAAGATCACATGGGGGGGGGAATTAAGGGTCCTCTTAATTTTACACACATAGTGTAGGCAACGTTTCATATTTTAATGGCTTACAAACCAAGTTGATGTAATTTATCTTTCACTGTAATACAGTAAACCACAGATCCTCTATCAAGCATAAGCGACTACCCTGGTTAGTCTTTATGATTATTATCTTTCAGGGTGATATAATCTCTATAATCAGTCGAATGGATGAGAATTGGGCAGAGGGAAAGTTGGGGGACAGAACAGGAATTTTTCCCATCTTGTTTGTGGAGGTAAGAACAATTTATTGAATGTACTATGAATATACACCTGCACGAGACAATCTCACAGAATGTACTTTGTCGGCACATTTGATCATGGCTTGCGATTTCAGTCTTGAGAAAAAGTTCTCCTTGAAATGCATCAGATGGTTGTTTAAAGCAAGCTAACATACCCATCAAATGATAGACAACCGGAAATTAAGAGAGATCTGAAGCCTCTCTAGTCAGGTATTGGAAGTAGTGAGTGGGACAAAATAATCTTGCCTTTAAAAGTTCAGAGTATATTCTGTGTATAGCCAATGCTATTAAAGGAGCTAAGGCTGGTAATAATGGACTCATCAGGGTATATGTGTGTATGTGAGTGTGTGTGTGTAGAGAGAGACTTAAGCTCACTACTAATGAGACTGAGTGGCTGTGGATCTTACGATCACCCAGAACTTTGCTATCTTTAATTTTGAAAGGGCTTTCACTTCTCCATTCAAAGTTAATGCAAAGTTAATGCAGGAGTTTTCCTGAACTTACAGCTCCTGCTGAAGCATCAAGTAGCAGTGGTAGCCAGGAAGGCCTTCTCACTGATTTATCTTTTCCACCAATTGCCTAATTCTGCATTGGGAAGCCTTCTAGACAGTGTCAAGCTATCTTTGAAAGCCATTCAAACCCTGCAGTTGGTCCACCATAAGCATGTGACGATATACCCATGTACGCATCTCTATTGTATGACTACGGTGGTCACCTGTAAGCTTACAGGTACATTTCATGGTGCTGGGTATCACCTTTAGGTCATAAGGGCTCATTATCTAGAAACCATCTGTCTCCTACATTTCTGCCCATCCTATTCATTCCATCAGAATTGATATGTTTCAGGTCCCATAGATTAAACTCTGCCACCTGATGAAACTTAGAATATGATCTTTCTCTGTCCCAGCTTCTGCTCTATGAAACAGCACAGACACAGACCCCAAGATTCATATGTATCCTCCTTGGCCTCATGCAAACCAGCCCTTAAAACTCTGGGTTAAATTGTATGGTGGCACTTTCTGAGAATGGTATACATTAAGAGGGTGTTACTTTTATTCTTTCTGAGTGCTTCACTATCCTTTTATTGTTACTGTTATGTTAATTTATTTTTTTAATGTTGTATGCCACTCAGCAACCCTAGAGAGTTGAACAGCTTTGCAAATTTGATAAAACATCAATAAGATTGTTAAATAAGCTATGACTTAGCACTGTGTGTAGACCCAATCAGTAATGCCATTCCACATGCAAGTTAGCATGTTGCTAGAGATAACTACTCAAGCAGTTCCTGGAGTTTCAGTTCTGCAACTTAAAATCTTTGGGATGCTATCAACAAAGTCACATCTCTTTTCTCCCTCCTGTTCTTTTTCCAGCCAAACGCAACAGCACAGCAACTTCTTCAAAGGAGCAAAAGTTACCAGTCTTCTCCCCTGAAATGTGCTTCTCCTTTACAAAGGTTCTTACCTAGATCGAAAGGTGTAGAGTCACCCACTTTCTGCAAAGGATCTGAATCCAGAAGGAAGACCATGAGACAGTTCTCTATTACAACTGCCCTAAATACCCTCAACAGGATGGTCCATTCACCCACAGGAAGGCAGACTTTGGATATCAGCTCTCCTGTGCTCATCAGTTCTAGCAACCCTTGTGTGACTGCAAAGCAGCAAGAGAAATTAGAAGCCCCATATAACATACCAGACCAGGTAAATGCGTAGCTTTTCCTTTTTTTTCATGATTTTGTTCTTTCTTTTTTCCATTATCTCTATTGTATGCTGCTCATGCGGAAAAGATAAGTGAACAAACAATACACTTAAGAATAGGCAATCTAAGGATGTGTTTTTGATTACCAGGCAGCAAATTGAAAAGCAAACTCTATCTGCCATGGAAGAAGGGATTAATTCTGGCTTCTAAAAAATTCTCTCTCGTGCTCTGCTATGCAACAGATGAAAGAAGCTGGGGCCAACTCATTGGATTATCTCAAATGAGGCCCAGGACACAGTTCATTGTTATAGTTTAATTTAGTCTTCACCAAAGTTTACGCATCAAGTTTATTTTTTATTTGTAAAACTTGTGAGCATTTTTTCCAATTTAAAGTGCTCAAAATGGTAAACATAAAGGCAATGGAATGGATTGAAATGAAGTCACATAGTTTAATAAAATCAAAAAGCAAAACCAAAGTTTTTTTTAAAAAAAATGAATAAAAAAATAAAAATGAAATGCCAATACAAATCATCATCTATTGGTGGAATAAACAGTCAGGGTAGTAATCCTAAACCCAGAAACTTTCTAGAGCAGAAGAGGGTCCTTTACATCTAGTCCATGACCCTCCCCCCTTTTTGGTGGAGGGACATTTGGGCCCTTATACTCCTAGCAGTAGCACCAAAATTTATCTGCAAACTGATAAATAATGAGTGCATAATTTTATGATTTTCTGCAGGAAAAAAATCCAAGTACCATAAATGTCAGAAATCTACAACAAAATAAATAAGGTTATTAATATCTGATATCCCCTATAGGACAGTGATGCAAAAATTTACAATGATGTCCTACCACTGCTGTGCAGCCATAGCCGTTGGCTGCAAGAGGTTTAACTTTCTCTATTCTAGAGAATAGATACTATTTCTAAGAAGGTTTTGGTGTGTGCAAGGAATGGTTTTATTCATTTGATAACTTGAAAAGAAGTTATTGTATATGGTGCTATATTTTTCATAACTATGTGCGCTATTTTCCAAATTAATCAAGAATTTTGTACAAACTGTACAAAAATTAGATAATTTACAAGGCAATTTCCTGAATTTATAAAACAAAATTCATAATAAAAAATACGAGTCAATATATCCCATTAGCTTATCATTTGGTTATTTCTTAGGGTAGATATACCAAACCATTAGACTACCCATCTGCTTAGTTCTTAGGTCACTGAATCAGCATATTATATACTAAAATTACCTAATTCATTCCAGAAATTGCATAAGAATAGGATCAGTAGTATCCACTGTTAAGTTCCCTAATTTGGAATTTTATTTAAAAAGGCCATAATTACAAATGACTAAGATTGCTCTGAATTAGTTTTTACTACCTGTTTATCCTTCCAACTCTACAAAACTTCAGTGGGCATGAATACCATTGAAAATAGCAAAATAGTATTTTATACATACTATTTTACACGTGCATATTCTCTACATCTTGCAGAATCAGCTCACCTTTTTGGAGCTACATAGAAAGTTTACTTGACTATAAACAGTGGCATTAACAAACACAAGGGCTACTCATTCTTCTGTATCAGCACTGAGATTTAATCCTTAAAACCAGCAAGCAATGTTAATGAAGATTAAAGAGTGTTGAGATATATATCAGACCAAGCAGTAAAATGTAGAGAAGTAAATCACTCGCATTAAGCCTCTCTGTAAGACACAAAGTCTTCCAAAATAAGGCAGTTTCTTTGCTCATATTAACATGGAAAGATCTGTGTCATGAGTCTTTAAAGCCACCACCGAGTCAGGGTGGCTTCCTGCATATTTGTTACTCAGCAAGAGTGGAAAGAGACAGAAAAGATCTTTGAAACAAGCCAATCCAGTAGGGAAGCATTTGTTTGTCAGAGCTGGTAGCTGCACTTAGCCAGACTTGACTGATGTGATCTATGCTCAGATTTGTTCAGAAATTAACAGGAAACCCCAAAGAGTCAATTAAAGTGAGAAGCTGGGGAAAAAATCCTGTAGTGTAAGAGAACAGTGGCAAATCGCTTCATATTGTTAGCAAGGGTCAAACTCAGCTGACCTCAGACTTTCATTGCCTTATTTGTCTATTTGATCTTTTCTACTTTCCCGAACATAAGTTCCAGGATACGTTCGGAGCACTCTTTTGCTTAAAAAGTGGAACCTGTGGAAATTGAAGGGATTATTTCCAGAAGTTGAGGAAGAAGGATTGGAGGATGCAAGTAGCAGGTAGATTGGCCATTAAGAATGGAGGGAAGATCATTAGTTACCACTGAGTGGAGCTCCACATTGAGTGGTGATTGCTTGGTTAAATGTTTCTATCTTGACTAAGAAATACAGAATGCAGATCTGGATATACTAGTAGAATTTGGGTCATCAGCAATAGGTTACCCAAATGTTCTGTCCCTCAGTTGTTTTGGAACAGTTCCCTCAACCCATTGCCTCAAAATGGCATTTGCCCTATTACTTTAAAGTAGAAATGGATCCTTTTAATTAGCTCCCAATCCATAAATGGGTATTGTTGAGGCTAAATAGTAAATATACTTAGTAAAGGATGTATTAACAAACCGACTAATAGAGAATGAAAACTAGCTCATTACTGAAAACAAATAATAGTCTAAGGCTCCTTGTAGAGTCGGCATAAAGACACATCATTTTCTTACAGCCAGAGGCTGCTGAGAATGTGAGAAATGATGTCAGAACATTATCAGAGTTTGCAAGCTCCAAGTCCTTTTTTTTTTTTTTTTTTTGAGATGGAGGGATTAAGAGCAATATATAATTATCCCAATTGGGAAGATTGTAGAGTTTAAGGGCTAAACTATGTTCCTTAGATTGCACCTTAACTTCCCCCAAACCTTTAAAATAATTCTTCCTCTTATATTCCAAAGATTCCAAGCCATAAAATAAGCTAGGGATGCATGCCATCTGTAGGACATGGGGTTGTTCACTTGCATATATAGTGTATATATCCGTTCTTATGCTTGCATTGTTTGTCCATTTTTTACATCCTTCATATATTAACCGGTTATCTCTCTGATAATTTCCAACTATTTCCCTGTCATTTTTCAATTGCAGCTTGTAGTTTTATGCTGTGCTAATTTTGATGCAAATTACTTAAATGCACACAATAATTTACATCATTTCCAAACTTAATCATGCCAAATGATTCAATATAAAGATCCCAATAGAAAAAAATATGTGTGGCTCAGAGTTGAACTATGAAGTTCTTGGTCCTCTCAAAGATTTGTTGTTTGCTTACAGATGTTTCATTACCCAACTAGGTAACATTATCAGTGTAAGTGAATGTGGGATTTGCTCCCTGTTTATGTACAGTGGCTTGCCCTGCCAGTGTTGGTGGGGGAGTGGTTTTCTTCTTGGTAGTTTCTTAATTAGGGTAATGTTCTCTGCTTGATTGTTTGTCTGGTGTTAATCCCTGCTTGTCTGGGTGTGGGCTGGTGGAGAGGATGTGTGCTAGTCTTTTTGTTCCCTTTTGATTATATAGACATTGCCTTTAGTTTCAAGGCATATATTTTTGTTTGTATATATTTTGACTATTAGAATTATGAAAATATCTAATAAATCTATTTATATTTATAGAAATAATATCAGGACCCCAAAAGCAAGAAAGACATGTAGAGTTACTTCAGAGCAGTTTCCTTTATTGTTCTTAAACTATCTTGCAAAGCTACAGCAATTGTTTGCATCATTAAAGATATACTCTGAGAATCTCTGGGGAGTAAAATTCTTAATTCTCTTTCTCCCAATCTTCCCATCTTGGAATCCACAACATATTCCATCACAATAGCGATTTCTATTTCAATATATTTCCATACATCTTGTCATTATAATATAAAGAATTCCTTCAGGTATACTAAAATTGGGGACTCTGGTTCTTTATTGCCATTTATCATTTTTAGGAGATAATGTCCTCTAAATAATATAATGGGCATTCTCTCTGACCAAAAGGCATTTGAAAGCAAGGTGACATCAGCCTTGGGATGCCTGACAAGAATAATAATAATAATAAAACATTGATAACATGTTGATGGTGAGAGATAGTAATATCTGAGCCAAACAACAGGATAATGAAGATAAACTAATCACATACTTGAGAAGATATCGGGATAACCAAATAAACAGACAAACTCATGTTACAGAAGGTCTATTTATGAGACATTTACAGACCTCAGACAGAGCGTGATTCCTGAAGATAAGTTACAGAAAAATGTAAACACTATCTGCAGTGTTCCAAAATTCCAAAACTATCAAGGAATGAGGGGGTCTTGAGGCTGACTAACTCTTCAGTTAAATGTTGCAAATGTCTCTGGAGTCTGAGACTGCTGACTTTTGAATCCTCTGGAAATGGACAGAGTAACAACAAGATGCTTTGTAGAACAGGGGTCCCCAACCCCTGGTCTGTGGAACGGCACTGGGCCATGGCATGCCAGAAACTGGGCCGTGCAAACAGGCAAAGACCCATCTGTGTGATGCAGGCAATATGCGAAACCACACCCTCTCCGATCCGCAGAAAAACTTTTCTCCACAGAACCAGTCCTTGGTGCCCAAAAGGTTGGGGGCCACTGTTGTAGAAGCTAATGGAGAAAATGGCTACACTGAGTCAATGGCCCTCCTCCTCTCCTCCCTCAGTATTATTTAGGGAGGTTGATACTATCTTATTCTCTTCCCTCCTCATAAATGCAGTGGGTTTCATAGGGAAATAAATGAATAGGTAAAATCAACTGCCTTCCAAAGAGGCACAAGGCAACAGTCCAGAATCTAGTTTTCAATAAACTGTATTTATTGCTTATATGATTGTAAGCAAATGTTACGGACAGGGAAGGAAAATTTAGGAGACACTCATAATACCTATTATTTATTATGATTAATCACCCTCAAAATCGCTTGTACTTACAAAAAGGATCACAAGATCATAATGTGTACTTGTGCTGCTTCTGTGTGCATATGTACGCACACTAAACTCTCCGAGTTGCAAGCACATCCTACAATACAAGTCATCCTCACTTCTTCTTTTTTTTTAAGTTTTATTAATTTTTAAAACATAAATCACATAATAGTTGGTTAACAGTGTGTCTGCTGGGTTTACATTTGTAAAGAAAAATCATTAACAATTGATTTCTATAATTCATAATCCACATATTCAAACAAATGTTTCTTTTTTTAAAAAAAATATTCTCTCTGGTAGATCCCATCATCTACTGTATATTCTTAATTTTCACTTTAATATTTAAATATTTTTCCTTTGATCAGTATCTTTCTTGATCAATGTGTTTTGCAGAATCAGAGAGTTTTTCCTTCTATTTTTCCCCAACCAATTATACAATTTGTTCCAGATTTCATAATAATCTGTTTCACTCTTGTCCTTGAGTTCTAACGTCAACCTATCCATTTCAGCACAGGATAAAATCTTATTTATTACCTCTTCTTCTGAGGGTGTCTCATTATCTTTCCATCTCTGTGCAAAGACTAATCTTGCTGCTGTTAGCATGTGTAGTAATAGGTATAGGGATCCTTTATTGTATTTATCCTTAGTAATACCCAACCACTTAACTCTCTACACAGAGCTTCAGCAGACAAAGTTCTACCTATTCTATTGCAAAGCTGTGATTCTAAGCATAGGCCTTCTGCCAAAACAAAGCAGCATTTTTAGGGAAAGGAATTGTGAAACTCATCCAGGTAGCTCCGAATGCCAACTCCAAATGCCAGCTCCCTCTGAGGTTAATAAGGAAGCTTACTCCCTGGAGGCATTCAAGTGATGTTTGACCTTTCATGCATTCCTCTGGTTTGGGCGTGGACTGGGCAAATTGTTTTTTCTTCTCAGATGAGCAATGAGCTTTTCAGTTTTCCCAACTGCACAGCTGGAGACTGAAGGCACCGATTCCAACTGGAATGCATGGGCTTCTTTGAGTCTCTTGAGAGGTTGGTTTTGACTTTAGTTTTTATTTGGGTTAAGGAGGGTAGCTTTAATAACTGATAGCTTATAAAAAACATTTTGCTTCTTTCCTTTATTGTAGCTCTGGGTGTCTGATTCTAAGCAGGGATAAAAAAAGAAGGTCTTGTAAAAGTAATGTGATAGGTACAGTTGAAATGAGGAAATGGTTTTGTTTGAGCTGAGTTGAAAAGAGCTTGCACTGCTATGCTTTGCCTCTGAAAAGGAAGGCCGATCAACGTTTATTCTTGTCACTGAGTTCATTATGTTCTGGGGGGGGGGGGGAAGTATTCCTGTCAACTATTTAGAAGTTATAAACACTTAGCATGGAGTAAATTCAGTGGGGTTAATTCTGAACAATCTCAAACTGGATTGTGCTATGTGGGTCTTTGAAAAAGCAGATGCTAGTTCTGCACAGTGGACTCAGTTCCAAATTACACTTTTCATCTCCTTTCTAATATTAAGCTGCCACCTCTCACATGTTATATTTTCAGTAGATACTTCTTTTTCATGTTGAGGGGAAGAAAACTTAACTTAAGCTAATTCTTTACTTCATATAAGACAAGATGTGATTTTTGGATATGGTCCAGCATGTCAGTGTCTTGTATGGTTTACATGTCTTCCCAACCAATGTGGGCTCCCCATAACATATCTGTTCAGAAGTAAACAGGTGCATGATTAACTTTTTTATTGATATACATTGGTTGGTACATTCTCTAAAGCTTCTATTCTTGAGATGAAGGGAGTAGCTATTGTGTACAAGGAACTTCTGTACAGATTTCCTAACAGATGAAGTTATGCATCTGAATATCCATCTTTATGAAAGCTATTCTCACAGGGAGAATTCAAGGATTCATTCCATAAAAAGAACGGATTGGATGCAGAAAAGGTGAAAAAGAGAAAACAAATTACTGGCCAGGAAATGTATCAGTGTTACACATTGTCTTGTTTGCATCCTAACTTGTTTATGTAGTTACAAGTCAAACTGCCTAAGGATGGAAGAGTCAGTCTGATTTACTCAGCGTATTATTAGCATTTGTTCAAGTCCCATCTGGTTTCCTCATCACTTTGAACAACTTAAAAATCCATAGGCATGTTTCTAGCTATAAAATATGTAAATGTTTTCCATGGCACATGCATTTTTGCAAGCAACTTCCCCAGTATATACCATTCTCTCCCCCTAATTCATGGAAAAAAATGCATTGTATAATAAACCGTGGTCAAAATATAATTTCACTCGTTTGAACACTATTTTCAGAAATACAAATTACATCATAGTGTATTTTTAATACAGAGAGGGATAGATTAACTGTCATCATCCCAGTACTCATTTCACATAGTTATTGTGTTAAAAATATATAATCTTGCTTTATTTTAGATTCCGTTGAAAAGAAATGTTTTAACTTCCTGTAGCTTTGGGCTGTGGAGAGATGCCTGAAGATGAAATACCAATGCCCAGAGGTCTATCAATCTCATTACTGTAATCTGAAGATCATTCTTTTGAGAGAGGCGGGTTATCTCATCAATTCTTAATCCTTGGCCATGGCAGCCCTTTTGTTTAATTAACACTAGCTGTGGCTCCCTTATATCTGCTCTAGACTCAGAAATCCCAAGAGTAACCTCTTAAAAACTGCCATTTGTTTTCTGATTAGAGCATTCTCCTACTTTGATTAGCTGTCACATCTCTTCTCCCAGGTGAAAGTCAAAGGAGACAGATTAATATGAGGTGAAATTTCTGGTTGACAGCCAGTAGAAAACCTCAAACTGTCTGAGAGAGTTGCCCAAATTTCCTGCCATTTCATTGGCAATTACATCAGTTATTAAACTCTCCCTTGAATCAAGTTCAGTTAGGTCTTTAGTTTTCTTGGCAATGGGATAGAAATTGTTTGCAACTGTCTTCTTTTCAGGGGGGGGGGGTTACTTCCCAGATTAGCCTATAGCAGGGGTCTTCAAACTTGGCCCTTTTATGACTTGTGGACTTCAACTCCCAGAATTCCTCAGCCAGGTACGCTGGCTGAGGAATTCTGGGAGTTGAAGTCCACAAGTCATAAAAGGGCCAAGTTTGAAGATCCCTGGCCTATAGTCTTAAAATTTCCTATTGTCCCATCTAAGTATTTGCCCAATCTGATCCTCCATCACTGTTTAACTAGCAGCCCAGTTTTGGTGGATCTCAAAAAACTAAGCAGGGCCAGGTTGGGTAAATACTTAGATGAGAGTCCTACTTAATTTAAAAACCAAGACATCTATATTTACTATAGTTTACCGCATTCCACTTTTGTTTTAGAAAGCCCCAGTAACATTTCTGTTTATCATAGCTAGTGGGATCCTGCCTAATTATGCAATGCTGCCTAAAATGCATATGCTCATTTTAATAGGATTAACTAGTAGTAATCTTGTATAGGACTTCAGCCTAGTGGAACTTTTTCAAAACGAATAAACTCAAGTCTATGGATGTATATTCACAACTAAATTATATTAACCAAAATACTTTAATCCTAAGGTAATGGGCAACATAATGCTGCATTTAATTCTTTGAATACTTTTTCATCTTGGCTTTTATTCTCTCTTCTGTAGTGACAATGCATTGATGCAAATAACATGGGAGAGGCAGAAAGCCAAGTTAATCCTTCTGTGCAGACATCCTGCGTACCAGTTTCTTATCTGAAAAAAATCTGAGTAGGATTAAATTAGAGTACAGTCCTAATCCCACTACTTGTGGAGTAAGCACTAATGAATCCATGGAACATAGATTTAAGAAATGATGTGTTAATCTTGCGCTGTAGGATTTCAGATGCTATCAACATTGGGTGCAGAGAATTTCAGGTGAATCCAACAAGGTCTTGTTCCATCTTTTCCTAGTTAATTAAACAATGGAAGAAGAGATGTTTAAATACAGGAGAGCTAGAAATAAAACTCAAAATTGTCTAGGACCTTCTTAACTTCCCAAATTCTGTGGATGAGGAATTGCAGTTGCTTGTATAGTCTAGAAGTGCAGTGTTTCTTCTTAACTACCACGGTTTAAGGATTACTTATGAGACTAACCAGCACATTATTATGAGATAGGATGTATAAATTATACCTATTTTAAAAGAGAACCCCAATCATGGACCTCATCATTCAGGGGAGGATAACCGTTTTCATTCTCAAAGTCACATGTTTTTTTTCTTGGTATCTCAAGCTCTAAGTTGTGAAGGATATTTAGTGGCAAACGGCAATAAAGATACTGACCATTGAATTTCTGAATCCAATCCTAAGTACTCTGAAGCCACAAAATGGAGCCTGGGGGTTATATGAACATAAGAGACATTTATTCCTGTTTTAGGAAGTGATTCAGTGATTATATCTGTAGCGGAGTTGGGGTGAGAATGGGGCCAGCTGGGAGGCTTTGCCAGGAGCCCTGCCGATTAGGCAGGAAGATGAGGAGCTCCGGCAGCTGCCATGGTTCTGGCGGTGGGGCGTGGCTCGGAGGAGGGAAGAAAAAGGAGGAGGAGGAAGCAGATAGAAGGAAGGAAGAGAGAAGGCTTGGTGGAGCTTGCTGTTCTGAGCCAGCTGATTGAAGAGAGAGTAAGAAGCTAGGGTTTTCGTATTTGCTTTTTTTGCTTCGTTACAGGCAAGTCGGATGAGAGGGGAAGGGATAGAGAGAGTGAGAGTAGTTGCTGGAGCTGTTTGCTTGAAGCAGGCTAGGCAGAGAGAGAGAGAGGGAGTGAGTAGCTTGCCGGAGCTGTTTGCTTGAAGCAGGCCAGGCAGAGAGAGAGAGGGTGAGAGTGGCTGGTTGGAGCTGTTTGCTTGAAGCAGGCCAGGGAGGGAGGGAGAAAGAGAGAGAGAGAGAGAGAGTAGTTGCTGGAGCTGTTTGCTGGAAGCAGACTAGGCAGAGAGAGAGAGAGAGTGAGGGGTGGGGAAAGGTGAAGTTTTATTGTTTCTTTCTCCTTCATTGCGGGCAAGCCAGATGAAGAGACGGAGAGAGGGTAGTTTGAGGAGTTTTAATTCCTTTCCCTCATTGGAGTAATTTAGGCAGAAGGAAAGTTAGGGAAGAGTTTGACATACTCTTAGTGGGAAGTAAGGATTTTTTTTCTTTATAGGATCAGTTGGGGGAGATAAAAAGGGATTACATGGAGTGAGGTCAGAGAGGGGCGAGGAGAGGGACAAGGAAGCCTCTGCCAGAGCCAGAGATTGGTTGCCATCATTCTAGGCAAGTTGTTGTCATCAAAAACGGATTAACATCGTCCTGGGCAAGTTGTTGCCACTAGAGACTGGCTGCCATTGTTTTAGGCAAGTTGCTCTCACCAGAGACTGACTGCCATCGTTCTGGGCAAGTTGCTGTCACCAGAGACTGATCGCCATTGTTTTAGGCAAGTTGCTGCCACCAGAGACTGACCGCCATCGTTCTAGGCACGTTGCCGTCACCAGAGGCTGATTAACATTGTTCTGGGCAAGTTGTTGTCATTAGAGATTGACTACCATCTTCCCTGTAAGTTCTTATTGCCTGAGATCAACCACCATCATCCCACGTCAGTCACCGCAGAGAGAGAGCGACCATCACTGCCCCATGTGCATGGCTGCCGATCGTGACTGAATACCACCATGTTACATGCCCTGTTAGGCAGAGGCGCCAACGTGAGAGACCTCTTTGGGCTGGTGGCCACTTGAAGGGGAGGTCGGGAGGGCCCAGACTTAAGCAGGCCCTACGGGGGTGGCGCAACATATCATTGGGGAAGCCTGCAGTGGAATATAATCAGGGCAGAGAGAAGAGGAAGCTGTAACAAGAACAAAATAAAAAAGAAGCAATGCTTCTTTGCTACCCTCTTTGTATTTTTAGATTATTCTCCAAATAGTGGAATCCTTGGTGCTCTCTGAATTTCGTTATTTTCTTGCAAATGTTTCATTACTCAGCTAGGTAACATCTTCAATGTTAAAAAGGGTTGGATTTTCTCTGTGTTTATACACAATAGCCAGTGGTGGGATTCAAATATGTGAACAACCAGTTCTCTGTGTGGATGCTGCTTCCGGAAGTCCATTCTGGACCTGAGCAATAAAAAATTAGCTATCGGTTCTGCCAAAGTGGTGCAAACCGGCTGAACCCCACTATTGACAATAGCTTGTCCTGTCATTGGGGTGGGGGGTGTTGTTTGGTCCTTGGTAGTTCCTTGATTAGGCTGTTTTTAATGCTTGATTGTTTGTCTGAGTTGGTAGTTCCTTTAGGGCAGGGGTGTCAAACTCACCACGTCACGTGACATGTCACGATGTATTGCGACTTTTTCCCCATTCCCAGCTGAGGTGGGCGTGGTTTCGGCATGATGCATCCGGCCCACGGGCCGGCAGTTTGACACCCCTGCTTTAGGGTATTTGCTTACTGCTTGATTGCTTGTCTGGTGTTGCTCCTGATATTAACTCCTGCTTACCTGAGTGTTGATTGCTGGCTAGGAGATGTTCAGCTCTTTTTGTTCCTTTTTAGCTGTTTTATTCTTTCGAATGATGTGTAAATGTGGTTAATCTCTATGTGCCTGTAAATGACTGATTTGCCTGAGTGCTGAGCTTCCAGGAATTAATGTTTTTGGATTTAGCTTGGTCTAAGGATGCTCACAGTTTCCCAGTTGAAATTATCTTTAAGTCTGTGCATGTGTTGTGAAATTAAGCAGTTTTCATAGTGTCTTCTTACTGCCAGTTGGTGTTCATGGATGTGCTCTGCTACTATTCTGCTAATTTATACTGCATAATGGGGCTTCAATGGGGGAGTATCACACTGGAGGTGGTTGATGGAACAAGAGAAGATCCCCCATCCCCCCCCCATCGTGCATCCTGTTCCCCCTCCCATCTTTTATTCATAATTTTTATTGTTATTAGTTACATACACACACAACTTTTTTATTGCTTTTAATGTTGTAAGCTGCCCAGAGTCTCCTCACAGTGAGATGGGCAGCAAACAAATTTAATAAATAAGTTAAATAAATCAATAAAGACTGATACGGTCCTTACATTGTATGTTTTAGATAGCTCATGTTTTTACTTCTTGGACTACCGGGTTTTTTTTTATTTTGGAGGGCTTTTGTTGGATTGTGTGCAATGGTGATGCCATGTTGATGTAACAGTCTATGGGTTGTTTCTGAGATGTTTTTTTGATATATAGTAATGTTTCCCTTTTCATAGCTTGTGTTGGTTGTGCTGTAGTGGGTTGAGTAGTCGGGCACTTTTTGATAAAGTTGCCTGGGTATCCATTTTATTGGAAGATGTTGTATAGACCAGGGGTCCCCAACCCGCAGTCCGTGGACAGTACTGGGCCGTGGCATGCCAGCACCGGTCTGCAGAAACAAGCAAAGCCCCATCCGTGGGATGCAGTCAGCACACAAAACCCGTCCAGTCCTCGGAAAAACCTCTCTCCACAGAACTGCTCCCTAGTGCCCAAAAGATTGGGGACCTCTGGTATAGACAGTCTGTTTCCATTTTCTAATATTCTGGGTTGCCTCAGTGCATTTGTGATCATTTGAATAATGTTCTTACACAGCTCCACTTGTGGGAGGTTGGGGTGTTACTTTGGTAATGAAGCATTTGGCTCGTATGGGTGGTTTGTGATAAACCTGTGTTTCTATTTGCCACCATTTTCTCTGCTGGTGAGGATATCCAAACAGGGTAATCTGTTGTTTTCTTCTTTCCTTATGAATATTATTCCTCTGAAGATGTTGATTATTTCATGTGTCTTCTCTAGTTGCCCCTTTTTTATTATAACAAATATGTTATCTACAGGCCAGTCCATACTTTTGGTTGTATGTTTGGGAGTGATATTTTTCTAGACACTGCATTACAGTCTCTGCTATGAGTCTTGAGAATAGTGATGCCATGGGTGATCCTCTGATTGGTTGGTATATTTGTCCATCAAACAGAAAATAGGTAGTAAGGCAGAGGTTGATGAGGTCCATGATTCTGGGTATTTTGAACTTAGTGTATTTGATTAGATCAAATGTGTGATGTACTTAGGTCAAGTGTGTTACGTAACACAACTGCTATGGGTTCCTTTGCTAGTTCTGAGTCTGTAAAGACTGCTATGACATCAAATGAAACCATAATCTCTTTTTTATTATTAAGTCTTCGGTTTTCTGGAGCACTCTGGTGGAAAGGTAATAGAATATTTACTCCCCAATATGAAATGTCCAAGCTTTTTTATAAGTTCTTTCGTTATGTTGCATTTTGGAATCTCTGGTACTAATACAGTTGGATGAAGCAGTATGCTGGACTTGTGTATTTTTGGGCATCCATAGAAGCATGGGAGGATGGGTCCATTGCTTTTCATCTGCTGCTGTTCTTCTTTTGTGATTTAACTTTTCTTGGTTAGGTCATTAAGAGTTCTTTTGATCCGATTGCCAAACTTCTGAATTGGGTTGGTGTTTACTGGGATGTAGGGTTTTTTGCCTTCCATTAATTCTTTGGCCTTTTGTATATATTGTGATTTGTCCATAATAACTGTAGTTAAGCCTGTGTCTGCTAGTAAGATAATCATGGTTTGGTTACATATAGGTTTTTGAGAGTGTTGCTCTGTCCTTTGCTTTGAGTGGTTCCGATTCTATGTTCTTGTTTTCTGTGGTATGATTGTCTGCCTTATATTTTCTTGACCAGTCCTGTTGTTTTTGTTTTCCTTATTCTCCTTTCTTCTTTATGCTCTACATAATTTCTAAAATGTTAGGTTAAGAAACACAAGTCAAGAGAGAGCGAGTCCTAAAGACTTTGTGAACATGTATTAATAACCTGTGTATTTCCAAAACAGCCTGTTTCCTCTGGACAGGAAATGAGGAAAAGGATTTATATTCAAAATAATTGAGGCTGTCATTTAAAACTCTAGAAGACATGTGCTCACTGCCTTGGGGCTTCTTACACCTCAAAGATGAAGCATTGCTTCTATGAATGATAGAAACTTCCTAACTACCTAAGTCAGCAACGCCCACAATTATTTTGTTCCTTTTGGTTTTCAGCCGCTCATCCTTCTACTGAAAGCACTTGGTCTGGAAAACATTCCAGTGGTTTTTCTTTCCTTTCCCTTCTTTGAGGCAGAAGCAATTCCATCTGAGTTGCAGAAGAAAACAAAAGTTCTTGTTCATTCACTAAGTCGTGTCTGACTCTTCACAACCCCATGGACTACAGCAAGCCAGGCTCCACTCTCCTCCACTGTGAGCTGGAGTTTGCCCAAACAAAACTTGGATTGAGATAATTAGGCTAAAAAAACTGAGTATTGGTCAGGACAAGGAGGAGAAATCTTCAAACTAAAATTGAATCAGTAAAAGAAATTATTATTATTATTATTATTATTATTATTATTATTATTATTATTATTATTATTATTATTATTATTATTATTATTATTATTATTATTATTATTATTATTATTATTATTATTATTATTATTATTGCTATTACATATGGACAAGAGGAAAATACTATTAGTGGTTCACCCACTAATAACAAAACAAACATATTCAGTAGTAAGCTATAGTATGAAATTAGGGATTCTCTCTTTTCTATATCTAAGTGGGTGAAATAAGATGTGGAATTTGGGAACCCAACAGCATTGACTTGTGCAAAAGAGTGGGGTATTGAAATCCAACATCAACAGCACGTAAACAAAAATCAGATCCTGCTCCAAAATTATTCTCCCTTAAATTATCCCTATTAATTAATTTGTCTATGGAAATTCTCAGTCATCCAGGTCATAATTGTCCCAAAGGTGCTTTTTCAAAAGGCAACTGGATTTTGTTTCTCTTGAAGATGTTTTGCTTCTCATCCAAGAAGCTTCTTCAGTGCAGAAAAAGCACCTTTGGGACATTAATTAATTAATTTGTTAAATCACTCTTGTGCTATCAGTTTAAAAATGGAATGGAAAATAATGTTCAGTTGTAGAAGGTATCTACTGTGAAATGAGATGTCAATAGGTGTTTTATCTTTCATTTTATTTAAAATTAAGCCACTACTAAGGCAGCTATGAAGTTACTATTGTGACTCATTGTTCTTCCCTGTTGTGTAAATTCTTTCCTCGAATCACTCCTGGAAATGAAGACATTTTCATTTCATTTCTAGAGACACTGAATAGAAGAATTGGTTACTTCTATGTAGGTTTACCTTTGGCATAATTAATTAAAAGTAAAACAAAGAAAGACGGTGCACTTGCCATCCATTTTGTCTCATCCAGTCTGTTAAAAACAGACACAATATCACATCTTCGAAATATTGGTCTATTCAGTATGAAAGAAGGAACTGTGAACATCTATTCTATTTTTTGCTATATGGCATTGTTAAGAAATAACATTATATTTATTGAAGAATATCTAGGCATCTTTATTCAAGCAAGTATTTCTCTTATCATTTTTAATTCTGAAATAGTATTCCTGCCTTAACAAAAAAAAAAGAACCTCTAAGATGATGGAGCATATCCAGTGAAATAAAGCAGTGACTGTGTTAGATTGATTCTTTTGGGGTCCTTAAGCTTGAGTGACTTAAATTCAAAGTTTTCTGCCAGGGCTCAATGGGAAAGCAGATAAAATAGCTGCATGAAGCCTCTTGACAGTTTAATGGGCATTAACGTTTTACAGATTCTTCTAAACTACCCCAAAATAGGGAAAGATAGACTGAAATTTCATCCCCCGTCCTTCCAGTGGCATTTTTAACTACCAGGCCTCCTGTGCCCTATGGCTATTGGCTACTGAAAAAAGTGTACTGCATAAACCAAAGCATTGCCTAGCGTATAAATCTTTCCATTGCTGCTCCTGTTATTTTTGCCCGTTGTGAATATGAGTTTATTTCATTCTTATCAAGGTAATATAATAATAAGGATAATTAATTAAACCCTGAAATGCTTCCTGAAAAATAAAGAGAACTAGAAACTTGATATTTCCCCCTACTCTAATGCCAACTTTTTTTTGAATGTCTGGAAGAAGACCTGAATTCTATAGACTGGAAGACTAAAACATTCTGCACAATTTAAATATTCCTAGAAGTACGGTAGCTCTTGATTTACAACAGTTTGTTCAGTGACCATTCAAAGTTACAGTGGCACTGGAAAAAAGTGACTTATGACCATTTTTCACACTTATGACCATTGCAGCATCCCCACGGTCACGTGATCAAAATTCAGACGCTTGGCAACTGACTCACATTTAGGATGGTTGCAGTATCCCAGGGTCATGCCATCACCTTTTTGTGACCTTCTGACAAGCAAAGTCAATGGGGAAGCCAGATTCGCTTAACAACTGCGCTACTAACTTAACAGCTGCAGTGATTCCCTTAACAACTGTGGCAAGAAAGGTCTTAAAATGGGGCAAAACTTGCTTAATGAGTGTCTCACTTAGCAAGAAAAAATTTGGGCTCAATTGCAAATTGTAAGTCTAGGACTTCCCTGTGTATATTCTTTGCGAAGTGGTTCCAAAATTTCACTTTACTGTCCTTTGATGCAGAATGCAGAGCAGACTGCCTTATCTTGACCTGCTGTGAATTCGAATTCAGTGCAAAATGAGATCCCTGATGTTACCTTAGTATTAGACTAGTATGGAATTTGGGATTGAATAATAAATACATCAACAAGAGGATGAAGGTGCTTTGCATTTCTTTTTTGAGGAAATGACTCAAAGCATTGAAAAAGGACAGAAGGGAGAAAGAATACATGTTAGACAATAATCTTGGCATCCAAACTATATTCCACTATAATTATTTCCCATTGCCACCGGCAGCAGCAATTTTACCCCTTTGCTGGTCAGAAATTCTTAAGTAAACTCCTATATGCACATGCACATATTTCTGAAAATAATTCTGCTAGTATAACATCGATCCCACATTTTCTTTCATTCCAGCAATAGGAAGTGTTAAATATATATATCTACAAGTACCTGCTCTAGTATTAACTACAAAATCTCATGTATAATTCCATCTCATTGCATCAAAATTGCCATTCTGGCATTGAGTTATTTGAGCATTGAAGCATTAATGCTGTAGTCCTTAGCTTGCTGGTAGCTACAATTATGCATAGGTAGTAATAAAATCTCACGAGAACAAACGGAAACAGGTGAGTTCAATGAGTCATGTATTATTTTGGGTACCTCTTTAAAACAAAGGGCTGCTCCTTTGTTTTTCTCTTTCATGAAATCCTGATGTGAGTTTCAGTGTGGGTTCCATTGTGGGTTGGTTTTTTTTTTGGGGGGGGGGGTTCGAATTTTGAAAAATTGGTGGCTGCGGAAGTGCAGGTTCACAGATTATGCCCAAACATATCTTATGGAAATGGGAATGGTCTATTCACATGAGCAATGAAAGGTGGGATCTCATAAACCTAGATTAATGTATGCTGATTAATGTACATTTAAAGTGACAATAAAGTTTTCCATCCTATCCTATCCTATCCTATCCTATTCTATTCTAGTCAAATAGTTCATTTCCTAGGAGAATATCCCATTTCCACAAAATCAGATGGTTCTTCTAATGATCTGCCTACAGTCATTTCTGCCTACAATCTAACATCTGTGTGTGCTTCTCCACTGTCTTTTCCTAACTCAAAAGGTCTGGGTTTTCTCAGAAATCCATCCCATTCCCAACACCATTCAAGCATTCAGATATCTGGTCATTACAGAATGCTTTAGACAAGTATGGATATCCAGCCTTTTGGCTTGTTGGGCTGCTTTGAGTGAAGAGGAATTGTCTTGGGCTGCATAAATAATATAATGAATGTATATACATCACAAAATAATGTTAAAAGTTTATGAACTTGTAGGACCATATACCTAGGTGTCCGGAGCTGCATGTGGCCTCCGGGCCACAGGTTGGACACATCTGCTTTAGAGACTGTAGTGGCTTTTTCTGTGACTTCTCCCCTCTTCCACTAGGAGCACTTCCTTGTTATTTTCTGCAGGTTTTTCCATACTGTCACTATATTGTTTTTGCATTGCATAAAACTAGGACAGGGAACTTTATGATTCATGTGTTTATGTAATCAAACATTCCTTCTTTCTCAGACTTTAGAACACCTGGCTAATTTCAAACAGCTTCTGTTATGCTTCAGTAAAAAGTCTTCTCTGTTGAGATGACTGTTTGAATGCCTTGCAAAGGGACTGCTAGAAAGAGGAAAAATCATCATATCATTAGCAAATTCTCTCTTGTACTACTGTGGACAGAAGGTTAAAGGGGTGGGTTTGCAGTTGCAAACATGTGCAAAAACGCAATGAGGGAGGGCTTGGGCTGGACAGCCAGGATCATTGCTGACTGATCAATTTGGGATACCTTGAGCTCAATCATTTGATTGAGGATAGGTTCCTCAGTTTTTGACACAGATATATTGTGGTATTTCCTACCTAGTGCAGGATGTGTAAAACAATAGTATGCATGTCATGTTCCAAAAATGGTACAGCTATCAGAAAACTAATCTAATTACATTTTTCCCATATCAGTAAGTTTTTTGTACTATTGCAAAATGCTTATCTGAAAAAGTCTTTTCTCATAGTAATTTCTGTAATAATTTAAGTGGGTTTTACAGATTGCACAAGGTAATGTGATATAAATAGTGACTAATTAACTGTCTCTTATAATTCATGCACCTTGAGGACAGTAAACTACTGTTTACTTTTCTCCATGTAAGTCAGTGAGTCCATTCAGAACTAATCTATCCATATGAATACAAGGTTTTCTCTAGAGTTTCCTAGAATTTGGCTTGCAATCACAATAAAAGCTTGGGCGTTGCACACTTCAGTCACAT
The DNA here is from genome assembly GCA_023970755.1 of Azemiops feae. Classification (NCBI taxonomy): domain Eukaryota; kingdom Metazoa; phylum Chordata; class Lepidosauria; order Squamata; family Viperidae; genus Azemiops; species Azemiops feae. The sequence goes on from JALGBA010004197.1 coordinate 365,599, forward strand.
CAGAAAGGAATCAGGTTGGAGGAGATTGATCTAGGCTGTGTCTAGATTCCTGCAGTCATTGTAAATAGAAATTAAACCAAAATTTGTTCTTGTACATATAAAAGAAATTCATGGATATACTTTATATGCAATATTAATCCCATTTAACCAGTTTTGCCTAGTTTGCTTATGGATTGATATCAGTTCCAATAATGTTTACACACTCGAAAGACCAGCAAAAAACAAGAGATGTTGACAATGACATTTTGTGTATGGTAAACAGATACAAAATGAATGACCACCATCTGGACAATGCCTCCTGAAATATTCAGTCCTTTAATTCTCCATAAAGTTAGTTTTGTATTATCAGAGTTCAAAGAGAATGTTTCTTTGATAATTATTTTAACATGGAAAAATATCTGCCTCTTTGCCATCAATATCTAAGCTCTTTCTGGATCATGTATATCCAAATTTCTATTTCATAACAGATAAACTTTAGGAAGAAGCAGTTGAGGAATGTGTGGCAAAGGATTGTCTCTTCCTTTTAGCAGCTGTACAGCTGAAAGCACATTAGACAGTCAGGAATTTAAGATAATAGATGTGTGGGAATTTACATGCCTTAACCCCCCTGTCAATTATAAAATGCATTACAAAGGAAACAAGTGTGGACTACTAGATCAGCGTAGGCTAGCTTGCCAAACCAAACAGCATTTTGTAAGGCATTAGGATTCTGTTCTTGACACAAGGGTGGTGAGGGAGGTGAAAATCTATTAGAGATGGAGAAAGGGAGGACAGCTGGAGTTGTTTTTCTATCATCTTGGTCACAGTAACTATCACTGTCTGGGACCTCCTATGAAAGTACTCATTAATTTCAAGCTAGGACGGGAAAGACAAAACAAGAAAAACAGGACCTTCAATTTTTGACGAAAAGGATGTGTTGGCAAAGAATGTATGTCCTCAACAAGAGACAGTCATCTAGGACAGTGGTTCTTAACCTGGGCGATATTGCCCCCCAGGGGGCGATTTCATTTTTCAGGGGGGCGATGAAATGAAAAGGGGCGATGCGGGGGCGAAGGAACGAAAAGGGGGCGATATGGGGGCGATGGAGCGAGAAGTTTTGGGGACACTTTTCAGACTTTTTCGTACAGTGAATCGCTGTATATCTGTCATACAAAAACACCAGATCGCTCGCTATTAGTGGATTGAATTGTGTTTTCAAATGTTCCTCCAGCTAGCTTCAGTACAGAATGCCGTACATATGTCAATACGCATTGCTTATCTTCATGCGCGTTGCGCAGCAGCCTCTACCCATACAGTGGCGGGCCATTGGCCAGAATGGGCAGTGATGGAGGGGGGAGCGCTTCTTTTGAAACATCGCATGCTGAGTGGCTGTCCCCTGTGACATTATATTTTCTTTGTGTCTTTTTAATCCTTTTTACAGTGTGCGTGGCTATGTATACTTTCCTCGAATCTTAATTTAGTTTCAGAGTTTTCGTCTTGAAATTCTTAGTTTTTCTTTTCGGGCATTTCACTTTCTTGCAATTGAATTTTGTTTTCAGTGGTCATTACATTTAAGTGTCTTGAATAAATAAGATAATAATGAAATACATGATTCACGAAGTTTGGGAATAAAGTGACGGGTGGCACCAAAATGTTTCACACAGTTGAGATATGGGAAAAAGACTGGAAATAAATTATTTGCATCGATATGTCCTGATGACAATTTTAAAGAAAACAAAAAAAGTGTTTGCATAAATTGAAGAATTATTTCCTATGTTGTGATTGAGAGGTTATGTTGGGGGAGGGGGGCGATGACAACTTCCTCATTGGCTCAAGGGGGCGATTCATTCAAAAAGGTTAAGAACCACTGATCTAGGAGATTCCAGCTGGATCCCTTCCTTCCTTCCTTCCTTCCTTCCTTCCTTCCTTCCTTCCTTCCTTCCTTCCTTCCTTCCTTCCTTCCTTCCCACAGATAGGGAATTTAACTCCTACTGGTCCTAGCCAACATGATCTAAGGTGAGAGATGCTGTGACTTGCACTTCATCTAGTACAGCAGGAAAAGCCTTTGGGGGCACTCAAATGTCCCCCTTCCCAAACATGCCAAAAACATTGAGCTGGATTTTACCTATTAAAACTCCTAAATCTCTTTCCAAAAATTGACCCTGGCCCTGTCCATTGTAGAGTCCAGCTTTTGGCATGCTACACCAAGCCTGAGGAAGCTAGTAAACCAATGTGAATTGTACATTCTTAATTGAAAAGCCATCACCCTTGATTTAAATACTTAGCTTTCCTTCTTCCTCATAACTTCAACTTAGAATTTATTTTATTTTGTTTTATTTTGTTTTATTTTACTTATTTTATTTTTTTAATTTATTGGCCGCCCATCTTACCATAGGGTAATTCTGGGTGGCTTACAGTTACATATATAGTTAAAACATAAAAAGTTAAAATCAAATATTAAAACCAAGGACACGTAGGGAGGGCAGGGGCGGGGTGGAGGTGAGGTGGGATTTGTTATTACTCAGTCAACCACCTCCATTGCACTGTGCACCCACTGGGGCCCCAAGCCGACTGGCACAGCCACATCTTTAAGCCCTTGCGAAAAGATAGGAGGGTTGGGGCCAAGCTCACATTGGATTATTGATTTTAAAAGATGATTGAATAAACCTATACTGTAGTCAGAAATAGAACTATTTATGAATAATCTAGGTCAGGGGTGTCAAACTGCCTGCCCACAGGCCAGATGTCTCACGCGGAAGCTGCGCAGCTCCGGCAAGGGGAAAAAAGTCGTGATACGTCGTGACATGTCACGTGACATGGTGAGTTTGACACACCCGATCTAGATTATGAAAGTTTAATATCTATCTATCTATCTATCTATCTATCTATCTATCTATCTATCTATCTATCTATCTATCTATCTATCTATCTATCTATCTATCTATCTATCTATCTACCTACCTACCTACCTACCTTCCTATCTACCTACCTATCTACCTACCTATCTTTCATACAGCTCTGGGTGGCTCCCAATCAATGATTTTGCAATATCAGACAAGTACATTGGGACCTTTGTTCATGACAGCTAGTAAACACTCAGCAAGACAGAAGAATTGTGACTCATTGCAAATATATTTTCATTTTCCTGTTTAAAAAGTAGTAGTCTCTGAATTCTGGTAGGTTTTTTTTTCCAACCAAGAATAACTTTGCAGTTATTATTTAAAAGAATCAAATTGTACAATCCAAACCTTTTCCTTTCCCTTTTCTATAATATTTTGCACAGAAGAAAAGGCAGGGGTTAATGAAATTTGGATTGTAAACTCCTTGGTCTCTCTGCTTTGTGAATGTTTTATTCTGATGTGTCCTAGAAACTGATGGTGCCGATATAAATAACTATATCTCCATATCAAAATGAAATTTTATTTCAGGGAGAATAGAAGTAGCAGAGATTTGTTGAAATGTCAGACATCTATTCAGAAAAGCCTTCGCCTATATTTGTATTAAAATACACAGCATTCAAAATGTTATCCTTGTTTTATTTGTATGAGGATGTAGCAGTTGAGAACATAGGGAATTTATTTATTTTTTAAAGGAAAAATTCTTTCGGGGGGAAGGGCTAAAGCCATGGAGGATTGGCTTGCAGGCTTTCAGAAAAATCTTAACAATTTTGAAATTAGAGGTTCTTATCAAAAGAACTCTTTAATAACAAGGGGCATCACATTTCATTTCCAGTGGAGCTGCAAACAAACAAACAAATGAAATTGGGTACAATTTCATCCATGTTAAACGACTACAAAAACAGTTGGGACATTTAATTCAGATCGATACTATTACATTGGAAGAGAAGATTGAACTACACATATCCTGGGAAAGAGAAAAAAAATATTTTCCCAGTTGAATGGCCCCAAGCTGTCATTTGTCCTATGCATATAGCAACACCATGTTGAATGCAAAATGAACCAGAGAGCTACCTTGACCATAGGGAAATTAGTGATAGGTTTACTCTGCACAGTACACAAAATGAAGAAATTCAAAAACACATAATCAGAAAACCCACTCAGTTGGCTTGAAGTTTAAAGGGATTAACTAAATTCATGGGGAATAGGTCTCTCAACAGCTAATAATTCAGGATTCTTACATTTAACATTAGCTATTAAACCCAAGTCGACATTTTTATGAGATTATGCAGCTGTTTTCAGAAGTGCTGCCAAAACCCTCCCCATCTCATGCTGCATGCTTTGTTCACATGGCTAGTATTTCATGGTGCCAGTATATAATGTGCCAGCATTTTTCCATCTGTTCATGTGCATGTATAGATGCTTGATTCAGTATGATGGCCAACAGCAAAATGTGCTTTCCGGAAGCAGCAGAATAATAGCAAAGGCTACATAGTGGTTGCCAGCAGAAGCAAGTGCCAATTTACAGAAAGGGAAACCAAACAGCTGCATCAGGAAGAGGTGGTGTTTTTTTTTCAGGCAGATGATTAGGTTGTCTAGGGAAAACAAAATAAAAAATGATTTAGTTGCATTTTTAGTGACTAATAACAGGAAAGATACAGATGAATTTTTCTGACACTGGAGACAGTAATATTTGAATCAGCCTTTGAATTTAAGAACGGTTTTCAATTCACTTCTTTAGTTTAGATAATGCCCAGCAGATAATTAGGCATCCATGACATAAGACCAAATTTTCCACTATACAAGAGAAAGAGAATTCCAATGTGTCTATGACAACCCCAAAAGTACAATGAATATTCAAAAGCTATCCAAATATAGTGCAAGACCCATTTGCTTTCAAAGTCAGGCAAACTATCCAGTAACAGAAACCCACAAAAAGTTCCATCCTGACAAGTATTTGTAGAAATCCTGTTTAACAAATTCGTTCATATATAACTTTTCTGCCCTGTCTAAATAATGCCATACTTACCAAGATGAATAAGTAGATATAATAACTGCTCCAGTCACAGTTGATTTGCTGAAAACAACTGTGTAAATTTCCTTCTAGAATTCCAGAAATTCACTACAATATTGAAAATCATCCTAGAGTCATGAAATCATCTTTTGAGCAGATTTTATAACGTAACATATGCTGGGCAGCCCACATTCATAGTGTCGGTAATAACTGAAGTCCAATTTTTGCTGTAAACTAAACTCTTTTTTTTTCTTCTGTTCATTTGTGTCCAATTCTTGGAGACTGCCTGGACAAGTCCCTGCAGTTTTCTTGGAAAGGTTTTTCAGAAGTGCTTTGCCATTGCCTGCTTCCTAGGGTTGAAAGGGAGTGATTGGTCATACTTACCCAGCCAGCTTTCACGTTTAAGGCAGGACTAAAGTTCATGAGCTCCCGATTTCTAAACTGGTGTCTTAATTGTTTTGAGTGTAAAATTGGCTCTCAAACTAAGCTTACTGTCTATCAGTATGATTGCCTGTTATAGCATTTACAAGTAGAGCTCTCTGATCTTATGAGTTTGCAAATTATAATACAGTGTTTTCACCTGGTTTGCAAACTGCAGTGAATCAATTATTCATCACAATTATCTAACCGTGGTTTATTGAATATACCACAACTGGTTAAGTTCACACAACTTGCTTAGCCAAAACCAAGCAGATCAGCTCAGATGGGTTTGTACAGCATGCTGAATTCTTAATGAGGGTTTGCAAATCACAGTTGTTGCACTTCTCTAAAGTAAAATCACAGAAACTGAGAGGTGAGTTAATGAGCGATATATATTTATATGTAGCTGCTTCTATTTTTGTTAGGGCAAAAGTTTGGAAAATGGCATGGTATTTTGTTCTTAAAAATGATAATGGCAGCAAGACCTCTATATCAGATGAAAATTACAATGGAAGAATAAAGCTGTTATTCTGTCTTCTGTCTGTCTTTGATGGAGCTAGCTGGGATGGTGAAACTGTTGGCTCTGAAAGACATTGGCTAAATTCAATACAGTTGGAAATCCCTTTTGGATTTTTTTGCGTGAATCAGAAAAAAACAAAATCATGACATGGATTTGAATATAAGTAATATTTATAGATTATAAAAAAAATGGAGGTTACATTATAATTGCAGAGCAAGAGCTGAACAAGTTTTACTTATATCTGTTTTAAAAGAAGTCAGAAATCAGAAGTCATTCTTATGTTTGTATTTTTGTTTCAATATTTTTTTATTTTTTATATATCTGCCAGTTCTGTCCATTTTCTGTCTTCTTTTCTATTCCCTCTCTTGACTAGTGATTTTCTGTGAGTTTTTTTATTTAAAACCTTAATAATTTTATATAAAACAATCAAAGCAGTGTGTGCCCTTATACAAAGAATTATTATTATTATTTTAAAAAAGCAAAGTTAAATTAAATGACTAGCCCAGTGTTTATCCACCTTTGTCACTTGAAGATGTCTTAAGACATCTTAGGTTGCCTCTTTGGCACCTTTTTTTTAAAAAAAAAAATTTTAAATGGTGGGGGGCTAAGAAGTATGACCCAGAAAGTTCCAGAAGTCCTTGGAGGTTCTGAGGTATGGCCTTGGGGACAATCGCAGATAATCCAGGAGTTGCCCACATATATTAAGTAAATATCTATAAAGAATAGAACTAAAGCACAGAGCCCAGTTGTAAGCAAGTACTGTTTATTCAACACACAAAGGTTTATTCAATATATCGGAGTCACTGATGTGCTTAATAACCACATCATCTCCAGTAGCTTTCTGTATACTGAGCAGAGTAGATGAAGGATAGGAACCTGGAAGGATACCATATCTGAAGTCTTGCAGGGAGATACATCTTTGGGGTAGCCTGCTTATTCTGCTTCAGTTCCAATCTGCAGAGGTGATAAAATGTTTAAGTTCCTTGGAGAAATCTGACTATAGCTTCAACTAGGGTGAATCAATTCTGCCAGCCCTTTGAAGGACATTCGGTTTTACTTTCATAACATCCTGTGAAAGGAAACTAATATTATTATTCTTTTCCAGGTCAGCCCTTCCTGTTACGTGGAACCTGAATCCATGGGGCACTCTACAGCCATTGTCAGTCTTCCCCACTTACAGCAACATCTGTCTTTGAATATGTACGTACATAGAATCCTCATTAATTTCTTAAGGATAATGTTTTTGTGGGGCCAGAAGATGCTATTGCCTAGCAACTACAGCACATGGTCTGTAATGAAGGTTGGGCCAAAATGCCCTAGAATGACAATAATCAGAAGGAATTTTTAAAAAATAAACCCGTGAACTCCCTTTCCATAAGTATGCTATGCTAGTATTTTGTTAAAACTGAGATAAACATCATTCTAGAATTACTCTACCTTTATGTGTTAAATTAGCTTCCAAGCACCTGACATGAAAAATAAAGCTCACTGTCAGAAGAGACAGAACTTTTTAATTTAAATGAAGAATCATTAGGAATAGCATGTGAATATTATGCCTTTTAAGCTACAGGAGCCACAAAATTCTAACACTGTTTGCTGGAGCAGCTAATTACTGCAATGTCATGTGTCAAAGAAATACTTGGATTTGGATGACAGATCTAAAACCCAAAAGAGCTGATGCTGAATCTTAATGTGTAATTTCCTGATGCTAATAAACAATGCAATTATTCTGCGTTCAAAGGAAGATGATCTTTTTTGTCTGCAAGTATATGGGTGTTTAACTCCTCTTGTTCCAGTATGTGTTTTTCTTTTTCCAACCTGGGATCCTAGCCCAAAACTTAATCTTGAATTGAATACATCATCCTGATTACACCAACCCACTTAGAAATGCCCTACGTATTGCTAAGAGATCCATTCGGCATTCTTGAAAAGTTGTCTGTTCTTAAATCTGATACAATATTCACCAGAGCATTCCAGATGGTGTAACAGAAGTGTTACATAAAGAAGCTTCAGATGCACTGCTCTGGTTTAGCACAAGGCACAACAACAGCTCCTTGTGTGGCCTGAAAGCAGAATGTTGTGTCATGGCCTCATTATGTTGCATAAATGAAACTATTTTTTTTTTTAACCAGTGCCTGCTGCTTTACTTTCATTCCTTACGTTTCAATAGGTCCGTCGCTTTGCACTCCTATACAGCTCACAGTCCGGAGGAACTCAACTTGCAAAAAGGAGAAGGCATTCGTGTTTTGGGGAAATATCGTGAAGGTTGGCTAAAAGGAATGTCACTGATCACAGGAAAAGTCGGAATCTTCCCCAGCAATTATGTTGCTCCGTTTTTCAGGTTTGACCTATGCTATTTATAGATTGAGAGATATAGTTGAAAGGAGCAGAAATATCTGGAGAGGGATTCTTCCATAGCAGGGGGAAAAATGCCACTATGGGGCTTGAATTAGTTTAAGATGAACAAATAAGATTGGGTGATAGTGCTACCTACATAAATTTAGCTCCTGGTGACATGTAACCTTAATGCATCTGCCTAGAACTATTTTGGCCAAAAAGAAACAAAAAATCAACTTTGACTTCTAAGTTCCCCCCCCCCCTTTTTTTTTCTGGATCTGGAAAATAGTTATATATTGTAATTCCTAATCATAATATGTGTACCTAAAAATAATATTTTGTAGGTACATGGGAGTAAACAAATCAGTAAGAACTAGTATTTAGGTAGTACAAGCATACTGTACTTGTATATGATGGCCAGATGCATAAATTTCTATAAAGAATTTGTATAAAGCAGTCACAGGCCAGTTGTTTGTATGATATTGAAATACCACCCTAAAGCTTGGTCTTCTTGCTATCCTGGATTCTCTTTTATTTTATTTTTAATGAATAGCTATACATATAATTACTTGTTCAAAGGGATAATTACATCAAAGCTATGCATTTACTAATTGAAACAATAGATTTGCTACAAAATGTTGTAGTAGATCAACACACGGCCACAGAAGGACTAATTTGTTTTTGTTTGTGTGCATGCAAATAAACAAGCATTGAGGTCTCAGGATACCACAGTGAGAAACTGATCCAGGGGCAGGCATCCACAGTCAATGAACCTTTTTGCAGCATTTGCTATGCAGTGTTTTTTTTGTGGGTGATTAAATAAACATTAGGAAAACCTTTTAACAAAAACTTTTAAGATACCTTAAAAATTAACAAATTTCTTACGCCACAAACTGGAGTAGATTATAGCGCATTTCCTTAAATGCATGAACTACTATCATGGTTGAGCAATGCTCAGGATAGATCTCAGGCTCAGGGCAATCTTAGGGATAGAAGTGGCATTACAATTATTTCAGTCCAAAAGGTGAAATAGTAAATTACTATTACCTTTTATAAGATTGCAAGTTTTCATAATACCTGTAGAAACTCCCACAAAGGCTTGGTTAACCTGGCCATTATTTACACTTTTGAAACACATATTTTTAAAATGAAGCATATTTATTGTTTAAGCCATTCAGGGACATCTAAGCTAAATAACTAGAACACTCAGTAAGAACTATTATATTTATGGAAATGAACACACCACTTTTCCCCATGAAAGCTAGACCTTGACTATCTTCTCTAACTATCATCTCTAACTAACTATCCTATGATTTTTTCAAAATCCTGTCCCCTAGAATCCCCAGTAGAAAGCAGTGAGGGTAAGGAATATCAAAAAGGTGATAAAAATGGAAAAGAAATTAAAAAAAAACAGGAAGGGAGAGAGGAGAAGCAACTTGTTTATGTCCAAGCCTTGTTTACAATATCCAAAGTATTAAGAGTTAGTTACAAAAACTGGTCTATCAAGTCCAATTAGTTATTTTGCTTACATAAGAGCCTTCACGTTCAGAGATAACTTATTTCTGTATTCTGTATTGTAAGCTACTGTGAATGCTGAAATAAGCAAAAGTCGAGGTATAAATTCAACAATAAATAAATAAAATATATCAGATCAAGATGGATGAACCATATGGGAATTATGTTGCTTTCATGTTATAGCCTTCTGAGAGGTATAGTATCTGGCTGTAAAAAATGGTTTCTCAATTAAATTGAGTCTGAGTCCCATCTAGTACAGCATATGCATCTAAACTTTTTATTTCCTTCCTTACTCAGTTATTTACTTACAATATTTTATACCCTATATTGCTTGCTCTCTAAGGACTCTCAGTTGCTTACAAAACTGAACATAAAATCACTAAATAATTAAGTTCAAACATAACTACATAAGCGTGTTAATGTCCATATGATGCAGTCATGCTTAGTTCCAAAAATCATAAATACTTAACAATAATTAAAAGCTTTGCAGGAAAGCTTGCCTTTCTGAGTTTCATCAGGGACAGGGCTATTAAGATCTCTGGGAGCAAGTTATTCCACGAGGCTGGAGCATAAACTAAAGCACACCCATTTTGTCTCACCCCCTCTAGTTTTACAGGGAGTGGGAATCAATATCTCAACTCACAACAAAAGCACCAGATCCGTTCTCCCTGAATTAGCTGAAACAAAAATCAAAGCAAACCTAATGAACACAGAGGCTCTTATCTTTTAGGTTACTCTGGATTAACAGAGCCTAGTGGTGAGGCTAAGTATGAATAATAAAACTGCATGTTCCCCATCCTTTAGTCGGACTATTGAGACAATAAAAATGTATTTTCTACACAGTTTTATTTCACCAGAGAAAACTATTCTTACAATAGTTTTATAATTTAGAGATTTCTCTCATCTTTGGCAGTTCTGAAAAATTAACTCTTGAGTCGTAGTTTCTTGTTGCATATATTTAAGTTAGATATGGATGTATAGGTGACAATATGCCTGAGATCCTGTATAAAGCTAAAGCTTTATATGTCGGCCTAGATTGAAGAAGTTAATATGTACCACTGAATTACTAATGGACCCAGGACAACACGTTGTTTATTAAGTACTCATGATTGTAAAACTAGAAAATTAATAAAATATTTATATATATAAAAAATAGAGCTAAAGCTGAAGCTGCAGCTGAAGATCTGTGGAGATAAATGCTCTAATGCCCTAAATATATTCTGTTTTCATATGAAATCAGCTCAAAATAACCTCTCTTTCTCCTGGAAATAAAAATGGTTAATCTCAGAATGCTTAGCAGGCCTGACTATTCAGTAAAAAGTGAGTTACTGAAGCAAACAAGAATCACTTGGTTGAAATAAGTGGCCATAAAAATTGAATCAATAAAAATAAAATAATTCAAGGTAGTAAAGAAATATGTAGAAGAAACCCAAAGGTGCTTTTTCAGAAGGCAACTGGACCTCCAAATGGCCCCAACGACTCTCTAAAAGAATGCAAATGACCAGCTGTCTGCAAGGAATATAAATCCTTCCATTCCCCACCATCTGGTCAGAGCTGAAGAAGCTTCTTGGATGAGAAGAGAAACATCTTCAAAGAAAAACAAGAAAGTCCAGTTGCCTCCTGAAAAAAAGCACCTTTGGGAAAACCATGACCTGGATGATTGAGAATCTTCACAGACATGTAGAAGAAACCTTGATGCAGGAACATCAAAGGTTGGAAAGGTTTATTTTAATGAAGAAAATAATTGCAAAACAGCATTGGAAGGAAAATCCTTGCATTCTCCAGTTATACCACTCTGAATTTTCAGTTTACTCATTCGATGAGTTGCTTCCCAGTCTCAGCCTGTTCTTGAAAAGTGTCCTCTTAATCATCATTAACTGAAAAGTAAAATATAATGTACTCAGCTATTTAGGGATGAGTAAAACTGAGCTCATCTTCCCATAAATGCTTCAGCAAAGTTTTTGATGTTTTCTTTTAGATTTAGTGGGAAAAGCAAAATAGTTGAGCAAAATGTATGAGTCCAGATCTGAATTTGGGAATATTTTTCTTCTGTCGTTCTTTTAGAAATCAAAGCAATAATTTGCAAAGGAATATGTGGCCTTCCCAGCAATTTTGGTAAACTGTGTGTTCGGTTTATGGATAAAAGTCAATTCTGAGAAGGGTCAAGGCAATCTATTCTCACAATTTAGAAGTTCTTGATCTTAATCTCAAGCATGTCTGGATTTCAGCTCAGACATTCCAAAGTTGATTATTTTATGTTTTATCTAAAACAACTTCCAGACTTTCTCTTCCCCTCTTCTTTTGTAAACTTTTCCTTAATGATAAGAGATCACTTGTCTATTTCCCCGCCAAGATGAAATTTACAAACACAAATGCAAATGAACCAGTTGTAAAATAAAATAAAATAAAATTAGAAATAGGTACAGGTTGAGAGCACCTTCTTAAATGAAAACAAAATCTGACCTTAAATAAAATGTGGCTTTCTTTAGTGCCTAGTCTCCTTAATCAGAATGGATAATAGTAGAAGAGAAAGGATATACTTGTTCATGGTGCATCTCAACCATATTAGCTAGACAACAAATGAGTTTGAGTGGATCTCTCAAGCCCCTATATTAATTTTGAGAGAACAATGTGTCATTCTTCAAAATGGTGTTTCTTGAGATTATTATGTTATGTTTGGATAACTGAATATTGTAATCCCTGAGTATATGAACTGTGGGTAAACAGTGAAAAAAATGACAGGTTTTAGTCTGTAGTTTGAGATGTGGAATGCTCAAACAGCTACCTAACTAACCATGTTATTATTTTACGCATTTCTTCCCTTGTGTTTTATCATGTTAAATTGCTCAATTTAAACTGGAAAGACCAAGGCCATTTTGGGCCCAGAATTATGCTTTCTGATATACGCTAAATTTCTTCCCAATGAGGAAAGCCAGTTATTCTTCATTTTTCAGGCACATTTTATTATGACATGGCCTCCAATCACACCTTGGGGCCAGTAAAGTGAACAATCCAACAGAGATCCCAGGAGATTGGAAGCAGTTTTATAAAGTACTTTACTTATGAAACACTAATATTGTGCATCATCCTTTTGAAACAAGTTCATAATAAACTGACAACTTCAATATTGTGATGAATCATTGTCCCGTGATTAAACCATAATTTTTTTCAAAGCAAAAACTAGTCATGGGAATGTTATCAGAATGGACTACAAGGTGATGTTTTTTTCTTTTCTCTCTGAGAAGAAGCACAAATGCTGCTGGTTTAAGTTCATAGCAAATCAGCACCACTTAGGTTATTAAAGCAACTCTGCTCATGCAGAAATTGTTGGCAGTCTCAACAATTTAACAAATTTAAGAGCTCTGCAACCTTGTTGGCCTCATCAAAGGAAAAACATGAGCAAAGAAACAATCAGATTGGACTGCAACAATTTTGGAAGGAAAAAGGGGTGGACCCACAGTTGGAAAATAGAATTACAAGTAGGAAACAGAATAATTGATGGATTTTTGTCTTTCAAGATCATTGCTTCCTCGGTGCTTCATCAATAAGCTTTTTTAAGTATAAACAGTAGATACAACTGTTGGTTTTTTGCCAATTGGGCATTAGAGGTACAGTAGTGCCAGTTGTTGGGGGGGGGGTTTCACCTTAAAAATGTAACAATAAAGAATGCTCCTTTCAGGAATCAAGCCTAAATTGTTCATTCCTAATGCTTTTTTTTTTCTTGAAACCAAAGCTTAATTAACGTAGCTTGAAAGCTACTTTGTCAAAGCTCCCATTGGGGTTACATTAAAGAATCAAATACCAAATGGCATTAAGCTAGTCATAACTTTTATAATATACAACTGAAGATTGACTGAAGCTTGCTTATAGGAGAGCCATTTCTATATTCAAGGCATGGGTTTGTCCCTTCCAAAGCTGTGTTCAAGCATAATTAAACTGCCTCAGGCCTTGGGTAAAGGTTCTGATATAAGCAGGTAGTATCTCCTGTAACTGTTTAAAATTAGCTAGCTGAGCAGCTCTTCAGTTCTACCCATTTATATTCTTTGAATATAAATATAAATAGTTCTTCCTCCAGAGGGATCTTCTTTTCAGTTATTAGCATATGTTCTGCTTGTGGGCCTCTAGAAACATGTATTGTTCCTATTACTACTAAAAAAAAAAAGTCGGTCTGTTTGGGTGAGTGATGGTCCATTCCCACAACCAGGCAAGATTCTGACTAACATCCTGTTTGTGCCTCTTTGTCTCTTGTTTCTGGCATGTTTGAAGCATCCCTGTCCTTACAGATTTTGCCTTAGGGACAATGTCCTCATGAAAATTGTGAGTTATGCTGAAGAACAGTTCTAGACATGGTGATTTCACAAGCTCATTCTCCCTGACCATTTATTAACCCCTCCAAAGCTTACCACTCCCCATCACCAAATCGGTCCTTCTTTCTTATAGGTAACTGCTGCAGCTGAAGGGTCCGTCTCATGAAATTTTGAAGCCTATTTTTGTCTATTGAAAAAAAATCTTATCAGCTTTCCTTGTTATATTATTTTCCGGGAGACTGAATAAATTTTGCATCTGTTCCCATACACATTTCTGCATATAAACTAGAAAACATGAAATTAACTCTATATATGTTTGCACATACTTATTATCTTTGCAACATTTTCCCGCCACTGATTTTTATTTCCAAGTGATTTACTTGAGTAATGGACAATTTTGGTAATTCTGAATCATTACATAAATTGTCTATCCACAGTCATTATCCATTTTCCATCCCACATTTAAATACCTGCAGCCTTATAAAGCAGAACCACAGATACCAGCCCCATTACCCATTTCTACCCAGTCCAGTGGACGACTTTCCTTTAATTTTATAAGTGTATAGTGGGGAAAATAAATTGTACAAGTAATTGCAGATTTTCAGTGAGGAGCATTGCAGCTGGCTTATAGGCTAAACAGAGGAAGAAACATTTGTATGAGGCAGTAGAGCAATAGTAGACTAAAGCCAAAAGCTAAAAATAAAAACACCTTAAATATGATTAATTCAAATTAGCAGACTCGTCAGTCACAGAAGCATGCAAGCATTCCCATACAATGAATGTGTTTACCCTGCCAAAGGATTTATGCTGCTAATATTTACCAAAGTAGTAACTGCCTGTGGGGATAGGCCTGAATGGAACTGTATATTTCTGGATTTGTTTTGTGCAAAATGTTTTGAATTTGAAAAGTTGAAACAGGCTGCTTTGATCTCTTAAGAAGTGATCTAATCTTATGTTGATGAAGATTCTCAGTCAGCCAGGTAGAGTGGTCTGGAAGTTGAGTCATAGCTACTGAACTTCTTGTTGGTTCAAAATATTTTGCTGCTTATCCAAGTAGCTTCTTCAGATTGAGCAAGTTGGTTAGAGGACCCCATAGATGTCCTCCTAATCTGGATGGGCTTGTTAGGTGAGTAGGCAGAAAAATGTTGGTATATAAATGTTCCTACTCCTAAATCCTTTACGTTAGGTGGGTCAGTAAGCATATCCAGATTAGCTGAGAAATAAAACCTCTCTGGAGGACATATAGTTGCCATGATTCAACTTCCAGATGATCCAACCTTATCTTACTAGATACTTCAGAAAATAATCAAAACATTACTAGTGAGGTCAGAACAAAATGGCTCACTTTCTGTGAGAGTCAGATGTTTCACATACCATAGTACTTCAAATATTCATAGTTGGGTAGAAGTAATTATAATAGGCATGAGCTATATATCATTAGAAGATGAGTCATCATGTTTTAGTTTGCTTTGTAGGAATGCAGAACCTGCAACCTTAACATTACAATTCTCAATGTCTGGAAGAGTAATGAGTGGCAAAAAAACCTTTTTAAAAAATTTAAATGCAAGATTAAAATAATCTGCAAGGATATTTTGGTTCAGAATGTACAAATGTTTGCCGAAGTGGACTATCTGTATTT
This sequence comes from Azemiops feae, assembly GCA_023970755.1. NCBI lineage: Eukaryota > Metazoa > Chordata > Lepidosauria > Squamata > Viperidae > Azemiops > Azemiops feae. Next base: position 381,227 of record JALGBA010004197.1, read on the forward strand.
TGTTTTTACTTTTCTAATGAAAAAGTAAATAAAATTCCTAAATCTGAACTGTAACATACTGTATGTTTCCTATGTAATGACCTGAAAGATATCTGCTTCTAACGAACCACCTCTCTCCCTCTTCTTTTGCTCTCCCGAACAAACAGAAAATCCTCCAGCTTCTCGGATTCAAAGATGCCCTCCCTTTATGCAACTTGGACATTATCCACTTCCTCACTTTCATCCCAGGGAAGCATCTCAGGGAACCGTCCAGGGCAAAGCAGACCTTTAAAATCTCTGACTTCACCTGTGAGGAATCTCTCTTTGCCCAGCGCTTCAGGGCACACACCATCACTGAGAAGAGGACGGAGTAGCAATAAGAAGAGTAAGTCCTAGCATGAGATACAAACAAGTGGACCTGTTCCCCAAAGGCAGAGATATGACTAGAAATCTTTAATTATACACTAAAACTCAGGATGGATGTAGTAAACATAATAAGCTGGATCAGAAGTCAGCCCTACCAAAGGCAAGGATGTATTTATACAGTGCCTGGAAGATCTAAAAAGTGTAGGAGGATCAAATGTTTAGACACTCTGTGGCAGATAAATTTTTATGAGGGGAGAAATCAAGTTAAAATTCTATGTCTCCCTGCTATGCTCAGGGTCTTTGTTTAGAGACTGAAAGGATAAAATAAGAAGTGTTGGCAGCAACTTTAAAAATCTGAAACTATATAGTTCTCGGAAACTGAATGAGGTGAGTGTTCAGTCTGAAACAATATTTATGTAGAATTACTATAGAATTATATTGGCAGAAAACATTCTGCTAGGCACAAAAATGAGCTTAGAGGAAAATAGTAACCATTATTAGGCATCGTAATTGAACATGGTAGTTTATAGACCATTATACACATTTGTTTTAGAGCAAACAAAATGCTTAGCAGAATCCATTTGGTTCAGTCTTCATTCGTTCCAAATTAAATGCACAAAGGGTGTGAATGAGACTCTTATTAAGAACTTCTATCTATACACTTGTTTCTATTTGGGAATTGGTGGGTTATTCAGGGGCCTTTTGTATTGGCATCTGAACAGTAAATACTCTCTTCTGCCTTCTTTATTCTTAATACTTTGGGCATTTGTCATTCATTTGGGCATTCTAAGGAAAAATTGCCACAGAGCAGCATAGTACAGGTGACACTTAATTGTTCCCAATAGCTGTTTTATTTAATCAATCTGCTGCAACCAGTGCAAAGCAAGGCAAATGACAATGCAAAAAGAAAAAAAAGGCTAGTGACAAAAACTACGAGTGATGATACCAATGTGGTTTCTGAAAATAAAAGAAATGAAGTGAGCAATGAAGTGAAGTAAATTCCATGGTCCCATTTACAAAATACATAGTTAGAAAAACATGTCTGTGCTTCAATCATAAAAAAAAAATCCTTAGTGAGAGAAGAAAGACAAATACAACTTTAATTGGATGGATATATGCAAGCTCCAAGGCACATGCTGAGTATTTATTTCAATTCAAACCTTAAACAAAATTTCTGCCAAAGCTCGAGTTTGAGTAGGTATTTAAAAAGAAGAGAGTAATATACAGGCATGTCTTCCTCTCTGTCAGACTGTTGTTCATCTTAGTCCAGTGCTGTCCCCTCTGACTTGCTAGGGGTCCCAGTAAATATGTTTCATGTAAGGTCTAGACCAGCAGTCCCCAACCTTTCCAGTTCTGTGGACTGGCAGCACTGGCAGCAGCGGGGGAGGAGAGGGGGTAGTTTTGTGTGCACGTGTGCCGTTTGCACAAATGCAGCTTCACACATTTGTGCTCTCGCGTGCCACTTGCACATTCCGGTTCCCATTGGGCTGTGGACCGGAACTGAGCCACGGACCAGGGGTTGGGGACCCCGGTCTAGATTACTGAACTTGTGTTTCTAGGATAAAACACTAAGCATAAAAGGAAAAAGGAAAAACGAGTTGAACCTGTGAGTCATATCATTTTCCTAGTAGCCAATGGAACTGGAGGAACACAGATTAATCTGCCTCCTGGGGTTCATTAGTTCAGGAGAGAATGAGCTTAGAACATACTTCATGTAAACCATGTACTCTACTACAGTGTTAGCTCACCCTTGTAATTTCCTAACAGCTCTTCACCTTCTAGTAGCATGTCACATAGTGCTGATCAGCCCAAACTCTAGAATTCAGCTAAACCCTGCAATTCAATGAATTTCTCCCACCCTTTTTAATATGAATTCTCATAATATGAATTCTCAACAAGGTGGTTTGGAAGAGCTTATTGTTATCTTAACCCTCCTCTCTTTAATTGTTTGTCTTCTAGGTGGATCTTTACAGAAACCTTTGCAACCAGGAGCCCTTATTCCTTTAACCAGCTCTCTTCAGCGACATCCTCCAACTCCAGCACGATCTCAACAAATTCCAATATATCAATCTATCTCCTCTTTGCCCCGAGGAGTTGGCATAGCTGATACAGGAATCAAACTGAGCGCCTGTCATAATTCTTCCTTAGTGCTATTGCCCCGAAGCGGAAGCAGCAGAGCTCCTTCTGTATGTAGCTCGGTCATTTTGGATACCAGTGAAGTACCAAAGAACGAACTAGCTGTGAAACCACCTGCATCTGCTCCACCTTCCATTCTGGTGAAACCAGACACCCTCAAAAGCACCACTGAGAAGGTAATAAGAGGGTCTATTCCTCCAGTAATAGAGTTATAGTTGTCAAATGTCAAGATAATACAAACTATTGGCAATTCTGTGAGAATTTAGTGATATGCATTAAAATTTTGCTACCCAAAAGCCACATTTGGCCTACTGGAAAAAGTCTAAATTTAAATTAAATATAATTAACATGTTTCCCTCGTATCTAATTATTTCTCCTCTTCTATCATATTAAAAAATCACCATTCATAATTTCTCAGGAAGCAGTTCTCAAGCAGACAGACACTCTACCTCATTTTTTCAATAACAGCAGCAAGTGTACACCACATAGTCTGTTCTCCTAACACACATGAAATTGTCCTTATTCCTGAAGATTATACTTTGGCATTAAATATGTTCAAGACTGAAGTTAACTGGCATTAATAAGCATCATTTATAAGTGATTATTACTAAATTAGTACTGTAACAGTGATTATGTACATAGTATTATTTCAAATTCAGTTAACTTCACAAATAATATTTCAGTGTTCTTTATAAGAGCATTATAGGGTAGACTGATTTTACTTCCATGTTAAATCAAAAGAATGATCTTACATAAATCTACTTAAGAGTTAGTCGTCTGTACTTCCCAATCCACGGCACAGTTTCTATTCCACGTAAAGAAGGTTTCTCTCAGCTACTGGTCTCTCTCGTTATAATTCAGCTGTAAATGGCTCAACAGTTGTGTGGAAGACTCACATAAATGTTGCTCCTTTACAAAAACATTCCCAAACAAAGCTAGTTCTGTAGATGCAACCATTAACTCACCTTTCAAAATTCTGTCCAATATGCTAAAGTATGGTGATATTTTATGAGAGAGGTAAGGGAACTTGTCTTTTCCCATTTGGCTGGGGAAAATTGTAAAACAGAATTTAGTTTGCCTGTTTGGGGTATGTTTTATACGGTGGCATAGCAATGTTTCTGCCAGCCTTCTGGGAGTAAATTAACTCCAGATTTCTTTATTCTATTTTCAGCAAGTGAAAACAGTGCGATTTCAAAACTACAGCCCACCGCCGTCCAAGAGGCATAATTCTGTATCTTCAGTGAACTTCTCCAATGGCAAAGCTGAACAAGGAATGATTACAGAAGCCATACAACCAGAATCAAACATCAAGAGCCCTGAAATATCAGCTTTGTATTCCCATCGCATTGTCTCTAGTTCACTTCATCAGAAGAGAATGCCACAGCACAAGATCTCACCACTGGACCTTTCTAGCCAAGCTGGTCACCTGACCTTTCCTACAAAAAAGAATTATAATAGCACCTCTGAGAACTGAGAAGTTTAACCTTATTTAATTGGCTACGTTTTGGACATGCACTATTATTCATTGTTTGTAGGAAAGAAAAAGGATCAGCAACCAGATGGGAGATAGGTTCTAGGTCCAATCTGCTAACACCTTTTAGAATGTTACCGTTTTACCAATGGGCTCAGCCTCTTTAGGACTCTTATCATCTCACTGATGATTGCAAGATCTCACCAACAGTATGGGAAGTTCTTGTTTTACATGGCTCAGAAGTAAACCACATGCTACATGAGCCTGCAATGTTCTTCAGATGCAAAAACTACCCTAACTGTAGTGTCAATTCTATTATCACTGTTAGATCTAAATAATAATAATAATAAAGGACTAGGAGCATGGAGGCTATTCAAAATCCATATTGCTCTAAGTTCAAATCCTCTACAATTCATTTGTGAACAAGAACAAAGAGGTTTTTGTTTTGCTTTGCTTTGTTTTGTTTGTATTCTGACCAGTTTCTAAGCATGGTTTAACCACCATCCTTCCCTTATTTCTATTGAAGCTGAGCTATCACATCTTTCTTATAACTTAATGTTTCCATTTGCACTTTCCATTTATGTTAGAATTCAGAATGCTTTGTTGTTGTTTTTTTTAGAAATTAAAAATCATTCTCGGCTTTGAAAACATTATCTCCAAGGGAGGTAATGAGATAAACCCACTGAGCAATTCTCACTTAACAGAAGGACCTATGAGTCTTTCCTTCTCCCTGCACACAGGCTCTCTTCTACACAATGACTGATTAAGATTGACTTTTCAGATTCTCCCTGACTACCTAGCCTCAGCAATAAACAGGATCAGAATTCTATCACGTTAACTAGCTGTGACTGATGTTTAGAGTAGCGCTATATATGCAGTTTGATTTTGTTCCCTTTATTAGTTCAAAGGTTGTGCAAACTAGCCTGAAGTAAAAGAGCAAGTGTTGTCATTGCTCCTGCAGTGTCATTTCAATAAATGTTGGAGCTAATAGTTGTGGATGATTGCATAGACCCAATGAAACTAATGCAACACTGGATGTCTGTAACTGGCGTACAGCATAAGGAAAGTTTTCAAGAATAAGTGCATGTTCATCATGATTTCATGTCAAGGGCAAAATAATGTAATCTTCTAGAACCTACACTAACTGCCTCTAACTGTATGAAAAGTAAGAAAATGTTCCGGTACTCCACAAATACAGCAAAATACAGGTAAATCAAGAGATTAATATTTGATTCCAGACCAATTCACACCTGAAGAAAAAAAACTTTAATTTGCATTCTAAGGGAGAGGGGGAAAAAAAGCTGCATCCCAGGCTACTAGATAGAAAAAAGAGGACATATTATCAGCATATTAGGGAGGGGTGAGTTATTTTGCTGCCTGAAGACCTCTAATGTGGCTTGAGACAAGTTCTTCTCCCTGTTGAATAGCAGTTTTGGTGCTTCATTTTACCCTTTTTTCCTTGACACACATGCTGATGTACAGAAGAGTTTCTTCCCAGATGTGAGATAGGTTAACCTATAAAAATGGTTGGACCATGGAGTTCCAGTGAGGTGAGGTTTAAGCACAATTCTGACTCATTAGAACTCATAGTCCTAATAACCTTCCCTGTCTCCAGCTCATTCTGGAGCTACCAGAATGCACTACCCAAAACACATCATAGGTTGTGCAAACAGAGGCAGAACAGCTCCCACCTTATGATTTTACACATAGTATCTGTCTACAAGTGCTATCTCTCTAAACATGGACACCTCTAGAAAACAAGGGGACACTGCATAAAGCTCTATGAGTCTTGGGTTCTAGACAACTACAATCTCTGCTATTCGGTTCCTCTGTTCAGAAATGTGTTGACACCCCCCCCCCCCAGCTCACAGGACAAGAAGAAGTCACACAAACTCCAATTCATTCTTGTATTATAGAAGGTTTGAGTAATGCCTGCAAAGAGCTACAGTACAATGAGTGAGTGCCCTGTTTCTTGTGCAAGTCTACGTACTTATGCCATTTCCTATTCTTGGTTATTGCATCAGGGTTGTTAGATATGCATGCAACTCTGGGCCCATTTCAATTTGCTTTCCTCCAACCCATTTCATAAAACTTGCCTTCCTTTAGAAACAAGACACGCTACATGAACGAAACTCCATGGGAAAAGTCCTTCGACATAGCAGGTTTAGCTTTGGAAGTCATCAACTTAATGCACTGCCAAACTCCTGGTGAAGAAATGGCGATGTGAAGCAGAGCCAACAACCATAATGGAATGAAGTCAATCTCAAATCCAACTCAACTCACAGGGTGGTGGTTGTGTGGAAAATAGGAAGGGGAAAGAATATTAGGTATGTTCACCACCTTGCATTCTATATGAAAAAAAAAGACAAAAATTAAAACCTTAAGGAAGGAGGAGAAGGGGAGAAAACTAGTTAAAGGAAGAGGACACTTAAATTTGACATGAATACAGAATGAAGGAAAACATTTTAACATTGGACATATTCAAGGATATTTTTGAACAATGGATCCAGAAATTAATTTTAAGAGCATCTGCCTCTATGCATAGACTGTGTTTAAAAGATATTATGGAAGTGGAATAGGTTTTACCAGACAAGACTGAGATTGATCTGAAAATGGATTTTAATATGACAGGCTTCAAGAATGATACTACACTGGATGCTACACTGGACATACAAAAGAAACAGCTAGGGACTTAATAATTAAAAAGGATATACAAATAACCAATCGAAAGAGTCACTGGATAATTTTCTTAAGTTGGATTTACAAAAGACATTTGTTAAAGCTTTGAAGAATTGTGTGAGATGGGACAATGAAAAAATGAAAATCAATCAATTCTAGGACATTATTCGAAAGGATTAAAGATCAAGATTGTTGAAGGAGTATAAAGTTGGGTTATTTGATCAAGGTTAAAATAGGTAGATTGTTATCTCTGATAACCCTTAAGGAGCTTTTGCTGACCGGAACTGAACAATGAGGCTTTAAGGATTTGTTTCTAAATAAGAGATGGGTATGGGGAAAAGAGATCATTTGTTATATTTTAAAAGTAGGGGATAAGTTATTAAAATAGTTTATATTTGTGATGAAGGGGGAAGTCGTTTCTTTATATAGTTCTTTTTTTCTTCTTTACTATTGTCTTAATTTTTTTCTTCCTTCCCTATTTTTTCTTTCATTTTTTTTTAGTTTGTATTACTTTTTATCTTTTTACTTTAATACATTTTAATAAAATTACCATAAAAAAATAAGCAATCAACATAGTGCATGGGAAGCAGCTTCCTATGATCCAGAACCTCCTTCCAATGCAGAGAGAAGCAGTTTGTATTGCGGGCACAGAGGCCAGGAGCTGCAATTCATTTCCTCCCTTTTAATGTGCCAATCCATATCAGGGCATGCCTGGTGTTTAATTCTGTAAGGAAAAAAACAAAAACAAAGCATCACTGCTGGTACGAAAAGTATCACTTCTAATCTGATTCAATGACTAATAGACATTCCAAAAGAGGAATATATTAACCTCTTTTAAAACATAGTGATCACAAAGACATTCCCGAGGATAAGCATGCCTTCCACAATAGCATCTAATCACCTAACTGAACTCTTTTCTAAAACTGAATCCTTCTGAGAAGGCATCATTAGTTGGGGGTGGGGTGGAAGGTGGGAGGTGTCTATTTATGCCTTCCTCGTAGGAATGCAAATATACATTCCTGAGACACACTTGTGCCAAAAATAACCATCGCTTGAGAATGTGTAGATGGAGTTGCTGGCGAATGCTGTACTCACTGAAAACAGTGGTGGGAAGATGCCAGCTGTAAAAACGAACCAGAAAAATGAAAAACTGGGGCTTGCATATCAGAGCCTAGGGGAGGCAATAGGGAACAGAGAAGGGGGGGAAACAATTTTCATCCATTTACATTAATGTGCCTGTTTTGAAAAACCGGAGGTGGCTGATTTGATGATAAGGAGGTTTGCAGAGCCAGAGGGACAGTTTGGCTGCATCCAGTGAGACTCCTGGGCCAAAGATCTGACAGCGTTGACGCAAAACCATGACCAGCTTATGATTACTTGCCTTTAAGCAGCAGGAGCCTTGGCATAGAGAAAGCTTTAGCTCATTATTTGCTGCTGTAATTATTTTCCAAAGGAATTATTTGAAAACAAAGGAAAACCTTTCCAATCCAACAGAAGCAGCTGTTCGGAGCCAGTGCCCTGGCTCATATAAAGGCTAAACCCATTGCCTACCTCAACTCTGCATTTACTCAACTGCCAAACACATGACGCTAGAAGGTACAGGAGCTATCTGGAATGGTTTGATTGCCATCATTTGCCATTTGCATGATACTTGTCATCAGCACAACGTGTTATTCATGTTGCTTCACCTTCATAATTAATGACGTAGGCCTTACTGAATAGAATTTAGAATTGTGGACGTAGACACAGTCCTCCCTGCTTTAAAGGTAGGTGATGTGGCCTTAAAGGAGCAGCAGCTGGCAGCTTTATTGGCAGCAATACAGGATACATTAAAAGTACTTTCATATCTAAGGGGTATGAAGGGACGAAGGGGAAATAGCCATATAGTTCAGTGCATGCAAGCTGAAGCCAACGCTTGATTTCAAATCAAGGAAAGACAGAACATCCCACGTAGATAACAGGATTCTGAAACTTTAGGCAAAAACACTCAGAATTGAATGGGGTGCACTCAACACAGCCTGTTGTAACTGGTGAGCATCAAAGGGTGAGGGGGGGAGAAAGAGGATCCCATATCTGAAAGATTCTAGGCCACTTCCAGGATTTGCCAGGCAGCAGAAGGATGGCGACCTGCTTTAGAATGGCAGTTTGGAAAAGAGCAAATAGTATTTGTTAAACCAGGCAAGGGTTGCTTGAATAGAACAGCAATGCTTTCATGTAATGGCCTTTGAAATAGGGAGGTCCCAGTCTTAGGTTGTGAGAAAATGTGAGAATGGCCTTGGGAGACAGAAGGAAGAGCTACAGCTTAGGCAAAGACTGATAAGAGGTAGCTTAGTCAGCAGTTGGAAGGGAAGGGTGGAAAGAATTTCAGAAGGAAATTCTCCCCTCTCTCTTTTTAGCTTCCAGAAAACTACAGAGGGTCCCTTCTGAAATGCTTCCATGCTTTTTTCCCACCTAAGGATCTTCTTCCTGTCTCCCTTAGGTCATTCCTATATGCCATCAGATAAGTATTGTTCTAGGCCAGGCATGTCAAACTCGCGATGTCACGTGACGTGCAACATATCACGACTTTTTCTCCGTTGCCGGCAATGGGGTGGGCACGGTTTCGGTGTGACACATCCGGCCCGTGGGCTGGCAATTTGACATGCCTGTTCTAGGCAGAATAATAGCTCCAACCAGTGGTGGTTTTTGATTCAGGCAGCATTTAACTGAACCCTGAAAATTATAGAGAATGGATTACTGTCATTTTACCAGCTGTTTGGTCAATGTAATGGATCATTTGTCACACAAGTTAGTGATAGTCTAGTCCTCACTGAATTCTCTTTTCCTACAGTGGGAGTAGGAATCATCCATAGCAGTTTGCACTTAACAACCGCCCTGCTTAGCAAGTATTCAAAGTTACGACAACACTGAAAAAGTAAACTTACAACCAGTCTTCACATGACTGTCACTGTGTCCCCATTTTCAAGAAATTAAGATTTAGCAATAGCACTTGGACGTATATACCACCCCATCGTGCTTTATAACAGAGGTCACCAACCTTTTCATGCTGGCGGCCTGGAGGGAAAGGGAGCAGCTGGGAAATTTGCACAGCACTAGTGGCCCCGTTTGCACATGCGTGCGGGCGCTAGCCACCACTGCTGCTTGCGCCATACGCATGCACAAACAAGCTGCACGTACCTGCACGGGCTAGCAGCCCTGTTTGTGCATGCACACCGTGGGTAGCCGCTGCTGCTAACGCCACGCACATGCGCAAACACGCCATGTAACCCGCATGGCGTTAGCCCCATTTGTGCAGGCATGCAGGCTGCTGATAGCCCCACGCGCACGTGCAATGTGCGCATGCACAAATGGGGCTGTGGGCACTAGCGCAAGTGGGAGCCACGGTCCAGTCAGCCACGTCCCAGTAGTGGGCTATGAACCATAGGTTGGGGACCCCTGCTTTATAGCACTCTCTGCCCTCTCTAGGCTGTCTACCATATCAACATATTACCCCAACAATCTAGTCCTCATTTTACCGACCTCGGAAGGATGGATGTCTGAATCAACCTTGAACTGGTCAGGATCAAACTCTAGGTTCTGGGCAGAGTTTGCCTGCAATACTGCCTTCTAACCACTGCATCACCATGGTTCAGGGTCTCCCACTTTCTAGCCTTATAATAACTGCGCCAGCAAGCCTCAGTATTTGGCTGCTTTGCAGCTGGGTCCTATTTATATATTTATCAAACTTATATGCCTCTCATATTGTGGTGCACTTACAACTTATGTGGCATCCTGCAGTCATAGGATCACCATTTGCCTTCTGCCTCACAGCTGCCTTCCAACTATCAGAGACAATGGAGAAGCTAGCAGTAAAATTGCAAGTTGCAGTCACATATGTCTCACTGGACAATCAAGGGTTATTTGCTTAATGACTACAGTGGAAATGAGATTGTAAACCAGTTCTCATCAAGTGATGTGTCGTCTGGCAGATTTGCTGGTCACCACTGTGGTCATTAAACAAAGACTAATTGTATTGCCTTGACAGCAGGACGGGTAACTTGTAGTCCTTAGCTTGCTGAAATGTATTTTTGTCATCCTCCAGTTCCACCCCCAAAATTTAATACATGACAAGGTTTTCAGCAAAAAAAATGAATGTTCTTTTCTGCAGAAATATTCCATTCCTGAAATGAAAGAAAACAGAATATCCCAGACCCATCCATTTACATCACATGGTCTCAGCCACTTTGCTCCTAAATTCCCCAAAGAGGCATCCTTAATGCTTAAACAAGTGAAAGGTGGTTCAACTTCTGCTCCAAATAGAAAGAGGGAAACTAATGAGACAGGAGACATTTTAAGGCCTTCAAGAAATCCATCCAAGCATAGTAAAGTAACAATTTGTCACAATTAGCCTCTAGTTGTAGTACAAAGCAGAAAAGTATCACCAGAACCACTCTTACAGTAAGGTGGAGGGTTAAAATAAAACAATGAAAAAGAACCGTGTTAAGCTTTCTCTGTGACCATAGTTTATCCAGGCTTGCTAAGAGATTTCAAAGAATCCCCTGAGAACTTAGTTTTCAGAATGTTAAGAAACTACTGTAAGCTCCCTCAAATGGCAGGTACTTTGGGAACTCTTAAAGCAAAGATAAAAACATAAACACCAAGCATGGCTAGCCAAAAAATTACTACAAATCCAATGCTAGCCATCTTGGCTGTTAGATAAATATCTCAAATGCTAACTAATATAATTTGGGATCTTTAATTTTTTGGCCAATATTTTCTAGAATATCAAGGAACAAATATGCAGAAATCAGCTGAATTTAAATAATTTAAGATATCCAGTTTGGATAAACAAATTACATGTGTTTTAACTCTTGCCTGATGTTCACCTAAACAATTTTTTTGGATAGGAACAATGTGGTCCACAAGAAGCTTGGTCACATTTTCCTTTTCTGCCACTGCATTGATGCAACATCTGTTTTTAGCATGAAAACAAGCCATAGGGTCTCTTCCCACAAGTGAGTTTAAGCGCTCCCCACCTCTTGAGTTGGGAGAAAATGAGGCCAGCATGAAATTGGGTGTCCTCCTTTCCATACCCTATCCTGCTTCTATTGCCTCTGATTCAAGTGTTAGTAGTCTTCTGACTATCCTCCAAATAATGGGTGTCAAGCCCTAACACATCTGTGACTGCCCTTGGACAGTGACAGAACTATAATCTTAGTTCAGCTAAAGACAACTTTAACCTGTCTAATTCATGATCTAATGACAAGATGAAGTCAACATTGTGGGAACACAGAACCAAAATAGTTGTTGTCAGGACATATTTGTCAAGTATATGCAGCTCAGAGAGTATCTGTAGAGTTGGGAAATGAATAAATCTCAGACAGGTTGTAGAGGGTTGCCATAAGAAGCTAGAAAATTAATTGGGTGCTAAAAATCTGATTGCAAGGTGATGAAACTAAAAGGAGTCTGAAGAAGAAACAGGCTCCTCAGATGTTAAGATAAATAGGAATACAATTGAAGAGATAAAGAGCTGGTAGGCAGATAGTGTAGAATCTGTGAGAAAATCAGAATTTCAGAAAATCAAACCACCCAAAAAAAGGAGGAGGTTGTCTCCAAAGAATTGAGAATAACAAAACTTCAGATTTGGGAAAGGATATAAGCTGTGAAGTTGTGAGTTACAAGATAATTCTATTACACTCTGACAGTTAAACAGAGAGGAAGAAAGGACAAGAGCAGAAATTAACCTAAAAGTATTGAAGAAAGAAAAAGATGAAGTTAAGGGAGAGAGAAAGTTTACTCCTAAGAAACATCTTAAGAAGATAAAGAGAGGTAAGAGGAAAGGCTTTCAATCAAGGAAGACAGAATGACCACTTGTGAATAAGAGGTAAAGGAAAGAAGGCACAGGATTTTGATAGCTTGGCAAATGGGCCCCTTGAGAAGCTGCATTTTTCACACAGGAAGACTATCCAGTACATGTTGGTTGCAGAGAAGAGAACCATCTGGCGTGTGTTGTCTGGGAGTGGATTTACCAAGCTAAAGAAGTCTCGGGACCAAGAAATTCATTGCCATTAAGTTCAACAGTTATCCTTTAATTGTTATCTTACTATTATTTTTGTACCATTGTGACACCCCCTCAATAGCTATGTGACTATGGGTTCTGAATACAACCAGTGAAGCTGTTCTTGTCTTCTACTAGAAGTTTGTATTTTGCTTATTAAATCCATGAAATGCAGGGAATGGCAGAAGCTCCTTAAAGACTTTGCTGGTGGAAGGATTTGCAGCAGGCTTGGCTAAAATACATTCAAAGAAATTCTATGGCAAATTTCTGAGGAAATCAGCTCTCAACCTCAGCACTAGCCACTCTCCCACAGTGAACAGCACTAGCAGGTGTGGCCTCATTTCTAATGAATGCAGGTAAAGGACATCACTAATCAATCAGCTGATTGATTTAAACATTTCTGATGTGTATGGATAATGTCCACAGGAGACAAAGAATAATGTTGTGGCCATGAAACCAGCACCTAAAAGCATGTCCATTTTGCAGCTTTCAACCTGCTTCTTGACAGGTTTGCTGTGTGGTTCCTCCCATGGACCTGGCGTTGTCCTGCTCATCTGTAAAGTCATGGGATCTCTGTGCTATACTGTGTTGGAATGTTTCAATTTTGCATGCGCACGCTTTCTGCACCTATAAATCCATTGGCCACAAGGAGCAACCAATGTTAGAGAAGTAGATGACTGTGCACTTTTATCACTTTTCCTTGTCTGAAAAGTTTACTTTGTCTGTCTCTACATAACACGCCTCCGACCAGTTAGACTGGTATTTTCAGGGTTGTCAGCACTTTCTTCTCTGACACTGATATGTGCAGTTCAGGTTCTCACCTGATTTAGTCTCCTTCCATAATAGCACAATCCAGTATAGGCTCTCAGCTGCAGATAATTCTGACTAATCCAGCCTTTCCTATTGCAGAATATTACTTTCATTTCCATTCTTGCAAGCGCCAGTTTTGAGTATACTTTCCTTCCCCCCCCCCCACACACACACACAAAATTGATGTTCCTGATGTTGTTTCATGCAGTCTTTCTCCTGAGCAACCTACCTGCTAATCAACAAGCAGGTAGTAATACAATGTTCTCCAGTCCTCTAAACATATTGAATTAAACACGCTGGTGGAACAGTCAAACAGTTATGGAGCCGGTTGAGCTAAGCAGAGCAGGGGAACTGGATATATAATGGATGGTCACTTTTTTTTAACAAAAAATATATTCTTAAATATGTATCTTAGCATTTAGAAGTATCTGAAAGGATGCTAAGCCTAGGTTAATGCCATCCATTTATCTTCAGTTTCATAAAACACTTTTAAAATATGTTCCTTGCTGTGTGACAGCAAAAGAAGCACCTGGATAAGGCTGAAAGAAAAATGGGGGATGCATACAAATTTAAGAGCAGGAAGAGAAGATGGGGGGAAAACAGGAGTTAGAGTTTTTTGTTGAACAACATAGAACTCTTGAATTAGGGCAGAAGATGTCTAAAGCAGGTTGGTTGTGGAGGAGGTTTCAGTGCTTTGATGCCATGGTAATAGGTTTCTTAAGAAGACCAAAATAGAGCAAGATGGATGAGAGGAGTACAAAATGGGGGTGGACATGTTTTGCAGTGATGGATCCTTTTTTAAAAGCTTGCAAAATACACCCACTTTCTTACTTAATAACCACTTTGTCTTCAGGATGGTGCAGGGAGGAGGGGAAAAAAAGGAAAGGTAATAAGGCATGGACTTGTTGAGAAAGAGTGGTAAGATGGTGATTGTGCTACCTTTACCATTTTGATCTCAATGTTTTCCATTCTATTGTGTGAACTAAACTTCATATTCATTTAATAAGAAAATGGGATGATCTAGTGTAGTCCAGCACCCCCAACATGCATGGAACACTCTTCCATGTTTATGCTCTTCCTTAAATTTTTCTTCCACAATATACCTTAAGGATGGCTTGTCCTGCAATTTAACACATTTTAGGTATTTTCCACACATCAATATATCTTTTCTCTGCAATGAAATTTAAATTGTTTTTCTCCAATGTTCTGGGTAAAAGGGTATCTATATCACTGCAGTTAGCATGATTTGGCATCTATTTCTCATTAATAATAAGAGCTAACCTTTATGCCCTGTTTTGTCAATTTCACTGCTTTTCATACCAAACTATATTGCGATAGGTCAGTCATCCTCAGCTAGCATCTCAACAGTTCTCATCATCCTCAGGCAATACACTCAACAAGGCTAGTATTATGTACATTATAATTTAATGCCTCCAGAAAGCATCAAACTGAGGAAATGTCACGTAGAGTGAAATGAAAGAGAAACGTAATAAGAACTTGTCTTATATAGATGCAACTTTTGTCAGATAAACGGTATGAAAGTTTTTGAGGGACACAGATAGCTTCATCAGTCAGAAAACAGGAGCACCTAACTGGGTTAAACTCTGATGACAAAAGGCTGTGCTTCCTGAGATTCTTTGGTCAGATCTTTTCTATCATAATGTCATCGTAAAATGTTTAAAACATTAACAACAAAAACACACAGCAAAGAAAATTTCATACCTGCAATTATTTAGCAAATCTCTACCTTGCTTCAATCAGCTTCAACAAAATTCTAAGGCTGACCCACTAAACATTTATTTTACCTTCGTTTTTCACTTCATGAAAAGTTCCAGAAGATCAAGAGGAGTGTGATTATGCTGTGTCAGCCATATGCATGAAACAAAATAGACAACATAACACCCCAGATTTAACAATTGTCGATAAGAAAGACAAAAAAAAAAAAAGTCTAGATAATGGACATAGCAGCAGAGGAGAAGAGAAAGAACTGGGGAGGGGGGGTCACAAAATACAAAGACTTGCTGATAGAAATAAAGTGCCCAATAGTAATAGGTACAATCCAAAAACAACCTAAAGCACATCATTGGCATTGAGAAATTCACCATCAGTCAATTGCAAAAGGCAGCTTTACTCGGAACCGCTTACATCCTGCAACGATAACGCTAACACCATCAAATATCAACATCTACCTATCCCAGGTCCTTGGGAAGGACTCGATAGGTGAATAAAAATGCCAAATCCAGTCTGAACATCTGACTAACTGTGTGACAAACCATAATAATGCAGTAGGATTGTTCAATAAAGCCAATTTGGCATAGTGGTTAAAGCTACCAATCTATAAATCAGGAGACCAAGAGTTCTAGTCCTATCTTCGGCACAAAGCCAGCTGGGTGACTTTGGGCCAGTCACTCTCTCTCAGTCCTAGGAAGCAAGCAATGGCAAACCACTTTTGAACTCTTACCACGAAAATTACAGGGACTTGTCCAGGCACTCACCAGGAGTCAACACTGACTTGAGGGCACCAAAAAAGAAAAAGAAAAGAACTGTTCACACTAATACGAACTTTCTTCCAGTCTAAAATACATCTGCGAGGAGTAAAGCTCATTAAGATCATGGAAGAAAGAGCTAAACCTGTTATCTGCACATTCCATGAACTTGATCAGAACTCCTGTGAGATTTGTTCGTCTAAGTCAGTGGTTCTTAACCTGGGCGATATTGCCCCCCAGGGGGCGATTTCATTTTTCAGGGGGGCGATGAAATGAAAAGGGGCGATGCGGGGGCGAAGGAACGAAAAGGGGGCGATATGGGGGCGATGGAGCGAGAAGTTTTGGGGACACTTTTCAGACTTTTTCGTACAGTGAATCGCTGTATATCTGTCATACAAAAACACCAGATCGCTCGCTATTAGTGGATTGAATTGTGTTTTCAAATGTTCCTCCAGCTAGCTTCAGTACAGAATGCCGTACATATGTCAATACGCATTGCTTATCTTCATGCGCGTTGCGCAGCAGCCTCTACCCATACAGTGGCGGGCCATTGGCCAGAATGGGCAGTGATGGAGGGGGGAGCGCTTCTTTTGAAACATCGCATGCTGAGTGGCTGTCCCCTGTGACATTATATTTTCTTTGTGTCTTTTTAATCCTTTTTACAGTGTGCGTGGCTATGTATACTTTCCTCGAATCTTAATTTAGTTTCAGAGTTTTCGTCTTGAAATTCTTAGTTTTTCTTTTCGGGCATTTCACTTTCTTGCAATTGAATTTTGTTTTCAGTGGTCATTACATTTAAGTGTCTTGAATAAATAAGATAATAATGAAATACATGATTCACGAAGTTTGGGAATAAAGTGACGGGTGGCACCAAAATGTTTCACACAGTTGAGATATGGGAAAAAGACTGGAAATAAATTATTTGCATCGATATGTCCTGATGACAATTTTAAAGAAAACAAAAAAAGTGTTTGCATAAATTGAAGAATTATTTCCTATGTTGTGATTGAGAGGTTATGTTGGGGGAGGGGGGCGATGACAACTTCCTCATTGGCTCAAGGGGGCGATTCATTCAAAAAGGTTAAGAACCACTGGTCTAAGTCATGAAGCAACTATTCCAAGGCTTGGCATAGCTGTGACCCTCTTGAGATCCTCAGGACAAACTCAGAAGACATTTGTACCAGGATATGCAATGAAGCAAAGCAGTTGTTGCTTTGCTTTGCAGCTGCCCCTGTGGAAACATTCAGGCCCAGAAGATCTGAGTCAAATTATTTCCACAGAAATGTTCAGAGAGTTCATCAGTTGCTATCTACCGAGGGGGAAAAATGCAAAGGCAAACCACATGCTTAATGTCATTCCTAATTAGGTTCCTGCAAACTTGCCAAAAATAATTTGATCTAACTAAAAAGACTACATACTGAATTTAACTAAACCTTACAAAATGTAATTCTATGTTTTTAAGCTGGATGAAGAAGTGTCAAATTTGTCATATAGGAGATTTGTGTTACGCAGAGAGGAAAGCCTACTTCATGTAATGTTCATGTGCTACATGGAAAGAACCTCTAACAGACTTAGTTCATGCCTTACACTAAGTCATAAAGAATCAGGATACTTATTCAGAATTATTTTTTGGTAGACTGAGCATAGTGCATGGATTGGGATGGGGGGGCAGGTAGGTATCACAATCAAATTTGAGGCAGGTCATAAATGTCAATTAAAAATTAAAAAATAATTAAATGTAAAAACCAATGCACCCCTAGGCTGCATCAACAGAGGGATAGTATCACATGAACATCATGTGAAGTGTTAGTACCACTTTATACTGCACTGGTAAGACCACACTTGGAATACTGTGTCTAGTTTTAGTCAACACAATATAAAAAAGATGTTGAGACTCTAGAAACAGTGCAGAGAAGACAATAGTCACAGAGAAGAGGGGTTCAACTTATTCTTTAAAGCACCTGAAGGCAGGACAAGAAGTAATGGATGGAAACTTATCAAAGAGAGAAGCAACCTAGGAATTTCCTGACAGTGAGAATAATTAATGAGTGAAACGGCTTGTCCCTGAAAGTTGTGGGTGCTCCATCACTGGATGTTTTTAAGAAGACATTGGACAGCCATTTCTCAGGAATGGTGTAGGGTCTCTTGCTTGAACAGTGGACTAGATTACTAGAATACCTCCAATGTCCCTTCCAACTCTGTTATTCTGTATTCTATTCTATGTATAGGTAGGCAGAATGGTTGAAGGGTGGGCAGTCAGCAACTGCAGAATTCTGACTCCCATAGAAATCAGGAGGGAAGGAGACAGTGTTGCGCCTAGTGCAGGGGTAGGCAACCTTGGCTCTTTTATGACTCGTGGACTTCAACTCCCAGAATTCCTGAGCCAGCATGGCTCAGCTTGGAAACCTCTCCCTTTTCCCTCAGCATGGCTGGCTCAGGAATTCTGGGAGTTGAAGTCCACGAGTCATAAAAGAGCCAAGGTTGCCTACCCCTGGCCTAGTGGATGGGTGAGCAGTGCAAGGCCAGCGAGGTCAGGACCAGGAGTCTCCCTACAACAAGAACCAAGCCTGCATGAAGCTCCCTGCTTTGGGTGATGCCCCTTCCCATCATCTTTCCAAGCAGTTGCTGCCACCCAAGGTGGATGGCTTCAAACTCTATCCAGCAGGAGGGAAAGCTTGGCTGCCCACTGCCTACCTCTCAGAACTATTTGCACATAGCAGAATAAGAGTAGCTGGCCTCCTCAGAAGAGGGGCTTCAGTAAGTGCCTTGCCCCAGTCAATTTGTTTCCATGTTATGGTTAGAGAAAGTTACAGATGCAGCTATTAATCTCCATATAAATAGTATTCACGCTAGTAGATTTTATTGGAGGGGGGAAGGTCATTCCAATTCATTTATTATTTTATGAGGTGATGGCTACCTTTAGATTAATGTGTTGGGTGACTGTTACAGAACTTCCTTTCTTTCCCCCCCCCCTCCCTCCCTCCCTGAACCACCAGGAAATGATGGAATTTATATCCCAAAGGTACTTTTTCAAGAGGCAACTGGACTTTCTTGTTTTTCTTTGAAGATGTTTCACTTCTCATCCAAGAAGCTTTTTCAGCTCTGACTAGATGGTGGGGAATGGAAGAATTTATATTCCTTGCAGACAGCTGGTCATTTGCACTCTTTTAGAGTCGTTGAGGCCACCTGGAGGTTTATCTGTGTCCTCAGGGTCACCTGAGTTGTGTAAATGGGTGTGGAGCCTTCTTGGAACTGCTGAAAAGACTATGTTGTAGACTGGAGATAAATGATGTCAGATCCCTCTCCCTCTGTTGAGAGAGGGTTGTTCAATTTTAACCTAGATGGCCTCTTTGACCCTTCTTTCAAACCAGTGGTCCTCTCTGTCTAAAATGTACATGGCATTTATAATGGCATCATCCCCAAGCTGGGGGTGTCTATCACCATGTCAGAATAACTAAAAACCTAATTGCTATGAAACCAAAATAGTATTAATGGATTGATTGATTTACCTAGTGGGTTTGTGGCTTATTTTCAGTCAGATTACTTACTGAACAAAAGACTTATTGGAATAATGCTAATGTTGATAGCAAAAGTCTTCCTTTTTAAAAAGAAAAATAACTTTAGCTGCTGGCAAAGTGAGGACCTTCCTGATGAAATCAGAATGGCCTTTTTGTCCAACATAGCAGAAAATAAAGAACTTTCAATCCATAATTCATCTTTAGGGACAGACCAAGGTCCCATTCCTACTCCTTAGTACTAAAAGCTTTGCTACCTGTTTCACTGTGGCTATGCTGCCTCTGGCATTCAGAAAAGAATTCCAAACAGGGATACCCAACTTGCCATATCATTGCTATATAACCCTCCCTAAACCTGGACTTGCCAGTCCCACCACCATCACCTACCACCCTCAATGATCATGCAGAAAGTTCCTTTGATACCCTCCAAGCTTCCAGTACCATTTGTGGGGGGTTTTTCATTAACAAAAAGAGGAAGAAAAATTGGAATACAGTAGCTCAAATAAAATGTAACTGCTGGGCATACATGTGTTCTCCCCCCCCCCCTTCAATGAACCTCATAGTCTGTTTTAGAAAACAAAAGAGATGGTTGGATGCATTCTGGAGCTGTCTTTAGAAGTATCCCCATTTCCCCAGAAAAGGACAAAGGAAAATGTTGATAAATAGGTGCTTTTAATAGGTGAAGTCATGGCACTCGCTGAATCCAATCTGTGAATAAGCTAATGCCCAGCAGCCATTCTTGGAAGAGAGCCCACGTTTCTAATATGCCATCTGCACCACAAGATTGTGGACTCCTGCCCTAAAGACTTGCACATTGCTGGATCCTCTGCTTATTTCATGAAAGTGTATCCTAGGCAGGGAATATGAAGCTGCCCACCTCTGATTCTTGGAAGCAGAATGAAAGGTTGGCCGAAATGCAACTTGTGCCGCATTTCAGAAACAAACAGCCTGATTCATGAACAGTAGCCCCAGTTCATGATGAGTACCATTTAAACTCATCTGCTGGTGATTAGCTAATAAATTGTCAAGAGCTGGAGAGTTTGCTTCTGATCATCTGTCAAACACAATTGCCTGCAGGGATGTGCAAGGAGTGAAGTTAATTTAACCCCTTGTGCTTGAAAACTGAGCCACACTTCCTGATTTTCATTCAGTGGAAAAGGGGGAAATGTCAGAATACTTCGGGCATCCTGACAATGCAGATGGATAAAGCCATACGGATAAGTACGATGCAAAGCAAATAGAACTGATTGCACATATGGCGGTGCCAAACTCCAGAGGCCTGACGGCTCTTCCAACTACTGCGGCTGGATCGAAGAGAACACGGAACATCTTTTAGCCTTTAAAGGGGCCTCTAGAGACGAGGGGGCGGGAGCATTTTTAAACAAGTGCATCTTTGGCCAGAAGAGGAGGAGGAGGAGGGGATCGATGCACTTTGTAGACCTGGAGCAGAGGTCTTATCCTCATTTCTCGAGCCATTTGACAGATTGCACAAGGCCAGCAGCAGTGAACTGCCATCCAGTCTTCGCAGAGAGTTCCCTGGGGAAAAACAGAAAAGAATCTCTCTGTATAAGACAGACTGAGAAACCATTTTTCCATGCCACTAAACGCCGATCTAATTAGAATTTCTCCACAGAAAGAAATTCTAATTCTAGTTCTTTCCCCAGACTCCATTGCATTCCACATTTTCCTCACTTGGAGAAACTGAAATCTCTAAATTACATGGCAGAACCGTTTATCCCTTGTGGGGAAGCAAAGGGGCACTGAGGGTCTCCCTAGCTCCTGACTCTAACATCGTATGTCAGTATCTGCTTTTTAGTTGCTGACATCTGAATCTGCTGCATCCTCTACTGCCCCAAAATCAGTGGCATACTTGAATCCACCCTTAATTAGTCAGTTCCTGTTCCCTTTTTTACATAGGCCTTTAATTACGGGGTTTGCCTTTGCTACCAAACAGCTGCTGCCCATCTTGTCTCCTTCTTGTAGATCACTGCATATTGTCCAGGCAACAAAGCCTTGCCATTTTGTGAGCTTTTCCCCCATTTCTATTTCAGAATTGTAAATTGAAAAGGCCACAGAGTCATCCTACTGAATGGAAGATCCACTGCATCATCTCTGACAGATTACAGGTAGCCCTCGACTTACAACGGTTTGTTTAGTGACGGTTCAAAGTTACAGCAGCACTGAAAAAAGTGACTTACGACCATTTTTCACACAACCATTGCAGTATCCCTGTCGTCAGGTGATCAGAATTCAGATGCTTGGCAACTGGTTCATATTTAGGACGGTTGCTGTGTCCTGAGGTCATGGGATCACCTTTTGCGGCCTTTCTGACAAGCAAAGTCAGTGGGGAAGCCAGATTCACTTAGCAACCGTGTTATTAAGTTAACAACTGCAGTGATTCACTTAACAACTGCGGCAAGAAAATGGAGCAAAGCTCACTTAACAAATGTCTCACTTAGCAGCAGAAATGTTGGGCTCAATTGTGGTCGTAAGTTGAGGACTACCTGTACTTTCCAACCTCCTCTTTCACTTTTTCTATCTCTGAAGGAAATAGAAATTCCTGGTTTTCCCCCACCCCACTTTAAAAACAATCTTTGTACTTCCCTGTCCTGTCCCAGCAGCCGTATTCTTCTCTTGCAACCAAATGAAGCTATCCTTTCTATGTATGTTTATTCAGAAGTAAGGCCCTCTGTGTTGAACTGCATCCCAATCAGACAAAATGGCCGAAGGCACAAGATCTTTCTCTTTCCCAGCTGTTCTGCAGTTGAGCTGAATTCCAGAATCCCCCTGAAGGCATCTTAAAAGTGTGAGGATTCAGCTAGCCTTCCCGACTTGGATAACTCCCAGTGTTACAAGCTTCAGTTATAAGAATTCTGGGAGCCAGCCATACTTGCTCAGGAATTCTGGGAGTTGAAGTCCACAAGTCATAAAAGGGCCGTATAGTTCACCACTTCTGCACTAGACCATCAACCAAGTATGAATCTTTAAGTAAATAAAATGGCAAGATCTTGGCTAGTTACCAGAATTTTTGGATCTCATCCCTTGTAAGATTTGGACAAGAATCTTAGAATTTATATAATTTCAAGTGAGAATGAAACTCTTGAAAAAATTGGCAATATCCTGAAATTTTACCCATTTTAAAATAAGACTACAATACCTGGGTTGCAAAGCACCGCTAACCACCAGTTTGGAAAGAGAAAGATGTGCCTCTGCTGAGCTAGTGGTCAACTGGATTTGCTTTTTTTTTAAAGATTTTTTTTTAACCTGCCTTTATTATCTTAGAAGTAACTCAAGATGGCAAACATGTCTAATATTCTCTTCTCCTTCTATTTTTCCCCTGTGATGTGAGAGAGAGTGACTGGTCCAAAGTCACCAAGCCTAAGGCAGGATTAGAACTCATGGTCTCCTGGCTTCTAGGCCAGCACTTTCATTACTACATCAGCCTGGTTCTTTTTTTTTTTTCAGCTCAAATAGATTAAACTGATTTTAATTTAAAATAATTAGTTTAATAACTTAATTAATGTAAATTAATTTTAATTAATAATTTAATTTAATTTAATTTAATAACTAAATAATTATTTAGTCTATCCCAAGAACAAACTATAACTATTCTCTGAATTGCTAAGGAGCTAGACAAAAGGTGCAGAATCAATCATCCTCTGGTAATTACAGAATTTGTGAAACACTTCATATTCCTTTCCTGTTACCACTATTTATTGCACATAGTTGTATAATTTGAAAATGGGCCACCTTTGCTATAGTTTTTCTTCCTGAAAATATTTACATCTATATTATTCAGAGCATGATGCAATGTTACAAGTGCAAGCACTTACTGTATATTAAGCTTTAACTAGTTTATGCAACTTTCATTTCATATAGTTTGTGTTACAGCACAACCTTTCTCATGCACCCTGAACAATATCAGTGCTGGCACTCCATTCTTTCTTCTAACCGAAGTTGCGGTAGCCATGAAGAACGTCTGCATCTTGTCATGTTTCCTTGGCAGGAGAACTTCTAACGTTTTTATTTAATTTACAGGAAAGGCAAGATGAGCATTAGGACAATGGAAATCCTTGTCGCGTTGATGCAGTTTGACTATTTGCTTCAAGTTATTCTGAAAAGGCTGTGCCAGTTTGAATCAAATTATATTTCCAAAGGAAGTCAATGCTGATCTTACATTCAAACTGACAATTTGAATTGGACCAATTCAGACACTCAGGAATGATTACTGATTTGCATTAGATTGATCCAATTCAACAATTGCAATCAGATCCAGTTTGCACAAACCTAAAAAGCATTTATTTTATCTGCATCCATATTCAAAAACACCCTAGAACATGTGTCCACTTCTCCTCACTGTACGTTCCTGCAGGTGGATGATGGATATTATTCTTGTGTAGTGCCATTTGGCAAACATGGATTGTAATTATTTTAAAAACAAAAAAAACCCTTGTATTTCTTTATTTTTCACTGAAATGTTAAAATGACTCTGTAATTCCAATTGGGAAACAATGCAATTTTACAGCTGTGGCAAAGACAAACCATTGCTTTTACTCAATTCTTTTAAAAAAAAAAAAAAAGATGGGGATTTGTTTGGTTCAAACATGCCATTTGAAAACACATTATCTTTTATTCCAGGCTAAAAGAGCAACTGTTTTAGCAGTTTAATGTATTAACTGTGCATTAAGGAGCCAAGCACTCTCAGGGAAAGAAATCTTTGACCCCAGCGGTCAAGAAATGTGGGATTTGGAGAAAGAGAACAGAGTGGCAAGATTATGAAACTTTGAGGATTTTTTTTAATGTTCTGCCTGTTCTGAACTTTTCACCCTTGTAAAGATTTTCAACTTATTCATTACTACCCATTAGGTTATTCAAGCGGCTTTCTTCCAGACCACCATATCCTCCACTGGAACTGAACCAGTGGAGAGGAAGAAGATCTGATGCTTATGGTCAAGGACATTATGTGTAGGGGGATACTGCACAACGCAGACTTACATGTATGCTGTGTCTCTCTCTGATGCCAGCTCTTAGGGCTAAGATTGAACCAGGAAGTAATGGGAAGCAAAAGCACTCACCATACCTGCTAGCAAGTCTACATTCCAGACATGGGCTGCACAACAAGCCACACATACCTGTCGTGAAGTTACAAACAGAAATATCAGAATGAGATAAGAGAGGCACAATGACTTCAGTCAGCTCAGGGATCACATCACTGAGCCTGGCAAAGGTCTTGTTCAAAAAAAACCACAGAGTTAGGAGTCTAGAGTTGTGGAGGGGTGAAACATGTACAGTACCTTAAGCATCCCTACGCCTCATTGGGATTCTGGGATGCTTAAAAAGAGTGTTAGCAGTTTGTACTAGCACTCTGAAATGGCCTTTTTGTATTCCTCCTGTATTTATATAAAGGTAGTCCTTGATTTACAACCATTCATTTAGTGACTGCACTGAAAAAAGCGACTTATTACACTATCCCCATGGTCATATCGTCAGAATTCGGATGCTTGGCAACTGGTTCCTATATATGATGGTTGCAGTGTCCTGGGATCATGTGATCCCCTTTCGCAGCTTTCTGACAAGCAAATTCCCATTCACTTAAAAACCGAGTTACCAATTTAACATTATTAAGTTAAATTAATATAATGAAGTTATAATTAACATACATTAACATAATTAAGGTAACTAATTTAACAACTGTGGCGATTGACTTAACAACTGTGCCAAGAAAGTTCATAAAATGGGTGTAAGGACCTGCCCCAGCTGGTCCCTCAGGAAAGCAAAACTCTTGACTCCATTGAGGTAAATCAAAAGAACGGCCTTCCTCCTCCCCTCTCCAACAGAATAGCAGAACACCAGCATGGTGGATCTGACAATGGCGCAAAACTGACTTAACAATGGTTTCACTTAACAACAGAGGTTTGGGCTCAATTGTGGTCGTAAGTCAAGGGCTACCTGTAAATTGAACAGTTATGGCAGCATCAATTTCGCACTCTGTAAAGTCATCATGTTCAGCTTTTATCTATAAAGGTCCTCTCTAATAGGAAAAAGGTTCTACCTTTCTACATACCTCCCCCAAATCACAAGATGTTAAAGATCGCTTAAGAAAAATGTATGCATAAAAACTTGCTGTTACATATATAGCTAGTCCTCAGCTTTTGACCAGTCACTTAATGACTATTCAATCTCATGATGGACCTCCCCAAGGATATTTACCACCTAGTTCCAAAGTTCCAAAGGTCGTCCCCCCCCCCCTTGTGGTCATATGACCATATTTTGGGTGCTTATATGATTATATTTTATGACACTTTTGCTGAACTGGCATATACTTCCAGTTTTCAGCAAAACTGGCCCATAGCAAACAATTGGTGTGCTTAACAACTGTGGGGTTTGATAACGGACTACCACCCAAAAAAGGTCATAAAATCAGGTTAGTCTGTTACAGTAGTAAGTTGAGGACTACCTTTACAAGAAGATGAAGTATCTAACATTGATGGCAATACAGCAATCAAGGAAACAAGGAAACATGGAGAATTGTGATGGAAACAGTTCTATGTAAGATTTTTATCATTTCTCAGCTAACAGGAAAAACTTAAATATTTCCTCTGGGATTTTCAGGTGCAGCTGTGGTTTTGGTAATAAAATGTCCTTGTAATTTAATGAATATATATAGTTCTCAACTTACAACAGTTCATTTAGTGACCATTCAGAGTTACAATGGCATTGAAAAAAGTGACATATGACCATTTTTCACACTTACAACCATTGTAGCGTCCCTGAGGTCATATGATCAAAATTCGGACACTTGGCAACTGGTTCATATTTATGACGGTTGCAGTGTCCTGGAGTCATGGGATCGCCTTCCCAATGGGAAAGTCAGATTCACTTAACAACTGTGTCACTAATTTAACAATTGCTGGGATTCACTTAACAATTGGGGCAAGACAGGTTGTAAAATAGGGCAAAATCCACTTAACAAATGTCTCACTTAACGACAGAAATTTTGGGCTCAATTGTGATCATAAGTCAAGGACTACCTGTATAAGCATGACAGCCCAGAAACTAAGAAACAGACCTAGAGAAAGCTACAATATAAGAAGACAACATGAAATCTGATAATTAGATATCTGTAATATGAATATGGAGCAATGGGTTCACTGTTGGAAAACTTGAAGGATCATTTTAGTGACCAAACGTCATGGATCAATCAATCAGAATAGAGCTGGAAGGGACCTTGGAGATCTTCTAGTCCAACCCCTTGCTCAAGCAGGAGACCCTATACCAGGGGTAGGCAACTTTGGCTCTTTTATGACTCGTGGACTTCAACTCCCAGAATTCCTGAGCCAGCCATGCTGAGGGGAAAAGGAGAGGTTTCCAAGCTGAGCCATGCTGGCTCAGGAATTCTGGGAGTTGAAGTCCACGAGTCATAAAAGAGCCAAGGTTGCCTACCCCTGCCCTATACCATTTCAGACAAGTGGCTGTCCAGTCTCTTCTTAAAAACCTCCAGTGATGAAGCACCCACAACTTCTGATGGCAAGCCGTTCCAATGATTAATTGTTCTCAGTGTTAGGAAGTTTCTCCTCAATTCCTAAAATCTATCTGTATAGTCAATAAGAGTCAACAGTGCTTTGACGGCACCTAATCAATCAATAGTATGAACACAAACCAGGGGATGTGAAAATTTACTATTACATAGGGAAGCAGCAAGATCAATCATTAGATTGGTCACAGAAATCCTTGCAGGACTGAATGACAATAAAGGCATACTGCCTGTTAATTAAGAAATATTCTGGTATTTGAAGTATTTAATTAATGCTTTAAAGATAGTTTGAGAGACTCGCAGTTTTTTAGCAGTTTGCACCTTTTTAAAAAAAACACTAAATAGCACTTGGAAGATTCTTATCCTCTCTTTACAAAAGATAATTAGATCAAATAATAAATCTGTGTGTAGGCAACAGCTTTTAACTTTAACCCAAGATCACATAACAAGAATTTGGTTATGTTGCAAAAGTAGATATCTAATATTTCAGTGATCGAGATTGTTTTTTCACATTGTCAATAGTGACCAAGTTAAGTGATATTTCTATCCAGTGCTGCCAGAACTTTACAGGCCAGCTCTGGGAGCTCTGCTGCTTTCCATTATTCCAGTGAAAACAGGTTGAAAACTTTAAAATGATAGGCAAGACTGAAAGGTGACTACAAGGATGCCCATTTTTCATTAAACTCTGTTATGTCTGATAGTCTAAGTCAAAATCTACTGATCTTCAGCTGAAATTCCACAATGGTTCCACAATAATGCGGACAAAATGAATTCAGAGGAACCTCAGTGGAGCTCCAGGTGTTATATTTTCCTGTCACATAACAACTGCACAAGGTTCTTGTCAAACGATCTGATCAAATCCCATCTTCCTTTAGTTGCAGTAAGTCTGTAAATGTAGGAGTCAAGCTGTGTCCTTTGAAAGGGTTGGATTTCAATGCGTTTGTACAAGCTAAAAATTTGTAGAGTTAGTCCAATATATTTGAAAAGCACCAGGTCATGATGAAAATAGGCTTAAGGGATACTTCTCTTGATAATTTCTACAGCTATAAAAAAAAGAAAGAACCAAGATCTACACTTAAAAAGTGGGTGAAACTCTGACATGGTGTCATTAATGAAATAGCTAAAATTGGGATTTTTTTGGAAGTTTATTTGGAAAGAGAAGAGGAAGGGTGATCCTAAATGGGTTTACATGGTTCCTTCCTTCCTTCCTTCCTTCCTTCCTTCCTTCCTTCCTTCCTTCCTTCCTTCCTTCCTTCCTTCCTTCCTTCCTTCCCTCCTTCCATCCGTCCATTGGAAAGTAGCAGGAAATTCTATCAGAACTTCTCAGTGATTTGCTGCCAAATCCACCAGCATGATTCCAGGAACATTGAGGGGGATGGATAATGTGCACAGACCACATCTCCCTAGTGTATCATGTTAGAGAGAATTCAAAATGTGAATCTGAGCTTCCACTAGTAGAGGCTATATATGATCTCAATGGTCCTGTTAGTTCAGCTATTCTTCAAAACTTCTGCTTTTTGTTTTCCAGCAAAATGAAGGTACAGTGCGTGTACAAACAGGTAAACAGAAATGAAAATAACTACTCAAGCATCCAAGTGAACTTTGGAATTGGCATGACTGCTTTAGTAATTCAAATGTGCTCTTGTGTGTATTTTATACAGCCTGCCCCAGCTGCATTGGGGCCCGGGGACAATAGGCAAAGAGCTTCAATCAGCAACTTTTTATGAAAACTTCCTTTTCCCCATGCAAGCTTGGATGGCAGCTTTGAAAATTAATTCAAGGAATACATAAGATTCTCTTACAAATTGTCTTGTCACTGCAGATATCAAACAGACCAGTGGACCAGTTGCCTCCAGTGTGTAACAGGGTTGTCATGTTGGAAGTAGCAAAGGTACCTGTGGGACATGGCTGGATTGTTACAGGTTCAGCTGAATTTTTGCTCCTGGTGAAGAAAATAAATAAATAATGGTGTTAAGAGAATCAGAAAGAAAGAAAGAAAGAAAGAAAGAAAGAAAGAAAGAAAGAAAGAAAGAAAGAAAGAAAGAAAGAAAGAAAGAAAGAAAGAAAGAAAGAAAGAAAGAAAGAAAGAAAGAAAGAAAGAAAGAAAGAAAGAAAGAAAGAAAGAAAGAAAGAAAGAAAGAAAATAAATTACATAGGGTTAAGAGAAACTGAGATTTATTAACAAAGCAGTTCATAGAGCAAGCAATCTCTGATCTGATCTGCAAATGGAAGGAGAAAAAGTATTCATTATTTTAGTATCAATCTGTTTTGTCATAATACCAGCCCTCCCTTTCTTCAGATTCATTTCCTCTTGTTGATGCTAATCTCCCACATTGGCAATAGGAAAAAAATTAAAAATACATCTCGCACTGTGCACATTCATTTCCAATAAAGAAAAAAAACAGCTATTTAAAAATACTTCCAATATTAATTTGCGGCATCTACTGTATATAGATTCCGATATCCACCGGCCCAATTGTAATTTTCCTGTCCCGTATTAAAAGACAGACAATTTATTTAGAGTAGAACTTTTCATCGCCACAATGAATGCTCTTTTAAACTAAACTGAAAAGCATTCATATTTTTGAAAGAAGGAAGAAGATTCCAGAGTTCCTGTGTGGACTTTTCTTTTTCAAGATGCTTTTAAAGACTTGATCCCGGTGTCTTCCAAGGCATGTATATTAGCCAGACATGAAGAAGCATAACAGAGGAACAAAACCAGAAAGTCAGGGCACCAAATAGCCCCCCCCCCCCAAAGCTGATCAGCCCAACCCTTGCATCAGAAGGCATTGTTAAGAATGTAAAATGTCATATGCCTTTCCTGGATCAGGATTCCCTGCGGTTGGTTGTTCAGTCCATAGTCCTCTCACAGCTGGACTATTGTAATGTTCTCTAACTGGAGCTATCCCTGAAGAGCATTCAGAAGCTACAGCTACAGGTACAAAGTGCGGCAGCGTGGGCAGTTTTGGGGGACCCAACAATGGCCCCTGTCACACCACTGCTTCTTGAGCTGCACTGGTTACCAGTCTGCTTCTGGGTGCAATTCAAGGTGTTGGTGATCACTCTTCATGGCATGGGTCCAGGTTACTTGAGGAACCATCTCACCGAACTGGAATTGATCCTTCCCGCTCTTGCTGGTAGAGAAGGCATGCTGAGAGTCCTGTCAGCCCAATTATTCCGGATGGCAGGGTCCAGGAGGAGGGCCTTCTCTGCTATTGCTCTTGCCCTCTGAAACATCTTGCCCCCTCCCCCTGATGTGAGGTTGGCCCCAACCCTCCTATCCTTTCGTAAGGGCCTAAAGATGTGTCTTTGCCAGTTGGCTTGGGGTCCCAGTGGAGGAACAGCACAATAGAGGTAGTTGATCAAGTAATAACAGATCCCACCTCCCCCCACATGTGTCAGGTTTAAATTATTTATGTTCTAATTGTATATGTATAGATATATTTTTATGACTCTAAGCTGCCCAAAACTACTATAAATGTTATAAATAAAGAAATATCACAGTTATTATTTTGGACTTCATTCATCCTGAGAATTTATTTGAAAGATGGCCTGAAGTACACAAACTGAAATAACCTACTCTAATAAAAAATAGGAGATTGGCTATGAGAGGATTTGAAGGAACAGGATGACAGGTACCCCAATGTTTCTTCAGGAAGTTCTGACCCCAGAAACCTAGGAAAGGATTAATAAATGAGAAAACTTTACTCATGTTTGTTCTCTCCACTCAAGCAAGAACAAAGGGATAAAATACTTGTGGGGGGTAAAAACAGAAATATTCTGCCAGGTTGTGGGTTGGAATATTTATGATATGGACCTTGAGCTTGTTTGAAAGATCTGTAGCAGGGGAGTGTAGCTATCATATAATTTTTTAAAATGTAAAGGTTTCCTAAGAGAAAAAAGTTTAAGAAACATTGTTTTACACTGTTTAGCAGCCTAATTTTGATCCGATTTTATTTACCCCCACAATAAACACTAATTTCAGGAGCTGAGCTACTCTTCTCTAGTCATGTTTAATCATGTTTGGATGCCAATCCAAAGAAGCTTCAAGCAAACTGGAATAATTTCTTGGTTTCCAGAATATAATGGAAGTTCCCAAATACGTATGCCAAAGAGTAAGCCAACAGTACTAAAAAGTTCATGTATAAATCCATAGAGGAAACTGGAACTATGGAACTCCAAAAAATATTAATTTCCAAAGATGACAATAAGTATTTTTCAGAATACTTATTCAGAATACATGAAATACTTCCATAAGTATTTCAGAAATCAAGTAGATGCTATTGTTTTTGGAGTTCCATAGAGTAGTTTGGGGAAGCTTAGAATCATAAAAATATATCTATACATATACAATTTCCTGTTGTTTAAATTTATATTCAGACATGAGACAACTCCCTACCACTCTGGTTGCTTCCCTTTTTTTCTTCCCTTCCAGGTTGTCACTATTCCTAACTGCAAACAAAATTACCTAGACTTCCCATATACATTCCTTGAATTAAGACACAATGAAGTCTAACCTAAATAATCCATGATTGCCAGGGATTGGCGGTAGTTGGTTTTGTGTTGTTTTTTTTAATAAAAGACTTTTTTTCAGAAATTAAATTCTTTCATTAAGTGGGCACGTAGAATCTTTAAGTATGTTCACAAATATAGGTTTGAATTCTTCTAACAAATAATTTCTTCTTCTTTCTCTCCATAAATTGCTCTTCTCTGCAACTGCAGGGTCTTAGTAAATCATGGTGGTTAAAGTGACACTGCAGTGCCCTATGGAGAATCTTTTCCCATCCTCTCCCAGAAGCACTAGGATGCAATCATCTCAAAGCCTCATTAAATCAGGCAAGTAGTTGCATATACCCTAAACCAGGGGTAGGCAACCTCGGCTCTTTTATCACTCATGGACTTCAACTCCCAGAATTCCTGAATCAGCTATGCTGGGAGTTGAAGTCCATGAGTCATAAAAGAGCCGAGGTTGCCTACCCCTGCCCTAAACCAATAGGTTCTGGTGTGAAACTCTAAGGAAAGTCCTGCACACAGACTTTAATCGCAAGTTCTATGCGAAGCACATCCCAGCCTGATAATAATTTGGAGGATGTGGATTTGAGATTAAAAATATATTTATATTCTACTAAGCTGTGGAGCACCCCTACTGGGTGGGGACTTCAAAAGAAAAGATGCCCCCAAAAGAAGAGACAACAGAAGATGATCCCATTTTCGTACAATGTGATGTAGAAATGTTCAACATTCAACATTTTCAATAGTCAACATTGTAACTTGCTTATATCAGGGGTCTGCGACCTTGACAACTTTAAGACTTGTGGACTTCAGCTCCCAGAATTCTGGGAGCTGAAGTCCACAAGTCTTAAAGTTGTCAAGGTCGCAGACCCCTGGCCTATATTAAAGGGGAAAAAAGTCTAGTTCTTTTCTTTGGATTGAGAGCTTGGAAGTAGGGCCAGAAAAGGCTTGGCAGCTTTCACTGGATGTCTTGGTCAGAGTGGAAAGCTAGAACTCCAGCTCAATGCCTGTGTTCTTATGAAGTTGCAGTCTCATGACTTAAGCTTCTGTCATAGGATTGTTTTGAGCATAAAATGCACTGCAATATATTTGCATCATGTAAAATTTATCCTAATGTTATTCTCAAACAAATACAGTATCGTTACCATTTTGGACAGAATGCAACTTTGTTGATAGTAAGAACTTTGGGGATTTTGTGATGCTAGCTTTCATTTCCATGTACAACCCCCCCCCCCCATCCCCACAGCAGTAAACCATCATGTTATTGAGAAACAAGTAGTGTCACCATGGATCGGTATCTGCAATCAGCAGTGGACTACTGGGAGGAAGATTTAATGCACAGGAAACCCACAATTACTGGGAAATATACTGAGAAAGCCATCACACACAAAATGTGAGGATTCTGATTCTGTGCCTGACATTCTAAAACGTCTTTCGGTCTGGCTTGAAAGAAGAGTTACTTTCCCATATGAGTCCACTACTACACTCCAGTCACTAAGTGACTCTGACTTTGTTTTCCCTCCCTTTCAGTAGTGAGGCAAAAGAGATTATGTTTTTTCAGCCAAGGAAGAGCCATCTAAATCCATCATCTGATTGAATAATATACAGGTGGCCCCAGAACATAGTTCCAACATGGTGTACCTATCTTGTAGATTATGTTTGTAATGCTTTAGCTTTTTAAGATGCTTTTGTAAGATGTTTTAAGAGTAATTCTGGAGACTAAAATTGTAGTAGAGACATATAACCTCCCCATCCCAGGCATAGACAAAATAAATAGATGTAACTGCATTTTTGTTTCTTACCCCAACATAGATAGGTAGCTGCTCCAGTCTCCAGATACTGGCAGAGAAAGGATCAATAGAGATTGTGTTGTGTCAGACAATGATTTTTTCTCACTTGTAGTAAAACAGCAGCTTATAAACTTGTTCATTGGGAAGAAGCAGCTAGGCAGAAGATTAAAGAATGGAATAAAGATTGCTAAAGTTTGCTGTTAAAGAATGCTGACATCACAACATTCTCCATTGTAGTGTCACAAGAAAGTGAAAAAACAACTTTTTCCAAGACAGTTGATGGAAACAGCAAACACCCAAGAGCCAATCATGCTATTGCATGTGTTTTCTTCAATATGAATGTAATAAAACTAACTTCAAACATTTTAAAACAAGAGAGGACAACCTATGGCCTTTGACCCACCCACTCCCTTGTTTACAGCATGAGTGGGCCTTCTAAAATTAACTGTTTGAAATTGGATGGTGTGGTTTTATTAGCCATAAAATAATAATTTCCAACCCACTCAAATAAAAATATATTTTAGTCAAAAATAAGTGATTCATAGTTCCTATTGAATGTTAGCCATCTTGAGTCTCTCAAATTTAGCAACCAGATAAGGCTGGTATCATCATCATTATCATTATCATTGTTATCATGCATTTTATCCACTTCATCTCTCTCCCTGCAGCTCTTGTACTTACAGAAAAAAATAACAATTTCTTATAGCATTGACTGGCTAAAGTCGTTCATTCTGGTTTAGAAAAAAACAACAATACTTCTCTGGCCTTATTGCATCAACAGATAGCCACCTTGCAGCCTTGTTTAAGGTGATATGAGCCCTCTCGGGGAAGGAAGACTCAGAGATTTATCTACAAGCCGGGCAGAGGAATTTGCAGAGCATCTGTCAGACAAAATTGCTTGAATTCATTCCAAATTGAACATCAGCTTTGATAAAGGTCCAGTGAGATGACGGAGGCACAGACTTGTCCTGTTATCTGGTAATGGTTTGTTCCTGTTGGGCCTGAGAAAATGGACATGGTTCTAATGACTGTGAGCTTAGCCACCTGCTCCTTAGATTCATGCCCCTCCTGGCCGGTTAAGGCTCCTCGGGGAGTGTTGTGTGGTTGGATCCTAGTGTTGGTTAATTTTTTGAGAAAGGGGGGTTGTTCCACCACCTCTTAAGGAGCAATTGGTTCACCTCCTCTTCAAGAAACAGCATTGGATTCCATTTTACTGAACAACTTTCATCTGGTGTCTCAGCTCCATTTTTTAGAGAAGGTTGTGGAGAAAGTAGTTGCAGAGCAGCT
Source organism: Azemiops feae (assembly GCA_023970755.1). Lineage (NCBI taxonomy): Eukaryota > Metazoa > Chordata > Lepidosauria > Squamata > Viperidae > Azemiops > Azemiops feae. The sequence continues at coordinate 415,829 of JALGBA010004197.1, forward strand.
TGAGCAGGCCCTGGATGAAGCAGATTATCTTAATTTTAATCATTCTCTATTATATTTTTTAAATTTTTTTATCATTTTGTGAGATGGGCAACACATACATTTAATAAATGAATAAATTTAGTGCTGCAATTTAACCCTACAAAAACAACATGGAATTAGAATCTAAAATACAAGACTTACATACAGTGGCTCAGTAATAGAATTATTTTTTCCAGCTAGCACTTTATTGAAATTCTGTAAGCAAATTAGATCTGTTTTATTCCACCATGCCTTCAGTCAAGCTGTTTGATCACAGCTGCCTCCTTAAGTTTTGGGTTTGACTGAAGCGTTTATCATTTTGTGGGTTTTTTTCTTTGTTTTGATGTTCTATTCTATTGAGAGTCCTTCAGGAAAGGGGTGGCTAATAAGCACTGATAAATAAAGATACAGTTGGCCAGCCACTGGCAGAACTCACAGGCAAGATGGATGGTAAAGTGAGTAGAGAGCTTTTAAAACGCCGAGAGATCTGTTTATTTGCACACTTTCTTTATCCAACTCTCATTTTCTTCTTGCAGCATCTACTATGTCAATCTCTCCATTTTTTTCTCTTGTCCACTGACGTGAATCAGCATATCTTTGTCTCTATCTACATATATCTATATGTATGTATACATTTAATCATTTCAGTGCTAATTTGTACTTCAAGTGGCATCCTGTTCTTATATATGACTATTTTGTCCTAGTTTTCTATCTCCTTTCTATAGAAGGAGATAAAAGGTAGTTAACTATAGAACAGGGGTGGTGAACCTATGGCACGCGTGCCACAGGCTGCATGCAGAGCCGTCCCTGTGGGCACGGGCGCCATTGTTGGGCTCCTCCCCTCCCCCTCTCCATGCATGCGCAGTCCGGGAACAGCTGCAAGAGCTGGGCGGGGTGAGGGAACCTATAAAAGGAGCAGTTTTGGCGGGAGAGTGAGTGAGCGGCCTTTGGAAGCGACCAGAGGTGGGTTTAAAATCATTTTAACAACCGGTTCTCTGCCTCGCCTTCCCTCCGTCTTGGTCGGGCTGGGCTGCTCGGGGGGTCGGTTGGGGTGGGGGCAGGAGGGTGGGGGTCATCAGGTCCCGGCTAGGGGAAGGCAAGGGGGTCTGTCTGGGGCGGGCGGGAGGGCAAGGACGCCTGTGTGGAGGAAAGCCACCCCCCACCAGCCGAGCCTCTCATCCACACTGCGGTCACGTAGGATTGCATAGAAGTCGCATCGGGCAGGGGGCTGGGGGGGCGGCAGGGGGGAATCAGAGCCGCCATCTCCCTTCCACTCAGCCGGCTGCAGATCTGGAAGCGAAGCTGTGCCTACCATCTGCAGCCGGCCGGGCTTGGCGGTGCAGGGATCACCACCACCTCCGCCTCCTGCTTCCCTGTGTGGTTGGCCAGTCAAGGGGCTCAGAGCAGCAGCCGCCGCCCCCGTCAGAGCCACCGTGTAGACAGGGCCTGCACCAGGTGAGGGCTCCTTTCCGGCTGTCCCGGGGCTGTCTCTGCTCACGCCGATGGGGCTGCCATGATGCACGAGGCTATGACTGCTGATGGACACCATCGGCCCCCATGCGCTCACTGGCCTCTGTGTGTGTGTGGGCCAATGGTGTCAGGCAGCAGCTGCTCCAGCCCCTGCCTCGCCTTGCGGCAATTGGCACACCTGCCCTGCCTCACCTCACCCCGCAGGACGAGCCTCTGGCTCACCACCCCACCCGCCAGAGACCCCCTGGATCTCCCCCAACCCTGCCCGGCCCCACAGGCATCCCTCCCCACAAGCATCATTGAGGTGGTCACACCCACCGTTGCCACGCCCACCCAGTCGGCTGTGACCACTGCGGCCACACCCACCCAGTCGGCCGTGACCACCGCGGCCACGCCCACCCAGTCAGCCACGTCCACCCGGCAATAAATAAATGGGTTTTGGATTGCGGTTTGGGCACTCAGTCTCTAAAAGGTTTGCCACCACTGCTATAGAACATCTGGGTGTAGGATATGGAGTTTATTTAGCGATCACAATTCTCGCAATTAGGACAGAATAAACTGTCCTGAGCATGTTATTCATATTTTGTGCACCCTCTATCTTTTTTTTTTAAAAAAATAGTGCTTTAACAATTTAATCTAATCATTTTGAACATTCAGAGGCTTAAATTAGGCATTAAAAGTGGCTCAGGGAACATCTCCAATTCTTCCATCGGTAAGGTACAAAATCTGATTTCAAGCTTAAATCTGTCCTAACAAAACTGCAGGAAATTTTACAAATTTCCTGCAGTTTTGTTAGGACAGATTTAAGCTTGAAATCAGATTTTGTACCTTACCGATGGAAGAATTGGAGATGTTCCCTGAGCCACTTTTAATGCCTAATTTAAGCCTCTGAATGTTCAAAATGATTAGATTAAATTGTTAAAGCACTATTTTCAATCCCACATCTGGAGGATTATTACCTATAAAAATTAAGAGTATGTGGAGCAAGGTTTGCCCGTGAAAATTACATTTCCCACTCTTCCATGTGGCTTATCTCAGCACAAAAATTTAAAGACAGATCTGTGGGATTTGATGCCTAGTTAACATAAGCGTCTGGATCTGGTGTTACATTTTACAGTCTGTTCCAGTCCTTTCACAAATCTGAACTTTAGTTTTTCAGGCCTACTTAGAAAATCGCTAAATCCATGAAGGAACACTGGATTTTTATGCTTGCTAACAAAGAAAAAAAAATCTGGAAAGCAAAGAAATTAACGATGTGTGTTAAGCAGAAATAGCAGGCTGGTTACTCTCTACAGATGCCTCAAAGCTAAATACCGACTTCAGGAATAACCTTAAAGAACGTTATTCAACTTTGGATTTGATCTGATTTTATCAACTTTGGATTTGATCAGTTCAAACCCCGTAAAGCTCTTGCTTCTGCTAGTGAGAAATACAAGAATTTAATGTGTTCAAAATAATGTTCACTATCATAGAATCTTTTTAGGCTCATAATCGATAGTAGAAAGTAAATTGCCGTGATGTAATTATATCTACAAATGCAGAGTAAGCTCCAGTCCTGGATGTCTTCTCACCTATTCTGCTTCATCTTTCTCTGTTCTTAAAATGAAGGGAGAAACCCTCAACTTTTTGCTCCCACTTCAACATGTGTATGACATATCTGGGTGAATGCTGGGTGATCTTCATATAAATAAATGTTTCAGATGAATGGAGGATTCAGCTGAATTTAAATGATCCACAACAGGGAAGGGACACTGAATGCTAAGATCTGATGGAAATATGATATGTCAGGATTGGATTCTCTTCTATATATTTACCTTTCATAAAGTAGTCAGAAATTCCCTCAAGTGAAGTTTGATGACTCCTGATGACTTAATGGATATATCCAGATCATTTGCTTGAAGAGGACTGCTGTTGCTTTCTTCCTGGACTCTTGTGGGATGTCCTGGTGGTCTCCCATCCAAATGTTAACCAGGTTTGAAAGGATAAATGTCTGAAATAAATCAAAAGTTTGAAGATTTTTCTAAGGGAGTAATATTATAGGATATATTTATTTACTCTGCTGTGGATTTCTCTGGGCTGGCTTCCAGGGCATGTAAATATGTATACACGGTGGGACTTGTTTTAATGTTCTTTTTATTTGCTGTGTTTTTTTAAATCAAGTTGTCTTACCTATTAATATAAGTCCTTGTTTCTGTATTAATTTACTATATCCAAATATTTTAAAATGTTGTTGTAAAGATTTTGTTCATTGAGTCTGAGATGGTTTTTAAAAATCAAGTAATAATGAAATAATATTACATAACAATACCACACAATTATATTCTTTTAAAGACAAGTTATCAATAATATTTAAAATGCATTATGCAACTGGATTTGGTTCCAATCACTAAAAGGTAGCTACCATTGCTCAAATATTTATTATCTGGTGGCAAAATTGGATAAGCTTTGGGTATTTTTTTTTCTATGTATACATACAGACAGATAGGAAAAATAAGACATGCAATCTCTTAAAGAAATTAGTTGCAGCTTCTAACAAAGCAAAGCAACACAACAGAACTAAGTCTCAACTAATAGAAGCCCTATTCATTTCAACAGGATTTGTTGTAGGACTCTGTATGGTCTTAAAAACCATATCGTTAATTTTTGGAGTTTTACGGCCATTATTGTTTATTGTGAGGTTCCCCTCCTGGGAGATTTCAATATTCACAGGGATTATTCAGCCAGGAACAGGTTAGAATTTTATGTTCCCATTACAGGAAAACAATACTTTGATTTTTAAAGAATAGCATTTACAAAAAGAAGTGTGAAAGACCCACAAGATGTTCCTATTTTGCTATGAAAAATCATTCTGCCAGAATCTATAGAAAGAACCCTGAGAAGCTTTCAAAATTATTGTTATAGATCAAAATAGATTCTACATAAAAATTAATATCTTCATGGTCAGCCTGGAAAAGCCAAGAGCAGACACAGATTCCTATAGGAAATGAAGAAAATTAATGAAGAAAAAAAAACCAAGTGATTTAAAAACACATGCACACATACAACAAAAGATAAATTAAATCTAGCACAGTTGCCAGATTAGACTTTTCTTATAGTTAGAGGAGTGGCAAATTTTGAAACTGAAGCTTATCTCTACTTCAGATCTCCTAGAGACTTTCCCCTCAAATTCCTGGAGATTCCAACCATTTATCAGAGACTACTTAGGAGACCTATTTCAGATTCACTCCAGCCACTTCTACTTTTGTTTTTAAAACGATCGATTCTTTTTCTTTCTCCAGCAAAAGGAAGAACTGGGGTAATACCTTTTGTGTATGTGACATAAAGCATCTCCCTCATGAGGATGTGGATTGGACATGTCTACGTAGCAGTCTGTACTGTCTCAATGAACACTTAAGACACTGAGGGTTTCACATTGTTCTCTACACTGTTACATATAACAACAGGAACATAATAGCTCAGTCTATTGCATTAAATTTAAGGAAGCTGCTCAGAATCTTATGAGGTGAGTAGACTATATACTTGAAGGAAATAATTGGTACCCTTAAACAGTACCTAAACATGATGAGGCTGGATGAGGAAGAACAAGTTAAAATTAATTCCAGACAACATGGAGGTGCTGTCTGAAAACAGGAAACTCAATTCAGGTAAATGGTTCCTGTTAGTTGGTGTACATTCAGGCTGTCCCCTGAAGCAGCAGATTCATGAACGGGAAATGCTCCTTGATCCTCAGTTGTCATTGGATTTGCATATGACAGCTATGTCTATTATGCCATTTGTGATTCTTCCTTTGAGAGTAATATTTGTGATGGTGGTAATCAATGCCTTGGTTATATCCTCTTTTCAGTATTGCAGTGGAACTACGTAGAACCACTCTCAAAAAAACATTCAGAAGTTGCAAAACACAGCAGCTAGTCTTCTAACTGGTGCAAAGTACTGTGGGAAGTCAGCCCCTCAGAGAAGGAAATATTAAAAGGGCAGAAAAATATATTTCCCCAAAAGGATTTTTAAAAGCAGAAGCCAACCCTGCCCCCAAATCTCTCTGTCCCAAGCAGGAGCCAGCCCTATACAAATGCAGATGTAACCATCAGAAAGCTCGAGCCAGCTAGGAAATCAAGAAGACAAAAGACCTAAAAATCTGCATACCCCACCTGTGACAGGACATAATAGGATCATCAAGAATACCAGAGAGGCACACCTAAACTCAGGAGGTCGGAATACGTGACACAGGAAATAGCCTCCAAGTTCATGCCACAGGAACAGGAAACTTCCAAACAAAAGGCTTTCAGAGGGTATAAAAACCTACTCCACATGTGCTCAGTCCTTCTTCCTTGATTTCTCTCCTTCCTGCAAGAACCATCTTTCTGGCTCTTCAATAAACTGTAACCTTCTTCCCAAAGCAGTCGCCATGTTGTTTTATTTATCCCCGGCTTGGATGAACCAGGATGAAGACTTTTCTTCCCACAGTACAAAGATCTCTCTATTGAAAGATTTGCACCCTTCATCAGCTGCTTACAGGGCACAGTTTAAAGTGTTGGTAGCAGCAGCACTTAACTGGCTTCCACTGATCTAAAAAAAAAAATGAAGCAAAGTTGGCCTAGTTAATAGCTGGCAGGGGAACTATCTCTAGAAAGTTAAGTCAAGAAAACATTCCTGAAGGTGGTGATGGCTTCTCTCCTATACCATACCAAAAAAAACTGTAGGTATCTGCTCATGTCAATAGAGTAGACCTGGGGGCAAGTTCAATCTTTTTTTTAAACTCTAAAGTCTTAAATGATCAGAGCTTGATTATTTGAAGGGCTGTCTCTCCTATTTGAACAAGATCTGCAGGTGAGACTGTTTTCTCCCCTTGCCAAATTCTTGGTATTTTATTTATTATTATTATTATCTCTCCTTTTATTATTTTATAAGTAACTCAAGGCAGTGAACATACCGAATACTCTGTCCTCCTCCTATTTCCCCACAACAACCCCGAGAGGTGGGTTGAACTGAGAGAGAGTGAATGGCCCAAAGCCAGCTTTCATGCCTAACGAAGGAGAGAGGGGCTTTTATGGCTGTTGGTTAACAGGCATGTGATAAGAAAGGATGTGCTTAGAGCTATCTGCCCCCTTTCTTTGACCTTTGGGGTTGCTTGCTTTTAAATGTTTATTGATGGAGTCTATCTCCTTGTGTCTGTTAATGCTGCTTTGTCCGAGAGACAGATTTCCCAGTGGCAAAAGCTCATGGGGAACACACTCCCCTTTAGACTTTCCCATTCAGCGTAGAAAGGCTGAGGACAAAGCTGGAATGCCAGGGATGGTAAGTGCAGAAGTAAGTAATGCAATCCTTATACCCCTCCACTAATGCACTTTAATGATGACAAAAGGGAGGTTTTATATCCCTAAACAATCAATCTCTTTCTTATCTGTGGACTGTATCAGTTTCAATAACTAAGAGGCTGCATAATAGTGCCACCTCCTGGAAATAAATAATAGATGTTGTGGAACAAGTCCTACTTCCTAAACATTTAAAGCAACGTTCCTCCCCTCTCCCTCCCTCCCTCCCTCCCTCTCTCTCTCTCTCTCTCTCTCTCTCACACACACACACACACACACACAAGATAGCTGAATTGCCAGCGGAAATAAAGCAAACGTGTTTTGACTGTTTTGTTTCATATTGGAAAGCAGAAGATAAGCAGTCCTTGGAACTATCTAGAAAAGGTATTGATACTATTTGCTGCTCTAACATCAGTATAAAATCTTCCTTTTATTTCTGGGTGTTAATATAAATCCCAAATTGTTAAATGACCAGGACAAGCTAGCTACAATCAGCTGCTGGATAAAATCCTGTCTGTCCTCTGCTTGTCATCTTTGCTGTTTGTAGCGCCTTAAGATTTAATTTTTTAAAAAAAACTTCTCTATTTTTTTTTAAAGGCGAGCGAAGTTTGGTGCTAAAGAAAAGACAGTGCTCCTTAAAAGGTTTTCTATCTGCCTCTGTCTATAAATGCAGAATTTAGATCAGGTTCACAGCATGACCTAGAATCAGTGCAAATAACACTGTGCTTGTTATAGAAACGTCCATAATGAAATGATGCTCCACACCAGCCTTGTCCAGCTTGATGCCTTCCAGAGAGCCATGCTGGTTAGGTGCGACAAAAGTCCCTTCCCAGCAGATGCTCAGATAAATCATTTGCAGGATTTCATTTCTCTAAATCACATAACATCTCTTTTTCTCCCAGTCAGGCTCATGATGTGCTTAAACCAAACACTGGTTTCATTTTTTTTTAATAAAAAAAGATGAATTTTAATAAATCTGCTCATCAGCCAGTGTTGACTTCAGTTTCTGGAACTCCACAATCAGGAGAATTATTGTTAAAAATTAAGTTCAAATACTTGGGCATGAACAGTTGAAAAAGCTGCCTTAAAGATCTTGGGGACTTTAATTCTTAAGTGACTCAATGACCAATCTGTCTATACGCTTTCCGTCTCCAGGGAAGGCCCTGTTGCATATTTAACCACCATTTGAAGTGCAATTGATAGACCTGAGCACAGAACTTCCTTTGCAACAGTGTTCAGGGTCTCATCTGTATCCCTATAGGTAGTGTATATGAATTCTGCTATTCAGGCAATTTTACATGCAGGATTAGTTCAACTTGCTAGGTTTCAGAGCTATGATGGTGCTGTTTTTTTGTTCTATTTTTATCACTTTTTAAAAAAAAAATAGAAAGGGCTTTCTTTAGCTGTGTTAGTTGCCCACTGAAGAGTCAAAAAGAGGTTAAGCACATATGGGCATATGAATAATTCAGACCCTAGGAGAGGCAGCAGTTGGGTGTTTTTCTAGAGGCACCATAGGGGTAGTGTCCATGATAAATAAAGTGTGCATTGGCCATTCCCACTAGCAACTAAGCACGGCGCCCAAGAGACTGAAATGCGGGTTGTTCTATGACCTTTTAATCGCTATATGGCAGCTCTTGACATGATTTGGTCCCAAGGAGCTAGAAGCAAGAGTATAACAAATAACACACGTTGACAAGGAACACTAATGCCAGCGGAGGGAGAGTGACACATTTTTCACTAAGCCAAACCTGAAAGAATAAAAAGTAGATGGAAGCAGGAGCAGCGAGACGCAGCTGGACGCTTTCTAATTAGCCATGGCATTTGAACTGGGATGTTTCAGGCCAGGTTTTCTGTATTCCCTTTTAGAACCTGCTGGATTTGGGGCCTGGTTGAAAAAGAGTGAATACTTGCGGCAAAGCATGTGTTAAAGCATCTCCAGGAAGGAGATGCAGGAAGGGCAGTGAGTAGCAGCAACACCACCTTCTCACTCTTCCAAAGACCCTTGGAAAAAAAGGAGAAAGCAGGAGGATCTCTTTTTTCCCCAGGGATTTCCAAGCAAGCTTGCTTCCCCAATGCCATGAGAAGCAAGAAAATGGCAATCGGATAACTGCAGCCAGCCCACTGAACCAATCAACTTTTTTTGCTATTAACAGGAATGGGGTGCAAGTTGCCCATCCTACGTTCCTCTTCTCAGTTGGAGTCTTCATGCATCCAACAGAGCAATCCAGCAGGCTTCAGGAAATCCATAGAAACAAAACACTACAGAATGGTGAACAACCCAAACTAACCCACAGATGAAATTGCTTGCTCATTGGCCCCATAGTGCAAGACTGCAAATGTGAGGAAAAAAAGAGAAAGGGATAGAATGGAATGGCTTTGTCTGGTTCTTCTAAAAAGTAGCGAAGCCTGTATTTTATTTCAAGCTTTCATTTGGGGGGGCCTATAGAGGAAAAGAGAAAATTAGGAGTGTAGGTCCCTTTATGTGTACAGTTAAGAATTAAAATAAATCTGAATAAAGAAGCATATAAATAGAAGAGTGATGGGGACAGATGGGAAAGAAACTCTGAACGCAGCAGTAACATTAGGCACCATCTATAATCAGTGATGTACTACATCCAAGTGGACACTTGGTAATACACACAGCCAAATATTTTCTTCTTAGGGAGAAGAGGATATGCAGCAGTTTTTACTGCCATTCCCTTGGTTAGTTTCCACATTTGCACAGTATGCCCTCTGGACCAACAAGAGAATCCAGGCCAAGACTCTCATTTCTGTCATCTCACAAGCCACCAGGCATAGTTAGCCTTCAAACCTAGCTGTTGCTTATTATTTTATTTATCTTTTCAAAAAAACAAAAAACAAAAAAACCTCTATGGGTGTCTTCACTCTGCCATTTCTGGAAGTTTATGGAAAACATTTCCTACTTTTGTCCCCTTTCACTAAAAAAGAGCTAGCTTTGAAGAATTTGACAGGAAGGAAGGAAGGAAGGAAAGAAGGAAAGAAGGAATGAATTCAGGGGAAAAAATAATAAATATAAAAAAATACAGAAGTCTTTTACTACCCCAACATAATTTGGTTTTACAAGTTATAGGTATAAATTTAAATTTAAATTGAACTCTTACTGGTGATGGTTGCAACATCACTTCCATTTTTTATCTATCATCTACTCTTTTTTCTGGACATCAACCCTATATATCCTAATTTTATTTTTTCTGTTTTGCACAAAAAGTCCAAATGGGTTTTCCAATTGGCATTAAACTTAGTGTCTTTTCTCTAATCAAAGCTGTCAGTAAACAACTCTGCAAACTCATCTTCACTATTCGCTCTTCCATTATGGATGTCAAATCTTTCCACTGTGGTGCATTTTCTGTTTTGAAGTAAACTTCACACAGTTAATTCAACTTCCTTAAGATGACAGATCAACTCATAATGCTATTCCCTTTTGTCAACAATTTTACAGAAAAAGGATAAATAGTAATAAACAAAAGAGATTAGAGGAAGTAAGAGAAAGAAGAAAAAAACTTAATTTACCACAACACAATTTGCTATACCTCTCTATCCTTGCAAACTATCTTGCTTGCATCATGTCCACAAACTGTTCCATACTTTGACTTTTCTTCTTTAAACTTCTCATTTTTTCAGGTTGTCATCATCTGGTGACAACTTTGCTCTCTTTTGTGTATTTGTTTTGTGATTCAGTCTTCATTCTGACTATATGATCAAATCACCCCATATATGCATACCCATTCATGATTACCCAATTTTCACTTCCATATAACAGACCAGAAACAAACTCAACTATCACCATTTTTTTGCTTTTTTCAATATTAATTTCTAATAGCCTACCATAAATCTTTGTTACAAAGTTATACAACTTAAGATGTCTCCATCCATCTTTCATAAAACTTTTATCAAGATTTACAAATCACTTGCTCAAGTTTGTGCGTGACTTGCAATTATTCACTCAAATTTGCAGTGATTTTTTTTAAATCTTTAAATATATCAGAAATAAAAAAACCAACTAAACACACTGGACTGTTTAATGTCCTTGGTGTTCTCTGAGCTTGGTTGAAGCTCAACAGGTCACGTTCAACTCTGAGCTACAAATATTCTCTTCTATCGTTCAATGATTTTAAATTATTATTAGAGCAGGATGAGAAAGTCAGTTTATCCATGGTGTAGAAACTGTAGGGAAAATAGCATCTGAACCATGTTCAAGGAAGCTTTGACACTGAGGCAAATAAGGGTGACAAGAGGGGAACAATGAAGTTTAACTGAAAACAAATTAAGGCATTAATTCCAGGTGACCCTCAGCCAAATGTTTTTAAAGAATAAACTGTTCATCTAATAAAAATATATTGCACATTAGAAGCCTCCATATTAGAAGAGTAACATATAGCCAATGCACTTAGAATTATTGAGAGCAGGGAAAAATGATACTTTTAATGAGACATCAAGGACAGACTTAGACCCTACCTCATTAATACTCTAATGAGTATTTGAAAGATTGCTTTTGTACAAACCTGTCCAGACATTAAAGGTCACAAGGGAAGTAGATGAAATACATCACTTGACTGGCAAAGGATTTCATGATTCTGAAGTCCTCTCAAGCAAACACCAGTATTTTCTCCCAATATCCCTGGCCATTTCACCATTGTGTGCTGTGATGGCACAGTGGTTAGAATGCAGTATTGCATTTTAATTCTGCTCACTGCCAGGAGTCCAATTCTTACCGGCTCAAGGTTGACTCAGTCTTCCATCCTTCTGAGGTTGGTAAAATGAGGACCCAGATTGTTGGGGGCAATATGCTGACTCTATAAACTGCTTAGAGAGGACTGTAAAAAGCACTATTAAGTGGTATGTAAGTCTAAGTGCTATTTCTATCTTAATTAAAATCAATGGAAGGTAGCTCAAAACATAGAGAGATAATCAAACTGGAGAAGCCTGGTACAATGTGCAAGAAAGGGAAACAAAGGGCTATTTCACTGCAGTGAAATCTGATTCTATAGAGCTCTAATTTTCTTCCATCCCCTCATGGTATGCTGACTGCATGAAACACTTGATCCATGCACTGTCAAAATGAAAACATCAAATGGAAGCAAAGCTCCAGGGAGGTTTTTAAATAACATCCTGTTGCTTCTTCTGCTCTAAAGGGTGTCATACACCAAATTGCTGGGATTGCCTTCTCTCAAAAGGATGGCCAACTTGTGACATATCAGTATTTCCAGTATACATAAATAGTCCAGTATTGCTATTAAGTGCCAATATTGCACATGTGTGTCAAATTACATAAACATTATTTTAAAAAACTCTGTACCTTGGCTAAAAGTAGGAAGGACATTCTCAAGAAAAGCCTCAGGCAAGGAAAATAGATTTATTGTATCCACATTTTAAAATTGCAAGAGATTGATCTCCTTGCAAATGCACATTTTCCCCCTTGAAGTTAAGTTTGCATGAATTTAGCAAGAATCTGAAAGGCATCCATGTTGATTAAAGATTCAACACTGATTAACCCAACACTTGCAAAATCTAATTAACTAAGTAGACCAATGTATCTCCAATATCTGCTGTCTGTCCATTCTCAGTGAGTCGGACCCGCTTTTGAGCCAGGTCTATATGAAAGACAGCTTGATCTAAAATAGGAGACTTCTCAGCATCTTCCTTTCCAAGCACAGGAACACGTCGAGGTCCCCGGAGAGGATCATCAAATCGCATTAATTTTACTTTGGAAAGATCTGAAAAAGAATTTAAAGACATAATTGTAAGAGAGGTAACATTAGTATGCAAATCACAAAAAGGCTGATTCAAAAGACGTTAACAAAGATGGATGATTTTAACAGTATAAGCTGCTGTAGCCTGCCCAACTTCCTGAAGTGCCTTGACAGAGGCTGACATTTTGATCTTCAGGTCGATTGCTTTAAAGCAGGGGTGTCCAATTGCTGGCCCGCGGGCCGGTTGCATCATGCAGAGGCCACGCCCACCCCAGCTCCAGCAATGCAAAAAAAGTTGTGATACGTCGCAGCACGTCATGTGACGCGGCGAGTTTGACACCCGTGCTTTAAAGGATGGGGAAACCCTTCAGAACTAAGGCTTAATTAAAAGACAAGGGAGGAGTGGAGTACACATGACATTTGATTAAAGATGTGACTCATCAAGCAGAACCACCTAGAGAAGAATCCCCATTTTCCCATCCAGACAGAGATGTATGAAGGCTTTGAGTTCCCTGAATGTTCTATTAGTCTTGCAAATCACGTTTACATAAAGAGACAGAGTTCTACTCACAATTCCACCCCTCTTAAGATACACTGAATCTCTGTCAATCTAAACTTCCAGGAGCAATTATAAAATAGCACTGATTCCATGAGGGATTTGGGGAATTCCCAAAGGATATTTAATTGTTTTAATGATGTTTAATATGATATAGATTTTAATGATATTTTAGTAAGTTGTTGAATGAATTAACTGAATAAAGTTTGTATGTTAACACAACAGAACATTTTTACAGAACAAAATTATCTTTGTTGCTATTGTTTATGCAATGTATTAGAAATATGAACCACCTTCTTAAATTGTGCTCCTTGTTTACCGGCTGCCATTTTAAATGGGGTCTTCACAAAGAAGTCTCATCTACTCACTCAAGTTGCTGATAAAGACTAGCTCTTGAGAAGCGTCACCGGCGTATCATTGACAAGTCATTCTCCTAATACTGTATCTTCTTGCTATGTTTTTATTAATGACTTAGATGAAAAAAATAGAGAGACCACTTAATATATTTCCAGGTAATATTAAATTTGGATGGTATAGTTAAAAGACAAAAATAGATTTCAAAATGGTCTTTAAAGATTAGAGGAATGAACTGAAATTTACAGAATGAAATGCAAGGTCCTTCACTTAAAAATCAAATACCCATTAGCTTGATAACAGTACTTGTGAAAAAGATTTTGCCTGCAAAACTGAATACAAATCAGCAATATGATGTTGATGGGACAAAAAAAAAACCTATATTAGGCTGAATCAATGTAGCATAGTTTCCAAATTATAGGGGAAATAGTTCTTTTGCATGGGATTGGTTCAATCCTAGTACCGCATTTAACTTCTGGGCGCTACACATTAAAAAGGATTCAGAGTAATTGGAATGGATTCAGAGAAAAGCTATGAGGATGATCAAAGGACTAGAAACCCAGTCCCATGAAGAGAGATTGAAGGAGTTTAGAATATTTAACCTTGAGTGTGGAGAGAGATGATAGCAGTTTTCAAAAAGCTGAATGGATGTCATACAGAAGAAAGCCAAGACTTGTTCTATATTGTTTGCAAAAAATTTCTAACAATAAATGCAGTTTGATAATGGAAGCAATTACTCAGATAGGTGATGGATTTCCCTTCACTGGATATGTACAAGTAGAATGTAGACAAACACAGAGGATACATTAATTTAAATTCCTGCCCTACACAGGAGATTGGATTCAAAGCCCTGAATAACCCCTTTTAATTTTATGATTCTCAAATGGATTCACTTACCTCCTAGTGGAAAGAAGATGGAAACTAATCTACACGCCAGGAAAATCTAATCTAAAGAACTACACATTCCCTCTCTACTCCTTAATCTTTGTCCCATTTGAATCTGTCTCTTGTTCTTGATGGTCACATATACATTTCCTTTTCTCTGGCAATACCTATACTGACTCTCACCAGGCAAATCTTCTATTTCAGTATTTATACATTTCACAAGATATTTTCATGCAGAGGCTGAACATTAGATTAGATAATCTAATTAGATAATTAGGTCATATAATTAATTAGACAATTAATTATTATTAATAATACTTTATTAATTAGATAAATTAGATAAATTTTTATCTCCATTCAATAAAGGGTTGTGAACTGAGTAGTGGCTTAAATGTCTCTTTCCAACATTATGAGGTTAATTAAGTTCCTCCAAAAAGGAAGGTGTGAAACACGTCCAAATCCTGTTACAACAACTGACTTTAAAAGTCACCTTGTATGATATTGTTTTTCCTGGTATATTACAACCAGGAAAAAAAATCTATATGCATGTACTTGAAATTACACTGAATAAACATGTGCAGGGTTGACAACAACAATAACAAAAAATAAGCAAACCCCTCCACCAAACCCCTCGCTTCTCTTCATTGTTATGATTTTAGATCATAATCCATCACAAATGGCTTTACTTTAATGAATGCTTAATGGCAAGTATCTATTTTGGTGAAATAATGCTAAATAGTCCAATATTTTCCTTGTGAAAAAAAGTGTCAAGAGGTCACCTTAAAATTATCCCATTTAAAAATAGTAATGTGCCACAGGCAAAGAATTTCAGACTGTTTTAGGAAAATCTAACAGCAACTATCACAAAACGTAAGGAGCTATTTCTCTGGAGGCTAAGACTCTCATTTACAAAAGTCTCTCCCTGTCATCTATAAGGCTCTTCCCTCCCTTTCTTTTTAGGATTTCATTTCTTCATTTCTAGTAAATATGTTACAGAGGGGAAGCTGAGAGGAGAATCAAGTAATGGTTTTACCAGCGATATCATTTTATATGCTACTGTGAAGGGGAAAGGAAGGGGCAATTATAAGCTATTTGATACTATCCTTTCCATAAAACTAGAAAGTGTTCTAAATAAAAGCAGCTAAGTTATCTGTTTTGTCATGAGGTACAATAGCCTTTTTTTCTTTTTGAAGAAAGAAACCTTTTCAAAAGCTACAAGCCACTTCTCAGGGAATTGCTCAACAGAACTTTCCTAATGAGCCGGCTATTTTAGTCTTCCTAAGTTCACAGCTCGCTTTCATCAGGCAATCTTTTTAAGTGCCTGCCTAAGAGTGACATCTTCTGAAACAACCATTCAGAAGAATTACTGATTTAGTCTCAATGGCTTTTCATTCACTTCAAAACAGTCAGGTTGTGGATCTCTCATAATTGCCTGCCCAAGTTTGAAATGCCTTGTGCTGTTTTCGCCTGGCAAGACAAGTTGTGTATTTTTTTTTCCCTCTCAGCTGTTTTTCAAGAAAACAGATTCACATCGAAATATGAAAATTATCTCTTTCCCTAAGATCAAGACACACAAGCAGCTGAAGTGATGAGAAAATAAATTATCTTTCTGATATAGAAAGTTTGGGCCTAGATATAATTTCCTATTTGGATAGAACTGCTGGGATCAGCAAAGCCACAGAGCAAACAGGACAATAGCTCCTTGTTAAAAGAAGCTTTGTCAACTCTCTTCAGCCCAGCAACTGTGGTTTGGGCTCAAAACATCGGTGAGTTTAACTAAAAGATTACAATTCTTGCAAAGAAAGGTCTTAATGGTAAGAATCAAAACATTCAATTTATGGCGGAGAATGTGGAATTAACTTAAATATATAAAGTTTAACTATCTGCGTTCTTAGAAAAGAATCTTTGCAAGAATAGAGTGTAAAAGAGGAGAGGTATACATAGACAGTGTTCATGAACTTTCCTTTTCCCTTCCTGGGACTAGAAATTTGGAAGGGGAAGCATTAATCACTCAATATCAACCTCAATCTCTTGTCCATATAGCTATCAGCGTCAGCAAAAGATGATTATGCTCCCCACAAACATTTATTTGATTGTTTATTTGCTAGATTTCTATTTTTCCTTCTTGTTCAGCAGCCCAAGGAGTCAAACACTTCCTTCTCCCTCCCATATCTTTCCCCAAAACAATAAGGCTGTGAGGTAGGATGAGCTGATTGACTTGCCCCAAATCACTCTGTGAGCATCTGTGGCTAAGGGTGGACTAGAACCTGGATCTCCGCATGCTAGGCCAGCATCATAACCACTACACTATACTGCCTCACCATTCACCACATAATTTCATTGTCCATCTGCCACTGCACCTCTTTCTCCACAGAGGTTTCCTAAACCAAAGCAACTTTATAAAAACCCTTCTTAATCTTTTTACCCGGATTAGCAGCATTTGATAATCTTGCTGATGTTAACATGCATTTTAGTTTTTGTCTGTATTTAGACACATGTATCCAAATTTAAGCCTTGGAATAAGGAAAATAATGTAATGGTAATGAAGCAATCTCTATAGTCAGAAGTTGAAGAAAATTCTTGTTACAACATTGATTTGGAAGCATTTTCTATTTGAAAAATACAACATTGTTTTAGTATAAACTAAAATTACAAAAGTGATTTCATCTTCACTAATAAAAATACATTAAATTTAATGTATTTGGCTTCTATTAACTTAATTTCCTCTCGACGAGCTAGAAAGAGATACTTTTTCACCACAGCACTGAGTATCACTTCTGGCGATTGAGTAAGAAAGTTCATTTGCTTCAATTCCTTAAGATTGCAAGACATTATGGCCTATTGCTTTGAGGGAAATAGAGCTAATACTTGCCACCTAGTACTAATTACACATCTGGAATTTTTAAACCAGCTCCTCCAAGTTTCAGAACTTCAACACAAGCTCCTTCAAGTCCAGATCATAGTGGATTGGGCCTCAGACCTGGTCTTAGACAAGAGATCTAGATACAGTGCTGTAGTCTTGCCGAGACCAGAGTACTATTCTATTTCTTCTAAAAAATTCTAAAATCTGTCTAAAATTAAAACCTGAATCTGAATCCACATCTTACCTTTGATTCCTCTGTTCATCTTCACTAAGCGTCTTATTATTGCATCTCGGCTATCTCCTTGCCTGACTTCAATCTTTGTAGAAAAGTGGCCATTTGCTGGTTGAGGGTTTATTAGACAGATAGACACACCAGGCTGTAAAGAAATTTAATTTAAAAAAAAAAATCTCCATGAATTTTTCAAAGTCAACTGAGGACAGAGACTCAGGATACACAGGCTTATACCTAGCATCTGCTCTTATCAGTAAGGCTGGCTTCCAATTGTGCTAAACAAATTGAATATTTAAGCTGCAGCCGATAAGCTCAGAATCTACATACACATTTTTAAAATAATGTATTCAAACATTTCTTTAAGGAAATACCAAAACCTTATTAGACTAAATTGTCTCATATGTTTGTGAGGATTAGTTTTACTTCTGAACTTTGAAGCAATAGTGACGAGATCAAAATTCATTAGGCTTAAGTGGAGATTCAAAGCCTAACCCAGATGAATAACACACTGGACTCTAATTCTCATCATTCCAGAAAACATAAAAATGACTAGGAATTCTGAAAGTAGTTAGTACACTTGGATGCAGAAAGCAGATCATTACATTACCAACAATAATTTGTTTCATGCTGTTGTAAATTATGTGCACTCATTTCTGACACAGTTGTCAGATTTTCCATGTTCTGCATTACACTCAGGTATGCCATTGTGGTGGTGATACTTTTACAGAACTAATGGATAAACCGTTGGAAAAAAGTCATGGAACTTTTGATAAGGGCAACAAGATTATTGTATGGATAAAGATGGAAAGATCTGGCAATACCTACAACAGAGAAATGGTTGGTAAAGATGATAGAACTTGCTGAGATGGCCAAAATGACCTGTTTGATTAAAGAAAAGCCAGTATCTACATTTAACTGTTGACTGGAAACCCCTTACGGACTTCTTGCATAAAACAGGGAAAAATGAACTTACGATGTATGATTTTCACAATTAGATATATTATAAAAAGGAGAGAGTCCTTTTTATAGAGCAGGCATGTCCAACCTGTGGCCCGACAGCTAGTAATGCGGCCCCACAGGATCATAAACTTTTAATTATCTGATTTTACGTCATATATATTTTGTACGCAGCCGAAAACAATTCCTCTTCGCTCAATGTGGTCCAAGCGAGCCAAAGTGTTGGACGCCCATGCTTTAGAGAAAAAGATAAATTTACAATTGTTTAACTGCTGCAAAGAAAATCAAAGGAACTCTTTATAGCTTTTTTCTTTCTTTTTTATTTTTCTTCTACCATTCTCTTTTATTCCTTGTTCTTTTTTCCTTCTTACTCTATTTTAGTTTCTATTAATTTTTGCTCTAATTTTAATTGAAATTAAAACTTTTAATAAAATTATATTTAAAAAGACAATGACATGAGTGACATCAGGAATAGTGGAAAGGAAGAGACTTGACAGGTAACCCAGAGGAACAGGATGGTTAGAAGTGATGGGTTGGGTTCCAAGAGGGAAAGAGGTTTAGAGAAGAAAGACTGAGGTAGAAGAAAAAGGGTAGTTGCCCTTTCCCTCCTTTAGCATATGACCTTCATACCAGAAGCCAAAGCAGAAAAGAGCAGCACCAGATAAGGGACAAAGGGGGGGGGGACCCCTAATGTCGATGCTAACACCAGAATCAGTGAGTTATGTCCGTGACAAGACACACAGCTGTGATAAATCATGAGAAGAGGAGAGCAAGGTGACAGAAAGTCAAATCAAGGGAGACTGGTGGAGGGGACCTCAATATGGATAATATAACAGATAGATGGATAAAAAAATAAGTGATGCTAACATAGAAAATAGGATGCAGATAACAGAATGAATTGGTAGGCAAAGGAAATAGGTTAAAGCTACTACACAAAAGAGATTATCAACTGCTGAATGAAGTTGCTGCCAAACAAAAAGAGAAAAAATAATCTAAAATCAACTATAAAAATACAAAACAAAAGAAAGATAAAACTGTAGTGATTAAGACTTCTTTGGAATTGGACATTTGGGCAAAGAAGGAAACCAGAATATCAGGGAGAGAACTCAAAGTTATCATAATAGAGCAAAATGAAACACAATAGGAAAATCACAGGAATGTGAGAACAGTACACTGATGACACAGAAATAAGCTCTAGGAGATACAATAAATAGGTTATTGTATATAACAGTACATAAACACAGCTTGTACAATAAATAAAAAAGCTTCACTTTTCATTTCTCTAGCAAGTTTTTATTTCCCATACTGCAAGCTGCAAATTAACATCCTTTTTTTCAATGAGGATTGTCACATTTCCTGCCAGGGCTTCTATCATTCCCAAGCTTTTGACATGCATCAGATTGCAGTTCCAGGTTCCTAAACTGCTCTCTACTCAACACTTCAATTTGCCCATTTGATTGAGGCACACACTTTTCTTATTAAGAGAAACTGCCACTGAACTCAATTCAAAAATAAGACACATGTAAGAAATTCAGCAGCCCTGACCAAAGCTGTCACAAAAAGATAATTAATACAGCCAAATGCTCGGCCTTTCTACCCGCACAATAATATTACACTATGTCTTGAAACAGGAGCTAGAGTTTGGTGCTATTCAGTAATATTCCGGCATTTTCATTCAATATACTTTATAAATTGTTGTTGTTGTTAGTTGCGAAGTCGTGTACGACCCATCGCGACCCCATGGACAACGTTCCTCCAGGCCTTCCTGTCCTCTACCATCTTCTGGAGTCCATTTAAGCTCACGCCTACTGCTTCAGTGACTCCATCCAGCCACCTCATTCTCCATCGTCCCCTTCTTCTATTGCCCTCAATCTTTCCCAGCATTAGGCTCTTCTCCAGTGAGTCTTTCCTTCTCATTAGGTGGCCAAAGTACTTGAGTTTCAACTTCAGGGTCTGGCCTTCTAAGGAGCAGTCAGGGTTGATCTCCTCTAGGACTGCAGGAGTCTTCTCCAGCACCATAGTTCAAAGGCCTCGATTCTTTTGCGCTCAGCCTTTCTTATGGTCCAACTTTCACAGCCATACATTGCAACTGGGAAAACCATGGCCTTGACTATACGTACTTTTGTTGGCAGGGTGATGTCTCTGCTTTTTAGTATGCTGTCTAGATTTGCCATAGCTTTCCTCCCCAGGAGCAAGCATCTGTGGTGATCTTGGAGCCCAGGAAGATAAAATCTGTCACTACCTCCATTTCTTCCCCATCTATTTGCCAGGAATTGAGAGGGCCGGATGCCATGATCTTGGTTTTCTTAATGTTGAGTTTCAAGCCAACTTTTGCACTCTCCTTCTTCGCCCGCATCAAGAGGCTCTTTAGTTCTTAACTTTATAACTTAACTTTATAAATTATGAGGTGAAATATTTAATTATATATGCTAATTGATCTAAAACCTATCCAGTAATTCCATATTCCAGAACAAAGCAAAACTAAATATTGCGATAGAAGCCAGATGTGCAACCAGTTACTGTTGAGCAGGGATATAATATATAAACACAGAAAGCATCTGAATCTCATTATGCTTAAAGTTGCCACTTGTATCCTTTTTATTCTAGGAATGCTATTATCCAGACCACATTCACAATTAAAATTAAACATTAAAGTAATATTATTATAGCAAGAGAGGGAAAGAGCCCTAATGCCCTATTACCATCAATAATTGAGCACAGATAAGCTGTCTCATCTTCCAGTCTTTATACGCTATAGATGTGCTCTCCATAGTCACTTCGCCCATCATTTGTCAAGCCCTACACAAAGCAATCTCAGTAAAGAATGACACAATTGTAGCTTGGAGAAGAGAAACATTTAGTTCAAGGGGTGAATCTTTCAAGGGAGGCTCAGTTCTCAGAGACCTGTAGTAAATTCTATGGATGTAAGTAGGAAGCAGCAACTTAAGATTCTCCAATAACCAAAACCCGATACTTAAGTAAACCTCAGGAGCAGCCTTAGCCTTACTACCATCATGTTCCTAAACATGTTCTGCTCTGTAAGTTCAACTGATGACTTCCAGATTGTGATCCTACAACTCCCGCTAGGATTTTATTTTATTTTATTTTATTATTATTTATCACATTTGTATACCCTTTTATCTCAGAATCATGGGAGATAAAAGGGTATAAAAGAGTCACAGAATCAAAATATATTTAAATAAAAAACACTAAAGACAACCAATTTACATAAAAAGGATTAAAAAAAATAAAAAACAGAATAGCTGCAACACTAGCAGGCTCTACTCTGTCGTATGATTCCCAAACTAGTTGATAGAAGCATTTTTAAGAGCTTCCTGGAAGGCCAACAGGTTTGAGGCCAGCTTCTCCTCAGGGGGAATGATATTCCACAATGGGGGGCATGGCAGAAAGGTCTTTCCTCCTAGGTCCCAGCTGATGAAACGCCCTAGCTAACACGACCTACAGCATGTTCCTGCACCTTGAATTGGTGTAAGCAAACTGGCAAACAGGGCAGCTTATGCAGCAGAGGTGTTACGTCTGCAGTTTTTACAAGGCACATAACTGCTCCTACCAAGAATGTCTAGACACTCTTCAAGGGCAGTCCCATGAAGACACCATTACAATAGTCTATTCAGGAGGTGACTAGGACATGGGTGTCTGACAAGAGAGCCTCCCAACCCAAGAATGGGCACTACTGGAGCACAGAATGTGCACTAAGTCTGTTTGGAGCAGTGAAACCCCATCCAGTAGCAAAGATGATGAATCCCCAGTTACAGAAGACCCTAAACCCAAAGCCACTCAGCCTTGCCAGGGTTTAGCTGGGTAAGATATAGGAATGATGGAAGCGGACGTTTGATGGAGACTAATGTAAGTGAAAAGCTCTCACTGATTTGTTCAGAATACAACAAACCATTGGGGATAACATTTCTGCAGGGATAAAAGAAGAAACCAAGAAAAACCAAACTTACTTCCACTCTGAATATGCAGAATGGCTTTCCAGGGCAGCAGTCTTCTTTAATTTTCTCATCTCCTTCAGAGGCAAATTTTAATTCTATGTGTTCCAGCTTTAGAAGAAAATGGGGGAAACCATTTTAAAAAATAGTTCAAATAGATTAATAAGTTCAATTGTATCCAACAATTTCATTAATTAACCACAAAAATTGATTTTATTTAACAATGAGTCCTTATTTTAAAAATCCCACAGGTTTGATTCTTTTTCTCTATAGATTTAAATGCATCTCAAGTCCAGAGGTCTGAGCCAGGAAATGTTCCACTTTAGGCAAGTTTGGCAGTTTCAAAGTTAGATGATGTTTTATTGCTTTAGTGCTTATTGCACAAGACAGAGTCCAACATTCCATTATTTTTTCCCACACATCAAAGCCATTTTTTCTTCAAAGTAACTGTTCAAATCTCATTAAAAAGGCTAGTTTTTTTCCTCACAATAAATAATATAGCCCCAATACTTATGCAGCCGTTAGTTATTGAGATAAATACATTAACATTAAAGAAGGAATAAACACTGCCCCAAAAAGACTGAGAATTTCCAATAATTTTCTCAACTTGGGGGGGAAAACAGTAATCTCAATAAGGTAAGACATACATCTATTCAGATGGTAATAAGAAAGGAACACGTTACTGTTATACTCTGGTCTCACTTATAAAAGATCATTAATATTGACTTCAGGGCTCTAATTCTGGATGAATTCTTTCACTAAATATTTCTCATTTGCCAACATTATATAGGATTGGATTAGGCAGCTATCAGAAATGAAAAAGGTGCTTCAGAGGAGAAAACAGCACACTTGGTATATATGCAAATGGCTCCTTAAAGAAGCCACACCTTTTCTTGAATTTGATATGAGGTAGTTATGCAGCCTCTGAAAAACATATCCTTGCATTAAGCCAGGTGTGTCAAACTGCCAGCCCGCGGGCCAGATGCAGCATAGCGAAACCGCACCCACCCCACTGCAAAAAAAAAAAAAGTTGCAATACGTCGCAACACGTCACGTGACGTTGTGAGTTTGACACCCCTGCATTAAGCAGTCATTGGCAGGTTACAAAACAATTGCAACTGCTGTTCCATCTTAATTCAAAGGTGTATTTTCTTGGGATGAGTAGTTACTGAACAAGTCTGGGAAAAGATGCGGCTTCTTTAAAGAGGCACTCATAGATTCATCAAGGGTAGCCACCTGCTTGAAGCCAATTTTTCACTTCCAGTCTAAATAGCTGCGCATCCCTAGGTTGGATTGTTGTGACTCAAAATGAAAGATAAATGTGCAGAGTTTTCTTTTACAGACCCATGTGTACAGTATACACACACACACACATATACAGCTTGTAGATAGACTTTGTATCACTAGCTAGGGATTGAAGATAAACAGTCAAAGGATATTGAGCAGTATTTTTCCACATTTGCAACTTTTAAGATGTGTGGACTTCAACTCCCAGAATTCCACAGCCAGCAGGCTGGTTGGGGAATCCTGGGAGTTGTCCACTCATCTTAGTTACCAAACTTGAAAGACAATGATATAGAGATTTTCCAGCAACACTGAATCTTATCAAGAGCTGAATATCTTTAAGGTTTCATAGCAAATGCTTACCTCTAAGGAATTTGTCAAATAGACTATGTTCTCCTGCAGGACCGCCTGTTCATCAAACTCCAGCTCCAGATCAAGCACATGAGAGCCCTTCTTCTCCAAATTTTCCTACCAACAGTAAAAAGCACAAGTTTTAAAGTGAATCAATGCCAAGCAAACCTTTGATAAAATAAAAACTTTTTTAGTAGGCTTCCCAGCTGGTCTATGAGTCCCAACAGTGCCATTACAGTTTACAGAAGATTGCCAATTCCAGCCACGATTTGGAAAGCTCTTAAAAGTAACTTGTTTTTCTCTTGAATATACCTTTCAATATTTAAAAAATACAGTTAGAAAAATATTTTAAAACAGAAAACTATTTCTATTATTATTATTTTTTAATTAACTAAATGTACATGCTACCTGACTCCCAGCAACTCTGGGAAGCACATAAAAAAGACATCTCTGAGGAACAGATTTTGAAAGTAAATAGAACTTGCAGATCAGAAGTCATATGAGGAGATTCATATACTTTAATAGGGTATCCTTTGCCTCCCTCCAATAGCTTGCTGAATTTAAATTTTTAGAGATTGCTTTGTAGTGTTGAAGACTGGCTCAAGGAATTAGTCCCCAGTTTCTCTAGGTCTTGCTATAGTGGTTCTGGTTGGTTTTTTTTTTTTTTTGCCAACTCATAATGCACATGCAGTGACTATCTAACAAGCCTTTTTGTCCCTGCAAGAGAATTGGTAAGCAATACAATGTTCCAAGGCAAATGAGGTATGAGTCTACATACCTACTCAATTCAGACTAAAATTAATACCTCCTTTAGAAGTACCCAATAAAGACAATAAAGTTAGAAAATAATGAAGCTGAATACTGCATAATCAATGGTGCAGTATGGCTACTACCAAGATGTTTGGCAAGGGGAAAGCAGATAATTATAGTGGTAAAGCAACAGAAACTCAAATTCCCAATCCAAAATAACTAATACTGATTGTGAGGGGGGGGGGAATCACTGTTATCCTTCTCCTCCTATCCTGAAAGCTTTGTGCTTCAGCAGGAAAAGACTATTTGATTACTGCTGAACTGAGGAAAACAAAGACTGTGTGCGATAGTGGCAAATAACTGTAGCTACGTTGTGGTTGGGTGCCGTGTGTCTAAATGTTTTTCAGATAGCCGCTGCGGAGAAAGACGTCAAGCAGCCATTTCTCTTCTGCTTTTCTTAATGCTGTGGTGCTGCAGTGTGTCCTGGCCCTTCTGAAGAGGGTCTGGATGCAGCTTCTTTTATGTCCGGTGGGATGGTTGCTTGTGAAGCTGAGGATCTGGTCTGTGTGAGTGGGTTTGCGATAGACACAGGTTTGCAGTTCTCCGTTGTCTAATCTCCTTAGGTCAATGTCGAGGAATGGGAGTCTTTTGTCTGTTTCCTCTTCATGTGTGAATTTGATCCCGGGAAATACACAGCACAGACACACAGCACCCAAACCACAATGCACCACACAGAGAACCACCACACAAAAACTAACCCTACCATACACAAAAGGGATGTCGGAAATGACAGCCAGAATTCTCCAAGCCCTAGAAACAGCAATAGCCCACAAACCCACGGCCACACTCCACCAGGAATTATCCAGAACCAAAGACAAGATACAGAAGGATGAAAGAAACAATGTAATTTACAAAATTAACTGTAACAATTGCAACCAATTCTACGGGGGACAAACATCATGTCAATTAAAAACCCAGATCCACAAACACCGGCTGGCAATCAAATGCCACAATCTCAAATCCTTAAATCTCTACCCACACTGACAACGAACAGCATCAATTTGATTGGAGCAACACCAGAATCATTGACCATGGTACCACCCGCCATGCTTGTGAGTTCATTGAAGTCTGGCACTCAATAAGCCAGGGGTCTTCAAACTTGGTCCTTTTATGACTTGTGGACTTCAACTCCCAGAATTCCTGAGCCAGCACAGGAAGTCCACAAGTCATAAAAGGGCCAAGTTTGAAGACCCCTGCAATAAACAATTCCATCAACAGACACATCGGCCTACAACCAGCCTATGAAACCCTCAGAATTCAAATCAACCGCACAGCCAACCAGAGACGACTCTCAACCAACCCACAGAAGCCCCCCCCAACCAGCACTTCACCTCCCAGTGACCCTCACCTGACATGACCTCCCCATCACAAGACCCATCATAAGACCCTCACTTCACACACCCACAACTGACCTATCACAACACCTACTTACCACATGAAACCCTTTTAAACAACACTGACACTGACCACCTAAAGTCCGCTGAAGGTGTTACCTAGCCTGGTAATGAAATGTTTGGAAACCAACACTCAAGCTCGGAGAACAAACCTTCACCCTCACAAAGAGTGTCTAGTGTAGTAATAGTAGTAATAATAATAGTAGTAGTAGTAGTAGTAGTAGTAGTAGTAGTAGTACTAGCCTGGTAATGAAATGTTTGGAAACCAACACTCAAGCTCGGAGAACAAACCTTCACCCTCACAAAGAGTGTCTAGTGTAGTAATAGTAGTAATAATAATAATAATAATAATAATAATAATAATAATAATAATAATAATAATAATAATAATAATAATAATAATAGAGTTGAATGGGACCTTGGAGGTCTTCTAGTCCAACCCCCTCCTCAGGCAGGAACCCTATACCATTTCAGACAAATAATTGTCCAGTCTCTTCTTAAAAACTTCCAGAGTTGGAGCATTCACAACTTCTGGAGGCAGGTTGTTCCCCTGGTTAATTGTTCTGACTGTCAGGAACTTTCTTCTTAGTTCTAGGTTGCTTCTCTCTTTGGTTAGTTTCCATCCGTTGCTTCTTGTCCTGCCCTCAGATGCTTTGGAGAACAGCTTGACTCCCTCTTCTTTGTGGCAGCCCCTGAGATATTGGAAGACTGCTATCATGTCATCCCTAGTCCTTCTCTTCATTAAATTAGACATACCCAATTCCAGCAACCGTTCCTTATATGTTTTAGCCTCCGGTCCTCTGATCATCTTTGTTGCTCTTCTCTGCACTCTTTCTAGAGTCTCAACATCTTTTTTACTTCGTGGTGACCAAAACTGGATGCAGTATTCCAAGTGTGGCCTTACCAAGGCATTGTAAAGTGCTATTAACACTTCACGTGATCTTGATTCTACCCCTCTGTTAATGCAGCCTAGCACTGGGTTGGCAGCTGCACCACACTGCTGGCTCATATTTAAGTCATTGTCCACTAGGACTCTAAGATCCCTCTCACAGTTACTACTATTGAGCAAGGTACCACCTATACTCTACCTGTACATTTGGTTTTTCTTGCCTAAATGTAGAACCTTACTTTTTTCACCGTTGAATTTCATTTTGTTAGATAGCGCCCAATGTTCAAGTCTGTCAAGATCCTTCTGTATCTTAAGCCTGTCTTCTGGAGTATTGGCTATTCCTGCCAGCTTGGTGTCGTCTGCATATTTGATGAGTTCCCCATCTATCCCCTCATCCAAATCATTGATGAAGCTGTTGAAGAGCACTGGGCCCAGATCAGAGCCCTGGGGCACCCCACTACACACTTCCCTCCATGTCGATGCAGTTCCATTGAGGACGATATGCTGAGTACGGCAAGTCAGCCAGCTACAAATCCATCTGGTGGTGATGCTGTTTAACCCACATTTTTCTATCTTATCAAATAGTAGGTTGTGGTCTTCTTTATCAAATGTCTTACTGAAGTCCAAGAAAATTATATCCACAGCATTCCTCTGGTCCACTAATTTTGTCACTTGGTCAAAGAATGCAATAAGATTGCAATAAGATGGGGCTTACATGATCCCCCAAGAGAAACAAAGCAACCTCTACACAAATGGGGGAAATGTTCCTTCTTACATTCCAAAAAAATAAAAACCTATCCTTTTTTTTGAAGCGTGCAGCACATAATACTCATTAAAATTAATATTTGCTGTGAAATATATTATCATAGCCTTACTTTACTCTGTGTTCATCATCAAGTGACACACAATTTTATGGCAGAATATTTTCAACATATGCACTAAAAATCTATTAAGATTTCTAATGTACTTCAGATAATTCATATTGAAGGAATAAAATATAAATGTGGCCTAAATAAAACATTTTTATTGTTTTTCCCCCATTATTAAAACACCACAGAATCTTTCTCTTTTAGAAGACAGACTACTATTAAGTGTTACAACCAGAAGCTGCAGAGTAGAATGGAAATCCTTGCTGCAGCTACAGACAGAAGAAGGTATTTTCCAATGACAATACAATTCCAATCCAAGGAACACAGCGAGTAAAATGCAACCACTAATATAATTTAGTATTTTAGTTCAAATTTTTAAAGTTTGCTGAACTGATACTGTTTTTCCTACCTGGGCTGAATTCTTATTTGAATTCAAGTATATTCCCAGTTGGAAGTAAATTAAACATTAGCAAATTGTTTAGCAAATTGTGATTAAGGAAAGAGGAAAAAGGTCTTATAGCCACAAACAAGGTTTTACATTCTTAAACATTTGATTGATTGAGATCCATCTGTAATATTTCAAAGCACAATCTTAAGGAACCTGTCAGTACAAGATATTTATCAGGGGAGAGCCACCTGTACATCCCTGCTTTTACCCACCCGCTGAAACATGCAGTCTAAATTCAGCAACTGGTCTTTCATCATTTAAGCAAGCAATCAGCTGAAAACAGCAGTGTAAGGTGATTTCAAAAAGTCCTATCGAATAACCCCGTGGAAAAATTCAGCCCTGTCCACTTTAAATCATCAACCTGCTCACCCTTTACTGTATGTGTTTCCTATACCCCCAAAAGTTGTATTTCACAACACATATTAGTATGTCCTAATACATATAAGCAATGTTAAATAAAATTGATTTAAATGCAATGCCATTACAAAGTACAGTATATACTTAGCAATAAACATCAATAATACGTTCGTAACTCCTGAAGGAAAGATAAGATATGAGGTTTGTCTTCAAAGGCAAGCCTACATGAAATATTTTACAGTCTAACCTGGATGTAACGAGGCCAGTCATAACCAATAGCCAGGTGATATTTCTCTAGTTAGGATTGAAGCTGACTTAGCAATACAAATTATATAGCAATAATGAGACTACTACCACTACTTGGGCTTCCATAGACAGCTAAGAGTCTGGTTCTTCAACTGCAGGTCCAACTATAGTTCTGGCTCTTCAGGAAAAAAGTACAACTTTAGCCAAAAGAGATGAAATCCTCTGTTCAAATCAATATACTCCCTATCCGAAACTCTTGCCATCTTGCCAGAATTAAGCTTCAGCTTGTTACCAAGCACCCGTTCCACCTGTTAAGTTAAAAGATACTAAGGATGCTGCACACCAACTACATGGGTAATTTTTATCAAGGAGTTACACACTGATATAACTGAGCTGGGTAAAAACAGAAGTCAGAATAAATTGTATAAGCATAATTGTCAAAGTTTATTAGCAATCAGTGAACCTACTCTGATAAAAGTTATCCATAACAATCAGAAAAGTCCCAGAAGCTCCAAATTGCAGCATCTCAATCTGATAAAAAGAAGCAGGATTCTTTGCTATATGCCCCTCAAAGACAGCAACCACACCTCACCACAATATAAGAAGTTAAAAGACAGCCAGTTTGGTCTACTGGTTAAGGAACTGGAATAGGAACCAGGAGACTGTGAATTCTAGTCCTGCCTTAGGCATGAAAGCCAGCTGGATGCCCTTGGGCCAACTCACCTCACAGGGTTGTTGTTGTGAGGACAATAGGAGGAGAAAGGTGTACTGGATATGTTCACTGCCTTGAGTTATTTGTAAGTAAGTAAGTAAGTAAGTAAGTAAGTAAGTAAGTAAGTAAGTAAAAAATAAAGTAAGTAAGTAAGTAAGTAAGTAAGTAAGTAAGTAAGTAAGTAAGTAAGTAAGTAAGTAAGTAAAATAAATAAATAAATAAATAAATAAATAAATAAATAAATAAATAAATAAATAAATAAATAAATAAATAAATAAATAAATAAAAAAATAAAAAAATAAAAAAATAAAAATAAAAAAATCAAGACATCTCATACAAAACACACAATAATCTGAAACAGAAATAGTTCTGATGGGACACAACTTCTATGATCCTGCTCATTCTTTTCTCCCTCTGACTTTTCCAAGAAAAAAAAAGTTGTATTTCCACATCACTATTCTATTCTGTGTCATACTTACACATTCTTCCACATCTCTGCATAATTTCCAGGAGTCTGATAAAATGCAAGAAGCGAGCCTATAAGCAGAATTGTAGCAATAAATAGCAAAAGGCTGACCTTAATCATTGCTACAAACGGCATAACCCTTTTCATGTATTTTTTCAGTTCTGGCAAGGAGTTGAGTTCACTGGCAACTATTTTGTTGTCTGGAAGCTGTCCTCCATTGGTCTACAATGAAAAACATACAAGATCCAATTATACTGCTGTTAACAGTTCTACAGGAAAAGAAAGCATACATACTCCTCAATTGGATTTATTTATTTATTTGACCTTCACCAGTCTCAGTACTGTACCCAGTTCTGAAACTCAGTGAAATGGTGCAGATAATCTGCTTCCTCCAGGACTTTCTGAAGCTATAACCCAGCTATCTTCTCCACAATCTTCCCCCAAAAGAGAAGGTTGGGAGAACAGTCAAAATGATAAACTAATTTGCTTCTACAATTATCTGCTAACATTTCTATTTGCTTAAGAATCTTCGTAGATCTTTTTATGAAATCTTACCGAAGAGCTGTTTCATCCCAATTTTAAATGCTGCTGTTTAAAAGTTATTCCTTAATGAGTACAGAAACCCACTGGGAACCCCTCCATCTTGCTAAGCCATGTTTCTATATGTGGCCGTGCTCTAAATATCACACCTTGCTCAAAATCATTTAGGACAGCTATTCCCTCGGGCTGTCACAATTTGTGGTCCACCGAGCAGAACACAGCTGAGTAATCACACCCAGCCTGCTGAGCTGTCCACAAAGATATCAAGAGGGCTCCTGATTCTTGCTGGCTACCTGAACTACAAAAACAAAGAAAAAGGAAACAATTGGCTGTCAAAGATATGATAGCCTACGATGCAATGTTGACAGACCGAATTGGGCTTGCAGGATCATAAAGCTGCAAAAGAAAGAAATTTCTGTTCCAGGCATCACTTTTGAATACTACGTCTAAAACTCACTTTTCTCAGCCAGATAAGAGTTGCAGGGGGGAAAAAAGTAGGTTATTTCAAGCTAACAAAGCAAGATGTCTGGAAAGATGCAAATCCTATTCAGTCCCTATGAATTCTGCAAGATTTTGCTGCCAAAATGGGGGGGGCAGGAGGGAGGGGAGAACAAAAGCAAATTTCCTTCTTATTTTCCCGTCTAAAGCAAAGTATGATGTACCTCCACTAGCCTAAGGATTTCTATTACATTGCCACTTCAAAATCCCAAATATTGTTCTTGCAATGGTTGGCGACTGTCCTCACTGCAGCAACCTAGAACTCCAGGTAAGGCAACCCACATGCTCTCTAACCAGTCTAGATGGAAGTGCGAAAGCTCTCCCAGCATCTAGAGCTAGTGGCCTTTCCTTTGTTCCATTTAGTCTTGTGGCAAAAATAAAATATGCGGCTAATAAGTTAATAAAATGGGGCATAAGGATAGTTTAATGTTCTTGCTTTTTTTGGGCAGGTATTTATGTATTGCATTCCTTTCCCTCCACATTCAAATAACTTTCTGCGCTTAATTATTATTTAATAATTAATAACTGTTAATTACTATTTTAATTATTCATTTCTTTCAGTTTATGTAAGCACCCAATAAAGCAAAACACAAAGCATGACGGGACAAACAATGTAATGAAAGGTTAAATTCATACCACTAAAATCAATTAAAAGTTAAAAGCCTGGCAAATGAGAAGTGCTTTTCTATTTTCCTAAAGATTTATTCAGAGACTGGCTCTGGATGTGTATTATCATGCCGGCTTTAAACCCATGTTTTATTTATGACCCCCATTTGCATAAGCAGGAGGATAGAAATATTTGAAGAAATTTAGGCAGGATAAATCACCTGATAATGTTTTCGCAGAACCGACAGGGTAATGTGCTGCCAAGGAGGGTAGTTCTTGGCCACATAAATGGTACAGTGGGATGGCTTCTGTGGTACTTCTCTGTTCCCCTTCTAGAAAACAACAAGGGAAGTCTTGCTCAGCAAAATGCATGAAATTTTTAAACAAGAACTGCAAGGAAAAGGACGTGGACGCTTACTTTTCCTTTTCCCGGTGCCATGTAGTTTTTTAGACGCAGACGGAGATCATGGGCCACTTCTGTCAGATACTGGGAAGACTGGACCAGGACTTCATCTACTACCCCAGGTAGAGGCCAGG
Source organism: Azemiops feae (assembly GCA_023970755.1). NCBI lineage: Eukaryota > Metazoa > Chordata > Lepidosauria > Squamata > Viperidae > Azemiops > Azemiops feae. The sequence goes on from JALGBA010004197.1 coordinate 448,147, forward strand.
AAGTCTTCATGATGGATTCAGCCTTTATAGTTAACACACATGGGTTGAGGGTGCATGTGGGTGTGTGTGTGAAGAATTTGATGCAATATTCCCATCATTCGGTAACATACAATCCCTCCCTCGTTCGCCAGTGAATGAAAAGCAGTACCTTGCCCAACAAGCTCCAAATATATTCACACACATGAGGGCAGATTGGAGCTAGCAGGAGGGTCTGTGATTCAATAAACTGGAACACCAATTCTCGGTGCATTCCTTCTACGGCAAGTTCCCGATATTTGTCTTTCGCTGCCTGAAGGAGAGCCAACAAAAGCACTGTCAAAACTATTCCAACTGTCAGGGGAAAACATAGCATAAAAGACCATTTCCTTGCTTGTAAACTACTCATACTCCCAAAATAAGATTATGAAAAAGGACTTATTTAATTTTGTGGACCTAACGATCAGCTGGAATTAGAACCAAATAAAATCCTGCCAGTTGGATTGCATAGCTTTATATTATGAAGGTTTCTAAAAGAGAAGTCCATCAGCATAGACATAAAAGCCAAGGATAACTGCAGTGATATAGTATGTACGTGTCATTTTGAATCACCCAATATCAAAAGCTACTATAAAGAAGTGTAGAAAATAGAGGCAATAAATATGATCTATTATTATGCCTGTAGAGTTCAGAGAGCTGAACCATATCCTTGGAATTTGGTTGTGCAAAGGAGTCAGGGCAAGTTATTACTAACTATTGTGTATATAATGGGGAACGGCTGACACCTCATGGACAATTATGAAAAACATTCTCCTTCTTATGAGCAATTGGTAGCAGAATACAGTTTTTTATTCATTTCTCTTTTTCTTTAATTATTTGGCCTCTGTTGCTGCTGCAGACTTCTAGTTTTATTAAATGTGACAATGTTATAGAATAGTGTTGGGGGAGAAAGAGAAAAGGAACATGGCCTTAGAATGCTCCAACACTGGAAGTTTTTAAGAAGAGACTGGACAGCCATTTGTCCGAAATGGTATAGGGTTTCCTGCCTGAGCAGGGGGTTGGACTAGATGACCTCCAAGGTCCCTTCCAACTTTATTATTATTATTATTATAGAATAAATACCAATGACAGGAGGAAACATGGTAATGGACTGCAATCTGGACATGTAGGAAAAGACAGTCGGGTTAGCTATTGATTGCCTTTTTTCTTTTCAGATTGCAGTCTACAGAATAAAGTCAAGGTGATACCTGATCATCTTGATTGATCAGTTAGAAAAGAAGCTTTGTATTGATGTGGTTATTATTTGCAGAAATATTAGAAAAATGTCTATATTTAATTGTTATTTATCCAAATAATAAGAATTGCATTAATTCAAGGTTGGTAAAAGAGAGCATTATTGGAAGAAAAGAACATCAAGCAAAGCTATTATGTGGACTATAGAATTATAGAAACTAATTGTTATTGATTGTTTTTTAAATCTAAACCCAGACAACACGCTGTTATTATTATATTAAGTGATTATGTAAAAGAAATTAATAAAATATATTTAAAAAAAAAAATCAAGGTGATAGTGAAGATGAACTTTCCAACATAAAATTTCACATTACTTACGGGTAAAACCTCTTGTAGCAGCACAACTGAATTCATAGGATAGAGGTGCAGTGGTTTAAAATTTTATATTCCAAAGGTCCTCTGGTTCTTCACACACTGCCTCTATCTCCCGCTCCATAGTGTCTAGATAGCTCTCACTGCCTGCATTTATCTTTTAGGGGTTACCTCACCTGGCATCCATCCTCTAATCTACCATACCAAACAGACAGAGCCTCCACAGCCTTTGCTGCTTTTGTGGCCAACTGAAAGCAGAGAACGGATGAAAAGTATTCTATAGCACCACCCCCTGGGCCTGTAGTACTGAGGCAGCTTTCTTCCCCCTTGCCTTTGTGAGATAGACCAATCTCACAATATTTTTAAAAAATCAAACTTTATTTTTTTTTTAAAAAAAAAAACAGAATGTGAAAATCTGTAATGACTGTAATTGGTAGCTTTTAGTAATCAAAGGAAAAATTGTATATGTACACTTTGAGAGCAAGCAACTAAATTTCATGTTTAATGTGTGCCGTTGTGCCCAGAGGAAAAAATGACAATAAAGGTTATCTAAACTAATCTAATCTAAAAAAAACAACATTCAAATGCATAAACATTATCATTGGAGATGTTCTTTCTTTTATATGCTGTTTTATACTGGTTTGTTTTAGCATACTATTAATACACAGTTTAAATTTTTTGCAATTTACTTGGGCAACATTTGTGCTAGAGAGCAGAATTGAATGTTTAATCATTTATATTCGGAAGAACAGGTACCCTACCTGAAATTCAAAGAATCCAGTTTTAAGAGCTTCCTTAAACATCATCTTCTCATAGTTTTGATCTGTCTTTATTATGCCTGCATTCATTTCACTACGGGAGAAGAAAGCTAGAGTTAGAATAGAATTAGAATTAAATCCGAGGCTTCGTGACAGAATCCTCTAAGACTGCCATAAATGAGGTCAGATCATGCAATACTACCATAGGATCATGCAAGATTGCCATAAAAAAAATTATTCTTAAATTTTTTTTTTTTTTTAGAAAATGTAGTTTCCTTTAAGCAAAAAAGTTGACCGTTCCTCAAGGATACCTGGCAAAGACCCTGTCATTGAAGGTTCTGGCAGGCCCACTTCTTAAACTGTCCCAGTTAGCAAGCATTTCTTTCACCCACTCCACCCATGTATATAAGCGGAGAATGCCAGCATCTGCCATGGATTCCACAAAGTTTGCATCTTCAACCGTATCACCTGCATCGGCCAGCGCCAGTCGCATGCCTGAAAGGGAAAGAGGTTTCACTTTCTAGAGCAATAGCAAAAGACATGCAGTCAACAGCTGGGTGACATCAGTCCCGCTCAGAAGTAAGGCTGTGCAAAGCATTCAAAAGAGGCACTTTTCATATCAAGTTATGTAAGTAAAGCATCCCTATTTATGCCACCAAAATAGTTTCATTCACCTGAAGGTTTAGTGTTGCTCCCTGGCTTTCTCTGTGTTTGCATGAACACACAAGCAACCATTTCCTTAGGATTACCAATGAAACAAAGTGGCTGTACATCCTAAAGCACACATGGACAACTGGGAAAAGTAGCTACCTCAAATCTTCTATCTAGAGGATGTGGCTCTGTCACTTTGCAATACAGTGGAAGTATTTTCATTGGGAAGGAACACCAGAACTTAAAGCAACTGTAAAAATTTCATTTTTGATTTGTTAAATTTCCAATAGAGTATGCATTTAGGTTTTTCATATGCAGTTTCCAAAAGCTGATGAACAGGATTTTCTCTTTTAAAAACAGGGAAGGCTGTTTGATTAGATAAACTGCTATAAAATGGGTAATATAAACTACATTATAAGACAGACATTATATTTCTGATACATTATTCAGCCAGGCAGAGTTTTCAAAATTCAAACATAATGCAATGTGTCTTCTTACCATCAGCTGAAAATTTATCTATAGCTTGACTCAAAGTAAGAAAATTGCCTGTAGATTTAGACATCTGTTAACAAAATCAGAAGGAGAAAATTATATAAATAATAATATTTAAAAGATGGTCTGTCTATGAGAATCATACCCCAAACTTAAATCTAATGGGGGCAAAGAAAGAGAAGTATATTTTTATCTGTTACGTCATGAAAAAGAGCACTGCTAAATCTGCTACCAAGGCAACACACACGGACAAAATACATATAGACAAACTTGTAAGTATCTAACTGCCCTCAACAAATCTTGAAAAACCCGACTGATAGTGGGGGAAACTATCAGGAAATCTCAGAGCTATAAATCAAATCAAGAAGGCTGTAGACTAAACTGTGGGGGGGGGGGGAGACACTAAAATATTGTAGAAGACAGTGACAATCTATTTTGGCTGTGATGTCTACAAACAAACATGGGTGTGTCCATGCAGTCACTAGGAGTCAAACTCAACATTAGAAAGTTTTCTCCATTCCAGCTCTTTGTACTATGTGTATTAATATCAGTTCTACAGTTCAAATTCAACACTGTCAATAGGAACCTCAACCTTCTTTGTGCAAGATTCTGAAAAAACGTTGTTATGAAATTTTATCTGTCAAAAGCTTAAAGTTATTCTCTTTTAAAAGCATATTTAAAGAAACCAAGGTTTCAATAAGCTTCAAGAACAGAAAAGGACCTCCAATATATATTTGACATGCCACTACAAAATGTCTGTTTAGATTAATAAAAAAGCTAATGTGTATCTATTGTTTATATGCTAGAAAAACAATGTGGACAGGGAAGTCTAACAAGGAAATGTTCCATAAAATTTACGCTTGTGTTTCCACATTTGGAAAAAGAACTTTAAGTCATGTAATTTCAGCTTTCCTGGGCAATATCACAAATTAATATACTACTTGCTGCTCCTTAAACTGAGAAAGGATTTAGTTCATTGCCATGGAATCAGAAATGTTCAGTATAGATTCAAAAAGATAGCATACCTTCTCTGAATTAAGGAGAAGATGCCCATTTGCTCTGACAGCTACAGGCCATTTTTCTCTGCATTGGAGAGACAAGAGTTCCATTGTTCCACATGATTTGTCATATTCAAAACAATCTTTTAATGTTTAGAGAACAGCACTGTTTTAAAAACACTCCTGACTGCACTATTCTTTATTTTAGGAATGCTTTTTTCCTTATTGGCTAGGCCAATAATGTAATAATTCTCTGTATTCCTCTGTGTATTATTTTCCATCAAATACAGGTAATCCTCAATTTACGACTTACCTTGAAACAGAGCACCAAAATACTTCACTAAAGTGATAATGTAGAGGAATTTGTTGTCTATAGGTAGTCCTTGATTTACGACCACAACTGAGCCCAAAATTTCTGTTGCTAAGCAAGACAGTTAAGTGAGTTTTGCCCCATTTTACAACCTTTCTTTCAGTTGCTAAATGAATCACTGCCGTTGTTAGATTAGTAACATGGTTGTTAAGTGAATTTGGCTTCCCCATTGACTTTGCTCATCAGAAGGGCACAAAAGGTGATCACATGACCTCGGGACACAGCGACTGTCATAAATATGAGTCAGTGATCACATGACCACGGGGATGCTGCAATGGTCATAACAGTGAACAATGGTCATAAGACACTTTTTTCAGCGCCATTGTAACTCTGAATGATCACTAAATGAACTGTTGTAAGTTGAGGACTACCTGTAGTTGGAAGCAAATTTGCTTCAGGCTCCAAATAGTCTAGCAATTTTTGTGGTCAGTGAAAGTTTGTGAACTATTTAGAACCAGCTATAATTCTGCAGTACTACAGCCTACAATATGATCTGAGCTTAATATAAATTTATTAAGAAACTCTGATTAAGTACATAAAACAGTACAGTGCATCAGGTCTTTATCAAAGTTCACTACCCCATGTTCAAAAAGTATGTGAAACTGGCATCTTCCGTACAATGGTAGCAATTACTTCAACCCATTTTTTTCTGCTTCATAGATTTAGTTGTATAGTGAACATCACTGCCCTGCTGCATGACCCAAACTTATTTAAATTTTACAGATGGCTATCCAGAATCTCTCCAATAGAATTAACTGGTACAATCCTGAATGCCTGGAAACCATCTGGCCCCTAAGGATGCATGGCAGCCAAAAATCATGATACTCCCACCAAAATGCTTCATATTGGGATAAGATTCCTTTGTTGGAATAGTGTTTTATTTCCTCCAAGCATAGCTTTTTTCATCAAGGCCAAAAAATTCCACTTTCATTATCTAGCCACAGAACATTGTTCCAACAACCTGCTGGATCAAACTTGTGTTGTGAAGAGGCAACTCTAATGCTAACAACCAATGTATGCATTTTTAAAGGGGGAGGGGCCCTGGTTGTCTCACTACAATTTACCACTTTAAGATTGCTGGGCTTCACATACTTTTCCAGTGGAAATGGTGAACACTGGCTCAGTTAAGTTCAATAAAAATATAACACAGTAAATATACTGTTTGGAGCGGTGTTTGTTTAATCAGAATCTCTTTATCATTTAATATGACTTGCACGAATCTTAGATCACGTTGTAGGTCACAGTACTGAAGAATTATGGATACTTTTAATAGTTCCCAAAGATTCTCTCACTCCCTCAATTATCAGAATAGCTATTCAGAGCCTGGAGCAAATTAGCCTCTAACAAGTTGAAGCAATAAAATATGACTCAGAGGAATGCACAGAATTATTACGTAACTGGCACAGACAACAGGGAAGGAAAATTCCTAGAGTAAAAAACTTTCCATCCCTTCCAATGCACTGTGCAGCAAGCATGGGATCCTGATTTCACCCCATTTGCTTCAGTAGTGCAAAGTAAGCCAGATGTCCTTCTGACAGAGAAGGAACAAACAATTATCCTTGCGGGAGTGCTTTTCCCACCTACTGGTATTGTAGCACTTTCATCTGCAAAATAATGTAGCTTGACGGAGAGGGGGGGGGGAAGTAACTAACAGGCATTCTAAGCATCGTAAGATAAACAGGCTTTCAAAGCTCATTAGCTGGGTCGCACATGAGTGGGTCGCACATCAGCCAAGGAATTCCTTATGGAGATTGGGGCAATCTCAGTGAATCTGCAAGATTTATTCATGCTGGAGCCAAAACTATGACAGGAACTTTGCAATGTATTTTTAAGGTTCAATACAATGGGAAGTAAACTAAGGGTACAAGGTACCATTCTCGGACATTGCACCTATACCAGTGATGGCGAACCTTTTAGAGACCGAGTGCCCAAACTGCAACCCAAAACCCACTTATTTATTGCCGGGTGCCAGGTGGGCGTGGCCCACTGGGTGGGCGTGGCTGTGGTAGTCATGGCAGACTGGGTGGGTGTGGCCAAGGTGGGCATGGTCACGTTGATGTTGCTCATGGGGAGGGACGCCTGTGGGGGTTGGGCAGGGTTGGGGGAGATCCAGGGGGTCTCTGGCGGGTGGGGTGGTGGGCAGGAGGCTCATCCTGCGGGGTGAGGCAGGGCGGGGGTGCCATTGTCGCAGGGCAAGGCGAGGCAGGAGCCGGGGCGGCTGCTGCCTGACACCATCGGCCCCCACACACAGAGGCCAGCGAGCGCATGGGGGCCGACAGTGTCCGTCAGCAGCCACAGCCTGACCCCTCGACCGGCACACTCTGGGGCTCCGCAGCCCACCACCAGCAGTTCAGAGAAGCCGCCTCTAAGCTGGATGGACGGCCGACAGCTGAGGAGGTGATGCAGTGGGTCGTGCCCGGGAAAAGGAGAGATGCAAGGCCAGGAGGGATAGGATGGAGGGGAGGGAAACCAGCCGTGCTGGGATGCATCCGGCCACATGGGACCTCGGCAAGTTAGCGGGCGGCTGGTTAAAGAGGGACGGTTGCCATCTCCGGGGCATGGCACGCGTGCCCATAGAGAGGGCTCTGAGTGCCGCCTCTGACACGGGTGCCATAGGTTCGCCACCACTGACCTATACGAATTCAAATTGGGCAAGCAATAAAAGACATGAGCTTCCAAAGCCTACCTCTAATGTCAATTAATTCACATTTTCCCACCTACTGGCATTATAGCACTTTCAACAAGTCAACAAGAAGTGATTCTACAATGTATCAATTGCACATGTAACAAACTGGTTCATACTTTAATTCCACACTCCAGTCTTGTCAAGAGCAATTCGTTTTAATATAGCTTTGCCAACTCAAGACTTCTTCTCCTCTTCAAAGCTTGCACAGATTGTGATTAATTAATATAGCTGGAGATGCACATTTTTCACAGACTAACCTCTGATCTGGCCACATGGCTACATGGTTGTAAAGGTAGTAAGACAAGTGATTGGGAACAAGATCCTTGCCAGAAGCACGTATATCCACTGGATACCAATACTCAAACTCTTGCTTCAGTTTATCCAAAGCCTCCTTAGGGATTTTTGTTGCAGGGAATGGAGCTGTCTTAAAGAAGATGTAGTCCCAGACCTCCTCAGTCATTTGGCTTGCTCTATGCCCAAGAGGCAAAAGTTATAAAAAGAAAGATTGCAGGTTTCTCTGCTTACTGAGCACCCATTTGGTATGATTACTACATCATCACTAAACTTTGTTTCATTCTTCAAACTCAACTGCTTTTATTTTTTTTAAAAAATGACCTAACTTTAACATCTGAAAAAGAATTTAAACATTTTAAATAAGCCAAAAAAAATAAATCAGTTGGTAGCTTACTAAATACTCCCAATGAATCAAATATTGTTTTATTGATTTATTACCATTTTTAAAGTATCAGAGCAAACCTAAAGCTTACCCAAGATTAGACATTACCAGAACTATAATTGTAACAGATTATCCTCCAGCACATCAAAATTAGATATAGCTGAGGAAAACAGTGGTAACTTTCACAGCGTGCTTTGTTAATGGTTGGCAAAAATCTATTCGTAAATTACTCATTCATCCCTGAAAGTCCTGAAACTTGTGTGTTACTCCACTAGTCCTAAAGCCAGAATCTATCATGAAAGTTAAGGACACACTTATAGATTTCTCTAGTGCATTAACCACATGTGTCATTAGTGGCTCAAAATAACCTACTTTGTATTTTTTTTAATTTTCCTTTGGAAATGCAATCGATGCATTTGAATTAAGACATCAAATGCAACAAACAGCTCACATAATGACCTGGTTAATAGTTTTAACTCTAGAGAGTACAGAACATTATTTCTATCATGCTAACTTTTGTAGAATTTCAGTCTACACTTTAAACACAAATGAGACTAACCGACCCTTTCATGAAAGGAAAATTAATTCTAACCTGACACTTGAAGTTAATTTTCTTCCAGCTTTATAAAGCTAAGGACATTCTGGGACATTGTTAAATATCCCATTTCTGAAGATCCTCTCTGGTTTCATTTTATTTAACTACTAAACTTCAAGGTAACCTATTACTACTAAAAGGCAGATAGTACAAATGTACTACATCAGGGGTCTTCAAACTCGGCCCTTTTATGACTTGTGGACTTCAACTCCCAGAATTCCTCAGCCAGGCATGCTGGCTGAGGAATTCTGGGAGTTGAAGTCCATGAGTCATAAAAGGACCGAGTTTGAAGACCCCTGTACTACATGGACAGAGCCACATTTATTCATTAGAAACAGAAGTTTTAAAATAAGTAGAACAAGTGAAATTCATCAATCAACTTAGCCCACCCTGGTGATCCTGGCAATGGTGGCAATGAACTATTTAGCTAAAGAAAAGATAAAGTCTCCCTTATTCTGGGATTTTTTTTCAAGCTTTCAGGCTAATCTACAATCCTTGGTTTATTAATGGTCTCCTCTCCAAATACTAAGCAAATTCCAGCAGAATTAGATTTTTTGAGATAAGCCAAGTTTATTTGTACCAAGGACAATAATTGTACTGAAGGTTCAACGCTGGATGTCTATTGATGCAAACAGTAATTTGAAGATATTACATAAATACTCAGGATCACCAGTTCTAATATTTATGGCATGGTATATCAATAAAAACAGCCATTTAGAGCTTCATTGGTGACTGAGGAATGGAATGGAACGAGATCCACATCTTCGTATTAATATATATTTGTTAGTCTCCATGGGTCATGACAGAGATACACTCATGATACAAGAGAGACATACCCCTTTGCTTTTTTGAGTTTTGGAGGGTGAAATTAAGTAAAACAGTCCCAGAAACGTAGCACATATATTTTGCTTCCTATTTCTGGGGAAATAACCTCCAAACCCAAATTTCAACAGTTTGCTGTTGAATGCAACATGACTTACAGTATATTTACTTTTTATTTCTTACAGGACAAGGCAAAACTTGCAAGAGTCTGAACTTATCACACCTTATCGCCCTTCCCTTCTCACCTAATGCCCAGTGGAGATTCTCCTTGTCCACTCAAGTTATCAGGCTGTAGGAAATGAGCAACCGTATAGTAGGCCATGTAGATAGTAGAATCAGAGAGAGATTCTATTAGCCACTGCTCATCCCAAGGCATACGAGTTCCTGGAAGATAATAAAATATTTTGTTAATTGTTAATCATGGACAATTAATATTCTATCCTCTTGCATTTATGGAAGAGATGAGGAGAGGGAATGATCAAAACTACACCCAGTCAATCTCTTACCATATGACACTTTGCATTATACTAATGCATAAGTAAACATATTGTTTTCTTGAGAAATCTGACTTAAACAGGCACTACAGGAATTTGTATTGATGATCAAACTCAGCTCTAAATCAATATACTGTAGAAGATAGAAGTCCATGAAAAGTATTCTGTGTTGAAAATTGAGCTGCTCATACATTATATGAGTCTTTCCATAGGTTTTCCAGTTATATAACAATCGGTCAATCATATATGGAAAATGAATAAAACAAAATAATAAAAATGTCATCCCAAAGGTGCTTTTTCAAGAGGCAACTGGACTTTCTTGTTTTTCTTTGAAGACGTTTCTCTTCTCATCCAAGAAGCTTCTTCAGCTCTGCTCTTGAAAAAGCACCTTTGGGACAACCATGATCTGGATGACTGAGGATCTCCATAGACAATAAAAGTGTCGATTAATAAAACACTATTACTGACTGATCAATAGAGAAGCTTTCCTACCTAGGCCATAAGTCCTTGAGCAGGCATGCTCCTGGAGCCAATTCAGGGTGGCTTCAAAGTTTTTTCTTGTCTCGTCACAAAATCTGGGAAAACCAAAGCATTAATCTTACCTATATCTCATAGCTGTATGTTAACCCTCCTCCCTGACACAATCCCCACACCTACGTCTCAAGGTTTTTCAGACATTCATGGGTCTGCTGCTTCCAGGTTTTTTCACCATAGTCCAAGTACCTAGGGGGGGAAAAGAGCCAGATATCGTAGGAGAGTAACAAAGATGATCTTGACAGAGATAGGCCAGATGCTTTACTAAAGCAATGGATGGAAAAACATGGCTTAAGTCCAAAACAAGCAGAAGGAACTTGAAAGAGTTGCAAAAAGGAGAAAGGTGTAATCAATGCAACGGTGACTTACACTTTACTTTCAACTTACCATTGGTCACAAAGAGCCACTACACACTCATCTGCAGATCTAGATATAACTTGTTTCTCTGGTTCCATATAAATAAAAGCTTCACCCTGAAATAAGGAAATGGAGGGAGGGGGAGGGGTAGTGGGGGTTATAATGCTGAGACAACAAAGTGGAAAATATGAAATCAGAATATGATGATTTTAGCATTTTAATGCTGAATATCAGCAATTCGGATGGGGATGTATGTTACTCTAAGAATCGCTAAGAAGGGATTGCAAGACTGCATGATAATCCCTACTTTCATGAAACTCGGTATACTGTATGGACAATAGACATTACACAATGCATTGTGACATGTGTTTAATTTCCCTATGTACAACTTCAGCCATGCAAGTTCTTTTTGAATTCTATTCTGGTATCAGTTCTCTTGGACTGTGCATCTTAATACACCTAGGAGAGCACAAGAGAATCACAGAAGATTTTCCTGTCCGAGGCAGTGAAGATCTGTCTTTAAAAGACAGATCTGATTTCTCACAAAGCCTCTTCCACAAAGCTGCAAAGATGCTTCTCTAATGCCTAAATTGCAAAGCACATACAGTGTTACAGGAACTGACTACTTGCATGCTTTAATTCAATTCTCCTCCCCTCTATGCAGGTGAAGAGGCATATTCTGCCCTATATTTTGTTGAGAATGGATGAACATAACACATAGGGAAGTTATGAACCTCTACTACACTGTCCTCTTGTGACTGAAATGTGAAAGTACAATTTTGTGCAAAAGAAACCCTCTCCCAATACAAATACCTCAGCTGCACAAGTTTAAGGAAATAGCAGTGGGATTTCTTTCTTAAAACTCTTGAGACTTTATTATTTATTAAGAGAGTTTCAGAAATACAACATATCTCTCCTTCTCTGGTGCATATTGAAATATTTTCAAAGTTCCAAAAGTTGCCTTAAGCAAGCAGAGAAAAGATTTATATGCAGAAAACAAAATAGCAAACTCTGTTGGATAAAAATATAATATAAAAACAATTATTTCTATTTGATTGAATAGGCTAAATGTAATTTATTTTTCTATCAAAAGAAATATGTTTTATTTCAAGCTACTTGTGGAGTCCTTAGTGCTCTCTGAGCTTGGTAGTTTTCTTGCAGTCATTTCACTATTCATCTAGGTCAGGGGTCCCTAACCCCTGGGCCACGGACCAGTATCGGTCCACAGCTTGTTGGTAACTGGGCGGTGCAAGCAGTGGATGAGCCCATGAAGCTCCATTTGTGCATGTGCAGGATTAGGTTGTGAGTGCAAAACCATCCCCTCCCCCCGCCCCGCCACCGCCAGTCTACGGAGCCAGAAAGGTTGGGGACCGCTGATCTAGATAACATCTTCAGTGCTAGAAGATGCTTTTTGGCAAACCCCCACCATGCAATTTCTCCGGGCTATTTCTCATGCAATTCTACTCCAATAAATGAAGCACTGTTTTGCACAAACAAACCAGCAAAACTGGGTAAAAGTAGTCCTCTGAATATCAAATGGATCGTGTGTTTAAAAAAAAACACAAAATGGTAAAAACACTCTCAAATAGAGCTTGATTCCTGCTAACTATGCAGACATGTTGGTGCAGCTTTCATGGCAACAGTTAGAAAATGATAGGCTACTGGAACACTTTAGCCTCCAGCCTTGAGATTTCCTTGAGGTTTAAATACTAGTCAGGTCAAACTTGCTTGGTTGGCAAGCCCAGAGAAAGTTGGCCAGGTGCTGCTATCTGCTAAGGCAGGGGTCCCCAACCCCTGGTCCACGGACCCCTGGCACCGGTCCATGGCATGCCAAAAACCGGGCCGTGTAAACAAGCGAAGCCCCATCCGTGGGATGCAGGCAGCATGCGAAACCACACCCCCTCTGGTCCATGGAAAAGCTTCTCTCCACGGAACCGGTCCCTGGTACCCAAAAGGTTGGGGACTGCTGTGCTAAAGCAATCAATATAGGCACACACAAACTGTTACGTACATTGTCTACCATCTTCTTCTGAATAAGCTTCTTGACATCCTGAACTCTCTGGCCTTTGAATCCATCCACAAGCATTATCTGAAAAGAGTAGTCATTGTAGTAGAGATTAGAATCAGCAGCAGCTCCTTTAGAACCTGGTTACGCTAAAGTGGTCTCTCACCCTCTTCATTCTGAGAGATGCCCTATTGGGAATGGCGAGAGCCATGTTAAAACTGAATGGGAAGGAGTACTCTGAGGCAACCATTCACCTGAGCAAAGCAGAGCAGAAGGGGGAAAAGCCCATTTTTGCTTCTTGCAAACCAGAGAGAGGCATATATGGATGGTGCATGGGCTACGGGCACGCACACTGGCTAGATTTGTCCACAGGCAAACAAGTAGATAAGCACGTGCCAGCAGCAGGAACATCTTCACCTATTTGGAGCTGCATCCCCATCTTCTGCTAGTGCATAACTGCTAGAATGTGTGCTCAGAGATAACAGGGAATTTGGACAGATTTCATATTCTTCAGAAAACTCCACACCTCCCAAGGGGGAAAAAAAAACCTAACTTGTGAAAGGGAGATATGTAGGCAGGCAGGCAGAAAGGAAAGTGTTTTTCCAGTTCAGTTTAACTTACTCCTTCATAAAATCCCTTCAGATATACTCTCTCTTTGGCTTCCGCAAGTTTCTCTCTGTCATTCTGACTCTGGATCTTCAGTTCATCACAGACCAGTGGAGCAGAAAGGTGGCCATACCCAGGGATCTCAATGATAGGTATCTGGGAATATAATGACAGCACTGTGAATCGGTGGTTTTCAATCATGCAAACAATCAAGAATCTTATAGGAAATTCAAGCCTGACTCCTTTAGCCTTCAGCAACAGAACTGCATTTTATGGTTGATCAACTAAACAAATCTTGTTTTCAGTCTAGTGGGCTAGAAGCATAAAACATAAAGGAAAAGGGGTGAAGCCTACCCTGTTAATTGTACTCATGTGTAAGAATCTTTAACTTATAGTATGTGGATATTTGTTCCACCAAATCTGAGTGTTTTGACTGTTTCTGAAACAAGATCAGAATATTAACAGAACTCACCGGTGTTATCCATATTCTACATAGCAGCCATTAACCCAGTTTCAAAAATAGTATTTTGTGACCATTTTACACAGCACTTGGTAGCTTAAATATCTCATGCTCTACTAACTTGTATGCTATAAATGGATCCAAGGCAATGACAGCCTTTGCCTGTCCCCTTCTAATGGATAGCTTCAATTTGCGCAGCTGGAGGATATGAAGAGTTTCTTTGCAAAAGTGAGAAGAGTCAAGGACCCTATCTGTTGTCAGTCTGCCATCAAACAAAATGATTTTATTGGAGTAGACAGTTGACCTTTGAGTTGGTTTCCCCGCTGAATTAGATTTTAACTGAGTAACTACTGTTACATTACTTTTACTAATATCTCAATATGTGCCTGATTACCTCCTTAGCTATTTTCTTAACTGATATATTTCTTATAATTTCAGTTGCTTTTTATACCTAGTTATTCTTAGCCTTTTGGCAAAAAAAAGGAGAGTAAGGTTTAATTTATTTTCCTTTCTTTCCATTTTCAATCTTACACTGAATGTATTACCCCTCAGCCTGTGCCTACAAAACTGGGTTCCCAGAGGGAGTTAACTATAGTTAAGTGAATGATGGGTAAGTACAGATTTCTAAATGAGCTCAATTTCCTCTGCTCACAGCCCAGATTAAATTACAATCTGACTAAGCTATCTGGAATATTGTGCAAACCTAGCCTCAAAACTGAACGAAAGCAAAGAGAAGGTTCATAAGCCATTTGTGCAATGGAACATTTCTCTTTAAAATAATGAATGGGGCTGCCTTATTTCTTTGCCTTTGGGTAAGATAAGGCTGTCAGGATCTACAACAATTCTCAAATCTCTTTTGCCTTGGCTCCTTTAATTGGAAAAGCAGCCCAGCATTTCAATAGGGCCAAAACCCTCATGAACTGCTAAGCCCCTTGCAGCTATTCTTGTCCCACTACAAAGCTATACTCGTGGGAATTTTCCACCCGATAATCAGTGTGCTCGGTGCTTACAATAATCTTGATGCATTAAGTAAAGCACATGCCAACTTAACAAGAAGCGTTTCCAAAATAAACGAAAACATCAGTGCTAAATTCAAGCCAATCCGTTTCTCAGAAATCTTGTTTCTCAAACCTCTGGAATTGCTTTCAAGAGTGTACAAAAGCAAGCGCTGCTTGTCAACCCTGATTTCCTTGAAGAATACAAGCTGAGGGATAAATGGCATTTCCCCCTATCTCTTCCAGATATAAAACTCTTTCCTCTGTTTTGATCATGAGCCCCTCCAAAAATGCCAACTTAATGCAAGATTTGGCAGCTGAAATACGTTAAGAAAACAGCAAATAGATGCCACATCAGTCTATTACATTAATTGGAAGATACTATCTCCATAATTTCACCGATACTTAGCAGACTTGTAAATCTGATCTGAAATAATTAGAAGCATTTAGCAAAAATATTTATAGCAATCGTTCCCTTCTGCACTTACAGGTTCAAAAGGCAGGACCATTTCATCTTTAATGCCGTACTTCCCTCGAAAAGCCTATGAAGGAAATCAAAAACAAAATACCACAAATCAGATCAGCCTGGAGAGATATTTGTTCCTTCTGCACAAGCCGACGGGTTAACATCAGCCACCTCTACCAATACCTTTTACCAATTTATAAAATGCTCAGGTCAACTGGGAAACATATCATTAATGCAAGCACTTATACAAATAGGCACTTCCCAGCTTTTCTACAAAGTGATTTTTCTCAACAAGAATGAGGAAACTTCCAATTCTTCTAATTATTATTTATATAGTGTGGTGACCTCAAGGCAATGAACATATCTAATACTCCTGCCCCCTATTTTCCCCACAACAACCCTGTGAGATGGATTGGGCTGAGAGAGTGATTGCCCAAAGCCACCCAGCCTGCTTTTTTATGTGTAAGAAGGGGCCTAGAACTTAAAAAGTCTTAGGATCTTTAGTTCAGCACTTTCACCATTATACCCAAGTGGCTCTCTTTTATCTATAGTTGTTCCTAAATTATATTCCTAAATTATAACTCCAAGATCTCTCAGAAACTTGTGCCTTTCAGATATACTCAACGGTACCTATTTTTTGAGGATCGTGCTTATTTCAACTTGTTATTCTACCACCTCCTAAGATCAGCCCTCTCAAAAAAAGCCTGAAAACCAGTATTAGATATGATAAAAAAAAATGTCAGCCATTTCAAAAGTGAAAGCTTCAAATCATCAGGAAATACGTTCCAAAATGCTGGAATAGATACTAGCCTACCCTGGATAAAGCTAATCATTTAATATGAAGCTGCACAAAAGGTAGAACATCTGTGAGGTGGAATAGTGCTCCACAGTACAGCATCAGACTGGAATGGATAGTAATAACAATAGCACTTAGATTTATATATCGCCCCACAGTGCTTTACAGCCTCTCTCTGAGAGGTTTAAAAATTTCAGCATATCGCCCCTAACAGTCTGGGCCCTCATTTAACTGACCTCGGAAGGATGAAAGACTGAGTCAACCTTGAGCCCATCAGGCTGTGGGCAGAGTTTGCCTGCAATATTGCATTCTAACACTGCGCCACCACGGTTCTTAATACACAGCTTTGTCTGCTTAGCACAAGGCATTTTATGTCTATCCACATATACCTATTAAAAATATACTATGTAAAAAAGATAAAAACTGTATGCCACCCGCACCAGGTGCCAATACATTCAGAGGTTCTCAGTGATTCTTAAGATTCTCACCGGTTTCTTCTTTAAGTCTTTCAGGGCTGTGATGTCATCTGGGGCGTCAGATGGTACACTTGTAACCACTCCAGTACCTTACAGGGAACAGTCAAGAAGCACAGCTTAACACATTGCTGGGACAGAATTTGCACTAAATGCGAACTGAGCAAAAGGGGTGGAATTGCACATTTTAGCTTTGCCTTGTGGTTATGCAGAATCTCCTCAATCCTCATAGTGAAGATAAATCTGACAAGGTAAAGGAACTTTTTTAGCCATAAATTTAGAACCTTGAAAAAAAATGGTTCTAAATTATACGGTCTCCCCAGTGTATGTTTTATCCAATATTACAGCGATCAAGAACATCCACATGACTATATTAATAGGATTGCAGGTGGAATCCTGTAGACCAATTTGTGTACATTTTTTCCCATAGGGACTTGCTGAATAAAGCCAATGTATTTTTAACAATAACCAAAATACATGCTGAAATAACTAATCAAATGTAGTTACTACCAATTATAGGCGCCGGATGATAGATGAAGGAACAATTCTTCATTACTAACACAAGAAAGGTCATATTATAAAAGAGAACAGGTGGATAAGCTTAAATCAAAGTAAAAAGACAAGAAAATAGGAGTCACCTGGATACCTTCATATGTTTATAAAAAAATCTCAAGATTTTAAAGGAGGTAAAATACAGTAGTTTAGTTTATCTTCTTGTTTTCATGCATATACCATAAGAGCTACTATCCGTCCTATGGAATCCATACAAAAGATGATTTTGTTCAAAAGAGCAGAAATAAGACACTGCAGAAAAGTTTACTTTGTACAGATATTGCTTTTGGGCCAATATCTTTTAATAATCAATAGAAAAAAAGATAAAACCTTTCTCCTGTAAAAATGAGTGCTAAAACACCATAGTGTTTACCTTTATCTTCCTTAATAGTCAACATTGGAAGAGCATAGATGACTTTATAGGATGTCAGAGGAGCAGAAAGCGCAGCACCAAGAATCTCCTACAGAAAAAGAGAATTATGTTAAAAGTAAGGGAAGCACGTGTCTCTGGCATATTCAAAGTATTTCACCACTGAAGAACTTGCAAGCTGGGAATGCTGCTTCAAATTTGAAATCGTGGTTCTGCGTTCAAAACAGATTGTTCTGATCATTCGACCTTACTTCAAGCTCAGAGTTCTGGAACAGCTATAGACACACTATAGTTAAAAGGCATAGAATTAGAACTGAAGAAGCTTTTTGGATAAGAAGTAAAATGTTTTCAAGGGGGGAAAAAACAAGAAAGTTCAGCTGTCTTTTGGAAAAGTACCTCTGGGACAACCATGACCTGGATGATTGAGAATCTTCACTGACAACAGAATCTATACAGGTAGTCCTTGACTTACAATCATTTGTTTAGTGGCCGTTCAAAGTTACAATGGCACTGAAAAAAGTGACTTATGACTGTTTTTCACACTTACAACCATTGCAGCAGCCCCATGGCAGGCAACGTCAATGGGGAAGCCAGATTCATTTAACAACCGTGTTACTAACTTAACAACTGCAGTGACTCACTTAACAACTGTGGCAAGAAATATCGTAAAAGGTAGCAAAAACTCAATTAATAACTCTCTGATTTAGCAACCGAAATTTTGGGCTCAATTGTGGTCGTAAGTCAAGGACCGCCTGTATTGTATATTAAAGCAGGGGTCCCCAACCCCCAGTCCATGGACCAGTACTGGGCCACGGCATGCCAGCAACCGGTCCGCACAAACAAGCAAAGCCCCATCTGCGAGATACAGGCAGCACACAAAACCACACACTCTCCAGTGCGTGGGAATACCTCTCTCTCCACAGAACCGGTCCCTGGTGCCCAAAAGGTTGGGGACCTCTGTATTAAAGCAAATCTAAATTCCTCAGAATCTGCTTCATTTTTTGTTACAAAATCCTTATTAGAAGTAACGTTCACAAGATACTCACTTCTCCCATCAACTCTTTCACAACAGGTACCACCCCGTTGGTTTTTGTGAAGCCTTGGTAGGACATATTCCTGGCTGCCCTCTGTGTGCAAATAAAAATATCCCCATTCCGAGTCTCAAACCCAATGTACTTCATATCAGGCCGAACCCAACAATTAGTCTGCCCAAACATGGTTTCTGGTCTCAGAGTAGCAGCTACCAGGAAGACATTCTTTCCTCTAAGGCCGCTGCAAAAGAAAGAAAGGGCAGTTTAGAAAAATATATTTATAAATAAAAGTACACTTAAGAAATAAAAACAAGTAGCTAAATATTATTTTCTACAAGCTACGCCAAGGTACTTTGAAACATTTTCTTAAACAATAAACGTACGAATCCTTAAGAGCTTCATTAATCTGAAATTCTAATGATGATTAGATGGATATACATCATATCAGTACAAGGAGTCCTCATTCAGTGACTATTAGTTTTGATGCAGCCATTGCAGCATCCCTGCAGTCTCAGGAAGGCAATTCGAGCATCTGGCAACTGGCTTGTAATTACGATAGTCGCAGTGTCCTGCAATCATGTGATCATAATTTTATCCTCACTGTTGGCTTCTGATCAATGAAGTTAATGGGAAAGCCAGCAGGAGGCCAAAAATGGCAATGACCTGATGTCATATCTAACCACCAAGTGCAGGGGTAGGCAACCTTGGCTCTTTTATGACTCGTGGACTTCAACTCCCAGAATTCCTGAGCCAGCATGTCTGGCTCAGGAATTCTGGGAGTTGAAGTCCACGAGTCATAAAAGAGCCAAGGTTGCCTACCCCTGACCAAGTGGGACTTGCTTAACAACTGCAACTGGAACTGCTGCAAATGCCATCGTAAACGGGCGCGGTCATGTGACATTGTGCTTAGCAACAGAATTCGTGGTCCCAATTACTGTTGTTAACCAAACACCACCTGAATCAAGAAAACTACCATCTTTTTTTAAAAAAAACAACAACTCAATTTATCCTAACATCATACATCTTATCAGTAAGCTGTCCCTTCTAAGTTG
The DNA here is from genome assembly GCA_023970755.1 of Azemiops feae. Lineage (NCBI taxonomy): Eukaryota > Metazoa > Chordata > Lepidosauria > Squamata > Viperidae > Azemiops > Azemiops feae. The sequence continues at coordinate 467,967 of JALGBA010004197.1, forward strand.
AAAATGAAGCCTACTCACTATGGGGACACCCCTCTTCTTTTTGCAATCTTTGCACAAAGACATTTTTTAAAAAAAAGTCAGCACATCTTTGACTTATAAAAATGACTTTTTATTGTGTTCACTTTGTAGAGGAATAAATACAGGGAAGTCACTATATCTGCAAATTCAAAATCTGAACAACAACAACAACAACAAAAGATTAAAAATGTTCTTCCGAATCCACCTGGTACATTTTTCCATACAGCCTAAATTACCATTTTCGCTAAAGGAAGCCAGATGCACAGATCGAAGAATAACCAAGCGTTTATCTTGGTCTGACTCCATATTTTCAGTACAACCTGATGCATCTCTTAAGGCTAAAGTGCCTTCAACTGCAGATCAATAGATCTTTTCAACTTTTTCAATGCTGAATGCCAGAAATAAGACTCAGGAAGACAAAACTTATTCGTCTCTCAGTAATTGAAATCCAGTGGTATCCTGTCCTCTATGTGAAAATTTCAACTTAACTGATCAGTCTGCACTCCATAAATTGGTCTAATTTTAATCTACGTCATCAGCAACCAAAAATCCACACATATTTGAACACACTTTTAAAACCTTTAATATGCGTTTCCAAGAAGCCTTTAGCTTTCTTTTTTCCCCCCACTAACGTCAATATCAGTAATTATCCTGAGGCCTACCTTAACTTCAGGGGGTAAGGCTCTAGCACCTTCATTTTGATTAGTGTGTATTCTTGAGGTCCTACACCCTAAGAGACAATATATAAACAATTGTGTCACTTTCATTTGTAATCTCTTAGAATTAGTCAGTCAAACCAGTCTTTATACATTAAACTAAAAACAAAATCATTAGAGTGATTCATGTATTAATCAGATCTTTGTTTTTATTGATTATTGTGAGCTGCCTAGGATCATTATATAAAATAGGTGGCTTTATAACTTCTGTAAATAAATAAGCAAATGCGTTACTTGGGATTGGAAGAGAAAAATGTGCTTCAGAGTCAGAGGGAGGGGGGAAGGAAGTAACTCAGTTAATACCTGTTGGCAACTCCTTAAAGCATCTGTATCTTTTCCCAGAATCACATGACTGGTTTAAGCAGCTGCTATATACCAGGGGTAGGCAACCTTGGCTCTTTTATGACTCGTGGACTTCAACTCCCAGAATTCCTGAGCCAGCATGGCTCAGCTTGGAAACCTCTCCCTTTCCCCTCAGCATGGCTGGCTCAGGAATTCTGGGAGTTGAAGTCCACGAGTGATAAAAGAGCCAAGGTTGCCTACCCCTGCTATATATCTTTCAAGGCAACTTATTTTTCTTTAAGGGTGGAGCACTACATAATCCTGATATCAGTACAAGTGGACTTATGTTCCACTCTCCCAATTGGAAAATAATGCAAACAAGTGGTGCATAAACAGTACAAGCTGCTGGTGACACAAAACCAGAGGCCAGCATCCAAGTAGCTTTTCCAGAAGCTTGGGGGCCTAGGTGACTTTTCATTTTTATTCTCTTTGAAAGTTGACCCACAGTTTTAATTTACAAATGACTTTTAAAATCAACTTTCCTAATTCCTAATTTCTACTATTTACATCCCAATACTATAAAAAGCTTATTGAATCAAGCTCAACTCTCCTTACATTTATATAAATCATCAACCTGCCTCCAGAAGCTGTGAATGCTCCAACATTGGAAGTTTTTAAGAAGAGACTGGATAGTCATTTGTTTGAAATGGTATAGGGTTTCCTGCCTGAGCAGGGGGTTGGACTAGATGACCTCCAAGGTCCCTTCGAACTTTATTATTTATTATTATCATCATCATCATCATCATCATCATCATCTTGGCAATGATATACAAGAAGCTGCCACTGGTTTCTTTTGGAGTACTTTTTCAATTTGGGACTCCTGGGACTAGACATTCTAGCACAGGGGTGTCAAACTCGCAACATCACGTGACATGTCGCGACATATCGCGACTTTTTTTCCATTGCCGGCAATGGGGTGGACGCAGTTTCGGCATGACGCATCTGGCCCGCGGGCCGGCAGTTTGACACCCCTGTTCAAGCTAGTTCTTTTTTTTTTTTTTTTTTGAGATATTAAGATTGGGTAGATGTTGCCTACTACTATTCATAATCATTTCTAAGTTTTGTCTAATTTCCTTTAGTTTTCTGTTTCAGTCAATTAGGTGAGCATTGCTGTACAAAACTTAAATGGTTAAGCGAGAAAAGGCTTCCTGGAGAGACTCAGGAAACAGTAGTTGAAGAGGCAGGGAAGCCATTTTTCCTGGTCCTCCTCTTCCCTCTGGCCTTAATCTCCAAGGTCTCAACTCATTAAAACTTAGTCCTATTTTTTAAAAAATCCTTCATTACCTCCCCTGTTTGTCTGTCATGATCCATGCAGGGTTGACCATCTTTTGGTGAATAAATAGTATACCTACAAGGTAAATTAAGTCATTGTTAAAATGTGTGTACATACTAGACACTCAACAGGGAATATTTTGTTAGTACAATTAAACACCCATGCCAGATAGTCTCCTACTATGCAGGCTAATCCCTAGGAAAAATGGTGCAGGACCATCATTCTTTGCTTTTCATTTCACTTTCCTCTCATAAGGGAAGCCACTATAAGAAACAGTGTAGTACTGAATTGGGCAGTTATACCAAACATCTTTAGCAGCCATACCTAAATTGGAACTACTACATTCAGAACAATTTTAATATTCTTTGAAATGTGTTAATCAGAACTATAAAAAACCAGGAAAGAAAGTTGGAAAGTTATTGGCTCACTGAATGAAAGAACAAAAACAACATTTTATACCTGGAGTTCAGGCTAACAAAGATCATTTATATGGGGAGACAAAATCTATTGATCTATTAATAGGTTTGTTCATTTTATACTCATTTGTGTCCATTGAAGCTAGCTGTGACTCAACCACAAATCATTAATTGGATAGAAATATTGAAGTGGGAGATTTTAAAAAGCTGCCATAACCAAGGATATCATTTACAAAAATTCCCAAGTACAACTCAAGCCCTGAAATTAGGAAAAACTGCGGACCTGGTAGAATTCCATCTGAATGGTACACAACCACAGAATATTTACTGGCAAGTATAATATTGCACATTTGCAATATTTAAGCTACATTCTGTCCATCCTTTAGGAGGTCTATATTCAATTACATTAATGCAGAAAGCTGACATTTATGTAACAAAAGATTTTACTGTTATGTATTTTTTTTACAAAATTACATAAGCTTAACTAAAAAACCAAACAATAAAGATAAAATAGGAATATAAAACTGAAGTATAATAAAAACAATGCAAAAAGGATTTTTCAGGAACACATTCTCCCCTTCCCATCCATTTCATTTTCATCAACCGATAACGGCTATTGGAATATCTGTACTATGCTGCATTTATATAACTATGTATTCATTTACCGAGAGAGACATAAGTATTTTCAATTTAATTGCGTTATTTTGACCACTGTGCTTGTTTTTTTCCTTTGATTTAATTAAAATTTAGGGAATATGAGGTGTTCATGTCCTACAATATGTCAAAGATCTCTCACCAATGAAAATCATAAATATGGGATGGATGGTTGAGAGAACCCATAAACAAATCAACTTCAGTACTGTATTTTTGACATAGTTCAAGCAACTAAGCAAGAACAATCTGTGTTTTATGCTTTATAAATGGACATATCAAGAAAACATTCTTACCGTTTTCCAAATTTGATTTTCTTTCTTTCTCTGAGAGTTAGAAATTGCCACCGTACAAAAGCATCATAATAGGGGTTGACATCAGTGGTAATAAAGGAACGTCTCCAATCTATCTGGAAAGTCATGAAATAAAGATCATTCATAGGGTGGAATCCAAAGATCATTGAAGTTAACGTCATGGGGAAAGGAGAGGTTTAGTTTTGAATTTCACAAATAGCAATCTCCTATTCCCATGGCAAATTGCTTTTAAAATTTTTAAATTTTGAAATCAGAATGTCATATGGTGTCTATCCTTAGCAAAAGCAATCTTTATGTAGTATTTCAGCTCTTCAAAATGTTTGTCCTCAATAAGAATATCAAAATTCAAGCGTAACATTTATAAAAGAAATATGAATGCATTTGGACAGTTCTCTAATAAACACTTCTCATAGCCTGTGTGCAACCCAAGGCCTACATAATCAATAAAAAGTTAGAAAAGCATAAAAATGAAATACATTTGATCAACAACGTAAGAAAAATGTCATACCTTTAGTCCCATGCGTTTTAAATCTTGAAGAGCCAGAGGTGGGAAGTAGCCAAGCCAATGTTCAGCCTCTGAAAATTTTATTATTTCTTCATCAGAGAGGCCTAAAGATTTCATGATGCCCCACTGGTATTTTGAAGAGCCAGTCTTAGCAGCGGCTTTACTCTTTAAATAACGGGGGGAAATTTATATACCTCATATTTAAGTGCAATATTTTCATTATGTGCATAAAAAAAATCATTGAAGTTATAGGAGGACAGAAAAGTCCATTAAATATTTCACATTGGACGATTCCTACAAATTTACAGTTGTATTTGCAAGATGTAAATAATCTTCTAAAGGAACCATAAATTATTCATACTGCAAATCAAAGCTGGTTACCAGTAGCTTTATGAATAATTTCAAAAGCTGCCTGCAAGCAAGCAAGCAGCTCAGGCTTTTATCAGGGAGGAAGGGAGAGTGAATGACAGAGTTGGATGGCAGGAATAGAGAAAAAGAAGAAAAAGAAGATACAGAAAAAAAAAAAAAAATAAGTGATGGTATGCCCAGTTAGATACAACCCTTGACTATAAAGGAGGGAAAACTACTATAGGTAGTCCTCGACTTACAACAGTTCATTTAGTGACCGTTCGAAATTACAATTACACTTACGACCTTTGCAGCATCCCCGTAGTCACGTGAACAAAATTCGGACTCTTGGCCACTGATTCTTACTTACGACGGTTGCAGTGTCCCAGGGTCACGTGATCACCTTTTGCGACCTTCTGACAAGCAGAGTCAATGGGGAAGCCAGATTCACTTAACAGCTATTTTGCCAATTTAATGCCTGCGGTGATTCACTTAACAACTGTGGCAAGAAAGGTCATAAAATGGGGCAAAACTCACTTAACAAATGTCTCACTTAACGACAGAAATTTTGGGCTCAGTTGTGGTCGTAAGTCGAAGACTACCTGTAACAGTTTTGCTTTTGAATACCTTTTTGCCTTTAGCTTTATCTTTAATGAACACTTCTTGCTTTGGCTCCTCCTCCTCCTCCTCCTCCTCCTCTTCATCTGGAAATTCTGGTGGACAGCCGTACAGCTCCATTTCTCGTTTCAGCTTATCAGCACATGCCTAAGGCAAAATGCACCAGAGAACTATAACTGTTAGGGCACATACATGTAAGATCTGGATGGTGACACATACATTTATATATTCTTATGGTTGGTCACATAGTCAGCCAGCTGTTTTAACTGGTTACTATTATATTATTTCCAAAACTAGCTTGTCGTTGTTCCTGTGTGGCAACAGTTGAAACTGATAATGTGGTACATCTTTTACTCTGGTTAACACAAAGGATAGTTCTCTGACCGTGGCAAATTCTTTAAAATGTTGTGCATTACTTTTCCAAAGGGAGTAAATGGATGCTTTCAACTCCACTTGTGCAAAGAGAAAAGCTGTTTTCAAAGATCAGGTGGATTCCTCTGTGGGAAGGGCAGATCTTTTCTTTAATCCTATCTTTTTTCTTGTACTGTAACTTCTGCAACTTTCTGGAAGCTTGTTCCATGCTATCCATGTGTACTCAACCGTTTTTATAACTGAGAAGCCTTTCAAAAGCAAAATTCAATCTTAGAAACAAGTTTATTCCCACTGTCCCACTGAGTATATTAAATCCACTGAATATACTTAAGAGTACCAATAAAAGAGATTATTTGTAGCTCAGGGTGAACTGTGGAGTCCTTGGTGCTCTCTCAGCTTGGACTTTTCATTACCCAACTACGTATCATCATCATTGCTGGAAGAACTGTGCAACCCCACTCCTTTTTACAACTGATATTACTTAGTTAGGTAATAAAATGTCTGCAAGAAACCATACAAGCTCAGAGAGCACCAAGGACTCCACACTTAAGAGTAATTGTGTGAATCCTGGCTAGTCATAAATTTTAAGCATATGACTTTTATTACCAAGGGAAGCAAATTTCACTACAGATGTGAGCAACTCTGAGAACAGTGACATGATCATGGATTATTAGGACTGTAGAAAGTTTTAGATTTAATCCTGAAAAGGATATGGCAGTTTCAACTGCAGCTGTGTGATCCTGGAAACAGATGTGAATGTTTTAAAAAATCTTTGGGTGGCTTTTATCTGCACTCCCATAAAAATTCACCTTTTATGAATTGAATCTAAAGTATTATACAATACCCCAGAATCACCTGTATCATAAGATAGGCAATTCTAACATACCAATCAAATGTGCACACAATATACCTGCTAGGTTTTAGAAATAAAATAGATAAAAATAATGTATTTCTTTAGATTTAGAAACTGAATGCATTTTTGTCCATATAGTCAAGTAATTTTTACCTTAATGGGCATACCAGTACAATGAAGTCCAAAAGGAAATAGGCATTTCTTTCCTTTCAGTTTCTGGTATCCAACTGCAAACTGTGAGACACATGAAAACAATAGAAAGCATTACTGTCCGAGAATAGCAAAAAGAGGGGGAAAATAAAACACAAATGGTTAAACTAGAAGTTTCTTATTAAAATGCCTCAGCAATTTATTTTTCTTAGGGAAAATTCAAGCATGATTCAAAATTGGAAAGAAAGTCATTTATTTCAATGTCTTTTAAAGATAAGGATGAGAAGCTATTTATGGTGCATCACCATAATTTCTACTGCATTCAATGGGACAGCTTTAAGTAAATCCATGTGTGAATCTAAGATTATAATTTTTATTCTCCTCAGAGGTTCTGGACATGGAACAATATATTCTAAAAGTCAATATGAAAGGTTGTTAAGAGTTGTAATACTATTAGTTAAAATAGTATTTATTAATTTTCATATAATAAATATTTGGGCATTGATGAACAATATGAAATTTCAAGACGGGGTCAATGAGCTGAAGAGTTTGGAAACCCCTGCTCTAAATGGAAAATTTCTGGGTTAAAACAAAGAGAGTATGATCTATTATTTTAACACCATTTGGTTATTATTTTTATATGTCTGAACTTTTGTTTTAACCTATTTCTTTTTGATTTTTTTTTACCTGTTAATAAGTCAGAATTACTTAGGTGAGGTGGGTGGTTACACAAGTAAATAAATAATATTAAACGTGTCATTAGAAAAACATCAGGTTTTACAAATTTCTATTTTCTTTGGAGGGGCTTCACAAAAGCACTAATAAAGAAAAAAATCTTACCTCACATTTCGATAAAGAAAATGTGTGTCCTAGGTGAAGCCGGCCGTTCATGTATGGATAAGGGAAAGTAGCAAAATATTTCCCATTGCTGAATGAAGATTTAAAAACATCATTTTAAAAAATCAATTAATTTTCAGAAATTCAGATTGTGATCCTATAAATATTTCATGATTCACACTGCAATATAATATGCAATACAATATTCAATAACAGGAATTTTTGAATGTCACATTTGAAACAAATAAAGTGATCTTGTATGAAAATTAAAATGTTATAGAAATATTAATTGGATGATATCCAATTAAAAAAACTTAGCGACTAAATCTGTGTTTTAGCTGATTAACTGATTAAATTTGTATATCAATAAACACAGTGGAAGGAATTCCTTACTGTCTGAACAGAAAATAAATTCATACAACAGAACATTTCCTTGCTCATAATTACATATACTTCTAAAAAGCCTCACCAAAAAGTTAAGAGATTGCTCAGAATTCTGGTCTGAATAAAGGAGAAATAATTGAAACAGAAAGTTCTGCAAAAATCTAAGTTTCTAAATTCAAACACAAACCTAGCTCAGGTAATTCAACAATGATAGCGAATTCCTACTTTGTATGTATGTATACATGCATCAATGTATGCTTATATGTATATATACATACTTGGAATTCTCTGTCATAGTTGAGTTGCCTGAGCTAATATATAATAATATACATTATTCATATTATTATAATTATATTTATATATATGTATATGAATCATGCCTTCATTATTTTTACAAATAACTCAAGTCGGAGAACATATTTAATACTCCTTTCTCCTATTTTCCCCACAACAACCCTGTGAGGTAGGTTGGGCTGAAAAAGAATGACTGGCCCAAAGTCACCCAGCTGGATTTCATGATTAAGGTGATATTTGAACTCATGGTCTCCCAGTTTCTAACCTGGTGCCTTATCCAAACAGGCTCTCGGGGAAGCAACACTCCCATTATTTCACCTTTGTGGCCTACAAATGAAGAAACCCTCTCAGATCAGGCAAACGGATTCATTCAATGGAATTCTCTATCCCCCTCTCACATTCCCCTGAGCAAATACACTCTAGAGGATCCTACAACTCTCCAAATTTGAGACACATATAAGTTGCATGCAAAAAGAACTTCATTCTACTAGAAGACCATTCCAATCAGACATAAACTCATGCTTTTTCTCTGTTCATTTTTGCTAAAACCAAACAGAAAGAAACTGATAACTAAATGGTACCCACAAGCAAATTAAGAAACTGCGGAACAAAATGTCATGCTTAATTTTGATTTTCACTCAGAATTTCTCAATCCAAGTCCTTTTAAATGCACTCAGCTAGATGGCAGCACCTACCTAGCCTTGTTCAGTTGGACTGAAAATTACTAGAAATCCCAGAATAGTAGGTCAAACCAGAAATTAGGAGGAGGAGGAGGCAATAGCAAACCACTTCCGTACCATTACCAAGAAAACTACATGGACCTGACTCACAAGAACTCTCTTAGGTGTCACTGCTTTTATCTTTTTAAGGGCAGCATAATGAAAACAAAGATTAAGATAATTATATTCTCTGTCATAGTATACATTTGCGAATGTGTATTTCTGGTTCAGCTGTTCAGAAAAAGAGCTACAGAAGTGTGTGTATCTCTGTTGATTTACCAACCTTACTACCATTCTAGCAAATTATTATGTGTTTGTCATCTAATTCTTTAAATTCTTCTTCTTAAAGAAAAGAGATCAGGGATAATAAATCAAGTTGGGGATTTCAGAAATTTAGATGCACTCTTCAAACCTACACGCCAGTATATCAATTCTTAGTACACTTAGTCCTTGACTTACAATCACAATTGTGCCCAAAATTTCTGTTGCTAAGCAAGACAGTTGTTAAGCAACTTTTGCCCCATTTTACGACTTTTCTTGCTATAGTTATTAAGAGAATCGCTGTGCTTGTTAAATTAGTAACATGGCTGTAAAGTGAATCTGGCTTGCCCATTGACTTCGCTTGTCAGAAAGTCACAAAAAGTGATCACATGATCACATAAGTATGAGCTAACTGCCAGGCATCCAAATTTTGATGACATGACCATGGGGACACTGCGATGGTCATAAGTGTGAAAAGTGGTTATAAATCATTTTTCAGTGCTGTTGTAACTTCGAACGATCACTAAACAAATGGTTGTAAAGTTCAGGACTACCTGTATTTCAATTTTTATTAAACAAAATGACAGAAATTAGCCAACTCTGGATTTCATGTTTCCAATGATACACGTATTTTAGTTGTATATGGAATGTCATTTTCGGATTTCTTAGCTCCTAATCTGGGTTTATAGCTCACATGGACGTCAGCTCTCTGAAGGAACACTTTTAAGAAAGTATTATATTGCATTCACCCTTTAACAAGGAAAACTTCTATAATAGTTCCCATATTATATCTGGAAAACATCTTATTAGAGACCTTTTCTATGTGACACATTATACTATCCATAAGCTTGCTACTATTCAAAAAATTATATGTAAACATTGTTTAATACTAGTTTTCTACTATTATATCTTCAAACCTAAATATAAAAATTAATACATAGCTAGTATTTTTTTAAAAATCCCATTAGATTTAAAATTTACACTCGAATATTGAAATTCTCAAGCTACATGTGAAATGAGCATTCTCACCTTTTGTGACTTGCCGCATCTTCTGCATTAACTTCAAATGCTCTTTCATTATGCCATTTCTGTTGGATCTCCTCTTCTATTTTTTTCAAGAAGTCAACTTTAGCTGTCCCCTTCCGTTCCTTAAAAAGAAAAAATCCCTAATTAGTGATTAGCTTAAATAATATAATTTATGTTAGTATAAATAGTACAGCGTTGTACTGATATTGTGCCAGAATTTGCACACAAATATAACATATATCCTGAATATTAACTCTACAATATTACCAGGTATTATCTCTTATAAAAAATTTCAAAAACATTATGAACTTAAAAATATTATCAATAAAATAAAATTACTGCCCTCCTTTTCATATGAGTTCAGATTTACTTATTTTGTTAAGAAATTTAAGCCTGCAAAAGATCAAGTTGTGCCAGTTCAGTAATTCATTTTAGTTCTTGTCACATTTTAAAAATAATCTACTATATATTAGTTGGAGATTTATACCTTAACCATTGGTTGGATAATGCAAGTCCCAATTATCCAAAGAAGTGAAAATACGAAAATTGATCGTATTTTCATATTTACTCAATTGTAAGCTGTGCTACTATTTTTTTTCTATTTGGGCAGACATTTAATAGCATTTACGGTGTTAAAGTATGCAGCTAGTCCTCATTTACCAACCACAATTGGGAATGGCAACTCTTGTTGTTAAGCAATGCAGACATAAAATTAAACAGCATGTTACAATTATGATGTCAATTATGACATCTGTTCTTGCTGCAGTCATTAAGTGAATCACCCAAGGTCATTAAACACAATATCATAACTGACTTGGGACTTCCTGCCAGCTTCCCCACCGGCTCTGTTTGTTGGAAATCAGCTGTGAAGGTTGTAAATGGTGATCCAATGTCAGCAGGATGCTGCAAATGTCATAAATGTGCACTAGTTGCCAAGCACCCAAATTGCAATCACCTGACTGCGGGGTTGCTGCAATGGCCACAACTTTGAGGACCAACTGTAAGGGGTTTTTTCAACACCACTGTAACTTTGAATGGTTGCTGAATGAGTGAGTGCTCAGTTGTCCTGAGTTGGGACAACTTGTATTAGACTAAAAGGAAAGTTCTTTTAAAAAAGGAAAATGTATTTCACAATTTGAGATAAATTACTCAATTTCTGATACCCTGTTCCATTCTGTATGAAAATTGGAGATATGCAACTGTCGTTAGTAAATATAAATAACAACCCAAGATGTTATGCAAGCTGAATATGAATCTGGCAGTTGTTCTTAATTAATGAAGCAGAAAAGCCCCAAAGTACCACTAGTCATATTGCTATCTATTGAACCAAAGGGCAAAGTCAAAAAAGTATTATGTTCACAATCAGCACATCAGTTGGAAATTTACATAACTCCAATGACTTCCAAAATCCAATGTGAATTTATAAAATCATATTTATTTCTCCCTTTTGACTAAACAGCAATTTACAATCAAAGCAAAACAGCTAACTAACCAATATAGCAGGTAAATAAGACAAACTCAGCAGGAGCAAAAACAACCAAAACAAAGTATCTCAAAAACTATTATTTTCGTTAATCAGGTAATCACACTTAGGATAAAGCTATCAATGTCTCATTCTGAAATTTGGGTGAAATTTACTTGTAAAACTAGTATTATGTAAAAGCAAAACATCTTACTGGTATGTACCAACAACAGCATAACCCAAATTCTTAAAAGTCGCCAGAAGTGTTCTTTTTTAAGGCAGAAATCTCATACCTGTAACAGTTTCACAGACAGATCTCAAAAAAAAATGGAACTCTTTTTCCCCCCCTGAACAGAGGTCCTGTCCTCACTTGACTGTATCATTTAAAGCTAATTGGACAAGGTTTCCTAGTGACTTGTGCAAAGGACCTTTCTTTTGTAAAGTCTGTAAATGAGATATTAACCAGAAAGTAATCCAGTTAATCCAAACAAATCCAAGCAAAAGTAAACCGGGCAAAAAAAAGCTGATATCATACAATAAGCAACAGGAAATGTTTGAAATGAAATTTCATGTATTTTTATCTCTTTTAATTATGCCTCCAGCACAGAACAACCTTACTCACTTAGACGTCATAAAGGCACTCAATTCCCTTAATCCCCAGTCAGCATGTTCGCTGAGGAATATAGGAATTGAAATACATACAAAGAAAGAACGAGAATGCTCCATTAGGTCAACCTTCCCCAACCAGATGTCTTGCAAAGAATGCAGAGATTTCGGACAATTCTCCCAAAGCACCACTTTATGCTACGCGTCGAAAACAGCCCTACAATTCTGCTTATTTAGTATTAGTTTACCGCGTGGAATTTAACTCCGATTATTCCAACAAACCCCTTTCTAAGTGAAGGGACGCGTCACAGCTCTGGTGTATCTCGATAAAATGACAGCATAGGAAGGAAGGGGGAAGGCCTATTCGCCCCTTTTCTGCTTTTTTCTGTGGACAGGACAAATCATTCTCCGATCCCTACTCGTGGTCCGACTGCTAGCTAAGCCACATGAAATCAATCCAGGCAACGCTATCACCGATATTCACCGTCATCGCTCCTCGATAGTCTGAAAGACTTCAACCTGCAGCTTATACGCCCCTGCTCCACGCCGCCGGTTCTCCCACAATGCATTTCAAATAAAAGATGGAGCCGGTTCCTTCGCAAGGGCTTTTGGGATGTTGAGTTTGCGCAGAGCTAATGCAGCGCATGGTACCCGCCAGCTGAACTACAATTTCGCTCTAAAAACCAAGCGTTACATACAAGTGCTTGTCGCGTGGGGTTTTTCACAAACCGCGAGGTCCTGGAATTGAATACTACGTTTCCCATAAGGCACCGAGAGGATGAAACATATCGATGCTCAGCAATGGGAGTATCCAAATCTTAGTTTCAGTCTTTCTGATGTTATGTTTGTGTATATTTGATGTCATAAGTGAAGCGGGAGGAATGGAAGTGACATAAGTTGTATACCTTTTCAGAAGCTGTTGCAAAATTGCAAATGTAATCAGGGCTGATTCTGTTTGCATTCTTTTAATTGTTTTTAAAACCTGCAATACTTTTCTTCATACTGAAAAAAATGCCTTCCAGCCGTAAAATAAATGTAACTAATTATAATTTGGATATTCAAGTTGGTTGGATTATGAGCACTATCCTTTAGGACTTGATTCTAAAATGTATGCCAAAGGAATGCATTTTGCAGAAACAAGAACATGCACTGTAGTCCTATGTGAAGCTCACTGACAAAACTATCCTATATTTGTTTCAGAAAGTTTGCTAAGTATGATATATCTAAGAAGCTTTTCGGTGCTACTTGATGTTCAATTTGATGTCATCATATTGCAATGTTTCTCAAAGAGAGAAAAACATTCCAAGAGATAAAGTATTTTATTAAACCATCTCTTGTTAAAAGCATATACAAGCTTTCAAAATTGCCTGTGAGGCAGAGCATATTTTTACTAAATATGTTCATAGGAAAAAGAAATAAATTAAAATATAGTATTGATGACAAAAAATTAACAGGATAAATATAGGTATTTCTAGAAAAAAACAATATAACACAATATTGATGTTTCTTCACAGTTCTTTTATTTAAAATAATTTTCCTCTAAACCTTGCACACACTAAAGAAATAGAAGATGGCTTTTTTGCATTTATACTTATATGCAATTAAAAATTCAAAATTATTAGGACATAAACCCCATTGAAATCAGTATTTACTATTACATAAGCAATAATCCCTTCATGGATACTGCCTTGTCGTGGTGAAGGGGCTTGCGTAATTCAATGAAGCTATGAGCTATGCCGTGCAGGGCCACCCAAGATGGACAGGTCATAGCAGAGAGTTCTGACAAAATATGATCCACTGGAGAAGGAAATGGCAACCCACTCCAGTATCTTTGCCATGAAAACCCCATGGACAGTACCAAAAGGCAAAAAGATATGACGCTGGAAGATGAGCCCTTCAGGTCGGAAGGTGTCCAATATACTACTGGGGAAGAGCAGAGGTGGTGCCAGAAAGAGTGAAGCAACTGGGCCAAAGCCGAAAGGACGCTCAGCTGTGGATGCATCTGGTGGTGAAAGGAAAGTCCGATGCTGTAAAGATCTATTATCCATAGGAACCTGGAATGTAAGATCCATGAATCAAGGCAAACTGGACGTGGTCAAACAAGAGATGACAAGACTGAACATCAACATCTTAGAAATCAGCGAACTAAAATGGACAGGAATGGGTGAATTTAATTCAGAGGACCATCAGGTATACTACTGCGGGCAAGAATCCCTCAGAAGAAATGGAGTAGCCTTCATAGTCAATAAAAGAGTAGGAAAAGCAATACTGGGATACAATCCCCAAAATGACAGAATGATCTCAGTACGAATCCAAAGCAAACCATTCAATATCACAGTAGTCCAAGTCTATGCCCCAACCACTGGTGCTGAAGAGGATGAAATTGACCGGTTCTATGAAGCCCTACAGCACCTTATAGAATCAACACCAAAAAATGATGTCCTTATCATCATGGGGGATTGGAATGCTAAAGTAGGAAGCCAAAAGATAAACGGAATAACAGGCAAGTTTGGCCTTGGAGTACAAAGTGAAGCAGGGCACAGGCTGATAGAATTTTGTCAAGAGAATACATGGTCATAGCAAACACTCTTTTCCAACAACCTAAGAGATGGCTCTACACATGGACATCACCAGACGGTCAACACAGAATCAGATTGACTATGTGCTCTGCAGCCAAAGATGGAGAAGCTCTATACAGTCAGTAAAAACAAGACCAGGAGCTGACTGTGGCTCAGATCATGAGCTTCTCGTTGCAAAATTTAGGCTTAAATTGAAGAAAGTAGGAAAAAACACTAGGCAACTCAGATATGAACTAAATCATATCCCTGATGTATATACAGTAGAGGTGACAAATAGATTTAAGGAATTAGATCTGATAGACAGAGTGCCTGAAGAACTATGGACGGAGGTTCGCAACATTGTACAAGAGATAGCAACTAAAACCATCCCAAAGAAAAAGAAATGCAAGAAAGCAAAATGGCTATCTGAGGAAGCTTTGCAAATAGCTGAGGAAAGAAGGGAAGCGAAAGGCAAGGGAGAAAGAGAAAGATACACCCAATTGAATGCAGAATTCCAGAGAATAGCTAAAAGAGATAAGAATGCCTTCTTAAATGATCAGTGCAAAGAAATAGAAGAAAACAATAGAATAGGGAGGACCAGAGATCTCTTCAAGAAAATTGGAGATATGAAGGGAACGTTTCATGCAAAGATGGGCATGATAAAGGACCAAAATGGCAGGGACCTAACAGAGGCAGAAGAGATTAAGAAGAGGTGGCAAAATTACACAGAAGAACTATACAAGAACGAGCTTAGCATCCCTGATAACCACAATGGGGTGGTCACTGACCTCGAGCCAGACATCCTAGAATGTGAAGTGAAATGGGCCTTAGGAAATTTGAGCAACAACAAAGCTAGTGGAGGTGACAGTATTCCAGCAGAGCTATTCAAAATCTTAAAAGACGATGCAGTAAAAGTGCTACACTCAATTTGCCAGCAAATTTGGAAAACTCAACAGTGGCCACAGAATTGGAAAAGGTCAGTTTACATTCCAATTCCAAAGAAAGGCAATGCCAAAGAATGTTCAAACTATCGCACCATTGCACTCATTTCACATGCAAGTAAAGTTATGCTTAAACTTTACTTGCTAGACTCCAGCAGTATGTAGATCGAGAACTTCCAGAAGTACAGGCAGGATTTCGAAGAGGCAGAGGAACTAGAGATCAAATTGCCAACATATGCTGGATCATGGAGAAAGCTAGGGAGTTCCAGAAAAACATCTACTTCTGCTTCATTGTCTATGCTAAAGCCTTTGATTGTGTGGATCACAATAAATTGTGGCAAGTTCTTAAAGAGGTGGGAGTACCAGACCATCTTATTTGTCTCCTGAGAAACCTATATGTGGGTCAAGAAGCAACAGTGAGAACTGGGCACGGAACCACTGATTGGTTCAAAATTGGGAAAGGAGTCCGGCAAGGCTGTATTTTGTCGCCCTGCCTATTTAACTTATATGCAGAGCACATCATGAGAAAGGCAGGGCTAGATGAATCAAAAGTTGGAATTAAGATTGCCGGAAGAAATATTAACAACCTAAGATATGCAGATGATACCACTCTAATGGCAGAAAGTGAAGAGGAACTAAAGAGCCTCTTGATGCGGGTGAAGAAGGAGAGTGCAAAAGTTGGCTTGAAACTCAACATTAAGAAAACCAAGATCATGCATCCGGCCCTCTCAATTCCTGGCAAATAGATGGGGAAGAAATGGAGGTAGTGACAGATTTTATCTTCCTGGGCTCCAAGATCACCGCAGATGGGGACTGCAGCCAAGAAATTAGAAGACGCTTGCTCCTGGGGAGGAAAGCTATAGCAAATCTAGACAGCATACTAAAAAGCAGAGATTCGCCCTGCCAACAAAAGTACGTATAGTCAAGGCCATGGTTTTCCCAGTTGCAATGTATGGCTGTGAAAGTTGGACCATAAGAAAGGCTGAGCGCCAAAGAATTGAGGCCTTTGAACTATGGTGCTGGAGAAGACTCCTGCGAGTCCCCTGGACTGCAAGGTGATCAAACCGGTCAGTCCTAGAGGAGATCAACCCTGACTGCTCTTTAGAAGGCCAGATCCTGAAGTTGAAACTCAAGTACTTTGGCCACCTAATGAGAAGGAAGGACTCACTGGAGAAGAGCCTAATGCTGGGAAAGATTGAGGGCAATAGAAGAAGGGGACGACAGAGAATGAGGTGGCTGGATGGAGTCACTGAAGCAGTAGACGTGAGCTTAAATGGACTCCAGAAGATGGTAAAGGACAGGAAGGCCTGGAGGAACGTTGTCCATGGGGTCGCGATGGGTCGGACACGACTTCGCAACTAACACAACAAAGCAATATTACTTTTGCTATACTTTACTGCACATATATAATATGTCCAGGGAATCAAAGGGCTAACAAAGTCACTATTAGACTTATCTTGTGCAATAATGATGCAGCAATAGCATTCAAAATATGACAGAAAGTGCCTTTTTAGTTTCTAAACCCAGACCACCCATCATTGTCAGGCATTTGGGAAACTAAATTCATTTGTCTTATACATTGCAAGTATCAGCACTGAAAATCCTTCAGTGAAAAATTACTTCCAAAGATGCTTTAGGTCTGTGATAGCTCTGTCTTTAGTTTACTGTTTATTGTAATTACATTCTTTGGATACATTCATAAATTCACTATCTTGCAATAAACTCTAATGACCAATATAAATCCTACTTTTGAGTAGACATATCCAAGCCTATAGAATTAATCCTCCCCCAAATTAAAAATGAATATGCTACATTATAAGGAGCAATACCTAATTTTTAATAATATGAAGATACAAGAGATGACTGGAATTTTTAATATATGGTCCAAGACTGTTCTGGTTAAAGAAGAGATGATATATTCATTTAAAATTCCATTAGATCTATAGCAGAAATTTAAATCACAAGGAAACTTTAATGAACCATTAGAAATATTTTTTTTGTAGTTTTGTTCTTTAGCTTAATGAAACGTTTACTGAAAATATGCATTAATATTTTGCAATATAACTTGCTAAATGAGCACCTAAAAATAAAATTTACGTATTATATTACTATTTTTGCTCCACCTTACTTTCAATTCTAATTTCAAAATGGCTGCCATTCTGTATCAAGTGACTAGATCTGATTTCTGTCAATTTGGCTATTTTGATGAATGAAAATAAAATTATTCTGCATTATTTTGCTTTGAACGTTTTGTTAAATAACATTAATAAAAACCTGCACTGTATGGAAAAAAATAATATGGTTTATCATTTAAACTTTAACCATAAATATTAGGAATACCATAAATGGGGAAGGTCAAATGTAGTGCCTTTGTATAAAATTTCCAGTTGCTGGTGTTAATTTCATTATAGCCAGGAATTCAAAGTATTTAGATACTGTATTTGTCTTGATTCCCCCCCCCCCTAGAACTCAATTAAGTAGATTGGGCTAAGAGTGACTGGCCTAATTCATTGGATATCCATGGCTGAAAGAGGATTTAAACTTGTTTACCCCATCCTGTTCCAAAACTTTAAACCATTATACCAGAATGGCTTTTCTGTGCATGTATAGGTAAATACTGTACATGATGAGTGTGTAATTCATATGTATTTTAATAAAGATTTTCATGTTGCATGTTAACCATTACTAGATATTGCTTTCCTCGCGTAGTACGTTTCTTGGGGGATTTAGATGATCTAAATTTATGGCATATCAGCTTTCATCTAAGTTTTAACATCATCAGATGCTTGTAGTTATATCCTATGCTAGCAAGTATGAGAATTGTTGGGAGAGGCGAGACTGTAGCCATGTGCAATTGAGCCTCAGTATTTAGTTTGGCTCTATATAGTATACACATATACTTAAAAGAGAACCGTTCGCGAACTCGATACAAATTCGTGTGGAATCAACACAACGCCGTGCATAAAACGCAGATTTCTGATTCGATCTATGCCCGATTAATGTGCAACGTACGTAGGAATGTGTTCGGCAAAGGCTCGGAAACACACTTTTTACGCTACATGATTTCACGTATTCCAATGACCCGCGCTTGAGGAGCGGCTCCCCCGAATTCGCGGCTCTCTTTACAAAGAATTCAATGCGTGTTGACTCGACCTAACCTGCTGAGGCCTCCCACCGGTGTCACCACCACCCTCCCCCTTGCCACTGTACCGTACTCCTAGCAGCTTTCGGATTGGTTCCCTTCGCTCGGGGGTCCTGTCGCGCGATTGGCTGACTTTCCTTGAGGCACCGTCATCCGATTGGCTCCGCTGTGAAACCGGGTGCCCGCCCCTTCTCCGATGCCTAGCAGGTTACGTTGCGCCCTCTCGGTTAGCTAGTTCCTGGTCTGACTTAGGCCCAGGCTCGGCGAAACGGGGGAGGGGCGAGAGTTACTGCTGCTGCTGCTGGCGGCGAGTGACTACTTGGCGGGAGAGGGAAGAAGGGGCCGGAGTCCAGCGCGGGGGGATGTTGCCCTAAGTGTAACTGCAGCACCGCCACCGCCGCGACCCTCCTCGCCATGATCATAGAGAACGTGGACGCGCTCAAGTCCTGGCTGGCCAAGTTATTGGAGCCAATGTGAGTGCGGGCTGGTGCGGGAGAGGCCCCCGGGACGGCGGGCGGGGTGGTCTTCACTTCCACCGTGGGGGAGGGGGGAGGGAGCGCAGGGTGAGGGAAGTCTTGGGATCTTAAGGCGGAGATTATGGGGCTTGACCGGGGAAGAAGGGTGGGCTGGCTTGGGAAGGGGCCCGCAAGGGATGCGTGAATCTGGAGGGAAGGAGATGGGGCTAATAAGCCGGAGGCGCGGGAGAAGCCGAAGAGGAGGGAGCAGAGGGAGCGAGTTCCGCCTGTGGCGTGGAGGGTCCCTCTGCCTAGGTGGCCGGACAAGGCATTGTAGTAACAGCTACAGAATAAGCTGGGAACCGGGAGAGAGAAAGAGAGAGACACGTGAGGATGAAGGGAGTAATGAAGCGCCTGAGTTTCTACGGGGACAAAAAGCGGGGTTCTCTGCTCGCCTACTTGGTTCACAAAACGTCCCGATCGTGGCTTAAGAGTATTGAGGAGAATGAGGGTTTGACAGGGAGCCTCTGTTGAGAGGCGCTGCGTGGAAGTGAAAAACGTTTAGGGCAGTGGATCATATACTATTGAAACACAGAAACGAATCCATTGCCCATCCTTCGCTCGAACCCGTTCTCTACATTTGGGTTTGAGTTGAGTAGTAAAAAAGAAAAACCTCTAGAAGAAAGAGCAGCTCACTAGAATAATGAAATAATTTTTTACCAAGTTCGATATTATTGGTAAACTAACATAATACCAAGAGGTATTCTGATTTTTTTTTATGCAAGCACCTACCTTGTCTATAACTTTGAAAAATTCTGACCCATTTAAGTTTTGAATCCTTAACATTTTATTTTATTTGGTCCAGCACTTGACCCCCCCCAAAATTACTACCTTATAGCAGTTATTACATCTTTCAGGACATTCATGAAAAGTTTTTTGGAATACAACTTGTGTCTTCTGTTTACTGTGTCACTTGTTTTGACAGAGGGAAATATTTTTACTGATTAGTTGTGTTATACTTTAGTTGCATATATTTTTATAACTACAAATTATTGCTTATACTACAAACCACCTAGATTTTTTTGAAACACTTAAAAAATTGAAGTGTACATGTTACATTAAAGAGTACTATGCTACATCACACTTAAAATGATGAGTAGAAATTCCAGAGAATATACTTAAATTATCTCAATTCCTAACTTTTTTTAATTATTAACTTTTTGGCCTTGAATACTTAACTATGTTATCCCAAACTTTATAGCCTATTTTAAGTGGTTTTGATATCTCATGAATTGAGTTCTTAAACTGGAATGCTGATTTGGTTTCCTAAGATAAAAATAAAATGAAGTAGAATAACATTGAATTCTGTTACATGAGCAGTTGGCATTTCTAACTAACCTGTGGAGTCTCCATTTGAATTTTTATACCATATAAAATGGTAGGATTACAAATGTGTCCAAATCTCTAAGCACATTTGAAAGGCTATTTAGTGTTCATAATTTAGTGTTGTCTTTTAAGCTGAATACAAAAGTTCAGTTACCCTTGGTGGTCATTTACATTTTAATGAATCCTTAAATGAAGAGAATAAAACCTGCATATGGTTAACAGTTAAGCACAGCACCTTGCTGCAAATCTCAGGGCATATTTGCTATTTGTAAGCAGTTTGTTTACGGATACAAAATAAAAACAATGTGGAAAGTACAAAAGTCTGGACACTCTTTTAGTCAGCATTTTGTAATATTTATTTCAGCAGAAATATCAATATTTCCTCTGACCATCCAGAAATTTTTCTGTTGTTGCTTTTGGGGTTTCCCCCCCTCACTATTCATTGCAAAAATCTTCTAGGTTAGAAATCCTTGGGTCTATTAGCATGAATGGCATGCTTAAGATCTTTCTCCACAGGTTTTCAGTAATATTCAACTCTGGGAACTGTACAGACTGTTCCAAATCCTTTATTTCTCTCTCCTTTAAGAGCTTCATGATTGATTTGGAAGTATGTTTCAGATTGTTGTACTGTTGAACTATCCAACTTCTTTTCAGCTTCATTTTCTCCACTGGCTGTGGGACATTAGCATGAAGATCAAGACAAATCTCTGCCATAACTGCCTGGAACTGGACAAATCTACAAAACACAAACTACCTGCTGAAAGGTTTAGCTAGCACTGGAGAAGTTATCCACAGCACAACATTCACTATACAAGAATATACTGCAAGGAATAGTTGATAGAAACTTTTTCTCCAACCTCATCACAAAAGTCATCATCTAAGGTACGCAAAAAGAAACTTGAACAGGTCTAGAACATTTTGGAACAAAGGGGTTTGGACTGATGAAACAAAAAATTAACAGCTTGGTCACAAACTCACACACAACATACATTTGAAGAAAAAGAGTAAAGCATTTGAAGAAAAGAATACCTTAGCTGCTATTAACATAAGATGGCTCTATTATGTTTTGGGATTGTGTGGCAGTCAGTGGCAAAGGAAATATTTATACAAGTAAAAGGAGGAATGAATTCAACTTAATATCAAAATATCATAGAAGCTGATGTCCCACAGTCAGTGAAGAAACTGAAGCCAAAGCAGAGAGGTTGGCTATTTCAGCAAAACAATGATCTGGAACATACAAAAAATAAAGGCTCTAGAATAGCCTGAGCAGTCCACAGACTTACTTATTTAAAATCTGGGGAGATCTCAAACATGCAAGGAACCCTAAGAATATTGCCTATAAGAGTTCAATAGAGAAGAGTTGGTGAAAAAATATCTAAAAGCAAGAACAGGAAGAATCTTAGTTGACTATAGGAAATATTTGGAAGTTGCTGTTTCTGTCAAAGGAAGTATCTACAGAATACTAAACAAAGGGGTGTTTAAATTTCTCATCTGCCATATTTATATTCTACTTTGGGATTCATTGAAAGATGCACTTCATTTAAGATTGCCTAAAATTTTCTATTCAATTGTGCACTTAATATATACTACCAGGCAACTGTAGTCTGTCCTATGTTTTATTATTCAACAATAAGCATCTAGATCAGAGGTCCCCAACCTTTTGGGCACCAGGGACTGGTGCCATGGAGAAAGGTTTTTCTGCAGACTAGAGGGGGTGTGGTTTTGAATACTGCCTGCATCCTGAGGATGGAGCTTTGCTTGTTTGTGCAACTGGCTTGTTGCGGACTGGTGCCAGTCCACAGACCAGGGGTTGGGGGCCCCTGATCTAGATGAAGATTTCATACTCAGATTTAAAGATTAATTGATTTTACTTGCTTAGTTATGACTACAAAGGTTCCTTCTTTAACATGGCTACATTGAATCTTGCAGTAAATTATGTAAATTAAATCAATCCCAGTTGGTAGAGTTCATGTAATATATCCAAAGAACTCTAGAGCCATAACAGCATATATCTAGAGATATGCAAAGAAATATGCATCATGAAAAACCTTGGCAAGTCATAGTGGTTCTTCACTGTCTTGCCTCATTCCCTCATACAATATAACCCACAATATCTGAGTTCACATGTGAACCATAAACTAACCATATCACAGCTTAGTACAATGTGTAAATATCAATATGTAACGCAATATGTGCATTACTTTCAAGACAAGCCATTTTGGATAATCAACTTGATGTACTATTAAGTTAACGTTTAGAAGAATTGAGTTTACATTATTTCATTAGTTTCAGCGGCAGAAAAGGAATAAACAAAACACTGATCATTATGTAAACAAGGATCTATCAACATACAACATTTTAAATCTTCATTTCATAATCAACATTATACATGAATACACACAAAAAACTGTATAGAAAGATTTGTGTATTACTTCCTATCTTGTAAATTTACAATTGTTTTAAGCCAAAATACTACTGTACCTCAGGATTTTCAAGTCTGCAATGACTCTACTTCCTGAAGACCTGCAGATACCTAGAGCTGACCCTAAGATCTTTTGCATGCAACTTTACCTGTGACTACATTTGCTTCTGACACTTTACCTATGACTAACTTGCTTCTTACATGCCATTGAAGTGGTTTTCAACATCCTTTTGCAACGAAATATGCAAAAAAGGGCTTTTATGTCAAATATTTTATTTTTAGTGTATTTGTCTGCAAGAGATCTTGTCTTTTTCTCCTTATCACTTTCTTTAGTTTTCCCCACTATAATTTATAACACTGTAATAAGTTGTAATTACTAATTTATGATTAACACTTTCAAAGTCAAGTATAACTTATATTTTAGTATTTTAAAAATCAGATCATTTAGTCACTTAAACATCACTGGATTATTGGATATACTCCCAACCTATATTTGGGTTATAATAAAAATATACTCCCAAAATTAGGTTATTCTTGGGAGCATATTTTTATTATAACATAAAGATTTCTATATTAATAAAGTTGTGTTTATGGTTTACTTTAAAGAATTTCAGGACATGAAATATTTTCAATTGCCTCATGGAAACTATTAGGACATTTTAAGAGTGATATTTTTGTAAGGAATAACTAAGAGAGATAGTCTGGGCAAATGATTCGGGTCATTTTACTGTTTATAGACAGTGTATATCTGTTTCCTCCTAAGCACTGGATAATATCTATAATAATATTGAAAGTTAATAGTGGTGCATGGGTTCAACATCATAATAATTCAGTTAATGCTCAGTTACTCTTGAAACCAATTTGTAGTACTGCACCCAGGAAGGAAAGGTATTAGTTTGGATGGAATGACATCTTTGCACAGAACGACATGACATGTAGAAAAGCTATATAAGGGAGAGGAAAGTAAATGACAGGAAGTCCCCAGATGACTGACTGTAGTGAATGTGGGGAGGAGGAGCAGAAACAGGAAAAGAATCTGAACAAAAACTTGAGGAAAGAAGAAAATGCATCTCTGAAAAAAAAGGTAGAGTATCTGAGAGAAAAGTAATGAGGCTGACCAAGGATCAGGCACACAAAAAGTAAAAGCATTTTTCCCCAGCAAAATAGTGTCTTCTAAAACAGGAACCGTGAGGAAATAACAGTAAAATAATATGCATACAAATGCTAAGGCTATAGTAATGGTGAAAACTTCATATGGAGCCTATAATATGGAAAAAGTACAGACTTGTTAATTTAACATTTTGAAAGGCATTTTTATGGACATAAACCTTCACGTTGTGGCTTTTGCTGTGATCTGGTAACACTAAAGAATTCTATAGTGGGAAGAAGTGTGGTAAAAGCTGGATCTTGCATTCTAGCCTGATTTAAATTTTAGTTTACTTTTAATAATATTTTATTCTTAGTAACATTGGATTTGTTTCTCTGGAACTCATTAGTACGGAGCATTGCTTGCTATGTGAAATGTTTTGCTTAGCTTAATGTAAGTTTGTACATTCAATTTTCTATTTGTATACCAGTTACCCATCTAGAAGTTGTACCAGACTTGTCTATGTGAATAAGATGCTGCATCTTCAGAAAAGTTTATTGTATTATATCATCTTGTGTTAGACTTCTCACACTAAAAAGTTATATGCTAATAAAAGTATTTTTCCTCAGATGTGATGCTGATCCATCAGCCTTGGCTAACTATGTTGTTGCATTGGTCAAAAAAGACAAGCCAGAGAAAGAACTGAAGGCTTTCTGTGCTGATCAGCTAGATGTATTTCTGCAAAAAGGTACAGTTATCTTTATTAATAATGTATTATGAATTTATATAAGGTTTTTCATTATAATTGAATTACAAATAATAGACATTATGGTAATGACTTACATATTTTATAACTTTCAGATATTGTTATTAGTACATTGTTGCTTTTCTTTTAAAAATATTTTAAAGTATATAATTTACCCAAAGACCTTCACTTGTTGGGAAGATTAAAACATACTAATAAGGGCAAATATATAAATTCCTGTCTCAGAACATCCCGCCCTCATGGGAAACCTGTTTACAGATCAGGAAGCTACGAGTGAGACAAAGCTGTGTATTCTCTCATTTATTCAACTAAATGCTGGATATACGTAAGGGGAGTAGGAGTGGAAGATGACTGTGCTTTGAAATCGGAGGAAGAAACATCAGTAACCTGCACTGTCCTGATGACACTACTGTGATATCTGAAAATGCAAAGGATCTGCAAGCTCTGGTAACAAACGTTAAGGAGCACAGTGAAAAAATGGCACTAAAATTAATTATAAAGAAGACCAAACTAATGACAACAGGTGCAACAACCAGCGTTAGAATTGATAACGAAGATATCAAGGTAATAAGTATATTCTGCTTTTTAGGGTCAACCACCACATGTAAAGGAGCAAGTAAAAGAAAGTGTCATATTAACACTTTCAAACTTTGTTGTTGGAAAACACAGAAATGGAACATCGAACAAATTAACCCAGAGTTCTCACTCAAGGCAGAAATGACCAATAACAAATTATCCTATTTTGGGGTACATTAGGCAAAAGCTAGCTCTCTGGAGAAGTTCTAAAACTGAGAAAGATGAAAAGCAAGAGAAGAAGAGGACAACCAACAGCAAGATGGATGGACTCAGTCACAGTGTGATGGGTCGTCTGTTGGAAGACTTGAAGGATGAAATTAAAGACATCATCATGGAGAAGATATATGTGATTGCTAACAGCTGACACCACCTATTGACAGATAATTAATATAAATGTGTGATTCATTCTATAAATTGTTGGTGCTAAATATAGAGAAATTTGCCCCAACTGAGTGGTAGCATGTACTCATGCCTTACACATCTTAAAAAGCTAATCAGAGTTATTATTACTTAGATAGGAGACTACGAGGAACCCAGTGCTGTAGACTAGACCAAAAAGTTTTTTTTAAAAAAAACCTCAAAAGATGGCAATGGCAAAAACATTTAAATCTCATTTTGGCAGATTAAAATATTAAAGTGCTGTAATTTCACTCACAAAATATTGCCTTTGTTCAGATGCAGCAATCCCTTTGCTTCTTATAAGAATAGTTCCTCATCAGGCCAAGGCCCATCTTACTCCAGCATGCAGTAGGCCTAGTCTAAGTTTAGAGAACCTACCAGGACATAATATATCAGTGTGCATCTACTTCCTATCTGCAGCTCTAACATGGATGAGCAAGGTAGAAAGAAGCAAGCCACTGCATCTCCACTTCCCAAGTTTGGTCCAAACTGAAAACAACCTACCTTACCCATGCTATATAGGAAGGCCAGTATGATTGTTAAGACTTGTTAGGTAATCATCCAGCATAATTTGGGAGTTTATAATGAAACTAGATTATGTTAGATATGCTTTTATTTAAAATAAAATTGGTGGCACTTGATTTTATCCGAGCTCGCCCAAATGCAGGGAAGTATTTGTCAGCATCCTAAATGCCACAGCTCAAGTCAATGGGAAAAAAACCTAAAATTTCACTATGGCACCCATGAATTCATTTTGTTTTCTCAATAGGCTATAAAGTTAGAGCCTTGAAGAAATTATACTGGTTTTAAAATAAAATTTATACCATCTTTTTCAGCAGACAGAATGATCTCCCAGTGGATTCTTAATATAGTTTTAACAATATGACCTGAAATCTGAACAACTATTTTAGGCATAATCAAGGGCAGAGCAAGCATGCAGTATTTAATTTTTCAAATTCAAATGTCAGGTCTCCAATCACACCACAATTTATGTTTAAAACAGTGTGGTACAGTAGTGATGCTTCTATTATTGGAAAAATAAGTTTTAAGGTGCTTTCATTTATCGGGGTTAAATTGATCTGGAGAGAAAAAGAAAAAACTTTAATGCAAAACTAGAAACTTAGGTTCATTAGAAACGTGATTAATTTTCTTGCTTGTCTCCCACAGAAACATCGGGTTTTGTTGACAAACTATTCGAAAGCCTATATACTAAGAATTACTTAGTTCCTAATGAACCAGTAAAACCTGATCTAAAGACTAATCAAGGAAAAGAAGAAATCAAAGAGGAGGCAATGGTAAGTTTTTCAATATAATTTCCTTGATACTTAGAGCAGTCCTGTGCAAATCCATTCAGAATTCACCCCAATAATGTCCATTGAACATACCCTAAGATAGTTGTGCATAAGTCAAAGCACATCACTGAGAAAGAAGACCCAGTGAAATGTAATGGGATTCAATCCCAGTTAAATAAATATAACAGTACTGGCTTATTCTAGTTTTACTTGATACTTCATATATAGTTTTCCTTTCATTTTTGAAGGAAACCTGATTTACTATACATCAGGGGTCCCCAACCCCTGAGCCACAGCCACCTCCAGGCCGCATGTGCATAATCCCTAGTATGCTACCCATTACCTAGGGGTTAATTATAAGTATGTTACACTATAATTGGAAGACCTATGCTTCTATTCCATGTATACCGGGTTTTAAGTTATATAATTTACAATTAACAGGGATTTTGTTACTGCTAATGATAATACTATTATTACTTATAATGCTAGGTGAATGAAACTAATAGTGATAATACTGAAAAAAAATGCATGTGAAATAAGTTTCAGAAATTTCTACTGAAGTTGCATAATTTTATTCTACGCTGTATTGCCCTTTCTGATGTTGGAACGTGGATAATTAGCCTTCTGCACAAATTATGTAAGGGAGACAGACAATAAGAACTTATGGAACACCAAACTGAATTGAGATTTGTTTTTTATAATATGGTGTGCTAGAATTGTGATACTTATTCTGTACTTAGCTAGGCATGTTCTATATTTCCTAATAGCTATAGCACTTAGATTTATATACCACTTCATAGGCTGAGTCAGCCTTGAGCTTGTCAGGATTGAACTCCTAAGAAAGTTTATGGCCATGTTGATTATTATTTTTTGCTGAACAAAATTGTTTTTTAATTCCTTTGGGGAAAAATTCAGGAGGTCTCAGAAATAAAAGGGCATTTCCATGTTTGAAGAATTCTATAAGGAGCCACTATGATGATGTATTGAGGCACTTAATATCATATTATTTATAATGAAAGATTCTCTGAAGATATTCAACCATTTGGCTCTTTCCAGATATTTATCAGTGATACCTAAAAGGTTTCTTGCAAGGACTGTCCTATGCATGGAACAGACAATATTAGTTGGTCCATATTGGATCAAAATACCTGTGTTTTGTATGAACATGGTTGGACCTTGAATACATAAGTTCCAGTGTGAAAACAATGAAAAAGTAAAACCAGCACTAGGAAAAAAGGGGGTAGAAAGATGGGGAAGGCATTGTCTAGTCAAGGAAAGCCATTTGAAGGCTGTGGCCTAGTTGAATAAGAAAACGGCAATGATGAAGGAAGAAGCTACGAAGAAGCTTCAAAGAAACAGGTGGCAGGGTAGACCAGTTAGGTATGCCATGCTTGAATTTAAATATGATGATAGGGAATGTAAGGCAGGCAGGCTGGCACACAGCATGGAGAAGGAAAGCGAGACATGGGACACCACCCTATGTGAAATGTTTTGCTTAGCTTAATGTAAGTTTGTACATTAAATTTTATATTTGTATACCAGTTACCCATCTAGAAGTTGTACCAGACTCATATTTTTAGATTTTTCTTGGATAAAACCCAGAACATGGCCGTGATTTGGCTGAATCAAGACCTTGGCTAGAACAATCTACTCAACCTCTGAGCCACTGTATGCTTGTTTTCATGCAACAAATTAAATTTTGCAGTTCATGCATACCCCTACATTGTCAAAAGATAAAGTCAAAGATAAAATGGATGATTCAAGAATTGTAGTTAAAAGATCATTAAATCTTTGGGGAAAATGCACTGATTCATAAGGACAAAAAGCTAATGTGATATCAAATAGTTTTCAGTGCTGCATTAAATGTGATTTTATATTTGTATTTTTCATACAGCATTTCATATTTTATTCTAGATGCTAACTACTGTGTTAAAGAACGTTATTCCCATTTCAGAGGTTGGTATGGAATAATGCAAAACTTATTTTCATTGTGCTTCAGTCGCTTCATAGCTTATATTTTGTTTATTTAATTATAAGGTCAGGGGCTGCCATTTTAAATATTGTACTTTCCTAACACAATGGATATTTTATTTAGGAGTAAATGTAATTGGGAAAATAACGTGTTATGTTAAGATTTATTAACTCAGACTGTATTACATTTGAAAACTCTGCTATATTTAGATAAGGTCAAGTGAGAGATGATATCTATGTATCACCTAGTCCTCCTCTCATATACACGCAGTGATTTTTCTGTCGCCTAAATTCTGTTCTTTACTATCAAATTATTTATCAGGATAACTTCACTTGAATTTAAGAAAAATTCTGACTTCCTGGGGATAATATAGAGACAAATTGTCATGGAGAATATCTATGTGGTTGTTAAAAGTTGTCACCAATTTGATGGCGCGTAATCAAATAATGTTTGATTTTTTTCAAAAACATTTTTTAAAAATATGTAAGAAAATATTATACAGTAGCTAAAATCTTGTCTGCTACATATTTTGTGCAGACCATCCCTGTTAGAGTTCAGAAAGTGTAGTTCTACTTATGAAGATTTACACTCCAAAATCAATTTCCATTGAAAATCTGAAGCACACTATTTATGACTGAGTCTTAGAAGGGATCTTATAAATTAATAAATTACCTGTTTTCACAATGAATAATTACTAATTTAAAACTCTAGTGTGGGGATTGAAATTTTCTAAAGTTCACTACACTATGAATAGAAGCAGTGGGTACAAAAGCATGGGGCTGCCTTAAGGTAGTTATTTACTTCACCACACTTTGGTATGTGCTAAAAACATTTGAAAGGAACATAATAGTGAAAGGCTGAATGAAATGCAAGTATCTGTTGAAATTGTCACTTTGGATATTGACATTACCTAAATGAACACGATGATAAAGTGATAAAAAGCATTTGAAAGGGTGTTTTACGTAGCTCTAAGCTTGTCTTTGGTTCAAAAATAAAATGTACAGATGCATGCAAAGGTTTAGTCAAATAGTATGCCTTAATAAAACTCTAAGTGAACCAGTCTTGATACAGTGTCTACATAGTGCAAAGTTCAACATGGAACAGATGGAACAGATTCATTGACTGCCCCATAAGCTGAAAGTGTAATAGATCCATTACTGTACTTAATGGTTGGCAAGATGTTTTTGTTTATTTGTTATCTTATACCTTTGAGTCAGTTTTGAGTCCTAATGATTACAGCACAGGTGTCAAATTCAATTGCGTCACATGATGTATTGCGATGTTTTTTGCCTTTGCTGAGCCAGGTGGGCGTGGCCTGCACGTGACGCATCCGGCCCATGGGCTGCCAGTATGACACCCCTGGACTACAGTATGCAGAGAGAAGCCCATGCTGGGTTTTGACAATATTTTTCAAAACTGATTTGCTATTGTCTTCTGCCAGTGATTGAAAAAACTGGTGTTGCCTAAGATAGGACTAGTATTCACTGTTTCCTGGTACCTAGCCCAGTGTCTTTAGGCACTGCATCAAACACTTTTTTTTTGCATTTCTATTTTACTTATTTTAAAAATTTCTTCAAATGCTTCATTCTTCCATTTCCCCCTCCCCCCCCCAATCGTAGATTGCCAAACTCTTCAGTTTTTATTTCAGCAAGCAGTTTGCAATGTTTTGGGGTTCTGATTTTCAGATTGGATCAATTTGGTAGCAGGTCTAGGAGAGATTTTTTTTTTAATCTTCCAGGTCCCACATAACTTTCATTTTTTAACAGTCTCACTATTAAAATCAATGTCTGAAAGTTAAAAGTTTCATAGGAGTGAACTGTTTTCATTTTAATTTGCTTGGAAGAGCCCATGGTTCTTGAAAGTAGACAAGAAAACCATCACAGTCTAAAAGGCTACAAGGGTCAAAATATTTGTTAACCAGGCTATCGTAGATTCTTTTTTGAGTGCTGTTCAGTGGATCTGATGTGTTTGTTAGAATAAAGCAATGTTGTCTTAAGGGCCAGCATTGAAATAAGTAAAAAGTGAAAATATAAATTTAAATCTCTTATCTATTTGATCGTAAATTTGTATTTCAAGATTTTAATGGCTGATGCACTTGTTCTATAAACTAGCAACAGCTTATTCCCATAAAAACAATTAGGTATGCTGTAACATTATTCTTTGAAATTCCAGATCAGAAATTGAGCAGATTTGGGCTTGCCATTATTTTCATAGAGAACTCTAGTGTCATTAATCCTTAGTTCCACTCTTTGCCCTTGTAGTTTTCATACTTGAAGCAGTAACCCAAGAAAGAAAAAAATGACCTTTGTGTGCAGAGAATGTATTGTGAGTTAAGGTTTCATTGGACCTGCTCCAGGTAGTTGCAGCCCTTGCTTATTCCATATGTCAGGCAAGACAAATTCCAGACACTTGCTGGATGAATAAAGGCAAGGATGGTGCACATTTCTCTTCAACCACCCCTGCTTGCTCCTTCTAGTAAATCCAGCCCCAGTGCCATCCTGAAGCTTTCTTTAATTTCTGCTGCCACCATACCTGAATTCAATCACAGCACCACTCAACAAAAAGAACCCATGCAAATCCCTTTCCCAAGTGTCCTAGCATACTCCTCCTCTTTGCTGCTGCTATCACACCTGGATTTCAGGTACACTGGGATACCTATTCCTTCCCCACAATCTTCCCTTTCCCCCCATGCCACTTATTTTTCCTTGCAGACATTTCGCTTCTCATCCAAGAACTGAAGAAGCTTCTTGGATGAGAAGCGAAATGTCTTCAAGGGAAGAAAAAAAAAGAAAGTCCCGTTGCCTTTTGAAAAAGCACCTTTGGGCTAGCATCTGTTGTTTATTGTTAGGTCAATCTGTGTTATCTTGCTTTGTGTCTCCCATATCATTGGGGTTTATTTAATAATTTTCACCTTTGTTGTTAGACATTTCAGGAATCTTTTGAAGAAGAGCGAGAGAACAAAAAGAAGAAATACACTAGCCCGCAGAAAAATCGTTCAGATTCTAATGAACAAAGGTTTGTGTTTATTCATAATTGAAAGTATATATCCTCTTCTTTATTTTCAGATGGTCTTGCTATACACTCTGGTTAAGTAAAATATGATTCACTTGCAGTATTTGATCAGCTCTAGTCACTGATTCAAATGGGGTGTAGCAAGAATATTTTTTTCATCTGTGCTGATACATTTGATTGACATTAAATATTACAATCTTTACCAGCACAAGAAACTTTCAAAGAGTCATTTGTGTTTAGAACAGTGCATCTACCAGGCATACTGAACTTCTAGTCACTCTAGGAGTTAAAATTGATTACATCTGCTATCTCTTTTTTATTATTATTTTTTTCTCTAAGCTTAGATTTCAACACGTATTTTTTGTAATAAAAAATATGTTATTGCTACAGCTTATCTTACTGTTACATTTTAATGCTATGAACATTTTAGGTTACTCGAAAATCCTATTCTTAATTTGTTGTTTTGGATTTTTAAATAGAACCAGAGAAAGAAAAAGAGATGATGGCAAATGGAGAGACTACGATAGATACTATGATAGGAATGACTTATATAGAGACAAATATGACTGGCGAAGGGGAAGAAGTAAGAGTCGTAGTAAAAGCAGAGGGCTAAGTCGAAGTCGGAGCCGCAGTAGAGGTAAAAGCAAAGACCAAGATATAAACAAAGACAGGGATGCTGGCAGAAATATTGGTGAGTTGCTATTATATCCAAGACGTTTTGTGAAAACAAATGAAAAACATGCTTTTAATAGATGCGTGTGTGTGTTTATTGATATATAGATATATCTCCTAATTCTGATAATTAGGATATTTAATTAGAAATAGTTTAAAAAATAGCTGCTGTCAGTCCTCGACCTCTTGCAACTGCGCAATGATTCAAAGCTAATTCCCAGCTTGAGTTGTCCCTGCCTGGCTGGGCATTTCCCAACAGCAGTTTTTGTACTGTTCCATAAAATGCCTTAATCCAGGAAATTATTAAATTTGTTCTAAGATATATTCTAATAGACCGGTGCTTTCTGTTATTCTTTGCCTACCGCTTGATGTTGCTGTTCTCAATTATACATACCTCTGCTAAAAGAAGTGGATGTGTGTTACTTATTTTTAAGTGATCTCTAACTCCTATACATTACATTTATGTTACATGATAAAATGGTATTTTAGAAAAAAAAATATCTAATAATTAAAATCATTTTTGTAAGGTCACAGTTTTCTGAAAAAAATGTCAATAAACACTCTGCGGTGAAACTAATTATACAGTTTTCCTACTGTCAAAAGTGTGATTTTAGCACTATTTGAAGATTTTACTTGAACAATAATAGATTACTATACTATAATGTTAATTTTTATGCAGAATCATGATGTCTCAAAAGAGCTGTGGAAGAGAGGGTAAATTTATCTCAACTTATTGTGAATTTTCAAACAGATCACAGAGAACGAGCCAAATTCAAGTGTGAAAGAAGTGACATGGAGAGTTCATACAACCCTGTGTCTTTGTCTTCCATAAATTCAGCCGAACAGTATTCCACTGGAGCCCAGTGTATTCCTACTGCTGTTACTGTGATTGCACCTACTCACCATCCTGAAAACACCACAGAAAGCTGGTCAAATTACTATGGCAATCATTCCGCACCTAATTCATTTGGCAGGAATATTCCACCAAAAAGGCGGTGTCGAGATTATGATGGTAACTGAGGCTTCTGCTTGTTGTTCTTTCAGCTTTGCGTAGCATTTTCAAAACATGATATAAATGAGACTAGCATCGTATAGATCATATGTACATCTCTATGATTAATTTCATTTTACTTAGGTGACATGGTTTTTATATTTAATTGAATAAGAAATGCCTGTTTCAAGTTTGAGAATTGTAAACAAGATGCCCTCAGTGGGCCTAAATCCATGCTACCATTTTGTTTTGCTGTCATGTTTCTCCGTGTGGGCCTAAACTACACAGCCACTCAAAAGGAGAGTATAAGATAGGATAATATCTCCCATTTCTCATTTTTCTGAGATTGATTTGGAAAAGACCAATAGGGAGAAATAAAAAGTGTCCCATGTTGCTGATTCTCTACACAGTGCTTACAGTCTGCACTATATGTTTTGATTAATATTCATGTCAAATAATATTTTAATGTCTTTAAATATTATTGAAAAAGACATAGAGTAGGCTAAAAACCCTTTTTTCAGAAGATTGTCGTTTGATTTTGTCTCCCCAATAGCTTCTTTATTTATTCTAGAGCAGGCATGTCAAACTTACGACATCGCGTGATGTATTGCGACTTTTTCCCCATTGCCAGCAATGGGGTGGGCGTGGTTTCGGTGTGACGCATCTGGCCCGTGGGCCGGCAGTTTGACATGCCTGTTCTAGAACAATGGTTCCTTTATAGCACGGGTGTCAAACCCGATTGCATCGCGGGACGTATCGGGACTTTTTTTTCTTTTGCAGAGCCGGGGTGGGCGTGGCTTGGGGGGGCCTCATCCGGCCCGCGGGCCGCCTGTTTGACATCCCCGCTTCATAGAGAAAAATATTCAAAAGGATTGCAGTTTTATCAAGGTGATTTAAGACCAATGCTTATTTTCATGTGAAATCGACCATGCAATGTCATTGTCCATTGCAGTACATAACAGATACTTTCATTAGTATAAAAAGTCTTTAACAAAACCTCATTTTTTTGTATAACAAATGGGTACTACACAGTATAATGAAGCATTAGTTATCAGTATAACGGATAATGATTTTATGTGATTTGTTTTCTCTTTCTTAATAGAACGAGGATTTTGTGTACTTGGTGATCTTTGTCAGTTTGATCATGGAAATGACCCACTAGTTGTAGATGAAGTATCTCTGCCCAGCATGATTCCTTTCCCACCACCGCCTCCAGGACTTCCTCCACCTAGAATGCTGATGCCCCCAACTCAAGGCCCAACCCACAACATGAGAATGCCAGGCCCACAGTTACATCCTCGGCCACCACCACTTGTTAGAATCCCCATACCAAGTAAGATTTTTGTGTGTGTGTGTGTAAAATAGTCTGTTATGTATAATAGTAACAATGCCAAATGGAAACAATGGAACATAGTACAGGTAGACCTCAACTTACAACCACCGTTGGGACCAGAATTTGCATTGTTAAGCAAAGTGGTTTTTAAGTGAGTCGTGCCCAATTTTATGACCTTTTTTTTTTTTTTTGCCATAGTTGTAAAGTGAATCATGCAGTTAAGTGAATCACATGGTTGTTAAGCAAATGCGGCTTCCCCGATTGGCTTTGCTTTTCAGAAGCTGGCTGGGAAGGTTACAGATGACAAACATATGAGCACGGGATGCTGCAACACTTGTAATGTATGTCAGTTAACAAGCACGGGATGTTGATCATGTGACCATGAGAATGCTGCAGTGGTTATGGGTACTGGTTGTAAATTTATTTTTCCCGGTGCCCTTGTAATTTAATATAGTCATAAAACAAATGGTCATAAATTGAGGACTACCTGTACATTAAAAACCCCAAAAGACTATCTATCTGTCTATGTGTGTGTATGTGTGTTCACACACACACACATATGTAAAGTTGCAGCCAAAAAATAAATGTTATCTCTTATTGATATAGAAGTAGTACTCCTACAGATGATACACAGATAAAAGTGCGTTGTTGAAGTCTAAGACAAGAGCTTGGAGCTTGATGGATATTTCATATTTATCAAAATCCTGGCTACATTTTTGGGTCAGGGCTGCTGCAAAATAATTTCTAAGACACCAAGTGCATTGTCTGTTCTTAGTAATCAATGGGAGGCCAACTAGTACTGCTAAAGCAATTACAAAATTTAAAGCATAGTCTCTGAACATTTGAGAATTAAGTTTAAAAAACAGAGACTCGGGTGATGTTCTAATCCATTACTAAGGACAGAAGAGTCTGTAGATAATATCTGCAAAGGGAAAGAATTCGGCAAGTGACTACCTTTGGAAATGGTTTGGTTACTGAACCATAGTCTGAGCTATCTGGATTGTAGGATGTTATTAGGTTTCCCATTCACTGCAGATACTGTAACACTGTCTTTTTGGCCACTCACTAGGAGCACGTGTGTACTGATTTTCTTTGAGTTCTGTTAAGTAGCTAGTTTGGTGCAATATTTGATTTATTTTACGGGAAAAAATGAGTTAATTCCTATACTCCTACTGCAAATGCCTTACTATATTCATGAAGGGACATCATGTATAAAAATTGTTTAAGTGGCCTGACTACCATTTCTGTTTTATTCCAGGACCTCCTTCATCTCAATCCAGTTTAATTAATAGCCGTGACCAGCCAGGAACAACTACAGTGCCCAGCCTTGCTCCAATGGGGGCAAGGCTACCTCCTCCACTACCCCAAAGCCTACTGTATTCAGTATCAGAACGTAAGCAAATATTATTTTCTGCATCTCACAGAATATATCCATGTTTACTAACTGCAAATGGGAAATAATTGTCTCCCATTTCTCTACTGAGGGCCATGTTTTGCATGACAAAATATAATTTACATCTGATGAAATGAACTGTAGTTCTTAACTACATGGCATAGGTTATTTGAAGGACTGCTGTCCTCTTCATCTGTGTAATTGATTCAGTCCTGCAAGGTTGACCCATCCCAGTTCCTTCACTCAAAGAATGTCATCTCTCAAGACCTGGAAGCAAGAAAAATTAGAAGGTGCAGGAAAGAAAAAAAACACCCTTCATTCTTTTCTTGTCTTGTGTGCTTGATGCATCCATTTCCATCTATTCTAGATAGATGCCCTCCTGTAGGCATCTTACATAGATCTCAACCAGGGATGTTGATGCAAAAAATTAAGGGAATAAGTGGCATTACAACTCAAAATATATCCTGAGTCTTAAACATTTTACTGAAGTAGTTTTTACATGATGAATGTGTTTTTATTGATGTGCTTTCATGTTTTAATAGAAAAAAACAGTTTCACCTTATAGTTGATTGTTAATTGATTGGAGAATGACATTATATGGAAGGTGGGATATAATTTTATAAATTAAAATTCGTTGTTTTTAATAAGGAAATTTCTTATTTCTCTCTCTCTCTCTCTCTCTCTCTCTTCTAATAGATACATATGAACCAGATGGCTATAATCCAGAAGCCCCTAGTATTACTAGTACTGGTAGATCTCAATATCGACAGTTCTTTTCAAGGACTCCAATGCAGCGTCCAAATCTTATTGGCCTAACATCTGGTGAAATGGACACAAATCCAAGAGGTGTGATCTCTTACATGAAAACATTGAGGGTTTGGAATATTGTGACAGATTGTAGAGAGGCTGAGAAAGTAAGAGGAGGACAATTACTCACAAGCAACTAACACATAGAGGATTTCATTAGTAATTTAGCTTATAAATGGTAGCTCAATCCAGACTGTGAAATGTCTGGGAAGGAGGGATTAAAATATTCAGTCTGTGTTAATGAACTCAATAAATGAGGACTAGAGGTTCTATCACAGTTCCCAAGGTTTTTATTTTTTAATTTTATCCCTAATTCTTGCATTAAAACGTTTTATTGAAGTTTGTGATTCTTGTTTCCTGGATTATGCCAAACATTCTAAGAAAATATTATAAACTTGTAGTTATTTCAGAAATATGTTGGCACCAATGAATGGACTGAATAAGTGGTGTGCAGTACAGGGTGTTTTTTCTTTTTAACCTTGTCTTTAGTGCCGTTTGTACATTCTACAAGATATAACATATTTATTCAATTCATATATTTATATGAATTTATTCAATTG
This sequence comes from Azemiops feae, assembly GCA_023970755.1. NCBI lineage: Eukaryota > Metazoa > Chordata > Lepidosauria > Squamata > Viperidae > Azemiops > Azemiops feae. The sequence continues at coordinate 505,896 of JALGBA010004197.1, forward strand.
GTAGCTCCTAAACATATAAATTAGAATGTGTTCGTTGGCTGAAATCCACTCTCTAAAGTTTGGTGGAGTAATTCAAAACAAAAACAAGGATGTGAAATAAATTATTGAAAAGCACCCAAAGACAAATGAAGGAAGAACAGGATTGATTGACTGACTGACTGACTGATAGATTAGATATTTAGAGGCCACCTGACTCTAAGGCTCTGAGTAGCTCACATCTCTAAAAGTAGAAAACGATAAAATGAAAGAAAAACAACATGTCATAGAAAAAGACATACAAACTACATCTCTTGTGGTCATAAATGTTTATGTAGATTTATTGCCAAATGCATAAGCTGATCAGGAAACATTGCTGGTAAGATCAGGAAAATAAACTCAAAAAGAAAAAAAAAGAAATTGACCAATTTGTCAAACTTTGTTTTAGTAAATTAAATGAACAAGCAAATTTTACTATTGCTACTTATATGCAGTGTCTCTTGGAATTGTTAGGCAATTTCCCATTGTTGAATTTTCACTCGAATTTTATTTTGGAGAGGGAGAATGGTATCTACAGCAGAAAGATTTACAATTTTGCCCATTTTTAAAAATAATTTTCTGTTGTGGAGGGTCTGAACAATATAGAGGTTTCAATACTATATTAGCATTATTTGTGTTAATTCCTACAGAAGAAATGTATGGCAGCAGTGATGTGCTTCAGGTATATTGATCTTTTCTTCTAGCTGCTAATATTATCATACAGACCGAGCCTCCAATTGGAATCTCAAGTAACAGCAGTAATGTATCCAGGGTGGTGCTTGAGCCAGACAACAGGAAGAGAATTTCAAACACTATAGAAGGGCCATCTCCAAAGAAACCGTGGATTGGAAAGTAAGGGCGTGTGTTGCTAATTAATTACATAATTGAATCAAAATCAGACATATTATGTTAAAGAACTATGGGACCTGAAAATCAGGAATTATTATGAACATTTTAGCTTAATTAAATTAATGTTTAAACCAGGGTACATTGGGTTATATATTGCTGTCTTATTTCATTTTTAGCCCATCTTTATTATTTTTATAAATAACAAAAGGTGGCAAATGTGTAATATTCCTTCTTTCTCCTATTTGCCCCATAACAACCACCACCATGAGGGGTCTTGGGGCCAAGTTCCTCCAGCCGTCTTTCATGCCTACGGCAGGACTAGAACTCACTGTCTCTTGGTTTCCGGGCCAGCACCTTCACCATTACACTACATTGGCTCTTATGGTTTTAAATATAGCATAACAAACTGCTATGTGATGGGCAGCTTTATAAATCATTCAAATAAATAAAAACATTTTAAAATAAGAGGGTTTTTTAGTGAGTGTGCCAAGTAGAGGTATGGATAGTTCAGCCATATTCTGCTAGATGTAGACTCTGAATATGGCAAATCCTCTGCCTGCAGTTTTATCACCAGCATATTAGAATTGCTCCGTGAATGCTTTTGGCATTATTTTAATTCTTATATTAAGAGGCTTTAAAAATAAACGCTTGCTCTTTTGCATAAATTAATTTTTAAAAGAACACGTGAAGCCTTATTTTCTTTCTTTTTCTTCAGACAAACTAATAACCAAAATAAGCCAGGGTTCCTGAAGAAGAGCCAGTATACTAATACTAAATTGGAAGTTCGTAAAATACCACCAGAACTGAACAATATTACTCAGTTGAATGAACATTTCAGCAAATTTGGGACAATTGTCAACATTCAGGTAAAATTAAACATTTCCTTATGTACATTTGTATACAATAAGAGCTGGTGGGTTTAAAATTACATGGAGATTAGAGTGAGGAAAATATATGGAGAAATTTTGCAGCAGTAACAGACTATTGGATAAGGAAACGAAGTGCCTTAGGAAACGGTGTGCTTTCCATTTCTCAAACACCGGGGGAAAGACTTTGATCAGTGATGATCAGTTATACTTCTCCTTCTATATTATGCAATGAAATGGGCAATCTTACGTTAAGAATGGATCAGTACTTTTTTCTATAACATGTCCTATGGTGGGATAATTAAATTAATTTCCAGCTTATTAGATATGAAAAATTACTTTGTTAGTGTTTAGGGAAAAAAAACACGAGCAGTTATGCTAAGGGTGTTAGCTTTATTATCGTAACTGCCAACATGATGTTCTGAGGTAAAAAAACCTGCACATTCTTCACTTAATATTACTTAAGTGCTGCAAAAATTAAGAGTAGCACATTCTTAATATGCCACCTTATGGCATTATATATAAATGGCATCAATGTAGAATCCCTGTCCTTCCGTGTGGATGAAACTGTGGGCAGCCAATGCTTAAATACTGTTGCAAAGAATTTTGTAAAAGTATCTTACCAGAAATGATAACTCTGAAGTAAATTACAACTAGTAATTATGCCTTAGACGTTTTGTTACTGTGTGATTAGACTTTGCAGACAAACATTTTGAATTTTTGTTCCTCAGGTTGCCTTTAAGAATGATCCTGAAGCTGCTCTAATTCAGTATTTAACAAACGATGAAGCCAGAAAAGCTATTTCTAGCACAGAGGCAGTGTTGAACAATCGGTTTATACGAGTATTGTGGCACCGGGAAAGCAGTGAGCAGCAGCCCTTGCAACAGCAGCAACTACCACAGCCGCATCCACCACAGCTACACCAGCAACACCAGCACCAGCCGGCACTGACACCATCACCTCTTCATCAACTGCATGTGCAGCAACAGGTTCTGGCACAACCTCCACCTGTAACAATGCACAGCAGTATGCCAAAGGTGTAGTGTTCTACTGCAACTTCAGTTCTTTGCTCTTCCCAAATTCTGATCTTTGGAATCTATGACGGTTCAAAAAGATGAATACATGCTAACATTTTTCTGTTTTATATGCATTCATGCAGGTGGTTAAACCATTAACTCCAGGTGCCTATGTCTTTAACAAGGTTCCAGTTAAACATCGACTTGGAACAACCAGTGGAAATCAGCCAGATTCTCAACATGTATTACTTAGCCAGTCCAATGCTACTACAGAGGACGTTCAGGTAAGAGAAATGGATACGGAAGACATTCTGATCTCAGAACAAAATACTACAAATTCAATCATGCAATATATTAATTATAAGCAGTAATATTTTAAAAAGAATGAGCAATTGGTTGAAAAACTGACATAACGAAAGAGATTTAAGGAATCTTTTAAATGAAAATTTTATTTTTATTTTTAATATTTATTTCCTAATATATTGCCTCTACTGGTACAATTTTAATGGAAAATAGAATATAGGTGTTTTAAGATTTTGTACAATTAAAATTATGAATATATTTATATATTCTCCAAACTATGTCAAAAGTTTTTGTTTTTTGTTTGCTTTTCCATAGTTTCTGTGTTGTGTTGGTTATCACATTGTTTTCTATTTTCAGAGGTTTTTGATTACTATATGTTGCGTCTCGGTTTCAAGAGTTTTGTTCCAAGCTTGAAACAAAGGGCTGTCTTGAACAGTATTATTTCTAGTGTTCCAAATGTGCTAAATCCTGTGGTTTCATTTTTGTATTTGTTTGTTTTTAGTTACAATTGACTTGTATACTGATTTTGTATATTGAGCTTTGGCAGTTTAACATTGGCTAATACCAAAAGGCTATTAAAACTTTCTTTTGGAGGTGGTTTGCAAAATACAGTACATTGCCATGTTGTGCTTGTGTGGTCTTTTGAGAGTAGTTGGCTAGATGAAGAAGCCTCTCTCAAGCTTGTAATAAAAGAGAGTGTCTAAGATTATATTTTTATTATTTATTTTGATGTCATCACTGAGCTCTGGTGAAGTAAACGCAATTGGTTGTCAATTCCTCCTAAACAGTGTTGCTATTGTACTGAAAAAAGGATGATGGGTGATCCCTCTTCCACCTTTTGTTAATGTCGGACACAAACAGAGAACACGGACTTGTTTCAAATTCCTATTGTTCTCTATAATTCAAATATCTGAAATTTTTTGAATTCTTAATCTGCTGAAATGGAATACTCAAAAGCATTTTGAATTTGTTCCATTGGACTTTTTCCCCAAGTTAAAAACAAAGCATTTTTCCATTTAGTGGACACTTACAGTAAAAGAATTGACATGTTAACATCTATAATTACTTACAATGCATGTACATTTTGTGAATAATGAATACTTATATGTGTACAATGTATAATTATACAATGCAATAGTAATGCAACCAAATTTTGTCCTTGTGCAACGATATGACTTGCCCACTATCATGGACATAAAAGATATTTCATCAGATTGCCTCGCCCCGCAACATAAGAGGCTTATTGCCAATAAGAAGATCAGCAAGCATTCAGAGCGTGACAGCAGCTCCAGAAAAAATCAAGTAGTGGAAGCTATAAGACTACAAGGTGGCCATTGTTAATCACATCACATTTCCTCCAATCACCACAGACTCAACTGATGCCACATGGACTGCTCTCCACAAGCCCATTACCATTTTTTCAAGAATACACCTTGGCACTATGAGACTAAGTTGTCATCGAACCAACAAGCAGATGCAGCAGAAAGTATGGGAAAGAAGGTGATTTACAGAACTGGTATGTGCGGAAGACCAATGAAAACTGGCAAAAGTCTTGTCATTGCAAGAAGAATGGCAAACAAAACTGTCATAGAAACCATAGCCAATCCCTATTGGGATTAATAGGGACACAAAGGAAAGCAAAAAATCCCATCTACTGACTAGCAAAAATGCATGCTATGGCATGCAATATGAACATTGAACACTACCTGTGGTTTGAAGACAAAGGTGGGTGACAACATTAAGATAAACTCAAAATCTGGGAACACTCATAGCAGCACTTTGATGAAATCTCTGGTGTCGAATTTCCATACCCACCAATTTCTGATGGCTTGTTTAATGTTAGCTTTGCACGTTACATCTTAAGAGATTGCCAAAGCTGTCAGCAACATGAAGAATTTGAAAGCCCCTGGCCCAGACTACCTGTCATCATCGGACGTCTGGAATTTAGAACTTTTCAGCACAGCAATTGAGTGACTGACAAACTTCTTCAGTGCCATTTTGGACTCTAGCCATATGTCTGGTGACTGGGCCACATAGTTACCCTCTTCAAGAACAAAGATGAGCCAGCAGACTGCTCCAACTACCAACCAATCCACTGCCTGTTGCACACAATGAAAAATTTCGAGCAGATCCTCAACCAGCCCCTCCATGACATCATTGAAATCAGTATCAACCAGTGTAGTTTTATCAAAGGTTTGAGCACCACCAACACTATTTGTACAGCTTGCATTCTACAGCATAGAGAGAAGAAGAAACCATTACACCTAACTTTCCTTGACCTAGAAAAGCTTTTGACCATGTTCTGCCTCAGCTTTATGTTAACAGCAGCAGCCAAGTATCATTCACTGACAGCCTTTCTGACAGCTTTCCTGAGAATGTTGATGTGCACCAATGCTAAGCATTATTGCCATTGATGTTCATTCTCGTCGTGGATACATTCATGCAAAACCTGCAGCACAGTGCCCCTGGGCCTTGCTGTATATCGACAATGTCCTGCTCACATTTACCGCTAGGAAAGAGAACTGCAGCACTGTGTCCAAATAGGGAATGATCATCTTAACCAATTCGGTTTGCATCTCAGTATGAGGATGATCAAATATCTAGAGCACCTCCACTATCCAGGTCAGCAGCAAAGACCTAGTAACAAAATGCCTTACATTACTTAGGATCCTACTTTCAAAGTGACAGTGGTATTAACGAGGTAGAGTATGTGAGGGTGAATGCAACGTGGCTGCAGAGGAAGATCACTGCAGTGCTTTGCAATAGTGATAGGCCAATTCACCTAAAATCGAAAGTATATAAATTGATGGTCCTCCAGTAGTGCTGTATAGTGCTGAGTCCATGCTCCATTGGTCATTAGGCATTTCCCTTTTTCACCACAGCAGCAATGATAAGCCCGGCAGCAGATGGACATTGCACCAATAATAGAAAATGAGGGGAAACTGCCTGCAGTGTTTGTGCCACATTCTACAAGCAACACCCATATTGTCCCTGCACTGTTCACAACTTTAACATAACTTTAACATTAATGGGAAATGTCTGTGTAGAAAACCAAAGCAAAGATGGCAGAACACAATGCGGACATGAAAGTTATCCGGTTGCACCCACTTGCTGCATTTGATCGCATGAAATGGCATTGGTTAATCTGAAAAAATGGACTCTACACCTGCAGGAAAACACTAGGTTGAAAAAGATTTGTATAGTATATTTGTTCACAATTATTAAATTTTAGGATGTTCTGGTAATTCATACCATCTCTAAATGAAGGAATAGCTTACCTAAATTAGAATGAATAGTTTTACTATAACCACAAGTTTATCTTCTGTTTCTTAAAAACTAGCTTTTTTTTTTTTTTTTGCTGTTACTTCTGGTCAAATTTGGATATGCAATGTAAGTTTGCAATTGTCAGCACTGGTTATTGTAGTGGCACCAATAGATAATTTAAATTTCACCCTTGCATAATTAGCAAAATACCATCTGAGAATGTTTGATTTGATCTTTTAAAATTATTACCATAAATAAATAGTTGCACAAAGTTTAATGGCACCATTAATGTGTTGTTATAAATTGCTGCTTTCAGTTATTTCCTTCTTCAACAACACATTCAAAGATGGTTTACAGTTCTTCCAGTTTGAAGACAGGAAATAAGTCTGGTACAGGAAATAAATCTCATGATGTCCAAGAAATTCTTAAAAAGAAACAGGTAAACACACATCATTGCAATGTATTTAATAGCTGTAATCTTTGAATAAAATAGGATTTGCATCAACCACACGAAGAATTATTTCTTGAAAAATTCAGATCATTCTTTCAGGTTTACTCTTTGGTTGGGAGAATTATGACTGAATATAATCTCTGGTTTTATAGTCATGCTCATTATCTTGATTTTTTTCTTATCCAAACACTGTAAAGTCTACAGTTCCTTCTTCTCAGAAGAAAGCAGCTTGGGTTTCAATCTTAGCAGAGTCAAAAAAAAAAAAAAAAAAGATACCACATTGATTCAGTGTAGAAGGATTGCAGTTGTAGGAAAGTGAGAGACAACTAAACCACTGTTTGCCATATTGAGCTTACTACAGTGTAATTTGAATATAAACCTGAAGCCATTTATAGATATTCTTTATTGGTATGTATAATGAAAGGCAATAGTAGCAGCTTTCCACAAGGCATGAATCCCAATCTGGATTTGAATTATCTGAAGCCAAACCCATAGACTAGAAGTGGTGAAAAATAATTAACTGTTTTCCAGGGAATTACAATGCTGCAGAAGAAAATAGCATAATCCAAATGATATTGCTTTGGATCATCTAAAATCATGATTTACATTTCTTTACTATTTATAGTAATTAAGGTAAGCCATTTTTACCTTAATGGTGTTTTTTTTCTTGGTAGGAGGCAATGAAATTGCAACAAGACATGAGAAAGAAACAGCAGGAAATGTTGGAGAAACAAATAGAATGTCAAAAGGTACGATTAAATTGCTTAACTTCCAAGGTTTTTTTTTAAAGTTTTTATTGGTTTTTTAATACAATTCAATAGTACTTATTCAACAAACGTGTTGTCTGAATATATCATTCACTAATACAAATTGAATTCCTAATCCCTTATTCTTTTCTCCAGCCATTGATAAAATAAGTCCCAAGTTTGAAAATACTGTTTCTTCATTTTTCCATTGTTGTGCAAATATGATTCTTGCCGCTGTTATCACATGCAAAATCAAGTATATACTTTATTTATCAAGCTTTTCTAGCATTATACCTAATTTAAGAAGTTCAGGTTTAAAATCTACGTGTTTTCCCAATATCTTTTCTAGCCAAGTATGTATTTTTGTCCAATATCTCTTAGCTTTAACACATGTCCACCATACATGATAATAAGTATCTGACTTGTGATTACATTTCCAACATCTGTCTGACATGTTTTTAAACATTTTTGCTAGTCTTGCTTGTGGCAGATGCCATCTATAAAATATATATGTTTTCTTTGTAAGAAGTTGACATTGTCAATTTATAATTTCTTCCCCATAAGTTTTGCCATTTCTCTAGATCTGTATTGTATCCAAAAAAATTTGGCCATGTTATCATTGTTTCTTTTATTCTTTTTCTTTGTTTGAAAATTTTCCATTTTCAAATTCAATAAAAAGTTATACATTTTCTTAATTAGTTTCTCATCCGAGGTTAATAATATCTGATCAAACAAGGTCTGCTCTTTATAAAATCCATACAGTTTAACATCTTTGTCATATCTCAGTTGCATTTGTAAATATGCCCACCATGATAGATCAATACCCTGATTTTCCACCTCTTATATTTTATATTTTAAATTCCCTTCGAGTTTAGAATATCTTTATACGTCCATATTTTCTCAAGACAATGGAAGCATTTAGATGTACAAATGCTGCCATTGTTGAAAGCCATCCTGGAATTTTCAAATATATTTTACATTTTATTTTTTCCCATATTTATAATAATGCATTTCTAATATAGCAGTTTTGAAAATATGAATTTTATTTTTCACATACCATAAGAAAGCGTGCCAACCAAGTTGTAAGTCATGTCCCTCCAAATACAACAACCTTTTGTTTCTAAGAGTTATCCATTCTTTTACTCATGTTAGTACTGATGCTTGATAATATAAAACCCACTCTGGCAAGCCAAAACCTCCATTTTCCTTAGTTTCTTGTAACATTTTCAATTTAATTCTAGCTTTCTTTCCTTGCCAAATAAATTTTAAAATTAGAGAATTTAAGTCTTCAAAGATTTTTTTCTCCAATTTTATAGGTATTGTTTGAAATAGAAACAATATTTTTGGTAATATATTCATTTTTACTGTAGCAATTCTTCCTAACATCGACAGTTGCAAGTTTTTCCATTTTTCCAAGTCAAGTTTTATTTGATTCAATAGTTTTATATAGTTATTTTCCTTTATCTTGCTGTCAGGTATATTCCCAAATATTTAACCTTTTTGACTATTTGTAATTCTATTTTTTCTGACATTTGTGTTTTGTGTTTTTTTGTTGTTTATCTGTAAGATTTTTAACTATCACTTTAGTTTTTCTCTGTTTATCTTCAGTCCTGCTATCTCTCCAAACTGTTCTATCTTTTCCAATAATTTAGGAATCATCTCTAAAGGTTCCTCTAGGATGAATACCAAGTCATTGCAAATGCTTGCAATTTATAAGTTTCACCTTTTATTTCTAGTCCTTTAATTTCTGGGTCTTGTCTAATATTTCTATTTAGAACTTCCAAAGTTAAAATAAATAACAATGGAGATAGTGGACATCCTTGTCTTGTGCCTTTTCTTATGTTGAAATTCTCTGTATAATCTCCCATTTACAATCACTTTTGCTGTTTGTTTGTGATATATTGTTGTAATCATATTTATAAAATTTTGTCCAAAGTCCATTGTTTTTAGTTGTTGAGTCATAAATTGCCAGGAAACATTATCAAATGCCTTTTGAGCATCTAGAAATACTAATGCCAATTGTTTCCCTGGATGCATTTCATAATATTCCAATATGTCCATTGTAACTCTTAAATTATTTTTTTATTTGTCTCTTTGGTAGAAATCCATTTTGATCTGGATGTATAAATTCAGTTAGAAATCTTTTCAGTCTCTCCGCTGTTGTTGAAGTAAAGATTTTATAATCCACATTTAGTAATGAAATCGGTCTGTAATTTTTTATCTGTGTCAGGTCTGAGTCCTCTTTTGGTATCAAAGTAATATTTGCTTCTGTCTATGTGTTTGGGAGTTTAGCCTCTAATAAAAGTTCATTATACAAATCTTTCAATAGAACATTTAATGTATCTTGTAGACATTTGTACAACTCTGCTGGGAGCCCATCTGGTCCCGGTGTTTTTTTGTGTTCTTATAGCCTCCGTCAGTTCCATCATTGTTATTTTCTCATTTAACATTGTTTTAAAGTTTTCTGAAGTTTTTGGTATTTTTTCCCCCCATATATTGAATCATTGTCTCCCATGAAATTTCTTCTATATCGTACAGTTTCTCATAATATTCTTTAATTATCTTTTTTATTGCTTCATTTCTAAATCGTAAACAGCCTTTTTCATCTACTAAGTTGTTTATCAATTTTTTCTCCTTCTGTTTTTTAAGTTTGTAAGCTAGCCATCTTCCTGGTTTATTTGCATTTTCAAAAAGGTTTTGTTTTGCTCTTTTAATTTGCTGTGCCAATTTTTCTGATTCTATTAAATTTAATTTATGTTTTATTATTTCCATTTGTCTTTTCAGTATTTTCTTTTGTGGATTTATTTGTAGTTCTAATTCTAGTTTTCTAAATGTTTCCCTTAACAGTATATGTTGTTGTCTTTTTTCTTTGTTTTTTTTTCGCCATGTACAGTAGTGGCCAAAATTGTGGAAACCTTTTGGGAAAAGTGTATTTTTGAGGTTTGATGGCTAATAACATACTTTTTCTTTTGGAGTAGTACCATAAAATTATATATCAATGGAAAGATAATTTAATCAAGAATGTAATGCAACAAAGTTTGTTCAATTATCTGTACTGTATTCTATGAAAAGGTATAGCCAAATAACCAGAAAAAGGAAGCACAACTTGCTTAGGTTGATATCAGGTAGCTTTCCTTCATCTGATTGCAGCCAATGAGCATGAGTGTTTAGAGAGCCAATCAGGTGTCATCTTGTTTTGGCAATGAGCCAGTCAGATCACAGTAGGATTCAGTTATTGATGTCATGTATTGAAGCTGAGAGGAGGACATTTGTCAGTGTGATCGCTATCGCAGTGTTATGTGATCGCTATCAAGTTGGTTGGGTTTTTTTGTGTTCTTTCATTTAGTGAGCTTGTAAAACGTAATAAAATTAAAGTAATGGTGCAAAGAATTGACTGGTTGCCCAGAAAGCGATGTAAAATAGTATTATTAAGTGAACAAAGCTACAGTTATAAAGAAATTAGAAGAAAAATTGGTGGAAACTTAACCAAAGGTGGCATTTCTTCTGTACACTTTTCCCAAAAGGTTTCCACAATTTTGGCCACTACTGTATGTTATAACTATACTTCTAAAGTATTCATTTTGTAATGTTGTATCTTCTTTTTTATTTTCTTTTTTTTAAAGTTCCATTTCTTTTGTTGCTAATTCTATAAATTCTTTCCCTTTTAATATGGATTGGTTCAAGGTCCATCTTAGGTTTTTTCTTTTATTCCTTTCCACGTCATTCTTAAAGGATTATGGTCTGCCCAAGTGCCTAATTCTATCTCAATCTCCTGCATATTGGTTCTTAATTAACTTCCAAGGTTTTGTTCTGTACATAACTTGTAAACGTATTTAATGGATTGTGTGCGAAGCCCTTTCAGAATAGCATGGTATTTTTATTTTGACTTTTATAGATGCTAATATCAAAATTGGAAAAGAATAAAACCACGAAACCAGAGGAAAGAGCAGAGATTATGAAGACCCTGAAAGAGCTAACAGGAAAAATTTCACAGTTGAAAGATGAATTAAAAACTTCATCCGTTGTTTCTACAACATCAAAGCTAAAGTCTAAAACTGAAGTAAGTTATACAATTGTTTTAACATCTTTATGTTTTAAAATCTGCTGTTGATCCAGTGCCTATGGGCTAAGAAGTAGCTTTTGCATACAAACTATTACATGAATTTGGGCATTTATAAAAGTTTGCTACTTCTTTCAGTGTTTTAATTTTGTTATACATCTTTCGTATTTCTTCTCATTGTTCAGTCAAAAGCTGGAATCTTCAGATTTTTTTTTCTAAGACCACCGATTACCCAAGGCATTTTATGTGGTCTGAATCAGCATTGTTTGCCCTAGCTATCAGTATTATAACCATTCTTTTGGTTATATCTCTTAACATAGAATTATTTATTTAGCTTTTGCTAAATTCTCCCCAAACCCCCAAAGATATAACTTACCATTAGGTTTTCCCTAGAATATTGGGAAATTGAAACCTAAGGGGTAGTATGTAAAGATTTAGAAGAAAATAAATGAATTCTCTGCTACAACTTCTCTCCTTTCAAAGGCACAAAAAGAACTCTTAGATGCAGAATTGGACTTACATAAAAGATTGTCTTCTGGGGAAGATACAACTGAACTGAGAAAAAAACTTAGCCAATTACAGGTGGAGGTAAGTTTGTAGAGTAGAGTGCCATTTTGATTCTGGTGTTAGGTAGACGCAGTATCCACAAACAATTGACATATATTCCTTTTGCCCAGGCGGCTCGTTTAGGTATCTTACCTGTTGGTCGGGGGAAAGCAATGTCAGCTCAAACTAGAGGAAGAGGACGAGGTCGTGGAGGGAGAGGAAGGGGTATTGTGAATCACATGGTAGTGGACCACCGCCCCAAAGCTCTAACGATTGGCGGCTTTGTGGAAGAAGAGAAAGATGAAGTGTTGCAACATTTCTCAGTAAGTTAGCAATTTGTAACTAAAACTAAATATACTTCAATTTCTGTGCAGTGTTCTAGAAGAATATAAAGGCATGAGTGTCCTAAAAGTGAACTGACTTCATTTTTACAGCTGCAGTCATTTTTTTAGTACTTAATCTGTTCAGCCTTCTAACTGAAATGAAATTGCATCACATGCTACAAACATTTGGATAACTCTTAGAGAAGGTAGCTGTTCTAAGCATTATAATAATAATAATAATAAAGTTGGAAGGGACCTTGGAGGTCATCGAGTCCAACCCCCTGCTCAGGCAGGAAACCCTATACCATTTCAGACAAATGGCTGTCCAGTCTCTTCTTAAAAACTTCCGCTATATTTCTTTAGCATTCTTTTTTAAAGATTCCTAAGTGCTGAAATCACATACTGTCCAGTAGATTTTTAATATCCTTTAGTGGAACTGTAATTGGACAATCTTGTCAATGTTTGTTAATTATGGAATTAATCTAATTTTCACTGCCTTTACACTCAAGTGAATGTGCCTTTCAATCAACATCAATTTGCTTTGATGCTGGAGGTTAATACCGACCAATTGCCACTGAATTGGCCCTTTCTTTACAGATAATTTAGTGATTTTCATGATTTTCATGAACTACAAACAAATAGCAAATTTTCTGGCTGCCTGAACCATCACTTTCTCTTTCACTGCTAATATAATTATACTTGAAGTTTATCAAAAGCAAGAACATAGTTAAAAGGTATTTCTAAATGTAAAATAACTATCATGTCAATTATATAAATAAGTATTGATTTGCTAATTTGAGTTTCAAAGGTTCTACAATTTAGAAACTCTTGACTAAAACCTTATGTATACCTGATGAAGAATGTGCTTCATTAAACATCACAGAAATTCTTTAAAAATGAAATACACATAGGATCAGATTTCTAACCAAAATTATGTTTTTGAAAAGCCCAGAGTTCTCATGCTGTCATCTGGCATATGTTTATGAGCAATTTGTATACTTTTCCTATATATTTGGGGACTAATGTGGTTCCTAAAATGCTAAGAAATAAGATTGTTGTCCCAGAACATGAATGTTATTGAGAAAGATCAGAGGCCTTTCTAGAATTCTTGTAGCAAAGCCAAGTGTTTTCTAAATGTCTTGGTCTACATCTCCCATTGACCATGTTAAGTTGAACCAGTGATTAGGAATTAAGGTCCAAAACATTTAGAAGGCACCAGGTTGCCTATGTATACTTTAATAATTAATAATTCATTGGTCATCAGTTTTTTTTAGCAATGAAAGAAAGTAAATCTCAGTCTTTTGTGTTTCAGCAATTTGGAGATATCGAAGGTCTTCAAGAGGAAGAATCTCCTTTAAGTGTTGTTTTGACGTTTAAATCCCGCTCTGAAGCTGAAAACGTATGTAATATGCTTTCAATTTTTAAAGAATGTTCTACTACTCCATATCCAGTTTTTTAAAGCAAACATACTCTGTAATTAAAAGTATCAGCAAATACATACTAGCTTCAAATGAACTATTTTCAGGCATTAAATGTTTAAATCCTGTCACTGTGTTTAAACTGATAATAGATTATAATTCAGCCAGTTACTAATATTTAACTTAAATTATCAGCAAAGAACTTAGATTTGCAGATATGAAAAGTGATTATTAAGCAGTGCAGAGTTCTGATCAATCACTAGAGTTAATGGAGATCTTTCTGACATGCTGTATAGCCACTGATTTATCCTAGTATATAACATATATTGTTTTGTTTTGTTTTTCTTAAATATTCCACCTTAGGCTGCCAATCAAGGATTAAAGTTTAAAGACCGACGACTTCAGATATCATGGCATAAACCTAAGTTACCATCTGTGTCTACAGAAACTGAGGAGGAAGAGCCCAAGGAAGAGGTATTAGAATAATATTTAAATAGCTTGTCCTTTAAAATTTCTTAAAAACTAGCATTGACCATCTGGTTTTGCAGTACACAGCACCAACTTGAACTGATGGTACAACTGCTCTGGTCAATAGGAATTCCATCTTGTTCATCAGAAATCTGAAGGATCAAGACGTGAAGACTTTACTTAATGCTCGAACAGCAAGTCGGTGGGCCTATCCTGCTGCCCGACCATTTCTTTGACCAAATTTGCTGAAACTTTTTTCAGGTGTGCTGTTGATCCCAGAACAATGATCCTGGTGGACTTCAGCATTCATGCTGAGGCTACCTTAGGGAGGCATATAGTATGACAGTCATGAATCTACCTTGAGCTGTCATCAGATTCAGTAATGGAGAGAAGCATACCTTTGATTTAGTTTTGCCTCAAGTCATGAAGGGGTTACTTTGGAAGGGGAATTATAGTTCTCATGGCCAAAGACTGGAAAAGTTTCTCCCAGATCACCATTGCTTTTCTATCACCTATCGATCACTTAAGGTTGTCTCCCATCGAGACCTAAGGAATTTGATGGGTTTGTAAAAATTTGGGAAAATTTTCAGAAAACAAAGCCAGTACTTCTTTCAAGACCCTTATTGACATTAGGAATGGGAAATATCTGTGTATCTTTGTACAGTCACCCTCAAATGTTTCTCCAATACTGTGGAATCTGAGCTTCTTGGATTTCTGGGGACCTCTCAGTAATGAATTAGACTGGAAGATAGCAAGAATGCAAATGGTGTAAATTTGCTATGGAGCTGATTAAACATGAATTAATGCATATAATCATATCTGCTTTGTGGCTTTTGTTACATTCTCAAATGTCCATACAGCAGAGCTCTTTAGAATAGTCTAGGATTTATGGACAAAATGCTTCTAACTGTCGGGTTTTCCACATATTCTCTGGATGTTTAGCTCCCTTTGCTTATATAGGTTAACTGTAAAGAGTTGATAGAGCAAATCATAGATGTTGTCCATGGATACTTCCATGTTGGAATGATACTGCCAACCTTAAGAAAGCAAACTCATTCCTGTAGACACCTCCATGGATTTAGAAGGTCTTGTCAACATTAATTATTTGTGTGCTTTTTCTGTCTGAGTTCAGGCCTGATTTGAGAATCCAGAATAAGCAATACTTTCACTATTTTATAACCTGACAAAGGGAATACAGCTCTGTTGATCCTGCTTGAACTTCTCTGGTTTCTTTGACATGTGAAGGGAGAGTACTAGGGTTAGATAGCATAAGTTAGTCTAGCCACAAGCCATTGTTTTGTTCTCCATGGTATAGTAACATCAATATGAACTTGCTGGAATGATCATCAGGAATCAGCAGCATGGTTACTGAGCAAAGACTGTACATGTATTAGAACCCTATTGACTTGGTTGCCAGTTGGCCACTGAACTAGAACACCTTGAGAGGGTATCTGACAGACCATTGCCATTACTGATAGTTCAAACATCCTTGGGGATGTCTTGAAGAATTGGAAGCCATTTTGTGGGTCCTGACTGGCAAGCCTTCTTTGTGGCGGTGCCTGTGGAGAAAATTAGGAGGAATGTTATATACTTCACCCTGAACAAAAAGCAGAATATAAAGCAAATCAGTAGATACATTCATGAGGCACCTACTGCTATATATTTCAGCCACCTATTGAGGATTGTCTCTTCATCACTCCTTCCCTCTACATATATTGCTTGCTCTCTTTTACTTCTATTCTCTTTCTGCCATCAACCTTTGTAATGAATGCTCTTCTATGGTTTTAATTTATTTATGTTTCTGCATTTTCATTATTATGTTGTAAATTGTGCTGAATTTTAAAATAATGCAATGAGATATATACGTGTACTAACAATAACATTTGCATACAAAACATTTTAATGACAATGCTTTGAAAGGCATCGATTGATAGCAAATATGTTTTTAAAAATTAGTAGACTGTGTTTTATTATGAAATATTTCTGATCTATAATTTGCTAATACTATTAAGTAAGGCTACTTGAAATGATGTGTCAGTCCTCTGAGGTAGTCCAAGGAGGAAACCAAAACCATGAGTATAAACACGACCTTTACTTGTAAGGTTACTGTAGCAGAATCTTGCACGTCTGAAAGCACTTCTCCCCTCCCTTGCCTTTACTTTCCAGAGAACTAGGGAGGGTCCCTTCTGACATGCTATCTCACCCCACATTCTTTCTGGGGGCTGATATATCTCCTGTCTGGCCATTCTCTAGGCTGCAGTTCTTCCTCCTTCGTCCTTTCTGCCAAGGTTATTCTCATAGCCCATTACAGGATGGATCAAGCATTAGACGAGTATTAATTTTAAAAAATATTTTTACTTGTACTCTTTCCACAATGAGCTGGCAATCTCTAAATTTGATAAATAAATATAATTAATTCATGATTTCATAGCATTCAGTATTTCTGCCATTTCACAGCTAGAATTTTTGTTAGTATTTGTTTGCATGTGGCTAGATTTCTTTGGAGATCATCCCAAGAAAGAAATGTAGTCTTAGGAATGGACTACAAGATCACTATAATTTTATAACCATATTACATTTTCTCTTTCTTTAGGAGACAGAAACATCAGATTTATTTCTACCTGAAGATGATGATGATGAAGATGAAGATGAAGATGAATCTCGCTCTTGGAGAAGATGAAACTTCAAGAGGAAGCATATAATTTTAGAATTGTTCGAACTCAAATTTTTAAAAAATATTTAAAGGAAATCCATGAGCCAAAAATCTGTTTTTGTTTTTCATTTTTTTTATATATATATATATATATACACATTAAAATAACAAATGTGTTTGATATGTAAACTTAGCAAGTAAGTAGCTATGATCAGCCAAAGGCCCAGAGCTTCTACAAAGCTGTGTAAAAATGGTTGTGATCTTATAAAAGTAAAATATATTAGTCTTTCAAGCCCAACTTTTGTTCATTCTGATTTTAAAATATCGATTTGTTTTATTAAATATCAATGACTTCGTAGTTTTATTAGCAATGTGGAATCTGAGATGAGAACAATAAGTCAAATTCGTCAACATTGTCTAGAATTTGCTAATTCAGAATTCCTTTCATTGGGTGGCAGGCAGCTTAAGTAAATCTCAATTGAAAAACAATCAGGAATTGCACATATGTTTGTGAAGGAGCATATAGGAGCACATATGTTTTCCTATATTCCACCATCTGAAATATGATTGTCAGAATGATAGTAGTTCTTGCCAGCATTGGTGATAGTGACTCCTTTTCTAGCATTTTGTTTCTTTCCCATCTTTAAACATTATTTTAATTACCATTAGGAATGCAACTGACCAACCACTTCTGCTCTGATTTCACATTTTAGTTCGGTGGAACTGTCAGCCTTAAAATCTATTAAAAATGACCACAGTAGGAATATTTTTTTAACAGTATTGGTAATGTGAAATTATTTGTTTTGATAATGACCTATCTCTAAAACTCTTTTCAGGGTAACTAATGGCTGCATTTTATTTTTTAAGGAAAAGCCAATGCACTGTTCCAAGTGATATATTTCCTGCAACCCATAGAATTGCAAAATAAAAACAATCTTGTTTTAAAATAATAGATACTAAGCCAGCACTTAGAATAATATTGCAAGTTCAAGTTATAACACATTAAAAATTAATGTTGAGTTGAGGAAAAAAAACTAAAACATTGATTTAAGCATTTTTTTTGTCCGCATGCTGATAAAAATGTGTCTAGTCTTCCCCCTTTTTTAAAAAAACACCAAATAGTTCATGGTGTAAATTTGATAGACATTACGTTACATTTATTTACTGCAAGGGCAATAGATCTTTATAACCCATGTCTCTTGCTGCTATTAAGTCTAAATATGTCCTCCTGTGGGTCATCTCTTAGTGCTTTTGTAGACTATCTCATGGTCAGTGATGAGGAAATGTGGCTGTCGGATACAGCTCCCCAGATAGCCTACTATAGGACACACTGACTGTGACTTTAAGGACAATAGTTCAAAAAACTCTCGAAGGGCCATTGTTTATCCCCATCCTAGCCATAGATAAGAACAGCATGTTATGCAAGGGCCATATGATGTCACTGCATTTAAGTTAAGATTGATGAAGCAAGGCAAACATTACTGTATCAATTCCCAGGGCATCTCGGCATTCATTAATTCAAAAAATTAATTATATCTTTCAGGGTTCCTACATTCAGATTAGCATAGTGGTACTTAAAAATTAGATCTAAGTATCCGAACTACTAAGTTGGTTTCATGTTTCTGGTCTTGCTACCAGAACTTTTTTTTTTTTTTCTTCCTCACACTTTGGGAACTAAGTACATTGTTATAAAAGCACATCCCGTTTGAATTCCATCCATAAGTTGAGTAAGAGTGTATGCTACCAGCTCTTATTTGCCCTTTATGTAAAGGCCTTTGTGTTCTAGATTATTGCTACATTCCTACTAATGTTGAATCTCAGTGAATTAAGTTATAACAATAAAGCACGAATATTGCACACACTCTTTAAACAGGCAAAGCCTTGCTTTTCTCCCATTGCCTGTGATATCTAGAATGCTTGTGGCTCAGTATGTGGCCATCACATATATTGACCCAGCAAGAAAAACGCTTGAATCTGGACAGTTAGTTAATAATAGAGGGAACAAAGGATTTATGTATACATATATAGAGATACATATATATATATATATATATAGAAAGAGAAATATATATATATATACACATATATATATTGTACAGGGTTTTTTCTTAGAACTGTATAATTTGTAAATATTTTTGCTTTTTTGTGTACTAAAAACTACCAGCATCTAGATTTCCATAAGAATTCTTATGTATGTATTTTTGTATCTGGAAGATTACAGTTGACTGAACGAAGCTGTAAGAGAAATTTCCTTAGCTTTTGGAACAGTTAGACTGGATGGGATTCCTTTTCATATGGTTTTAAATAACTTTTGTTAGCATGCTGTTCAGGACAAAATGAATATCTTTACTCAAAGTGTTAGCTTTTTTCACGGAGAAGAGTAGGTTGACACATATAAATCCTCTAGTGACAACGTAAATGTAATTTCTCATCCTACAAGCACAGAACTTGAGTTGTGCCCCTAAATTTTATGTATTGAAAGCATACTATTGTGTTACTGAGAATGTAAGTACTGGGCAGCATAGTGATAACTTACTTAAAAAGAAAATAGGAAACTAGTTCAAAGTGACCTTCATTTTGATGTAGCTATGAATCTCCCTGTGTTGTGTATTAGAACTTGGTTAAAAAAAAAAAAAACTAATGTGTTACTGGGTAACTTCTGGTACCACCTGCTGTGAAATTGTCCCTTTCATAGTCATAAGCCATAAGAGAAAGCATAGTATAAATATACCCGCAAAGTACCTTGAAAGCTAGGAATTCTAATAAAACTTCACTATATATATAAAATATCCCTTTCTAACCAGTTAGCAATGTATCACTCTATTGACATTGAAAAGAATGTCATAATGTAAATGCTCAGTGAATCATCCCCTTAAAGCTTTACAGATATTAATGCTACTACTATATAAACTGTCGGTTTAACTGTGGTGTATTTTTTAATCCTTACATACAAAAATGCACAGCATCTGAAACTTCAAAAAAAAACAACAACCCATAATCGCCCACATACAGTGGAGATGCTTCAATATTTTTAATGAAATCATGTGAAAAGGAATATTAAATTCCTCTCAATGTACATTAACTTGTATTATAGTTTTTACAAGATTGTGAACTTGTGTAATAGTATATTAGGAGATATTGTTGGATTTCTAACTGTTTATACATTTAAATTCATATATGTAATGTTTGTTTTATTGATTACATTTTGAATTTCTAAGATGCATGTTGACTTTTTGCAATAAAGAGATAACATGGAATGGTTTAAAATTAAAAAAAAAGTTTGAATTGAAATTTGGAAAAGTAACCATTCCAGAGGAAAAAAAATATACTCACGAAAAAAGCTGTATTGCTTGCTTTCTTTAAAAGTGTACATCTGTGAATGCGCGCATATGGTGTGTGTACATGTGTATATATGAATATGTGTTTATAAGGTTTATCATTACCAACCTTAAAACACTTACATTTTGCTGTTCCAAAGCTTGGAGTAGCTGATAATAAAACAATCCAAGTTCCTTCTAAGAAACAAAATAGTTTCGTGACCATGGCCAAAATCAATATTTCATTTTTCATCCTAAGTTAAATTTATTGAATTTAATGTATTGAAAAATAAGTGATGGTATCATCTTAAGTAAGCTATATGATGACACAAAATGCTGAATATTAACAGTAGTGACCAGCTGAATACATAATCCTTGAAACAATATAGTAGAGAAAAGCTGAGACTGGTAAAAAAAATTGCATTTTTAGAGGAATGGGGCTGACTCAGAAAACATTTCCCTTTTATAACTCACTTTGTCATAAGTGTCAGTACGTTATGTCTCCAACACATTTCTTGAAAGCTACTTATTCCTAAATTATGAATTTGGCATGTTGGAATTCCTTGAGATATTATTGTAGATAGAGATACTTATGTAAATCATCAGATTTCTATAACATGGATCCTTTACATGCAAAGAAATGGGAGTTATGCACTTACAAAAACAGTTCTGAGCCACTGCCCCAAATGGGTTTTATCTGATAAGTTCCTTATTCTTTATCATATAAGAAGCATTTATCATTCAGGTAAATATTTGAAGAGCTGGCTAGACCAGATCTTAAACTAGCCAATGAAGTATTTTAAATGAAAATGTACTGTAAGAGAAAATGTTCAAAATCTCCAAACAAGAATGTGTCACAAGTCTCACTGTGTTCATAGTTCATGTTTTAGATGTTCCAATGCAATTTAGGCTGCTGCCTTTATCTCTGATGAGATAAAGGAATCTGTAAACAGGAGAAAGTTAAAATGGCAAGATTTTGTGCGGGGCTTTTTTCCCGTTTTTATTGAGGGGAAAATTGCTCAGTGATGCTTTGTGTATTTTGGCCCTAAGACATGTCATCTGCCCTATAATGTGTAATTTTCATCTAGGAAGTGAAGAAATTCCATGCTGACAGTTTGTTACTCCACTGAATCAATGCTAAATGGATGCAAAACGCTACGTTCTTTGAAGAATGAATTTCTCTCACAGGCTTTGTGTGGTTGTGTCGGTCCATGGAAAGAACTGAGAATGTGGACTTCATTAACCTCTCCTACCCACATGATGGAAGTCTGTGAACAAGCCATCTAGAATAATGATCCACAGGTAGAAATGGCTCAATAAAGAGGAATATTTGTAGTTCAGGGTTGGTATGACGTGCTCTCTGAGCTTGGTTATTTTCTTGTAGATGTTTCTAGTTGGCCACTATATATGGAGGAAATAACATGATGGGGAATCATATATTTCTGGAGCAGAGAGAGAGAGAAGTAAAAGAATAAGAAATGGATCAACATTATTCTAACCACAAGATGTTGACAGTTAAGTTTTATTGGAAACTTGATTAACTCTTAATGGGGACTTATTTATAACTGCATATCTGGCTACATTTTATAATGTATAGAAGCTGTAGCAGGCTGGGAAATTAGGCAATACAGCAATAAGTTGCATACCAATCTTTTCTGGGAAGGGCAGGGCAGAGGGAAAGATGCATTTATCTGCCTTAATGCCACTGTGTTACACTGGCCAGTTTGTGACTCACTAGAGACACCCGATCCCCAGAATTCTCTTTTATTCTCGGGTATTTTCATCTGCACTTTGAAAATATGAGACTTACAATTTTCAACAAAGATGCAATTAGACATTTGGTCTTCTATCTACACGCAACCTGTAACCTAGTAAAAGTTGATTTGAAGAAATTCCCGCTCCGGATACTTGTGAGAAGCTTATGTTGTTCCATTGATTCCCTCACCTTCTGAAACCTCTGCTAATTATCAATTATACACATTTTTCTGGGTGCTTCTGTAGAACACTGTTTCTTTTAAAAGGCTTCCTTCCTGGGGGGGGGGGAGCAACTCATTTTCTGTTTCTCTTAAGCTGTACAAGTAGTCCTTGACTTATAACCATTCAGTGACAATTCGAAGTTACAACAGCACTGAAAAAAAGTGACTTAATGACCATTTTTCACATTGTTGCAGCATCCCTTTGGTCACATGATGAAAATTCAAATGCTCGCAAATGACTCATATTTATGACAGTTGTCCCGGGGTCATGTGATCACCTTTTGCGACCTTCTGACAAGCAGACTCAATGTGGGATGGCAGACTTGCTTAACAACTGTGTTACTAACGTAACAATTGCAGTGATTCGCTTAACAACTATGGCAAGAAAGGTCATAAAATGGGGCAAAACCCACTTAACAACTGTCTTGCTTAGCAACAGAAATGTTTGGCTCAAGTGTGGTCGTAAGTTGATGATGACCTGTGTATTTTGGCATTTTCAATTAGAAGGGCCACTTTTAATATCGGGATACTAAATCAATTCCCCAATGGTACTAGGGGAAAGCACTAGGAAAAATAATGCTCTTGCCTTTAAAATTCAGACACCCAAGTGGTGCAGAGCAGGAAAGAACCCAGTCCCTAAATTTGAGAGAGAGATACTCTATACCTCTGCAAAGTGGGAATTTCATGCACACACCCTGACAAGAATCACAAGTACTTCAGACAAAGCAAAAACATTAAGATGGGGATCAGGTCTTTATATAGGGTACAGAAACAAATGATACATTCAATATATGTGATGCATCAGAAAGCGATGAATCAAACAATAAAAGGCATTGGGTTAGATGTGAGAAAAAACATTCTTATGTTGTATCTCCTCCTTTCCCACCCCGGCTTGTTTCTTTAAAACTTGGCAACACTCATGAACTTTAAAATACAGCCTTCCTGTTTAGTTTCTGAATAGGCTCATTTTTGCACATCAAAGGAAATTGTTTTGACTAAATGAAAAACATGGTTTCCTAAACTTCAAAAAGAGACATGGATGCCATGCTAAAATGCTAGTGTTACTTTTATTAAAATGGTAATAAAGCCTAACATTCCAGGTAACAATGCTTCTTGATTCTTATATGTAGGATTCTGCCATGAAGTGAACCAAGGCAGATGACTTTGAGTCCTAGAAAATGACAAGAAATAGTTCATTTATGATTACTACCTAGGAACAAGGAAGAGCAATTGGATTTTCTGCCTTTGGTATCGGCAGAACGTGGTTTGCAATAGCTGCTGAGAATCCTTCAGGGGAGAGGGGGATATCAGTCACTGATTAGCCAGAGGCAACAAAATGGCTCCCTTAGATCATTTAATCAGTGTTTCTCAACCTCAGCAACTTTAAGAAATGTGGGCTATGCTCCTTTGGGCAATTTTACGGTAGCACCTGATCTCCTGAAGTGGAAGACAGGTTTAGATGTTGAGGAGTTTCACTTTTATTTCCAAAGCACAGCTGAAACTTTTTAAAATTCAATATTCTGTGAGACAGGAGGGCAACTGGAGTCCTTGCTGCATCTCTTTTTTTCTGTTGAGAAGGAGAAAAAAGTGAACATATTCTTCAGTTTCAGGCCAGCGCAACGTGACCCATGTATTTGACCTAGCCTTTGTTAAGAAAGCAGCAGCAAAGCTGGAGATAATCTGATACACAAAGGTCAAAGTGAGCAAACATTGAACCAGAGAGGAGCTAGTTTTAGCAATATCTCTTCCACTAAATGTAGCCCTTTGAACTGATCAAGAGTAGACAAAAGTTTAGGAGAAAGGACACATCTCCTTGTCATTGCAACGGAGCTTGCTTGTGCTAAACCACTCATTTTTCACCAATAAACTGGCTTACCTTATAAAATTAGTAATAATCTTTAAATTTTGTTTTATTGATCTTATTCTTCTTTGTGAAGTTTAAGTAGCCAAAATACTAATAATGAACCTTTCAGTGGCCTCTATCCTCTAATATATGTAAATTCCCTAGCAGCTTCTCAATAGAAGAAAATATATATAATGGGAATTAAAATAGAGCACAACAATGATGAAAACTGTCTTGAATGCATTTGGGTCAATATAAAAGGGGGGGGGATGACATTGCCATAGGTGTATACGACAGGCCACCCAACCAAACAGAGGAAATAGATGAACTTTTTGCTAGTCAGCTAACTAAGGTATGTAGGAAGCACATCCCAATAGTAATGGGAGACTTTAACTACCCTGACATCAACTGGGAGACAAACTCTGCACCAAGTGGAAGATCAAACAGATTCCTTGCAAACCTAGCAGACAACTTTGTCTCCCAAAAAGTAGAGAAGGGAACTAGGGGATTAGCCATTTTGGATCTAATTCTCACTAACAGAGATGAAATGATAGAAGGTGTTGAAGCCACAGGAACCTTGGGAGGAAGTGATCATGCAGTATTGGAATTCAACATTATGGAAGCACAAGCAATAGAACACAGTCAAACTAGAGTCTTGGACTTTAAGAGAGCTAATTTCAATAAACTTAGAGAGGGCTTGGGAAGGATTCCATGGATGAGTGAAGGAAATGATTGGTCCATTAGTGGGTGAAAGTGGCAAGAAGGTGACAAGCAGCAGGGAGAAAGCAGAACTATTTAACTCATTTTTTGCATCTGTCTTTACACAAAGGGAAAAAACAGACCAACCTGCCAAAAATAGTGCCATAAAAAACAGAATAGAAATGCAAGTTAAGATAGGCAAGAAAACGGTAAGTGAGCACCTGTCCAGCCTAGATGAGTTCAAATCACCAGGACCAGATGGATTACACCCCAGGGTTCTCAAGGAACTGGCAGATGTGATCTCAGAACCATTGAACTATATTTTTCAAAGATCCTGGAGCACTGGGGAACTACCGGAGGACTGGAAAAGAGCTGATGTAGTTCCCATCTTCAAAAAAGGGGAAAAAATGACCCAGGAAACTACAGACCTATCAGCCTGACCTCAATATCTGGGAAGATTCTGGAAAAGATAATCAAACAATGAATCAGCGAACACCTAGAGGCAAACAAAGTCATTACTAAAAGCCAACATGGGTTTGTCAAAAACAGATCATGCCAGACAAATCTTATTGCATTCTTTGACCAAATGACAAAATTAGTGGATCAGAGGAATGCTGTGGATATAATTTACTTGGACTTCAGTAAGGCATTTGATAAAGTAGATCACAACCTACTACTTGATAAGATAGAAAAATGTGGGTTAGACAGCATCACCACCAGATGGATCCGCAGCTGGCTGACCGGCCGTACTCAGCGTGTGGTCCTCAATGGAACCGCATCTACATGGAGGGAAGTGTGTAGTGGGGTGCCCCAGGGCTCTGTTCTGGCCCAGTGCTCTTCAACATCTTCATCAATGATTTGGACGAGGGGATAGATGGGGAAATCATCAAATTTGCAGATGACACCAAGCTGGCAGGAATAGCCAACACTCCAGAAACAGGCTTAAGATACAGGAGGATCTGGACAGACTTGAACACTGGGCACTATCTAACAAAATGAAATTCAATGGTGAAAAAAGCAAGGTTCTACATTTAGGCAAGAAAAACCAAATGTACAGGTATAGTATAGGGGGTACCTTGCTCAATAGCACTAACTGTGAGAGGGACCTCGGAGTCCTAGTGGACAATCACTTAAATATGAGCCAGCAGTGTGCTGCAGCTGCCAAAAAGACCAACACAGTGCTAGGCTGCATTAACAGAGGGATAGAATCAAGATCACGTGAAGTATTAATACCACTTTACAATGCCTTGGTAAGGCCACACTTGGAATACTGCATCCAGTTTTGGTCACCATGATGTAAAAAAGACGTTGAGACTCTAGAAAGAATACAGAGAAGAGCAACAAAGATGATTAGGGGACTGGAGGCTAAAGCATATAAGGAATGGTTGCTGGAATTGGGTATGTCTAGTTTAATGAAGAGAAGGACGAGGGGGGACATGATAGCAGTGTTCCAATATCTCAGGGGCTGCCACAAAGAAGAGGGAGTGAAGCTATTTTCCAAGGCGCCTGAAGGCAGGACAAGAAGCAACGGATGGAAACTAATCAGGGAGAGAAGCGACCTAGAACTAAGGAAAAACTTCCTGACAGTTAGAACAATTAACCAGTGGAACAACCTGCCTCCAGAAGCAGTGAATGCTCCAACACTGGAAGTTGTTAAGAAGAGACTGGACAGCCATTTGTCTGAAATGGTATAGGGTTTCCTGCCTGAGCAGGGGGTTGGACTAGATGACCTCCAAGGTCCCTTCCAACTTTATTATTATTATTATTATTATTATTATTATTATTATTATTATTATTATTATTATTATTATTATTATTATTATTATTATTATTATTATTATTATTATTATTATAAAATAAAATCTGCTTCAGCTCAGCCTTTTTCTCTGAGCTGAATTGCAGGACTTCAATTCTTAGTGTTCAATGAGAAATTCCCAAGGATGTCTTTGTAAAAATATTTGAGGTTGCTACATTCATCTCCCACTCATCTGTCTTAATATTTAGTAACTTTAGATATATAGCCTAATTTCATACTCCAATCCTGCAGCCATTCCACACGTGTCATTTTGGTATAAATAGGGACTTCACTAGTATATCTGTTGAAGCTTGCAGTTACTGCAAGGAAGCTTTTAATTTTTCTTGTACATTTGAGGGTGAAATTTCTAAAAAGTTGCTTTGCAATTACCAGCTCTCTCCTGGGGAGGGCACAGTTCTCCATTCTATGTCAAAAGGAGCAGTCAATATGCCAAAAGTCCTTTTTGCTACTTTGATTCTGATATTAAAATCAGCTAAGCATAGGGGGGATGGAACTTTCATTTTTAATATGAAGAATTTGATAAAGAATAAAGACCTAACACATGTAATTAGTGTAATGCAATTGTAGAATGTAGAATGGTTTTTCATCCACGTTCTCCGATTAAATATTCACCATTTTTTTTTCAATTTTTGCTTGTCTTTCATCATGAAACCCAGGCCTCACCTCATTTGTCACATGAACTACTTATGTTCTTTTAAAGACATTTTAATGTCCTTATGCAACAGAGAATCTCCTTCCTTCATTCCCCCATCTGGCAGCAGTCACTTACCTGTCTGCTAGCCTGGAATTTGAAACCTCCTGCCGGCTTCCCCAGTGACTTTAGTTGTGGGGAGCCGGAAGGAAGTTGCCTCACCAAATGACCATGGGATTCAGTTAACAACAGAAAACAGGACTGTGGGATAGATGAATAGATTCAAGAAAGCGAAGCTGTAGGTTGTATTATGGCTGAAGGCTAAAATGTATGTCAAGAAGTAATTAATGTCCTATAGGTTGTTACAAGTGGGTATGAAAGCAAGAATTTATAAGTTGGTAATAGTTGCATGTTATGCTCCAGAGAATGGTGAAAATGGAATATGAGGAATTTGGAAGGGGAAAATGTGCAATATTTTGAACGAAGATGATTTGGGGAAAAATTGTTGTAACAGGTGAAAGGAATGGATGGCTGGGAACAATGAAATAAAAAAATATGATTGAGTCTTTTGGAGAACCCAGAATGAATTAGAATAGTAACTTTTTGGTGAGTGTTTGCTTATAAAAAAATCTGTTTCAAAAATGTGGTTTAAGAAGTCTATTTGTATAAAGGAATGAAATACAGTGGTACCTCCGTGTTCATTGTTAATTGGTTCTGGAAGGTGCAATAAGTACCCAAAACTATGAGTACCATTTTTCCCATAAGGAATAATGTAGTGAGTCACAAGGCAGCCGACACTGATAGGTTCCAGCTTGTGCGTTGAATACCAAACAAACAATGAGTACCAGGACAAAATTTTCGTGTCAAAATGCGTTGAGTACCAAATTCAATGAGTTTCAAAGCAGTTGAGTGCCAAGGTACCACTGTTCAAATATAAATGCAAAGGAATGAATATAAATAAAGGCATGATTGGACTGTTATGATTGCTTATGATCAAAGACTGAAATAATTGGTAAAATCTACAAAGGGGTTAGGAGGTTCTGAATATGTTACAGACCATTTTTAGGTAGTGTTAAGATTGGAGCTTGAGAAAAATGGACATGGAAGAAATGGAAAGATGAGAAAGAAACAGAAACTGAAAACAGAACTAGAGCAGAAAGTATAAATGCCATATGAGAAAGTGTGTGTGAGAGAGAAATAAAACATCTCCTAAGAGAAAGAATGAAAGTGGACATGGGGAAAGAGGATGTGGATGCTGCATGGAACAGAATGAAAAAAAATGTCCCCCAGAAATGTTTGGAAAGTATGAAGTAGAATGCTTGAGAGGATTAGTAAATGAGGAAAAATGCATAGAAGAGGATTACTGCCACAAAAATAAGGATGAAAAAGAGATATTCTGCAATGAAGTCTAGTTAAGATTTTTTTTTTAAAGAAGAGGAAATGCAAAGAGATTTTGGTGGAAATTTAAAATATGGCCTGGGCAGTGGTTGAAGATGGCTAAGTAAGAAATCTCCAACAGAGTAAAGGGAATAAATGGAGATAACATTCAGTGAGGAGATTTTGAAAGGAGGACTGTAGAAATTTTTATGGGAATAATACTGACATTTTGAAGCATGAAAATGAATGCTGTGTTAATGAGAAAAAACACTAAAAACCACAACTACTGTGAGAATGTTAAAAATGGCAAGACTGCAACTGTATATACCGTTAAAATACGGTATGGATGAGGTTTGCTTGTGGGATGGCTAGCTGAGGGCAATATCTTGGCCTGACCTTTGGAAGTATGCTGATTTTGTTGCCTCATTACAAAGAGAAGATAGCAAGAATGAATGCACAAAGAACTGGAAAATTAGTTTGTTTCGTGTGCCTTCTGGAATTCAAAAATAAAAGATTATGAGGCAACAGTGAGCAAAATTTGGGGAGTGCTGTGTAGTTTCATGCTAGATAGTGCATAGCCTAGATTTTTGCCCCTTAGCAGGTGATTGAGAAAGGTATAAAAGTTTATGTGGGAAAGACTTTGGAAAACAGGAGGAAGAGCTACATATTGGACAATCAGCATGTAAAAAATGTCTCAGCCCACAAAAAGGGGAAAGGCATGGGGAACATATGGATCCTCCCTAGTTTTTTAGAAAGCAAAAGGAGAGATGGGGAAAAATAGTTTTAGTTTTGGAAGAGTCTATTAATATAACTTTAAATAAAGATAGAGATATTACTGGTACCGATCTTGTGTGGACCTAACCTTTATTACCGATTTGCTGATTTAGAGAAAATATACAATATAGTAAATAGAACTGAATTATGAAATGTTTTGCACCAGGATGCACTTGAAAGTTGGCTGCTCAATGTAATAAAAACAGGATATAATGAAAACCAAGCATGCAGGAAAATAATTGGGATTCTTAGTAATGGTTCAACACTGAGTAGGGAGCAAAACAAGGATGAGTGATGTCTCCCTGGTTTTTAATGTTTATATAGATAAATATGTATGGAATGTTGATAATTATGTGTGTTTGGGGAAGTGAATGTATATGTAGTTTTACATGCAGATCACGTCATATTGTTGCCAAGAATTCAAATGAATTGCAATGAATTTTAGGTAGATTATATGATGTCAGTATGGATCTAAAAACTGATGTATCAAACGTTAGGGTAATTATATTTGACAGGGAAAATGGAGTATTTATGATGCATTGTACATAAATCACAAAAAAGCAAGAGCAAGTAGGTGAATGTACGCATCTCAGTAGAACTTAAGGGAGAAATGCTTAGACATAAAAATGCTGGCAGAAAGATAAGATCTCTTGTGATTCATTCTGAGGAATGAAAGTTGACCAAAAAAACCAACAGTGATAATATATAAAAATATGTTTTTGCCCACTTTGTTTATGGAAGGGTAAACTGAGTACGTCAGGAGAAATATGAAAAGAAAATGAACACAGTAGGAATTGGATACTTAAAAATATGTATCATAAAAGAAAAGATAAAATAAGAAATGAATAAGAATGTGAATTGAATACCAAAGTGAGTGACCAATATGAAAAAAAAAAAGTTGAGTTGGTTTGGTCGTGTGGAGTGAATGCATCTTAAATTACAAAATTACAAAGAGGTGTATGATGGATGAGTGACGGTAATGTAAGGAAAGGGAAAACTGGGAAATCTGTGTGGATGTAATTGATGAGATGATTAAAAAGATGTGATGTTGCAAGCTCAAAGGCAGGGTATCAAGAGGTATGCAAGTGACGGAAGTAAAGTTTACAAAAATAAACAGATACGGGGAGAGCAACACTGATGTTAATATAAACTAAATATACAAAATAGAGTTGAAAGGGACCTTGGAGGTCTTCTCAAGCAGGAGACCCTATGCCATTCCAGACAAGTGGCTGTCCAGTCTCTTCTTAGAAACCTCCAGTGATGGAGCATCCACAACTTCTGAAGGTGGTTTGTTCAACTGGTTCATTGTCCTCACTAGATTAATTGTTAATTGTTCTCACTAGATTATAAACTAGATTTATAACATTTCCTTTCCCTATCTAATGCCTTTAATTTCTTTGACTATTACTTATTTCTTGACTTACTACGGGTAGTCCTCAATTTACAACAGTTCATTTAGTGACCATTCAAAGTTCCAACAGCACTGAAAAATGTGACCTATGACCATTTTTCACAGTTATGATCTTTGCAGCATCCCCACGATCATGTGATCAAAATTCAGATGCTTGGCAACTGGTTCATATTTATGACTCTTAGTGTGTCCCAAGGTCACGTGACCACCTTTTTTGTGACCTTCTGACAAGCAAAGTCAATGGAAAGCCACATTCACCAGGTTGCTAACTTATCAACTGCAGTGATTCACTTAACAACTGTGGCAAAAAGGTCATAAAATGAAGCAAAAGTCACAGAAATTTTAGGCTCAATTGTGGTTGTAAGTCGAGGACTACATGTATCACCCTCTTTTTGCACTTTGCATAGTGCTGTTTACCCTGAAAGGGAATCGCAGGGTGGGTTTCATGGTATTAGTTGATAGTTAGAAAAACCACTGAAGGGCTATGCCTTGAAGAGTTACTTCAAGCAGGCCGCTTCATCTCTGTCTGTCAGGCTTAACTTCATCCATCTTCATCTGCAAGTGGAATCTGAACTCCAGTCCCCTGAGAGGCGGGGGAAACACAAAGCAAATCCCTTTTATTGGAAACCAGACAGAATGGTTTTTATGTTAATCTGCAGATAAACATATTTAAAAGCAATATCTGTTCTGACCCTAGCAATGCTCACTCAAGAAATGTGATACTTTTCATAATATTTTGGCAGTTTTATTTTATTTCCAATATAAACTTTAATGTGCTTTTCCAGCATCACACAGATTATGATGATCTTTCATTTTTTTTATTTTTTTTTATTTTTTTTGAGGTTGCCTATACTTGTTTAAATTATTTCTTCAGCCATTCTTTTCTTTTAACCGTACTGGAAAATGAAAATGTGTTGTATTTATTGAAGCTATTGTGGATTTCAATTTGTGCGGTTGTAGCATTACTGAATGGGTAGAAAAGGCTGATCTGGCAGATTGAGCTGGACCGCTTTGACACAGCATGCATAACACAGGACCATTTCCATATTCTCAGTATCCAGTAGACAACTGCTTCCGCAATGCCCTTGCGTTTTATTTTCTTTTGAACCTTCTGTTCATGACACTTTGGGCAGCTCTGCCTATGTAGAGGTGTTATTTATAGGTCATGTAGCAAGAACATTAGGTTTTTGTGGGTTTAGTTGCATACCAATTAATAAGGGGTTAATGTAGTCTACTAGACTCTCAGCCAAAGTGAGATTCTTATATGATCTTATGTGATCTTCATCAACAGAAATTTTTGCTGAAAAGCTTATTGGTATCAGGCGTAAGAAACCAGGAGCTGGGATAGAGTTCAAAAGTACTATGAGTTTATTTCATGCTATCTATACACAAGACTCTTAATCTACTAGGAGTCAAGGCAAACTGGTGCTAAATAAGAGTCAATGAAATTCACAGGGGGGCAGACTTAGATCTCTTATGGGGGCGTAGTGGCTCCAAACTGGTGACACATTTGACCCAGTCCTCAGGTTCTGCATATAATCTCTCCTATAATTGAGTTGAGTTTCACTCATTCTACATGAGTACATCACTGCCAAATATTGGTTGCCAAAATGTGGAAAGAGGGTGCATATGTTAATTTAATAAAGCCAAAATTGGAGAAATCTGTAACAAGATTGGTGTCTGCTTAAATCTGCAAAGAAATCGGTGTCTGAATAAAACCAATTTTAAGGTTGCCACTAATTCCCCATTTTCTAATTTTTAAAAAATTGTATTAGAACCATATAGCCATTCAGGAAGAAAATTACTTCAAAGTGAGGATTGACTGAAGGGTACCAGGCTGGGAAAAGCTGCTCTAATCTTTCATCATAGAATAATTGCTCCAGTTCTGCAGTCACTCAGATTACTCTTTAACCATTTCTCCCAATAGTTACTGGTGCTAACCAATGAAAAGGGATGCTTTCAGTGTGACTTTCCAGCAGGTAACTGACCAGGAGGAAACATAGACTCAGAAATAACAGAATCAACTTCATACACCTTTCTAAAGTTCAAGCATGTGCTTTTATTTTTATTATTTTATTATTTATTATTTTATTTTATATAATAGCAGAGAACTCTCTGGGTGGATAAGTGGTAAGTGAGTCTTTTTAAGGGGTTTGAAGGAGAGTGAGAAATAGACATTACATTTAATTGGGGAACAATCTCATGTGGTCTTTTGGGGGAAGATAGCTTGGCTTTGGAGATTGGACTTATTGTATTTAATCAATCAGCAATTGATAAGAGATGGCATTAAAAAACAAAGATGGATATTTAATCCGGAACCAGTTAGGGTTAATTTTTGGGATGATTTCGGACTGAAGCCATGGTAAATTTTCTATGAGTTGATTATAATAACAGTTTCTTAACAGAGGTTTTTGGGATTTAAATCTTGTCTTTCTTTTATTATTATTAACAATTTTTATTACTTTTATATAATATTTTTATTATATAACTATTCTGTTATTAATATAGTATATAGATGACAGGGTAACAATTTGCAAACAGGGTTAGTAGTTTAGTAGTTTAAAATTCTTTTGGCCTGTTTTGCAAGGGGTGAGAAACTAACATTGTTGTATTATATTAATCAGCATTCAACTAGGGATGATATAGTGCGGTAGTTCTCAACCTCTGGGCTGTGGATGGGTCTATGACAACTCACCACAGCCAGCTCGCCACAGGACAAAAGCTACACTAATAACAAACAAATGGTGGAATAGACTCATTAAAGCAAGGATACAAAAGGAGGGACAGAATGTGATTGACAAAAATTAGTTGTCCCATAGCAAGTTGGCTGTGGCAAATTGTCCCATTCCCCTGCGGACCTTTGGGGGGCTGTGATGTCATCACAGAGGGTCCACAAAGGCTTAAAGAAATGTTAGGGTTTAAATCTTGTCTTGGGGGGGTCTGTGGCCATAGTGCATGGCCACAAATGGTATTAAAAGAGAGTTGATGGTGAAGAAAAGGTTTAGAACCACTGATATAAGATATATATGTGTTAGTCTTTTTTAAAAGATACTTTTTTCTGTTTAAGATTTGTTTGTTGTAGTTTTTTCTTCTTGTCCTTTTTTTAAAAAAATATTTCAGTGCTTTTTTTAACTCTCTTTGAATAAACTAAATATTATACATTAAAAAGAAGAAATATATAGATCAATGTTAACCTGGTCTACAGTATATGAATGACAAACGTCACCCACTTTTTCAGCAAAAAAATGCATGGAAATTCCATGGGTGGGAAGTGGGTGGGTGGGTGGGTGGATGGATGGATATTTTTTGTGCAATTTAGATTTGCAAACAATCACAATTACTTTTGTGTGAAACTTTAGCAGACATAATTTTAAAAATTATGAAGTGCGCTGATTTTGCATGCAGCTTTTCCAAACATCTTGTATGAAGTTTCCTTGCAAGGAAATTGGATACCAGCATAATCTATTTAATTGTGGCTTAAGTTCTCTTTGAAGGATTCTTTCCCAGAAAACAAATGCAAATCGCTGGATGTGGCCAAAATCCTGCCCAGGTCCATATCAGGTTGAAAGACCCAACGCAAAATACTGATAGATTTTCAAGCCCAGACAGAATATATCTGAAAACCAGGTCTTCTCTGGAGTCTTGTCTGATTAATGACAGGCAGTTGGAAACTTGGCAGACTCAAAGGATTCCCTCTGCCCAGTGGTGGAATTCAGCCGGTTCGCACCGGTTCGGTAGAATCGGTAGCTAAATTTTGTTGAGTTCAGAGAACCGGCTGAACCCATGCTGCTTCCGGAAGTCTGTTTTAGGCCTGGGAGGCCTGGAGGAGGCCTCCCAAGCCTAGAATGGCCCACAGGAAGTGCATGGATGTCAGTTCCGGAAGTCCATTCTAGGCCTCGGAGGCCCAGGCCTGCAGCCACGCAGAGAACCGGTTGTTCAGGTATTTGAATCCCACCACTGCCTCTGCCTCTCTCACAAGTGAAGGCAATACCTTTTCTTGATCAGCCAAAGCAGCAGGACAATTAGGAGAAACTCACAAGGTTCTATCACAGAATAGCTGAGTAACATCAAACCACGTAGTGAAGAAAGATTCTTTAAGTGTCAAAGGAATATAGCTGATACTCAATGCCTGAGCATTGGAGATGACTTGCTAGGAGTTGGGTAGGTCAAAAGAGAGGAGAAATTAAGGCATTCTTTGGAGGGCATGAAAAACATTTTTTAAAAAATAAATAAATAGAGGGTTTCTGTTACTTTCTTCCTATGTGAGCATCCATGCATTTGTGTTTTAAAATTTAAACATTTTTAAAATCCTTGCTTACTTGGTTAGTAATGGGATCAATCCCCCTTTCCTTCTTCTGCAAGGTTTCCAATGGCTTTTAATAGAAATGTTGATGAACTGATGATGTTATCTAATTAGGGTAATGAAACATCTGCAAGAAAACAAAGAAGCTCAGAGAGCACCAAGGACCCCTCTTTTCAACCCTGAGCTACAAATATTCTCCTTTATTAATAGAAATGTTGCTGAAATACTGCTTATATTGTTCTTCGTATGAATATTCATTCATCAATGTTTTAATTCAAAAGTCAATTTATCAGTCAGTCAAAATTACAGATTCAATATATTAAGCCACTTTAAACCCTTCCAGCAAATTCTCCTCTAAAGGATTAGCCAAAAAGCCAAAGTTTCCCCCCCCCATATAAACAGTTCTTAGGTTTAAGCAACAGTCCAGGTGGTTGTTTTTTTTCCCTTTCAAACACTTTTTAAGCTTATAGCTGGCTCTTCCTTTGTTCCCAACTGTCTTCTAGGTTATTTGCAATTCAAAGGAACAACATTTTCTTTGTTTCTGGGCATTCTGCCAATTTCTGAGTCCTTACTGTTAGTGTTCTATTCTCTGATTCTCCACTAGATGTCAGCAGTTATTTCTTTTTTCAGTTTTTCTTTCCATCAAAAAGTTATTTTTGTTATATATTTTTATAATTCCATCAGAAATTTTTTAGGGTATAATCTTGACAGTTTTTTAGTTCCTAGATTTGTTCAGACTGAAATATTTTAAATCAAATTTTAGTATATCTCTTTCAACCTTTTATGTTAATTCGCCGCTTCCGTCTGTAAGGGAATGGGGATATAGTCCCCTCCCTTCACTTCTGGAGGTTTTCTTGCTTTGGGGATCTTTTCAAGGATTTAAATAGTGGATAGAAGAAAGAAGATCAGTACTCTCACCAATTCCAAGCACCCTGTTCACCAATGCTTAAGTTCATGCTCTGGGACTTCGGCTGCAAGCAGCTTGGGCTAGACGCTGATCTCACGATAGCCTTTCTCCTGTCGGAGGGCTTTCCCTGGATCAAACGAAGCGATTGCCATCACTTCGTGATCGACGGGGCGCCCCTCCTTCACAGTAACCTCTCCGGGGCAACTTCGGACCCATCTAGGGTCCCCCAAGCAGGAGGAAACTAGCCGTGGGGAGCGGAGGTCCACTCTTGCATGGCCATGCACTGCAGATGCAAAAACCAGAAGTTTTTGAAGGGGGGAGACAACATGGATATCACATATGTATCAAAAAATGACAGGATGCCACATTCAATATTTTCTCCTGAAGGACTTAGCCTGGAAAATCAAGGGCCTCCAGAAGCAATACTTCAAGGCAAGATAAATACTTTCCCAGAAGAAATATATGTAATGTTAGGACAAATACAAATGACAATAGATTCAAACCACAACGAAATTCGAAACAACTTTGAGGGTTTAAATAAGCATATTTCCAATCTAAATCTGAATATTCAAACAATTATTGTTTTTATAGCTTATTTCTTTTATGTGAACAGATCTAGGGGAATCAACTAAATAATGTAAAATTAAAGACTGCCTATTCAATAGAGTTAGCAGTTAGCACAATAGAGAGCTGAGAGCACAAACTGTAATCTTCTGCTTCCCTAAGCTGCATGTTAAAATAGCTGCGTCTCCTGAATACTGACTACTTCCAAAAAGAATTTGGCATCATTGTTAGTCTTTTCTGCAAGCTGTTTCAAAGTTGAGATACTGTATGAAATCCTGAAAAATCAATGTGATTCTGGTTCTAAAGAATGCCAGATTTGGATCAGTGAAAAGAAAAAAGTTGTGTCACTGAGGAACGTATAATCTTCCAATAATTTTTTAAAATACTGTTTTAAAAAAAAAATAGTATTTGAAAAACACTATTGAAAGAACAATGTTCCTAATAATGTCCACAATATTCTGAATGGAGCATCTGCATTAAAAGAGCCTTTGGAAGGATTCTATACTATCAATTCTATACTATGAAGCGCAGCAAAATGTCATACAATGTACAACTCTCTGCCATTAGTATAAACAGTAGCAACAATCCATTCTAGTCATATGTGTGATTTGGGGAACATTTACTATTAAGTCTTCCAATTATTACTTAGTTCAAAATAATTCAGAGTTTGCTTTTTGTCTTGTTCTTAATTACAAGTCAATCACTCTGTGAGATAAAGTAAAGCAACTACACAGGTATCAGCTGTTGGAGAGCAAAAGAAATAGCCTTTACGTGTTTATTCTGCACTCCCAGCTACTTTCTCTTTTTATAGGATGATACTTTTATCTTAAGGAGGATGATCCTCTTGTCTTGTCAGAAATAATTTTAAGGTAAAATTAAGCTGCCAGCTTGTTAGCGTTTATAAATGTAAAGGACTGCCATCTTTGCTTCAAGCCTAACAGCATTGTTGTCAGTAGAAATATGGCATCTCATAATCACTTGACAACAACCTGTTGAAAAATTGAATTTCCCCGCAACATTACATTTACCATACTTGATGAGAAAATGTTTTCTTACTCTCTTAGAATATAATTAAAGGCTTTATTGGCCACTTTTTATAAGGAAGGCAACCTGAAAATAAGGAAGTAGAAAGGGTGTAAAAGACAAAGGAATCAAATGAAATGGAATAGATGGAAAGAACAAGAAAAGGATAAAGTAATGTGCAATACTTCAGATTTGACTTGGAAGAGGTGCTTCAGATTACATGAGAGCATAAATGAAGGCTTCTGTCACACATAAAAGCAATCATGTTATTTTTCCAGAATCCTCCTGCAGCGGCTGCTGAGGCTGCTGTTGTGGTAGGGTTGCTTCTACTCCACTATGACATTCTGGAAATTGATGCAGTTGATTTAAGAAGGCACAGGCAGGTACTGTGCTAGTGCTCATGCACAAGGCTAAACAACCCTGGCAAGGACCAAGGCTAGGAGAGATATGATGAACCCAAAAATCTGCTATATTGTATTGCTTACATTCTATATAACTGATATAACTGCAAAATGAAATAATAGAAAATAGCTCGGATTTTAGATTTTGGCTGTGGTTTGTTCTCCAAGCTTGTTTCAATATAATTTCTGAATGTTTCGTTACCAAACTAGATAACATCATCAGCGGGGTTTTCTTGTCCTATTCTCCTTAGCTTATAAATGTCTTGTGTGCCAGTGTGGTCAGTTGGTCGTGTGATTGGTTGTTCGTTTGGAGCTATATTTGAATTCTGAGCAGCTGATTGGTTCTCTTGTTGATTGGCAGTTAGAATGGTCTGGTTTCTTACTGGCACACAAGACATTTATAAGCTAAGGAGAATAGGACAAGAAAATCCTGCTGATTTTACCTAGTTCGGTAACGAAATGTTCAGAAATTACATTGAAACAAGCTTGGAGAACAAACCACAGCCAATAACTACAAAATTCTCAAAGTAATCAGACATCCCATGATCCTCCTTGTCTATGGTAGCCATTTTCCCATCACCAAAATGGAGGACACCAATGTGTATTAAATATGCACAAGGCCAGGTATCCTTCCTGGTCACCTCCTGGACATATTCATGACATTTTCTTGGCAATTATAATAAAATGTTTTTCTACTGACTTTCTCAGAATGGATCTAGGCTAGTGTAAGAAGTCTAAAATCATTATGGAGAAAGTTATAGCTTCTGAATGTAGATGTCAGCCACAGACTGCCACCCGCTGAGGCTAAAGTGTGCTGTGTTAAATTTGCCAGTTTAAATACACAACTACCAATAGAGAAATTTGGTACATCAGAGCTGACCTTGTGTGTCTATTCATTCTTCTGTCAGGTGCTATTGTTGACAAGAGATGTTCTACTTCTTATAGTTGTCTTATTTGTTTTATTTAAATTAGTTAGCTCTTTTAAAGCTCTCTAAAGATTTATAGGTATAAATCTTTAGAGAGCTTTAAAAAGAAGGCAAGTTTTCACATAAGTTTTATATGATCAAATTACATTGCATTTGCCAATAGTTATAATGAGCGCTGCTTTGTGGAAAGTTTATAAAACTTTCATACACATGGTGATAAGCAATTTATGATTAAAATGTGTTTATTATCTACTAGATATATCATAAATTTTTCATATCCTATTTCCACTTTCCACTAGCTAGTAGATAACCCTTGATGCTGAGTATTGAGTAGAAATCTGAAAAAGGAATTTGTAGAGCTGGCTACATATGTAAAAAGTCAAATATGCCAGTATACCAAAAAGAGAGGGAGAGAAAAGTGTGAGGTTAAATAGAGTTGGGAAGATTGTGCCATTCAGGTAGAGAAACAGAGAGACAGAGAGAGAAGGTGGATACTGTAATGGTTATATTGTACAAGGTGCAAATATATATATATATTTAAAAAATAAAAATAAAATAATAGATGAAGAAGGCATTTTTATGGCTTTTTTAGAGAAAGCAGGGCTAAGATTTTCAGCCTAAGACTTTCAGTAGGATTGTTTGTTTTGTTTTGTTGCTATTGTTGTTGAAGTAAAATACTGTAAGCATGATGAGCCTCACTAAATCTTTCCTGGCTCTGAATTGAAACAGAGGGATTTTCTATCTCCCAGCTTGTGTTTTGTTTTGCCGTCACATTTCAACAATAATTGGTGATGTTATCAAGGAGAACTGGAGTGTGGTGATATCTGAAGGACTTTTAGTTCCTATTCCTCTTTTGGATTTTTGAATTTGCCTGAAAAGCCAAAACCTGAATGCCTACTAAAATTAATATTTCAATATAGAGATAAATAATTAATGGTTAATATTTTTTTTTACAAAATGTGACCACCTTCAATTCATTGATTTCAATTAACTCATGATTAATCCTATTATATGAATATGTCTAGCAGTGCCTTATATCGTCGTAAAAGACTTAGGGCATACCAATCAGAAAACTAGAAGAGAGTGTCACCATTTGTCCCTAAAAAGAATAAGAACAAACATTTGTAATTAATGCAATGTTACCTATCTACAGCTCTATCGATAAACTTAGTGATAGCCAGTTACAGAACGATATAAAACAGTATCCACATAGTCTCAGTGATGCACTTGAAGCTTTAAGAGCCCCGGTGGCGCAGTGGTTAGAATGCAGTATTGCAGGCTAACTCTGCCCACTGCCAGCAGTTCAATCCTGACCAGCCCAAGGTTGACTCAGCCTTCCAACCTTCCGAAGCCAGCAAGACGAGGACCCAGATTGTTGGGGGCAATGTGCTGACTCTGTAAACTGCTTAGAGAGGGCTGAAAAGCACTATAAAGTTATATATAAATCTAAGTGCTATTGCTCTTGCTATTAAGAAGAAAAGCAATTATTAGTATATAAGTTGAATTTTTGCTAATCAAGTTGCTAGTAAATAGAGGACTGAGATTAAATACTTTCATATCTCCAAGTAACAACTTTAGAAACACACAATTGGTTTGACTGATAAAATAAAAATTAGCAGGTCGTTAATAAATAATGCCATAGCAGTTAGCAGCATCTAACTAATTGTGGCTGATCTTTAAATCTAACTGAATCAAACCTGAATAGTATTTAAATAAGAGACCACCAGGAAATCCCATGGATATTAATAAGGCTGAAAAGCAGAAAAATTATCCCGGAAA
Source organism: Azemiops feae (assembly GCA_023970755.1). Lineage (NCBI taxonomy): Eukaryota > Metazoa > Chordata > Lepidosauria > Squamata > Viperidae > Azemiops > Azemiops feae. Next base: position 546,621 of record JALGBA010004197.1, read on the forward strand.
AAAACAATGTCAATCCACTTCCATTGAGTTGCCAAGGAAACTACATACAGTAGCTGATTCCAGGACACAGTGGTTTCTCCTCAATACTTCTCTTAAAAAAGAGCTTTATTACATTGCATTTAAGATATACTTATAATATTTAGGTAACTGATAATATTTGGAACAAATACTGTAGAACAACAAATACCTCATAACCATTTTATTCATTTGCTATTATATTATTAATTATAATTATTATACTATTGGGAGGATTTTTTTACCAAAATTATGAAAATATATAATATACTAGGAAAGTATAAAAATGGCTTATGAAAGTCATATACCCACAATCCACAAGCTTGGAGAACGAAACTTCACCCTCAAAGTCATATATATTATAAATATTAGAAAGAGGGCACTTGATGGTTTCCAGAAGTTGCTGCACTACTTCTTTGCATTGTCCCTAACTATTGGCTACACTGGCTGGGCTTGATAAGGACTTGAGTATAAAACATTGGGGAGGACCCAAACAGATTACTACTCGGTAAAAACAGACTGAACATTATACATGGGCATCAGCCTGAATGCAAAGGAGGACTAATGCTGAAACGTCCTTTGTGTCATTGCAACACAAACTCTGCTCATTTTTTTTGGTGTTTGTATCTAATGTTACCCACAGGTACTAATATCCCATCACACATACACATGAATATACATTTGGTCAGAATTAACTATGGCATCAGAAGTAGGAATTCAATCATTTCAAATTTGATTAACTATTCAAAGAATTAAGCAATTTTGAAGATACTGCAGTTTTCTTTCTGGGAAATCTTGATTATCCCAAATTGGTATTTAAGAAGAGTCACTTTGGCTATCAACTGTCTAGCTACACCATTGGACAATTACATTTGTAGACCATCTGCTAAGTCAGGTGAGGGTGGGTTTGAAAAAGCAGCTGGAAAGGTGTTATATAATTCATGGATATCCATTATTTGGCATCCCTTTCGTGTTCTAAACAATAGGTATATAATAATTGTATTCTTTTTCCTGATTTTTCCTGCCCGTTTTCTCAAGAAGACTACTCCAGTTGGATGATAAGCTGTATTAGCTGACTGTACATTTTCATAAATGTTCCTAGAACGTAGATGTGGATATTTTCCATACATTTCTGTCTCACCCAGACTAGGACGTTTCATCACATGCAGGGAGCTCGGCCAGGTAGTACCTGTAACTTAGCAACTTTCCTTTTGCTTTGTTAAATTAGGCTGTTCAATCTCCTTAATGAATAAGAGAATCAAGCCAGGTAATTGATGCTTGGCTATTTAGCTGATGAATAATTGACAGTGTGGGTAACGTTAGACATTTCCTCAATCAGATTGTACAATGGAATAGCAATGTCATCTTTCAAACAGTTTCTCTCCATTTTTTAATGTCAAGAAAATCTGCTTTTCAAATCAAAGGTAAAAGACATGTTGTCATGACTTTAATGTACTTTAATTTCAAGAGAAACTTGTGTTTACACTATAGTCCCAAATTTATTCACATATTTAGGAGTGTGTTCTCAAAAGTATAAGTATAGGAATCACTTTTGTGCAAGCAAAAACAGGATATAACTTTATAAGGCAATATATTTACGCAAAATTAATGATAAAAATATAATACTGTTTCATTTTATGAAAGGAGAAAGGAGGGAGGGAGGAAGGGAGGGAGGGAGGAAGGAAGGAAGGAAGGAAGGAATCCAGCTGCAATGGTATGGAATATTTAGGGAGCTAACTAAATTCTTCTGATTGGGTAGAATGCTACTGTCACTGTTCAGGTCCATACACTGAGAGAAAAATAGAATTTGAATACTATTAGCGGATTGCTTTATTCAGTGCTACTAGTTTGCAAATACTTCCAAAACAGGCACATGCAGCAACATGGAAAAACTGAGACAGGAAAAGTAACTATTATAAGATTTTTTATAAAAAGTTGAATGTTTACATTGAGAAAGGAACAATTATACTGACATATGGAATTGCCAAGGAATTACTGTGCGTTGAGAGAAGACAATGTTTAGCCATGTTTATAACTTGTTCTGTTTCAGAAATATTTGAGAATAAAAACATTGTAGCATATTGATTTTGTTAATAGAGTCTCTGTCAATACAGATATGAAACTCAACTACATTCAAAATAGTAATTCCTTGTCATCTCCTTTTCATATGTTATTGAAGCTGGGCTTCTAGGGATGTGGGAAACATCCCTAATTCAGAGGTTTTCCTGTTTGAGACAGGCACTTCTGACCTTCTGATCTTAAAATAGGTCCATTTGAGTCCTGACAACCAGTTTTAGATTTGAAAATGAACTGTTTCACTCTCAAAGAACTTCTGAAAAGATCAGAGCAATTTCAAATTCAAAACTTCAAATAATTTCATCCAACCTTACTAATTAAAAAAATAAAACAAAAAAGTACCCCACAAGAAAAGAACAAATGCAAATGGCAATTCTCAGTATATGTTCTCTCTCTCTTTCTCATGCATACATAAATATATATATTCTGATTCTTACCCCATATATTGGACTCCATGTTAAAAATAACATGGCATTAATAACATGTGCATATAGACTAAACTATTATAAAATCATACAATTATATTACATTACCATCCTTTTTTTTACATAATCCCAGGTTCTAACGATTGATTATAGATATTTAAAAGTGAAAGAAAAAGACTTATTCCTTCAGTCACAAAATTAAAAGAACATCAGTACAGAACATACAACAAACAACATATAAAACAGTATAAAACAACCACCTTTCAAGAAGAACAAAAAAAAGATACATCCATATTTCTTTGTTACTTCAAGGGACTTATCCATTTATCTTAACCCAAAGCCTAAGAGAAATTTGCATTTGAATAAATATTTGATTTTCTGCAACAGTATTAATGTTTGGCTGGAGAATCTGTGGGTATTTAATAAGAAACAAAACAAATTGGTTATCAGTCAGGTAAGCATGATATTGATAACTTATTATCAATAGACTATTGATAAATCAGAAACTTTATCAGGCTTCTGGAACGATTGCTTTATTTCAGATTATCCATCCATCCATCCATCCATCTCAAATTGTGAAAACTTTGGATCCCATTACAAAGTTATTATAACGATATGGGGAACCTTCCATTACATACCACCAATTTTCCCTCTGAGCTAGAGAATAAAAGTCTATTATGTTCATAACAAACAAGCCATCACTGCAGTCTGATTAATGTTTCCTCCTCTTCTTCCCACCATCTCTGAAATAACAATATTAATTTATGGAAATAGAATGATCTCTCAAATCTGTTGCAGTGTTCCCTTTATTCAGGTAAATATCATTTCTTGGTGGCAAAACATCTGAGCTCCTAACTTGTCCCTGTTTATACTTTGAAGTCCCCTGCTTGTAAGGTGTAGACAAAAGAGACAGGACCAGATGCATTAATATTTTACACGTGTAATGAAAAGACTGCTCAACTGTTAACTGTTAAGCCAAAACAGGGAAAGAGAAAAAGGCACATGGCTACATTTTACTGTTGGAAAATATAGGACATCTGACAGGAGAAACATTCCAGTTGGCTATCATATTGAAATTGCTAGTGTTGCTGGATTGTGTTCTTAAAACTATGCCTTGCTTTGAAGTTCCCTCAATAGCTCACCTTTTATACAGGAGTTCAGGGTGCTGTACATTAATATTTTTCCTCTCCTCTTTTCCCCTGCCACTATAATCCTGTGAGGTAGGTTGGGCTGAGAAAGAGTGGTGAGCTCAAAATCAGGCCTGCGGTTCCCAGTGCCAACCGATCACCTTTTAGCGCTATAACAAGTGAGTTCGTATGCCCAGAACTCTGAAGGTTAAGTCTCTGTTTCATTGCCAGAGTGGTTAAAAGTGGCGTGCTGAACATGAAAAACGATCACCCAAGGCACCCAATGGCATGCAATTTTATGTATTTATTTCTAAACAATATACTGTTTTCCAAAGGAAGAAAGCAAATAAGAAGTAGAACTGAAATTTATCCATCTATTAATTACCTCTGGTGTGATGAGGTTGCCTGTAAATACTGTGCCATTTTAGATAAAACTTTCATGCAGCTATTTAGGCCCTTTGAAATATAGATGATTTCTTTTAAATTTTTTATCATAAATCAAGGCATGGAGCAATGCAGTAACACACCAGTTCCCCCCAATGAGAGATTCTGTCTCCGCCTTTTGCCTTTTAAAGCCAAGTTCATGTTCCACCTGACCAGTTCTTGGGCTTGATGGGATAGGAGGTGATGGCAAAGAAAGCAGGAAATTTTTACCATCAAGTCCTCTGCTCCCTTCCCCTTGGCTGCCTTCCCCTTCTGCCAGCAGATTTAAAGGGGAAGGAAACTCTTTCGCTCTCCTAGGGCAAAGAAAGGAAGAAAGCAGTTGTTGGTCACAGCAGACTTCTCTCTAGCCCTTGGCCCTTTCCTTTGGTCCGTGGATTAAAATAAAATGCTTGATGGGGTGGCATCCAAATCAATTTAGAAGGCTTTTTTTTATACTCCAAGCTTTCCAAAAACCCTCTGGGTCTGTTCATCCCTCTTCATTTTTCTCCATTAAAAGTTCTCTTCATTATTATACCATCCTGTAGCTGGAAAACATAGCATGGGAAGACTGCATGGTCACCTGGTCCTTTAGTAGGTCATGGTTATGTTTATATGATATATCTGGAGGCTCAATTTGGTGTAGTGGTTAAAGGTACCAAGCTGCAAACTGAAAGACTCTGAATTCTAATCTTGCCTTAGGCATGGAAGCCAGTCACTCTCTCAACTCTGGGAAGAAGAGAGCAGTGGTAAACCACTTCTAAAATTGTTTTCAAGAAAATTTCATGGATTTGTCCATGTCATTGCCAAAATCGAGACTGACTGAAAAATACGTACAAAAATTGACACTCTTAACCAGGGATATCCTGAAGCCCTCTTTATAATATCTTTCTCTTGTGATATATTGACAATCTAATTATAAGACTAGATTAGCCCAAAGCATTAGGCTAAAATGCATTGACTAATTTGTGGTTCAGAAAATCTTGCAAATGCAACCCCACATCTAATTCTGTCCTGGTGCCTTTCCATATATATGCCTTTCTTTTATTTTAATTTAATGCGGAGAGGTGGCCAAATGAGAGGATGAGAAGATAAATCAGCTTGGAAAAACCCAGGCAGAGTCTGAAGTCAGACTGTCTTCTTTTTCTTCTTGCAGTGTCCTAATTGGTGGTTGCTTTCCTGCTGGCAGCATTATGAGGAAATAACAAAATCAGAAGAGAAAAACAACAAGGTTGCTAGTAAAATTAGCACACTCATCCTTCAGCAGTGACTCAAAACATATGGAAACGGGGCAGGATAGGGATTTCATGCCAACACAGTTTTATGCCAGTTCAAAGATGGGTGGAGTGCACTTTAACTCAGCAGTGGAGAAAAACTTAATGGGGTGTTTTGTCAGGACATACTGAATCATAAACAATATAGCTGGGATTGCACAGATGTGGTTGACTACTTTATGGGGCTCAGTGTGTTGCTTAAACACACTGATTTAGAATAGTTACAACATCTGGTTTGGGGAAGTGAGATAACTGCTTTCTAGAGCAGGAATTATATGAAGTAAATCCCTCTTCCAATAATAATGGAAAGGAATGAGATTTGAAAACATCTAAAGTGACAATAAATGAACATTGGATTTACTTAATATTTTGAGGACCAAGAGTCAACTAAAAATACTTGAAGCCATTATAAATGAGATCTCCTGAGCGTGTACTATGACATTTCCCCAACAAATGAAATGTCCCATTCTTCCACAACTCTCTGTGCTCTTCTGAAGAAGAAGCTTCCAAAAAAGATCTGTCATCTGTGTAAAATAAAGCACTGGATAAAAATTGCCTAGAAGTTAGAGTAGACCTACAAGAGCCTGCAGTCCTGGTACCAATCCCCTCCCTCAACTGCTAGTCTGTTACTTTCCTCAATTATAGAATAGAGATGTGTGGTGCTTCATGGCTGCTGTTGCTGCTGCTGCTGCTGCTGGGGGTCCTAATAGAAAATTTGAGAAGTGAGAGCCAGATTTGGTATAGTGATTAAGGTGTTGGCCTACAAACCAGTAGATGGTCCTACATTAGGCATGAAAACTGGCTGGGTGATTTTGGGCCAGTCACTCTCTCGCGCACGCTCTCAAAAACTCACCTCACAGGGTTCTTATGAGAAAATAGAAGGAAGAAGGATTATTGGTATGTTCATACTTTGAGTTGTACATGAAAAAAAGCTGGATAAAAATCTAAAAAGAAAAATCACCAAGCAAAACTTGCTGGGACAGGCCATACATCCCACTGGGATAGAGTTTTGTCCCCAAGGTTTAAAGTCAAGAGAATCTCAAGTTAATGTGTTTTCTGCCAGAGAGGACTGAAAGTTAGTCAGAATTATAAACAAACCACACTGAACAAACTTGGCACATTCATGCAATCGCTCAAATCTTGTTGGGTAAAGCCAGCAATGGTTCTGATCTTTTCTAAAATTTTTGAAAAGACCTTAAATGGGAAAGATACAGATGAAGATACCAAGTTCTAACAGACAAAATTTAGCCTACTTAGACAGTCACATCAAGGCTACAAAAACAATGATGCATCCTGCCTCTATGAAAAGGTCTTGCTCTACTATTGTCTCACTCCTGATTACTAGGGGACTCTGTAGCCCCAGATGCTGAAAGGAAAGTTTCCATTTCTTCTCCATAAGTTTCTTCAATCTTTTTTTTAAACCTTTTAAAGGAATTACTAAGATGAGGCAACAAATAATATTTTAAAATGTTTTATTCTATACCCCTCCCTAAGGAAACCAACCCTGACAGTTCTTTGGAATGACAGACACTGAAGCTGAAGCTCAAATACTTTGGTCACCAAATGAGAAGAGAGGATTTGTTGTAAAAGACCCTGATGTTGGGAAAGATTGAAGGCAAAAGGAGAAAAGGATGGCAGATAATGAGATGGTTAGTAATGTCATTGATGCAATGAACATGAATTTGGGCAAACTCTGGGAGACAGGGGAGGACAGGGGAGCCTGACATGCTATGGTCCATGGGGTTTCAAAGAGTCAAACATGACTTAGCAACTGAACAACAAACCTTCCCTGATTCAAAATCCATCCTCCATGAAAGTGTGACACCATTGTACTGAAAAACAGAAGGATTCCTTATTTGTAGCTGTAAAAATGGACATTTTTCTTCTTTCAGAGGAAGGGGAGACAGAAGTAGTTGTACCCTATAATCTCTGGAAATGTCCCAATAAAAAATGTCCCAATAAAAAGATAGCAAAATATTTTTTATTTAATATTCAAGGCCAGTATATGCCTCTGAATCTGAGTCTGCCAATCTTAGATCACTGTTACTTGCCTCAATAGAAGTGTTTATGTGTTACCTCTCATGTATTGTCCCAAACCAGTATTTGTCATAATTTGACATAGCCAGATTGGAATTGCAACATTTATTAGTGGTTGACTTACAAGTAGACATTTTCAGTTTACACAGCAGAGGATCCTGGGGCAGCATAAGAATTTTGTATAACTTGACAGTTACTATTTAGGTGCAAACTGAAATATTTAAACCTTTTGTCTGTCGAAGACATGTAGAACTCCTATTTCAGTAACAAGCCTGTAAAATGTTCAAGGCTGAACAAATACATTCCAGTTGCCAAGCGCCCGAATACTGACCATCTGACCATGGGGATGCCGCAATGGTTGTAACTGTGAAAAACAGTCATAAGTTACTATTTTCCAGTGCTGTTGTAACTTTGAACCGTTACTAATGGTTATAAGTCAAGGACTGTCTGTGTCACTGTCACTTCACTTCTTTGCTTTCCGCTGCCTGGACGCTGCCATAACCAGTTTGGATTTTGAGATCTTTAAGTGCTGGCCTGATGTGCTGAGTTTAAGTCCTTCAATGGAAAGTTGAACCATCAAGTGTTACCTCATCAGTATCACAGACCAATTTTATCTCACACAAGGACAGTCTGCTCTCCCATTGCCATACTAAATGTTGGGTGTGTGTGTGTTGCAATTCCTTCAGTCTGAGAGCTCTCTGGGACCAGTTGATGTGACTGGCAGCTTTGTCCAGCTGATATCTCCATTAGGAAGGGGTCTGCTTATTTTTGCTGGCTTCTAAAAAAAAGATGAAGCACAAAGTACAAGGGCCCATCTTAACTGGTTTACCAACAGATCAGCTTTAGGAAATAAAGTGATAAAGGCATAAAATCTGGAAAAATAATAGTTGCAAACATTTCAGGTAGTTATGGAGCTTATGACCACCTCTCTCTTTCAGTCTATCAGTGGGAGAGCCCTGGCTCATTTGGGCTTCAAGGTCCAAACTTTCCTTGATTTGCAGTAATTTTACCAAAGTAAATTATCTCACTTTTGACTTGTCCTCTTCACAATATGGGAAAATCTTATAAAGACTCGTCCATCTGCAGAGGGTATCCTCAATAAATGGAACATACCTTTTGGGACAGTCCTCCTTTCCTGCAGTCCTAATGGACACAGATGGAACTTCTCCCTCACAACCTCACTCCAAATAGGCTGGACTTGAGGGTGTACTGCACTTTTGCTGCTTAAGTCTATTATGCGCTGAAGTCTGGGCTGGGCAAACAGGCTGGACCGGAGGATCTGTTGCACTTCACGTCTCTCCTACGAAAGACTGCAAAGTCTCCAAATGTTTATACAGTTTATAACCCTTCAACGCTCGTTTAATATTATGTATATTATATCTATTATATTCGCCGCGATCCTCATAGGAGCCAGGGCCGTGGTCAGCGAAGGATTGGGTGAAACTCAGAGGTGGGGAAGCCAAAGGGAAAGAGTTAGATCACAAAATACAGTCCCACGAATAGCTATAAGAAGGTACGGCCACCGGTTTTCGACAAACTCCAGGGGCGAAGAGAGCGGCTTCCCACCTTCCGGCGCTAAACTCAGGGCTCTAGAGCGCAGCCGCGCCAGAAAGCGCGCGCGGCTACAGCCCCGAGTTCGGGCCCGGGTCTTTGATTTCTCCATCCCGCACTATCTGCGCCTGGAGCGGTGGAGACGCGAGCCTTCTTTCTCTAGTCCGCCTGACCAAACCAAGAAGGAAGGCTCGCGGCTGGCCCCTTTTCGTGAATTACGCTAAGCGCGAGGCTGACGGGAAGAGGGCGCCAAAAGTTGGCAACCTTTGGAATCGGAAGCGAGAGTTAATTGATTCCAGCCGGCTAATTCCTTCGAGCCGAAACTTTTCCGTCAGGGACATTAGTGTGGGGTGGTTTTATTTTTTTCCTTTCGGAGTTTGGCAAAGACTCGGCTTTCTGGGCTGAGGCGGAGAAAGCAGAGCCCACTCTCCCGCGTGGGTTACACCTCTGGGGCTCCCTTCGCCTTCCCTCGTGCCAGCCCGAGCACGCCTGCGCACAGGGGGTGCCGGTCCCATCACGAGCAGGCGGCTTGTAAGATGAGTGAAGAAGCCGGGATGGAAGCGGGCGGGAGAGAGAGAAAGAGAGAGAGAGGCGCGGGGAGAGGGCGGGGGGGAGGGAAGCTGTGTCATTGAAAATAGCTCACTTTGACAGTCGCCAGCCAGAGAGCCAACCCTGACTCGATGTCAGGGGCTGTCTACCTGCAAGGTGCGCCAAGATGATGGGCATGAACGCCAAGCAGCCGTTCGGCGTGTACCCGGCCCTGCAGGAAGCCAAGTACTCTAGCTCGGAGGCGATGCGCCGCGTGTGCCTCCCAGCCCCGCAGGTATGTAGATGAAGCATAATTACTGCTTTAAGGCACATTTTTGACAGGCCCCGGCTTAATGTTTTTTTCATGTCACCAGAACAATCGCGTCTCTCTCTCTCTCTTTCGCTCGCTCGCTCCCTCTACCCCCTTCGCCCCCCAGATCCACATGTCTATTCAAGCAAAGCATCTTCTGCCTTCATATTAATTTTTATGACCTGAGCTTTGAGGAGGAATCTCTCTGCTTAAGAGAGAGAGAGAAAGAGAGAGAGATGTTTTTGAATCCAGACTTGACAGTATTCCCCATTGACTTCGCTCTGCGCGTTCTTGCTTGCAGCTCCAGGGCAATATATTTGGAAGCTTTGATGAGAGTCTGCTGGCCCGGGCTGAAGCCTTGGCGGCTGTGGATCTGGTCTCCCACGGCAAGAGCCACACTTTCAAGCCAGACACCACCTACCATACCATGAGCAGCGTCCCCTGCACCTCTACTTCGTCGCCCACCGTGCCCATCTCGGCCCCAGTTCACCATCACCACCACCATCACCACCATGCCGTGGCGCACCAAGGCCTGGACGGGGACCTCCTGGATCACCTCTCGCCGGCGCTGCTGGGGGGCCCCGAGCACGGCGCGGTTATGGCCGCGCCAATCCACCCTCATGCCCATGCCCATCCCCACTTGGGGGCGGCCATGGGCCACCTACATCAAGCCATGGCTAGCATGAACCACCCGCCGCCGCCACCGCCTCCTCCGGCTGCCTCGCAAGTCTCGGTATCTCACAGCGGGCTGGCCTGCATCAGCGACGTCGAGTCGGATCCCCGGGAGCTGGAAGCGTTCGCCGAGCGCTTCAAACAGAGGCGGATCAAGCTCGGCGTCACGCAGGCCGACGTGGGCTCGGCGCTGGCCAACCTCAAGATCCCGGGCGTGGGCTCTCTGAGCCAGAGCACCATCTGCAGGTTCGAGTCGCTCACTCTGTCGCACAACAACATGATCGCCCTCAAGCCGGTCCTGCAAGCGTGGCTGGAGGAGGCGGAAGCCGCCCACCGGGAGAAGAACGCCAAGCCCGAGCTCTTCAACTGCGCCGAGCGGAAGCGTAAGAGGACCTCTATCGCGGCGCCGGAGAAGCGCTCGCTGGAAGCCTATTTCGCCATCCAGCCGCGACCCTCCTCCGAGAAGATTGGCGCCATCGCCGAGAAGCTGGACCTGAAAAAAAATGTGGTGAGGGTCTGGTTCTGTAACCAGAGACAGAAACAGAAGCGCATGAAGTACTCGGCGGTGCATTGAGGCACCTGCTCTGTCGGACAACGAGACCTATGCTTAGCACACATACACATGCACACACGTAGACAGAAACATTGCTCTACCTAAAAGATTAAAACAAAACCCGACAAACTATTAGCAGAGACCTCTGCGAGGATCGTCAGACCAAGTAACCAAGCCACTGAGATGAAATACCTCTCCCTTTCCTTCTGCTGGCCTTCCGCCGCTGGATCAAGTTTTGCCCAGCCTTCTGTTACGCTTCTCTGCAAAACCAATTGACCCAACAGGGGAAAGAGAAGAAAATGTTTATTCCCTACCCCTTCCTTTCCCCCCCCCGACCCATTTGTTCTTCTGGGTTGACCTTCTCCCGACTGTGTGTTTTTTGTGCACTAGAGTGTCTTGACGTTCGTCGCTTTTGCAGAAAGAGTTAAAATTGGAGAGGTACTATTTTTTTTAAGGCAAAAAAGAGATATAACCATAGATGCTGTTTGGAGATGAACTTAATTACATTTACATTTATACAGCGTGGGGGTGGGTGGGTGGAGGGAAGGTGCCCATAAGATAATAAAGATTTATTTATTGAGATTATATTGGGAGCCAGAAGACTATTTTCCAAAAATTGTCAACTGAATTCAAGCTTAGATTAAATTTGCATTGATTCATCACCTTTTACTTGTTTAGTCAACTGCATGCTGTCTGAGATCAACAGAAGTGTTCCAATGCTTTCTTCAAAGAAAAACAAGCTTTACTTTTGGTGCAACTAATAACTGGACTGTGTACTGTCTGATCATTCTTATTGATACAGGGGTGAAGAGTTCCAGCTACACTTACTTGTTTTCTTGAAAGGAGGGTGAAGGAAAGGAAGATATTTGAAATAAGCCAGTCCTTAATCAAAACATTTTGTTAGAATAACCCAAAAGATGGCACACATATCCTAAGCACTTTCACAAGTAAACAATTTATTTTCATGTCAATTTAAAAAAAAAAAAAATCCCTCAAACCATAAGGAGGCTTGTTGCCATTGACTTCTCTGAGGTAAATACAATCTTTATTCTTATTTATTAATTTTAGTCCAGTTGAAAGGAAGAACCTCCATGGCTTTTTAAAAAGTCAGAGTTGCAGGTGCACAGGACAATCCATACAACTAAGGAGATGGCAGAAGTGTGACTTTAGTAAGCCTTCTCTTAAAATCCTGCCTCTTTCCATGAACTTTGCAGGTTGGCCTGGTTTTTTTTAACTGGATCACCAGACATTCCAACAGGACTATGGAATTGCATGGTTGCACTCATGTTTGCTTGGAGAGGATCATTTAAAAGAAATACCTATTGTCCTTCTTCCACCCCTTAAAAAGAAATTAAAAGCTGTTTCTGCATTAAGGGCTTCTTTCTTGTCAAATGTCTTCTACTGAAATTTTTATATTCCATGACTGTAATTTGGGCATTTTGTGCACTTCTTTACTATCTTCACTCACCCTTCCCTTTCCCCCCAGAAATAATACTGAAACGTCTCAAATAAAATGCTTTATTTTTTGACCAGAACTGGGGTTTTTTTTCTTCATTCCCACCCCTCATAACAATTGCTCTGTTTTTGTTGGAGGTGGAGGTGCTTTTCAGATTAAAAATTAAGCAATCAATATTGAAATAATAAGTTTGCTGGATTTAGCAGTAAAATCATTCATTTAGATGGTTTACACATTCTCAAAATATGTGTGTTGTGATTAGTTTTGAACCAGATTTAACCTGTGTATGTTTCATCTAATTTCAGGCCAACAAATCAATTTTATCAACCATTATGGAAATAACACTAAAATCCACATCTAGAAATATAGTTTTTAAAAATGTGTTTTTTACAACTACCTCTCATGTTGAATTTTTCAGGGAAAAGGAAGTCTTTTTTTCTCCCTTATGGTTAAAATGTGCTATTTCAGAAAAACAGCCATGCAAAGTGTGTTGATTGTTCTGCAGTAGTTCAACAATGGAACTTTGTTCTGTGATGGTCCATTGAAGGAAGAAAAAATTCAAAATAAAGCATTCAAAGCTTCATTTGGAATTCTGTTTAAAAGCAAAAAGAGGCTTTTGCTTATGAATCCCAGAAGCACCTTAAACAATTAAAAATTAATGATCAGGGCCCAGTGATCTAATACCTCGCCTTTGCATTTAGTAAACAGCAGGCAATAAAATGCCAGCTAGATTCTAGCTACTTTTTAAAAAATGACTTTATCAAGTAATTATATTTTGCTCATGAAGCTCTTAAGCACTAATCTTCCTTAAATGTTCTTGTTTCACTTTATTTTCTCAAAGAGTCCCATTGATTCTCCCCAATCAAATATCCTTTAATAATAAATGCCCCTGTGTCATTACATTATATTGTGGGTTCTGAAATTTTAAAATAAGGTTGATGCAATATTAATTGGGTAACATGGTATAAAAAGGACACAAAGCGATTCTGCCAGCATCCTGCCTCTACTCTGCACTAGGATTTGAAGAAAAGCTCTTTGGGATGGGGGGGTACTTGTTCCTGATCTTTAACAATAAATCCAGGTAAGATTTTTTTTATGATTTTCTCTGTCATAATCCCTGTTAATGAAATATGTTGTGATTATTATGGACATTTGTTTTTCCTTTATATGCACAATTTCTATAAAGTGTAACAGTATTTTTGCTATTCCCCACCATCAGTTAAATTAGACCTATATATGGATAATTTATTTTTTTTCAGTTTGCAGTTAGTGAGGAAAACTTACTAATTTTCTCAATAGGAGATATTTTTTTAAAGCCTGAAAAGTATACAGAATAATCTTTGTTTTAAGAGAACTTTGAAAAATCTTATCTTTGTTCATTTTCTCCTTTTGCTTTCCTCTTTCTCTGTCTTGTTCTTGCGATGTGATCCTGGATGTGAATTTTTCTCACACTTTTACATAAGCAGACATTTGAAATTCTATTCTTTTTCGCTCCGACTTTCCAACATAAACTTTCCGACTTTCAGGACCTGGACAGTTCCCAATGATACAGTACTATACCGCAACAACCCCCGGAAATCAGTTAAAATTCTTAATAGAATGTGACTGCCTTATATTTACTTAATTTTCCAATTTCATTCCAGGATCTGTCATTTCAAAAGGGATTTATGTACAGGTATATCTTTAAAGAAAACCTTTTAAATGAGAAAACTCTCCATCTTTTATTTATAATTAGCTGTTGGACATTATTAACTCATTCCATATTCTGTTGGACATTTAGTAGCTCATTCCATTTTCATTCCATTATTTTCCATTCATTCTCTTAATGCTGAGGAACGCTTTTGTATTGTTAAGGCAAGCAACCTACTAGCTAGCTAGAAGAACAGGAAGCAAAGCTTTTGCAGATATAGTTTGTCTGCACCTAAGTGGGTTAAACAGGAATATTACTTTTCTGATTGGCTGTCCTTTTAGAACTTTCAGAACCATATAAAATATGTAACAATAACGATGGTAACTGAGAAAAGAAAAAGAAGAAAATTAAGTGAAAATGTAATGTTTCCAATACCTTACTTATTTTTTAATGTGTGTACACCACACTGCCTGTTTTGTGCCGATAGGTGTTTACAAATCGAGCGATCTGTTCGGGAAGAGAGAAGTAATTATTCCCCCTCCCCCATTTTTAAAAAAGTTTAATATGCCATTCTTCCATCTGATGTCTTATTTCGTTAGCTGGAAGTTATGGCTGTTGTAGTCCAACACAAGACAGGCAAATTTGAACTAAACTCTTCAAAATTTCCTTCCTTCCTTCCTTCCTTCCTTCCTTCCTTCCTTCCTTCCTTCCTTCCTTCCTTCCTTACTTACTTACTTACTTACTTACTTACTTACTTACTTACTTACTTATTTGGAAAGTGTGGGAGCACAGTAGATTCTCACTATTTTTAATTTTTACTTTAATATTAATTTTAAAATACATCCTTTTCATGGACTGTGGAAGTGGAAGGCAGGCAGGGAAGAGGCCGTTTTAGAGTCGGTCAGAGAGAGAAGACCTTGGCAGTCTTGTGAAGATACTAAGAAACCCCATGCTTGTCCTGTTTCTTCCTTGAGAATAGGCTATTTCCAAAACGGGCTGTGGTCCTATCCACCGACTGACCGCTGTGAACCGTTTAGACAGGTCCACGTGTTTCCTTGAAACAGAAATGCCATCTCAGGGAAGCGAAAGGGAAGATGAAAATGGTAACAGCTCGGAGACTATAGACCTGGAACTGGGAGAAAGCCAAATCCTGAGCCAAGGTGGGCATTTTGGAAGCCTTTGGAAGCCTTTTGAAAGCGATCAGAAACCGACGGCGGTTTCTCTTGCTCGGCTCGACCATTCCCCCCGCCCCCCAAGTTGGAGAGGGATCTATTCCGGGCAGGAGATAGTTTTTGTATCTCGCTCAAGATCAGAGCTAGATTAGTTCCCCGCGTTTCAGAAGAGTTGGGAGGCGGAAGGCGTTCATTCTCTGAAAGCGCCCGTTTCATCCCGAGCGTAACCGCGAACGCGTGCATACGTGTCTTCTAGGGGTCCGTTTTTCTGCTTTTCTCCTCTAAAACTTTGCCCGCTCCTTCTTAGTGACCACACGAGCCTGGGTCCGCTCCCTGCGCTTCCCAGCGTTATCCTTCTGCCCCTGCCAGACGCCGGCCAGATCTGGTCTGCTGTCGATAGAATGAACAGATCATCGCGCGATCTGTTCGGGAGGTTGGCCGGTTTTTCTGCAGAAGAACCCAAGACGGAGGGGGTAGCGCATCGCAGCGGAAAAGGGGTCTCTGGCTGCGAAGGACGAGAAACTTGGAGGAAGTTTAGCTGGCAGAAGCAAACAGACGCGGAGGGATAACGAGGTTGGACTCGCGGGGATTCTGAGTAAATAGGCAGGGATCGAGCGGAAGGCCCAGGGTAGCAGACGGCTGGATGGAAAGGTTAAGTACGGATGTTTGTAAAAGCCCAAATCGCGCCGCTTCCTAAGTAAAGGGCCGCTGCGAAGGAGCGGCGTTTCTTCTTGCCGGGGCCTTTTCCCGCTCCTCCCGAACCAATTGCTTTTTGGGCAGCCGCGGAAGAAGGCAAAGAGCAGCACCTCAAAGGCTACGCCTTCTTCCCACGAGACTACAAACAAAATCTATTTCTGCACATTTCAAAATAGCCTCCAGCGTCAAGATATTCAAAACGAGTATTTTGGGCGAATATGAAAAGCCTTGCCGATTTCTGTTCCTCCTCACCCCCCACCCCACCCCCAGGTTCTGTAAATTAATCTCTGCGCTGTGTTTTAATTGATTTGGGAGGGTTAAAGAAGGGGGTCGTTGCTGAGAAATAATTCATCGTGACATTTAAAGGGGTAAAATGGAATGGGTCAGAAATTGTCGTAATCCACGGGTAATCTCCACAATAATCAAAACAATGCACGATTACAGGAAACGCCTTGAAGATTATAGACCTTCGTGAATTAGTAGTTAGTAGAATGTAACTGAAACTCTTGTTTGTGAATGGGAAGGAAGGCAGGAAGGCAGGAAGGCAGGAAGGCAGGAAGGCAGGAAGGAAGGAAGGAAGGAAGGAAGGAAGGAAGGAAGGAAGGAAGGAAGGAAGGAAGGAAGGAAGGAAGGAAGGAAGGTGCAGATGCAACCCAAAGTCAAGTTTTATACTTCTTCCATATAGCTTCCCAGCATTGAAACTGTTCTTCTAGAACTTTAGAAGGGTTAACAGGAGAAATGTTCTCTCACAACTTTGAAATCATTGGCAAGGCAAAGTTTTGTACTTTTTAGTTGTCTTTAATCATTGATAATGAAAGTGTGGCAAAGGAATCTGTGACAATCCTCAGTTCTTTTTTTTATTGCAAATTATCACCAGTTTGTAACTAACAATAAGCTCTTAGTAGAACTCATAGGCAGTGTTCCTAAAAAGGCTACTGAATTTCATATTTTTCTTCTCAATTTGTAAGATAATTGCCTACCTCCATTCATCTTTGCATATGTACACAATGTTATTGGCTCATTCACCTTGGTCCTGGGCCTGGTGAATCAGCCATGTAGCCTTTTTGTTTTTTTAAAGTTACCGTTTCTTCAGCAGGATATTTTATTAATTGATAGCTCTGTTTTGAAATCAAATAGGTTCTGGATGTTCACATTAAATATTATATTCCATAAGCTTGCTCATGCAGTAGAAGAGGGTACCCCTTTTTTTCTACCTCTCACAGAGATGAAGCTGGCATACTAGTGAATTTTTCAAGACTTGCAAACTCAAATGAGAAAGTTAAAGCTGCCTAGCTAAAGCATGATGATACAATTAGAAACAACTTGGAAATGGAGGCTCTCTTCCTAGGCAACTGCAGTGAGGCAGATGAGATGTCTCAAAAAGGAACAGTGTTGAGTAGTGCTATTAAACTAAAATATAAAATGGAGGCCCCTTAAGCACTAAAGGATAAATTTCTTTTCATCTGCCAGGATTCCTTCCTATAAGATTTTTTTTTAAATCATTTTGCTTATATTCTTTAAATAAACAAAAAGTTTGATGCAAAATAAAGCACCAGCTTCTAACATCATTATCATCATCCTTGACAAAAACACTTCTTGGCCTCATATAGATTCCAGGTGCATTCTAGGATGGCTGGTTGCAATTGAGGAAGGAAGGAAGGAAGGAAGGAAGGAAGGAAGGAAGGAAGGAAGGAAGGAAGGAAGGAAGGAAAGAAAGAAAGAAAGAAAGAAAGAAAAAGAAAAAGAAAGAAAAAGAAAGAAAGAAAGAAAGAAAGAGAAAGAAAGAAAGAAAAAGAAAGAAAGAAAGAAAGAGAAAGAAAGAAAGAAAGAAAGAAAAAGAAAGAAAGAAAGAAGAAAGGAAGGTTGTTAGAGGAATATTCTGGATAGTTATGGATGATTTAGGAGGAAGTCACTTGATACAATTTACTTTCTGGTATGTGAGTGTAATGCCTAGCACAATTAAATAATAATAATAATAATAATAATAATAATAATAATAATAATAATAATAATAATAATAATAATAATAATAATAATAATAATAATAATAATAATAATAATAATAATAATAATAATAATAATAATAAAGTTGGAAGGGACCTTGGAGGTCATCGAGTCCAACAAATTGTACTATTTTGTACTATTGTACTACTATTTAATTTTGTTGTGCAGTCAAATAGAGGAAATGAGGTAACAAACATGTTGTAAATTTGACTCTTAAATTGGAGAAAAGAATTTTAATCATCTGAGCCATTAATTCTCAAGGAGAACCTCAATGTTTGGGAAGATCCAGGACTGATTGGCAAAACAATAATCTCATGTAATGTATTCCCCTCCTCTTCTGTCACATTTGGTCCTACATCTCCTTTCCTTGATGCCAGTATATTTTGATTTCCCCCACTCTCATATGCTTGAAAAATACTATAATATGCTGAAGTTAGGATTAGGAGCAAATTCTGTACAACTTTGTGAAATAAATGTTCCCTGTAGAAATGTTTGGGGTAAGGGCTATCAAATATTTTCCAATGATCGGTTGCTTTTAAAAATGCTGCTCAATGATTCTCCTAATAGTTGACATCAGTATCAACTGATGCATCAATTTGCATCAATAACAGGCATCAATTTGCTGGCCTGTTATATTTTATTTGAATGAAGAATTCAGTTACTTATATGATAAAAGGTAATTTGACAGTGTGGATAGTCGATACCCAATGTTATATTAATTGAAATTAATATTGAAAATACTTCAGTCAGTTGGGCAGACAACCTATGTTCAGAAATGAAACAGAATAACTCTGTTGGTTCTTCTAAAACCATCAGTCTTGTCTGATTATATTGTCCATAGTGGTCTTCTGGGCTGCCTTGCCTGATTATTGATGAGAGATTCTGTGCTATAATAGCTGAGGTCCTGCAAATAATTGATCACAGAAAAGGGTCTTGGAGACAGTGGCTCACTTGGCCAATGATGTTTGGCAATAGCAAAGAGTCATCATCCCTCATGCTTTCTTAATATCTATGTTAATTGAATGGTTCAGATCATCAAGAAATTGGATGAACATGTTATTGGAACTATATTAATGGCATCCTGCTCCCTGCAGTGTTGTTTGCTTCTCTCTGGTGATCCAAGGGAATCTGTGGATATGATGAACTGTGTGTGGCATCAGAGCAGGAATGCATGGAAGACCTATTCTCAACTGATTCCCTTTTTAAAAAGTTAGGGAAATGGATTACTTTTTTTTCTAGAGTATCTTGCTAATGTGCCAAATTCCTTCCACTGTAGTCCCAACCTAACTGGTGACAAAAGACTGGATTTCCTGCTATCAGCTCTGAACCAAACTATATTCCTACCTAAATCCACTCCCAGACTGGAAAAATCTGTAATATTCCTTTTTTCATCATTTTGTCTACTTTATTACAGTTTACCTTGTTCACTTGTTCTTGACTTCCTCAGCCTGTTGCTCCCACATGGCACACAGCATAGTTGTTGTTTTTTTAAAAAAATTAAATTCATAATTAAATGGCTTAAAAAGCAGTTATATCAACTTTTACTCAAATGTATGGCTCAGAAAGAATCCAATAGATTTGCTACTTGGGGGCTGCTACTTCTTAGATTTCTAGTAGACTTCAATCTACTTTTCATCTACAACCATGTTTTCTGTCATTGTCTGTTGTTCCGTGGGATTGTTCAACATTCTCATAGCTTTTCTATGAAACATGATGTTTATATGAGACATTTGATGTTGGATCAGTTTTATCTGGATACTCCAGAGAACCTTTTTACATTCCAAGCCTTCACACTATGTTTACAATTCTTATAAGTCCCACAGGCTTCTGTTCATTCGATGTTAAATAACTTAACAGGGTTGGGTAGCACTTCAGAACTGAATGTAAAAAAGGGTAAACACAACATATCTGTTTAGAAATTCTTAAACCCAATCCATTTTTCCAAGATTGCACCATACCTGCACAGGGCAGCAGCATGAGCCCAGGAAAAAATGTAGCTACTCTAAAGAGTTATAGACAAGTGCTTTGTGAGCATCCCCATATGTTCTGAATCACCCTTTTGATCTTTGAATTTAAAGTACTTTGTAGCCCTACAGTTAATATTGCCAAGAAGGTATGCAGAAAAGCCCCAAATCAGTACTTTTTCACAATATTTTTCCCAATGAAATTTTCATCAAAAATTATCAAATTTTCATTTGTTAATATTCAAATTTGCAGTACAAATTCTAGGACTGTATTCATAAGTGTGAAAAGGTCCACAGTCCTAAGTTTATCTGGGAACAAACCCTAGTTAACTTAAAGTGACTTTTCTGAGTAGACTTGTGTAGGATTGCATGGTAAGTGAAATCAATAGGACTTATTCCTTCATAAGGACTTATTTCTCCATAAATTCCTCCTTTAGATTGAGTTGCAAACAAATGTTTTCTAAGCATTTCTAAATTTAATGTCCTTACTGCGTATGGCAAAAATATGTATTTGGACAAATGGTGCAAAAATTGGAAAAACCAATTTTCTAGTGTGAATATATATAAGTGTTCCAGGAAAGGATCTCACAATGACTCTCTCATATGAAAATAAACTTCGACCTAACTGTGAGAACCGGAAAATAAAAGAAGTCCATGGAGCACATCTGAACAAAAGAGGGCGCTTTGCAGAAGCCACTAACAATTGATTTTTTCCCCCTGCTCTGTTCTGTGTTGTTTCCTAATATCTTGACCTATGTCTCCCGAGGACAACACACTGGAGATGAAAGCAAAGAAAATCAAACCTGCCATCGGCAGCATTCACTCAATTGATTTTTACATGAAATTTGCTTTCATGCTCCAAGGATGGAAAAATGATCCCATTAATAATGAATCAGGAACACAAATGTGGGGAGGAAATCAATAGATGCACCTTTGGTGTCATAAGGAGATGAGAAGTGATAGGAGAAGAAATCTCACTCCAAATATTTGACTGGTATCACAGAGGTGTATGAGATAACAACATGGGTCTTTTTCAAGCATAGAGGGACTTTCTGTTAGATGTATTGCAAGGATGTTACTAAGAGGAAAAGTTATAGCAGTAGAAGTAGAAAGTGTGGAGTTGGTATATATTTTTCTCCATAGTCTAACATTCATGCAGCATGCTTGACAGTTCTATACTGGAAGTAGATTGAATGGCAACAAGTCCACATCAGGCCTTTGGGCTCTGGAAAAGAAGGATGGGCTTTGCCAGATTCCACTTTCATTGGTTCCCATCTAGTGAAGCTACCAAGGAACTTTCTCTCCATCCTTAAAGCAGTTTTATATCTGAAATATTTCTGTGGTAGTAAAAAAAAAAGTAAGATCAAATGAATAACAAATATGACCCAAAGTGAGGGTAGTATCACATGGACAATGGGTGGGCTCCAGGAGATTTGAGTATGAGTCTCCTATCTGACAGAAACTTATTGAGATGCTTGTGATGAAATAGCCACAAAGGATCCTAGGTCAGGATTCAGATCTAGCCTTGGGAAAGCATAAATCTAACCAGCTTAGGAGAATCCTTAGGAGAATCTGGACTGAGATACTCTGGCAACAAAAGTATTCACTCCTGAAATCAGGCTGCCATGTTCTTTCATTGGCCAATTCTACAGCTGCTCTGCTTTTCTTCCAGGAAAGTGATCACCAATTTAATAGCTAGCATGTTTAATTACCCAAGACCCCAAATTGGTCTGCAAGGATATGGGATATGATTATGGTATTGATCCAGTGGTGGGATTCAAATATGTGAACAACCGGTTCTCTGTGTGGATGCCACTTCCGGAAATCCATTCTGGGCCTGGGCAACAAAAAAATTAGCTACCGGTTCTGCCGGAGTGGTGCGAATTGGCTGAATCCCACCACTGTATTGATCTTTCTCATATCCAGGAAAAGTCTTCCTTCTGAGAAATCCAGAGAAGAAATTAAATGACTATAAACCCATCTGCAAATGCATCTCTTCTAAAAACTTTTCTAACCAAATCATTTGCGTTTCTTCTTGATCTGACTACTAATGAATCTCATGAAAGCCTTCCCTTCCCTGACTTTCTTTCTGCTTTGAGATCTAGAGCAAACTCTTTAGTTTGGATCCTAATTTTTTGTTCTGTGAATGGGATGAGCAGCCACTGTTGTTTTGTATCTTCTTCATCCTCTCTTTTCTCCTTTCCCAAGAAATTGACTGAGGTTTCTGTTGCACTTCAACTTTTTTTTCTATCATAAATATAGTACATGGGCTTGAAATGCATGGTTTCTAAGTTAGTTTCTAGTGGCCTGATTGACCTAATTATTCATGTTTGATGTTCTCCCCTTTGAGCAAATATTAATGTTCTTACTCATGGCCAAAACTCTTCTCACAATTTATATTATTTGGAACTGAGCATGAAAACATGCTATCTTTTGCTTAATAATTCTTAAACCACAAGAGTGAGAAAAAAGTCCATCTGATTGATTTAAGAAAGGATTTTACAGAGATCATGTTATGATAACATTTCACGTCTGGTAAAAGTGACTAATATTATTCTAGATTTATAGCTGAAAATATGTATTCCTTCTAATTCAGATGGTAAACCTTTTAACAAAATCTCCTATATCTATCAAATGAAATTATAAATAGTTCCTATTTCTAACAGCATTTGCAGATTCTGAGACACCTGAAATACTAGAACAACTTGTTAAATTCTTTAAAATTAAAAGCATATACCAGGAGTCTTCAAACATGGCCCTTTTATGACTTGTGGACTTCAACTCCCACAATTCCTCAGCCAGGCATGCTGGCTGAGGAATTCTGGGATTGAAGTCCACAAGTCATAAAAGGGCCAAGTTTGAAGACCCCTGGCATATACTATTAGTTTCATAGATATTGTTATCAATAAACCAATTTGATACGTAGATGCTAAGAAATGAGTGGAATAAAATTTACAGATTCCTATGTTGCTTAGACAATGAGAGAGTATCTTAACTTCTATAGCAAGAGTGTCAATGGGCCTCAAATTATGACTTATACAATGAAAATAATATTTTAGAATTTATTGGACTTCATTATAGTTGTATAGAAAAGAATTATCAGAAACAGCATTTTGTTGGAGATGTAATAATTCTTGTCTAAAACAATGGTGTTTATAATGTACTATGCTTATTAAGTTTTAGGAGAAAGTATTGAATTATATTAATATAAATGTGTGTCAAAAGCTAAAATTTTCATAGGATAGTATTCTCTTGAAATATATACCTAATACTTGGAATCTGACAACCAAACCACGTTAATGGATTCCTCATGCCCTTACTTTGGCCAAAAAAGTAATATTACAGTATTGGGAACATGTACAGCCCCTTTCACTCAATGGACTGAAGACGTGATTGCACCCTAACTACAACACTAACTCTAATCTCCAACCCCTGCTATAGACATAGACTTTGTATGGGCAAATATGTATCTGAAGTGTAAAGTGTAAAGAGAACTTACAGCGTATAAGAGTCACTTTGTGGTGAGATGGGCAGCAAACAAATTTAATAAATAATAATGTATAAATTTGATTAATAAATAAGTGAATATAATTAAGAAATCTCTTAAGGTGAGCTTTACATCTCCTACGTAAAAAAAATATCTCCAGACTTCTCTTTGTTCCTATCTCTTTTTTCCACCTAGCCAGTTTTGAGATTCTAAACACATATTGCTGTCAGCATAACTGAACTTTTAAAGTAAACAGTGCAAAGAGAAGGAGAAAGATCAAGTTGGTAAAGCACAATTCTTATACTGAGAATGAAGTTTAATAGATCTTGTAGTAGAGAATATGCAGTGAATACAGTACAATAGTAATTCTTGGTCAATCTTTTCTTCATAATCACACTTATGATTTCCAGTTATCATCATCACATTTATGATATATATACATATCTCAATTGTTATAAGATTCACTGATCACAGTTACATACATTTTCTCATTTGCCCACCCAGCAACATAAGATTAGGCATGCATTTTAAACTCACATCAGATAGAAAAATATTTAAAATATGTTTTCAGAATTAATGACTTTTTTCTTTTCATCTGTGCCACTCAATGATTGCTCTTCAGCCGATCAAGACTGTTAAGATTATTTGTGTGATTATTTTATACATTATTTAAGAGCACTACTGTTGTTATTTCACTTTTTATTCTGCTTCTGTTACTTTCCAACTGTTACATCTGACAATCTAGATATAAGTGTTGGGAAAGAAACCTAGTCATCCCCTATAGAATAGTGCAGCATTTGGACAGTGTGAAATTAATGAATTATTTAGTAACAGTATACAATAGGCTTTACTTTTTCTTTATAGCCTTTTTTCACTTCTTGGAAGGGTAATTTCTTTGAGCATTTCTATGCATAGTACCTTATTTTAGAAGTATATTTACATGTTTCATTCCTGACCCTTCCTCAACAGTTAATAAAGGCTTAGAAGTTTGGTTTGGGAAGTTTTTGAACTGAAATTTGATATTTAATGCTCTCTATCTGACAAGTATAACGAGATAGCACTGAATTAGTAGTTCAGCATATACTAAAACCAATTCCTTAGTAATATTGCTTATAAACTAAGGGGCTAACTGC
The DNA here is from genome assembly GCA_023970755.1 of Azemiops feae. Lineage (NCBI taxonomy): Eukaryota > Metazoa > Chordata > Lepidosauria > Squamata > Viperidae > Azemiops > Azemiops feae. Next base: position 571,151 of record JALGBA010004197.1, read on the forward strand.
ATATTATAAGCAAATAAGTAGAATGAGCCACTCTTGATGGATTATGTGCTATCAGGTTGATGTCAACTCTTAGTAACCACACAGATAGATAATCTCCATGGTGATCTATCTCTAACATAGTTTTGCGATGATGCACTCATTGCCACTGTGTCCATCCATGTTGCTGCTGGTCATCTTCTCTTTCCTGCCACATTTCTCAACATTAGCAGCTCAAGGAAGATTTAAAAAAATATCCAAAAACAGCATATTAAAAAAAATAAGTAATAATTGGCTGACATTGAAAATCTTTCGGGAAAAAATATTCCATATGCTGGTTGCCACTACTGAAAAGGCTCCCAATTGCCCATTACACTAAAGGAAGGTCCAAGAAAAATGTAACGACCATGGAAGATGGAATTACTGTGGATATTACTAACTATTTCTGCTTTTATTGTTCTTAGCTATGAATATTATTTAATTAAATCTTGCTTCCCCCCTCCAAGTAGGGAGACTCAAAGAAATTCACAAATTAATAATTTTTAAAATGTCAGCCGTGAGCATGAGCTCTCTCTCTCTCTCTCTCTCTCTCTCTCTCTCTCTCTCTCTCTCTCTCTCTCTCTCTCTCTCTCTGTCTCTCTGTGTCTCTCTGTCTCTGTCTCTCTCTCTCTCTCTAGAAAGGCATAGTTTCCAACACATCTGCCTGTAATTTGTTGATGTCTAAGCATTTTGTCTAACTATAACAGATGCAGAAATGCAACCATGGTTTCCAGTAATTTTATTTATTTGTGACTATGATATCTAGCAACTAATTGTATATGTTCTGGGATTGGATGAAATAATTAATTACTAAAAAATTGTGGATGGATGATTTGGAAACTGTAATGGTGCCAAAAAGTACCCAGCGAATGCAGGCCCGAACACTAGCAGGACCTATCTGTCACAGAAGAGCCATGGTGGTGCAGTGGTTAGAATGTAGCACTGCAGGCTAACTCACTGCTCATTCCAGGAGTTCGATTCTGATTGGCTCAAGGTTGATTCAGCCTCCCGTCCTTCCAAAATCAGTAAAATAAGGACCCAGATTGTTGGGGGGGGGGGGCAATATGCTGACTCTGTAAACCGCTTAGAGAGGGCTGTAAAGCACTGTGAAGTGGTATATAAGCACTATTGCTAAGTGCTATTGCTATTAAGTCATATTATGTTCAAACAAGTGGGTAAACATGCTCTGTAGATTTACTCCATTGGCTTATACCTTATATATATATTTAAAATGAAAAGATCTAAAATAATTATATTAAAAATGTAACAATAAGCATACTAAATATAAGAGCGCTAATAGTATTAAACATACATATATTAATGACTTAGCAAAGTCAAGGGTCCCATCTTGTAGGAAAAGTGGAGAATGCTGGATTCGACTGGAATGTGGTTTATTGCCCTGTATATAATTGACAATTAGTTCTCATTATTATTTTTGAAAAACAGATCAAATTTTGCCCTGAAGCAAAATGGGAAAATAAGGTTTACAATATGTACACTCTACATTCAACGTTCGATAAACATTTTGCTCCCTGGGATTCTCCCACATCTTGAAGAGGCAGAGAAATGTAAAAAAGATAGTACATTTTGATTATTATTTGGGGGCATCCCCTGTACCATCTGAGTTTAAAAAGAAAACAAGAAAGGAGACGGCAGCATTTCTTTCATAGGCAGAAAGAGCAGAGCCAAAGTAGACACTGCAATATTTATGGGAGACAGGCGAACATCTCTTTCATCTTTGATGTTTGAAATTTCTTTCAGGGTTACCTGTGGGAAAATAATTCATAGAGCTTTCCTGAATGCACTGAATGATTTACACAGCTCAGACTACATTTTTTAACAATAGTGCTAGATCAGAAAACTCTATTAGAAGAAGACAAGATGTGGCTTAGAAAGGAAAGTGGTAGCTCATGTTCTCCGCCTGGTATTTTCAGCACTCACATCCAGGTGATTGACAAATGTGCCCGTTTGCTCTCCTGGGCCTCCTTTTTCCTCCTCTGTCTATTTTCCAGAGTCCCTCAAAGTGAAGACTTGGCTTTCAGCCATCCACCATCTTGGCTTTCTAAGAAGGCCCAGAAGCATTTGAGAGAGAAAAACTGGTCACATGCACTACATTTGAAATGCTCCTAGCTGTCCAGTTTTTTTTTCAAGTTCAGTAACATTCTTAATGATCAGAGGTATAGGGCATTTTATAGATTCAAGAGTAGAAGGCCTACCCCAGGCCTTTCCTCAGATTTCACTTGCATAGTTTTAAATTATTAATATTATTTACTCCAGTCCATTCTGATCTCCGAGCTGTCAGCTGGAAGGTAATAATACATCAGTTGGGGAAGAAAAAGTATCTAGATAGACTGGTTTCCCCATTTTGTACTGACTAAAGGTAAATTGCACCCATAAGTCCACCTAATTGAGTTATGGGTCTACCCTGACTTTTGGCAGTCCAACATTGATGGAACATTAATCTGCACAGATTTGACAGAAGTAATGTTGTCTTTAACAGGGGAAAGAAAGTTTTCTAACCAGCACTGTTATGAGTGCCCTCCATCCAGTGGTGGGATTCAAATATGTGAACAACCGGTTCTCTATGTGGATGCTGCTTCCGGAAGTCCATTCTGGGCCTGAGCAACAAAAAATTAGCTACCGGCTCTGCCGAAGTGGTGCGAACCGGCTGAATCCCACCACTGCCTCCATCTCCCCCCTCTCTCCTCCTCTTCTTTTGTCCTCCTTTCCCTCTCTCCTTATCCTCCTACATGTCGCATTTGCAAAATATTCATATATTGGGGATGTCAGCAATTGAGAATTAGACAGGATGGAGATTGTTATACATTTCACCTTTCTCTAAAAATATAACCAAAACAGAGGATTATCACCAAAAAATAAGTCCATCAGAAAAAAAATATAAAACAGTGCAATTAGCATAAAATAATATCCAAAGAACAGTGTCTCTTCCTTGATTTGGAAGATAAAGCTCAAACCATGCAACTCTCCCAACGATGGGTAAGGAGTGATGGGGAAAAATGGGATAACAAGACAGTGGAATTGCAATGTTTAAATTGGCAATGAAAGACAGCAATACATGCATGTCTTCTAAAACTGCTATTAGCCCACCAGAATGCTTGAGGCAATGCTGCACAATGCCAAACTTCTCAAATATTTTTGGACACTTGCCTGGATTGTATCCCTGCTGCCAATATCATTCCAACTACCACATTTCGCACAGAAATGTGATTTTTGGCTAAACCCTTTGAAACAGAGACACCAAAATCCTTCACTAAAGGGATAACCTAGAGGAATTTGTGGTTTGCAGGTAGCCTTCGGTTTACAGCCGCAACTGAGCCCAAAATTTGTGTTGTTAAGTGAGTTTTGCCCATGTTATGATTTTTCTTGCCATACTTGTTAAATGAATCACTGCAGATGTTAAGTGAATCTGGCTTCTCCGTTGATTTTGCTTGTCAGAAGGTCATAAAAGTGATCACATGATCCCGGGGCACTGCAACTGTTATAAATATGAGCCAGTTGCCAAGAGTCCAAATTTTGATCACATGGCCATGGGGATGCTGCAATGGTGGGATTCAGCCAGTTCGCATCAGTTCAGCAGAACTGGTAGGTAATTTTTTGTTGCCCAGGCCCAGAATGGACTTCCGGAAGCGGCATCCATACAGACAACCAGTTGTTCACATATTTGAATCCCACCACTGGGATGCTGCAATGGTCGTGTGAAAAACGGCCATGGACCTTTTTCTTCAGTGTCGTTGTAACTTCAAACTGTCACTAAATCAATGTTTGCAAGTTGAGGACTATCTGTTTTGCTTTATACCCCAGATCTGGAGACTCATCTATTTCTTTCTGATAGACATATAAACACACATAATCCTTAAAGGTCTGTACTATACTAATTCGACAATTCTTAGTCTAGGTTCATTTCACCCGTTTAGAAGAAACACTTTGATTCATGTATAAAACTGAGGAAAAAAACCTGATTGAATTTAGAGTTCACATTTTGCATTATTTTCAAATACTAAATTTAACATTTAATGAATTCAACAATGAATAAAGTGAGTACCAGTGGTGGGATTCAAATATGTGAACAACCAGTTCTCTGTGTGGATGCCGCTTCCGGAAGTCCATTCTGGGCCTGGGTAACAAAAAATTAGCTACCAGTTCTACCGAACTGGTGCGAGCTGGCTGAATCCCACCACTGGTGAGTACAGATAGTCTTTCTTTAGCCACTGCCTCATTTAGCAGTCATTCACAGTTATAACAGTGATGAAAAAAAAATAACATTATGACCAATCTTCACATGTACAATTTTATTGAGATTTTTTTTTTCAAACAATAGAAAACAAAACTAAAAAGAAGAAAGAACAGAAAAAAAGTGTAAGGAATAAGAAAGAAAAAAAGGAGAAGAAAGGGAAAATTAACTAAAGAACAACACCCTCCCCCCATCTTGAGTTCTTTCTCAAGCTACATACACACAAAGATCCAGAGAGATGGCTGCAAACTTTACTGGGGATTGTGTGAAGCAATTAAACAAGCAACAAAGGAAATGTCAACCCTCCCAGGTAAACCAGACAGGAAAAATGACAAGATGAACTAATTCTACTTTATTGTAAGAATCTTGTAAGAAGGCACAAACCTCCTGCCTCCACTTTTAACTGTTTGATCTCTTATGGCAGGTCCTTTCTAAGTTTCTTTCTCTGACTGTTAAACAATTGGGACCTCCTGCTTCTCTTGTCTGATGGTTTCCTAAGCAGCATCTCTCCCCCCCCTTTCCCCAAAGTCATTCATACATTCCATTACAGGAAATATGAGTGCATCAGCACATGTATACACAATAGAGAAAACAAGTCCCCAGATGTCTATCAAACTTGCCCAGGCACAAGAGTGGTCAAGCAAAGTCCAAGGGTCCAAACATTAACCCTTAGACTACATGCAATTTATTATGAGTCAGTATTTACTCCTAGCAATCCCTATAGATAAATTTTGTTCATGACAATCTGTTCCAAACCTGGTCTATTAGATCTTCCAAGAGTATGCTTATTGCCATAAGTATAATAGTGTACCCATAACTATTTAAGCTGTTTCATTCTTACTGTTCTCTCTCTTTTTTAGTTCAGAGAAGTTGTTTTAGTTGAACTTTATGCAAGAACTATTGTTTTGAAAATGTATGGAGTCTCCTAAATACTGACATATTGGATATCACCCTAATTTGTTTGTCAATAGATCCAGGAAAGTGTTCTCTGCTTCAGCATTAATAATATGTTTTCTTTATATCTTCAGTGGTTCAAATAATATTTTTATCTGGCCAACAAGATTATCAATATTTTAATTTAGTACCTGGCATGATGAAGTGTAAACTCCAGAATTACAGATAAGTAAAATAAAAGATCTTCTATTTTGGATGTTTTTATTCTCTTTATCCTCTCTCCACAGATGATCAAATGATGAATTTCTTGACTCCAGTCACCAATTGATATGGGATAAGAACTCACTCCCATTGTCCATCAAGGATTTAAAATAGCCACTACTAGATTCAGTGAAGACTGCATTTTTAAATTCATAGTTGCAGAAAGGACCCTTCAGAGAGAAGTTATTTCCACTGATCCCAATGAAAATTATTTTAGAATCTTTCTACATATTATTTTGAAATCTTCCACTTTTGAGTATCCTGAAAAAAATCCTGGTAGAAAAGTCTGGATTGTTGGGGAGTAATGGAACACTTTGATTCCTTATTTTTCTATTCTAATATTTTTTGTATGTTAAATATTTGAAAAAGAACAGTATGGTATCCTGATTAAGGTGCTGAACTAGAAGTCATGATTGTTTTGTCTCCCTTGGGCACGAAAGCTGGCTGGGTGACTTTGGACCAATCACTTTCTCTCAGCCCAATCCATCTCACAGGGGTGATGTTTTGGAAAAAAACAAGAGAGGGGAGCATTATATATATATCACCTGGAATTATGCAAAAATAAAAGTGGAATATAAATCTAATAAATAAAATAATTCATAAATATCACATTTATTCGGCACATGGAGAAAAACATAAGTGAAATGTAAATATTTGTTTTTCTTAGTTAGTTTAGGCATAGATGGGTAGAATCTAAGGCACAGTAAAGTTGATGGCAGGAATGTATTTTATTTTATGTACACTTATACCTAATCCAAATCTCCTTAGCTTCAGAAAAGTCGTTGCATCATGTTACTTCAATGAGACTTTGACTATGTCCAGGCACCTTTGTGCAGAAGCTATTCTGATTGATTTCACAACTTAACAATAAATGCACAGGGAAGCATTGTTTAAGTAATGGAATTAGTTTGCCGTTAAAACTATAATAATAATTATTAGTGTCTCCCCACATAAATCAAGAACAAGATTCATCTGCTTTACCAAATTACAGACAAGTGCCACGCTCATACTCTTGTGGGATTCAAAGCACCTTTTCTAAATTATTTCCAGAGTCTTTCATAAACCTACTGTGAAAGGCAGCTGCTTTACAATCACTAATTTGGGCACCAACAAACATGATAGAATTCAGCACTGAAGTCCAATAAGTGCTGAAAGATGTTATGTCTGATTCATTCTCTGTCTAGATTATCCATCTTCCAGGATTATATGACAGTATAATGTTCTCAAGATACATTAAAAGAATAACTCTAGATCACTTGAACAGATGGGGAACGAGGGGATAATTGATGAGGCTTGTTTGTTAAATCAATGGAGCTCTTGATAGGATTGAGTCTGAAATCTATTCATTGTTGACTTAACAGAATAACAGAGTTGGAAGAGACTTTGGAGGTTTTCTAGTCCAACCCTCTGCTCAGAGAAATTTCAGACAAATCACAGACCAATCTCCTCTTTAAAAACTTCCAGTGATGGAGCACCCATAACTTCTGGAGGCAAGCCATTTCACTGATTAATTGTTCTAACTGTAAGGAAATTTCTCCTTATTTCTAGATTGGTTCTGTCCTTGATTAGTTTCCATCCATTGCTTCTTGTTCTGCTTTCAGGAGTTTTGGAGAATACGTAAGTCTAAGAATTGCAATACTGAGTAAAAGCATGATATGACTTTATAATTTATTAGTTCCCAAAATAAGCGTCAGCATGGACAAAGCAATTAAAATGTGACGCAAGAAGAGATAACTTATTATCACAAAATTAACTCAAATGTTCTTCTCTCCAGCCACATCTTTCAGTGGATCCGTTTTGTTCTAAAGATGGCACTTCCAAACCTTTAATATGCAAAGCAGTTTGTAGTTCCAGTTTGTAAAAAGGAAGTTTAAAGAACAGGATTGTATGGTATCTGTTCTTAGCAAATAATTTGTTTGCTTCACTTTTGACAAGATGTTAGAATCCTCCTTTTTTCCTTTTAAAGCAAATATATTGCAACCTGAAGATGGAACAAAACACAAATAATTAAGCCATAGTCCTATTATAGGACTTTTCAAAGAGAAAATGAGCACCTTCTTATTTAATGATAATCAAAATAACTCCTTGACAAGCAGAACAAGAGGCAGGCAGCCTCTTTCCCCTAACTCCCCTTTTACAAGCCTGTAGTTCCTATTCAGGATAGATAACAGCAGCAGCAGCTAACTAGTTTTTAATTCTCAATGGCATTTGTACACAATTTGTGACCCACCAATCAGTGATTCCACACATCTATAACAGCCTATCAGAAATCAAAATGTCTGGTTCACATATAATGTTAAGTTCTAACATGGTTGGTGTATTTTTGGTTTAATATTATGTGTGATCCTAGCTACTAAGGCTTCCTCAAGTGCAATTTTTTTCTTTAAAAATATTTGGCTTAATTGGACAATAGAGTTGCTGTCTCCCTGGAACTATAAGCATGGGTTGAAGTAGCTGCATGTTAGTTGCATTCAGTTTCTTGAGCCCTATGTTATGTAAGCTACTTCAAAACGAAGGTACCAAAGCCTTACCACTAGGACGTCTAAATTTCAAATCTGTAGGATGGTCTTTCCCAGCTTAGTGCCCCCCCCCCCAGATATGTTGCCTTATAATTCCATAGTTTCCAGCTAGTCCAGCCTTTGGCCTATTGGCTAGAAATATTCAGAATTGAAGTCCATCTCTTAAAGAATAGCCTAACCCTTAAGACTGTTTTCCCAGTCTTGAGAAAAGCTCTTTCATGTTTTTTCCATGCATTAATTTTAAATGGCTCTTAATACAGTACTAGTTTTTGTTCCTAATTCAAATAACATAGTTCAAACCACATATACCTCAATTTACAAAGAGTACATGAATGATCATTGCTTTCCCTTGCATTTTGTGAATAATTTATCATCCACCTTAAGTCATGAAGAGAAATGGATTAACATAATCTAGTGTGCTGCATTGGTTAGGAGCCAGCATAGTAGTAAGTTGGTGTTTTAGACCAGGACCTGCTACTTAATAAATAGACGACAGAATTACAACTTGAAGTATTTAGTATTTGGGTTGTTTTTTTACTTGCTAGTATAGTTTGTAATATTTTTCTTAAGCTTTTTTTCTCTTTTATGGTTTGTTCACTAGATAGTTTGATGTAGACTTTTTTTTACCATATAGCTTATTTTTTCTCATATAACAAGTTATGTATTTACACTGTATAATTTTTTAATATACTGTATAGTACACACACACATTCACCCATATCGTAGTCACACACTGTTATTTAATTTACATAAAGTATTGCAAACGGTTGTTTTGTTTTTAATTTTAATTTTTAAATAGTTTAAATCAATGACTGAATTTCAATTTCTGATTTTCCATAAAATTGCAGATCATCTATATAAAGCAAATGTGACAGTTTATTAGCATTTTTGCTGTTTGATAGCTAAGATTTATTTTCTTCAAAATCACTGAATGTGGGGTCATAGTAACGCCTTCTTTTAATGAATCTAAGCTACATTCAACTTGGTTTTCTTTCTCTTGCGGTTTTCCAAAATCATCTTGTCAATTAGGAACTGTTTTGGTAGTTTCCTTTCTGTTCATCCCTTTTGTTGGATCTTTCATTATCAGGTAGGCTTTGCCAAATGTTAACCAATCTTCAGTTTCACCTCCTTGCATAATTATATTATTATTTTGTAAAGAATTCCTCAAATGGAGACAAGTCTTTCTTTAGCCACTGTTTGATCCTACCTCATTGCCATTCATTCTATATCCTAAGTTCACATGACCCTCTTTTCCTCTTTATTACCTCAGTCACTTCGGACTGTGGATGATCAGACATTGAAGACCAAGGTTGAGTGAGTGAATAGGATTCCAATAGATACCCTTTAGCTACCTGCCACTATTAAATGTGGTGGAGGCTGTGCTGAAGTATCTCAATCTCATTAGTTTGTATGTAAAATTGCTTGCCTTTCACCTCAGGCAACAAATTCTTGAGGTAGCCCTCAGTACCCTTGATTCTCCACTCACAAAACCTTACTCTGGAGTTTGACTGCCATTTTGGTACACAATAACTGACCCCCGATTTCACCTGTGACCATAGCTTCATTCCCTAAAACATGAGATTTGGGAAAGGAAGAAATCATGGAAATTAATTCCTGACTGTGGTTTTGTTGTTGTTATTATTGCTCTCTTTTTTGTTATTCTTCTAGCAGCAGCATCCCCATCTCTGCAAAGTTCATATTTACTTCCAACCATATTTCACACTTATAAGTAATCACCATTACAATCAGGCGATTACAGGAGCAGGCCAACAAAGCAGTATAAGAGTCTATATTTGCTGATCAATTGTGAAATAAATTTCTGTGACTTTAGCTATGTTTGGGAAAGAGTAAGAGAGAACCATAATTATCTAACATAAACTAGGAAGAGAGTAGCAAGATTAGAGCCTGCTCCCTGGGGTAAATAATATGGGTTTTTAAAAGTGCTTAATTCAATATTCATCCAAGAGATAAAAATGTCTTCTCTCATTGGGGACCAGTGCAATTTTATAAGCTGTTAGAAGACATTTTATTTTCCGCATACCACTCAGAATACCTTGCAGAATATACGGTACATTTCTAAATGTGAAAAACCTGTACTTTTTCAAGTTTCAAATAACTGCCATGAAAACTGAAATTAAAAGCCCTATATTGTACTGCAGAGTTCTAACCATTCATCTTTTTGAGATGCCAAATTATTCCATGCAGTGAATGCCGATATTTTAAAAGTCAGTGGAATAAAATCAACATGGTTCTGGGCTAAAATCAGGCCAGCTCTATTTTTTCCCCCCACCTGCTATTCTTCTTGAATTTTGTTCTTAAATCGACATATAAACTGACACTTGCTACCTCTTCCCAAGATGCACCTCAGTTGAAGTGCCCCAAGGAACTAAGGAAGATGAATCACTTGGCTGAGGGGCATCTCGTGAACAGTGAGTGTTATTTGTATTACAGCCTAACATAAAGCAAACACAATTGCACCAGGTTATCTGGCAGAAGCTTTTCTGGGCAGCAGTCAAGGAAACCACAAACAAGAGAAGGACTAATTCAAACTATGAAGGGCTGCATTTTCTCTTTCTCTGTCTATTAGGTTTTTGTGAATACACAGCTCACAGACATGTGTTTGGGTATGTCACAGCTTACAGAAATGTGTTTGGGTATGTGTTTATGATGCACTTCTTCAGTCAGGCTACAAAATGCATCCAGTTACCATGTAAGAGAGAATAAGGGGTTGAACCTGAAGAAGCCTATTTTATCCTTCACGAATTTAACCCACTGAAGCAATCTGCTTCAACGTCTCCAATCAGAGGGTTGTGGAATTGTAAGACTTCAAAAGCCGAGAAAGATACTCTGAGTTTCTTCTAAGCAGTTTCTTTCATTGTTCCTCGCCCACAGACAGAAATCTAGCCAAACTAAAGCAAACCTACTTGCATAATTAAAAATATACTCTGAGGACTCCCAAGGAGAAATTGTCTTGGCTCTCTTCCTCCCAACCAAATTTTCTCAACTTTGCTGTCTGTTGCTTTTCTGCAATGCAGCCCCTTCCTCCTGAAAATCCAGGCTGCATTCCACCACAGGGTCATCTTCATACTCCATGGCTGAGGGTAAGAACTAAACTTTCAAAAAGAGTCTGCCCAGTGTACAACCCCTTACAAACCAGCAGAAACTTGTGTTTATTTGAAGGAAGGATTGGGAGTATTCTTTTAAAATATGGTTGTTGGGCTCTGATCTGGGATCAGCAATTTGGAGAAAGTGCCACCAGCTCACTGGTGGAATAGCACTTGCCTTCTACACAGAAGCTCCCAAGTTCAAATTGTGTGATCTCCAGTTACAAAGGCAATGCAAATACACTGTAAGAAAGTGTGGTCTTTGTTTGAACTGAACCAGTGCCAGAAGGCTACCGGTAGATCAAAGCAGCTTAACATTAATCTTCTTCATATTGTTCAGTTTCAGGGACCCTAATAATTAAATAACATAAACATTCAAGCAGAATCCTAGGGCAGCACTCCCCACTAACCTGCACTTCAGGTGGCTGAAATCTAGCAAAGAGGAACCTTTGAACATAGAAAAGGTATAAGAATTATCATCCAGGAAAATCTCAGGACTATTTTAGAGCCAGGATATGAAAGGTCTTGTCAGCCATAATAAAAAGCATGTACTTAGAACATGAAGAATATATGAAGCAATATCCCAAATACCAAATTCTCCATCAACTTCTATTTGGCCTGGGAATTAGACCCCTATATGCTTTTTGACAGTGATGCTGTAAGAGCCACGTTTTTTCGCTGGCTTTAGAACCCCATTCTGTTAAAATTTACCAACAAGTGATTGAACAATACTAGTTCTAGTTCTCTCCTGTTTTTGCTGGGAAATAAAAATGGTGTGTTAAGCCCTGGAAAAGTCCGACATGCCTAGAAAAAGGCAAATCCCTGCCCACAAAGAAGTCTGTCATATACTCCAAGAGGAAATCTATTGAAGAGAACCCTGGGGGAGTGGAGAAGGAGGGAGAACATTATTTTGAGCCAAAAACTTCTGCTCTAGAAGTCTTTTGTAGCATAGTATGCATACAAAGCCTTAGATGTTCATTAATTAACCCTCTTGTCGGGATATGGTAATGTGATATCCCTTTGCCCTCCAACAAATACTCAGCTTCCGGGACTGGATTCGATCCCAGTTCCTGGCAGACTATTTTGAATCACTTCTGTGCCAAATGTTTCCTGGGCTCACTGAACTGATTCTCAGCCTAACCTTCCTTAGTTGCTGTAAGATATTGCTAACAGGTGACCTAAGGCTACCTCCTGCACTGACATGAGCTCTGCTTTTGAAAGATTTTAAAAATGAAGCTACTGACACCTAATGGGAGAACATTAAAATCTTCAGAAACCTGGAGGTTTGCAAAATGTTTTCAAATTTTAATTTTACGATATTGTTCAATACTTCAAATCTTTTTAGAGAGTATGGATACCAGGCTGTCAGTCTAACTTGTAAAGATTATGTGGAGTAATTTGGCTTATGCCCTTTGATGTTAGAGTCAGACAGACCCGGGAAAAAATAAGCACTTACTTTAGAATAGGGTGGGCAACTAACCACATGCAGACCCCTACCTCTTCTTTGTGGCCCTCTGAATCCCCCCAGAGCTCCCTCAGAATGGGTGAGTCAAAATTTTTCACACTGATGCCGCTGAGAAAGTAGGGTAGGCTCACGAGGCAAACCTTCACCTAAAATCCACCAAATGTGAACCATTTACAGAGAGTTTTACAGAACATTTAAAACATTTTGTTCAAATAAAAAAAAAGTTTCAGTCACCTTCAACCCTAAGAAATAAAATATTTGATTCAGCCCACTACAATGACGTTACGATATTTTCAAGTCTTATTATTATTTCGGAAAATGTAATCCTCATCACAAAAGTTTCAGCAGCAAGAACATTATAGAGCCACAGAATTTTTATCACTCAATTCCATATTGTCCCCCTATTGCATGTATGAAGAAAATATCAGTGTTCTGGTCATTTTAGCAGGTGTCTATGCTTATTTTTATCTGTAAAAGGCAGTGAGGCCTACTATTTATAGAAGGGAAACTGGATTCTCATCATAGCTGGCTTATTCCTAGTATCAGATCTGGTATCGGAACTGGTATCAGAACTGGCCTGAGTAAATTGGTTTCAAGGGGCTGTGCTGGTACTGGTAGAGAAGAAGACTTCTTAAAGTATGAGGGAAGCCTTGGTGGCAGCAGGCAGCTACATCTCTCTCTTCTTTTTCATGAAGTGGTTTTGCAAGCCATCTTGAGGAACCTTTGTTCCCCAAGTGTAGCAGGTTGTAATGCCACCCACATCAATGAGTAGAAGCAATCCTGACATAGCAGCTCTGACAAGCATTAATTAAGCTGATCTGGGTTTGACATGGTGTGATTGGTTGCTCAAAGGAAGGATGCGAAGGGAGCAGAAGAAACGACGCTGCAGAGGAAATGGGAGAGCCGAAGCACCGAGACCTATCAATAATTCATATAATGCCAACAGCAACAAAGGAAAAGTGGGACCAAAACAAGGATAACAGAATATCGTAAAGCTTTTTAATGGTCTTTTTCTATTAACATCAGCTCAGTGACCATTTTTCAAAGGAACGTCTGGTAGTTTTCCAAAACTGGAAAGGAATTCAGTGACAAAAGCTGAAAAACTCCCCATAAGTCTCTCTCTGATGCTATACAGTGTGGTGTCAGGAATAGAATAGGATTGGCTAATGGTAAATAAAAACTTCTCCAAATGTAAGGACATTTTTCCAAAGGAAATGCTGGCAAGTGGTATATTTACTAAAGGGGAATTGGCAAACTAATCAGTGATGGTGAACAACATGTGTTGGAAGATCCTATTGTTGGGCTTAGATGACATCTTTCTTCAAGCATCTAAGAAAATGGCTGGGTCCAGATTATACAGATTAAAATGTAATTCAGTATATATATATGAAACTGATAGAAAATTGAAACTGATCTAATTACACTTACTGAATATTATGACAACAGGCAAATTTGTTTTGAGAATTACTCTTCCTCCTTCCTTCGTAGTTGCAAATCTGTACACTTCCTCCTTCCTTCATAGTTGCAATAATGTACACTTGCTTCAGGCAAGACATTAATGCCTCGTCCCTCCCTGAAATATTTATATAATAATAATATGGTTAAGTGTAAGTAATGTTAACATAATCTTTCACCTGCTTGGAATATTTGGAAGATATTATATAATTACTAAATATGATTATAAATGTGGTCCACAGCAGGTGGCAGATCTAGCCAACCTTGAGGAATCTTGAAAACTTGTGCAAGGGTGGATCTGATGACTATTTGGATAGGAGGATTTAAAAAGCGAGGGAGGAGGGCAATGGCAAAACAGTTGCATATTGTTGCCTAGAAAATGTCAGGAATTTGTCCATGAAATTTTGGTCACCATACTACAAAGAGATGTTGAGACTTTGGAGAGAGTTCAGAGAAGAGCAATTGGAACGATCGCGTGCCTGGAGACTGAAGCTTATGAAGAATGGCTGCAGGACTTGGGTTTGGCTGGTCTAAAGAGGAGAAGAAACAAGGGGGACATGACAGCAGTATTCCAGTATTTGGGGGGCTGCCACAAAGAAGAGGGTATCAAACTATTCTCCAAAGCGCCAGAGGGTAGGACAGGAAACAATGGTTGGAAACTGACCAAAGAGAGAAGCAACCTGGAATTAAGGAGAAACTTCCTAACAGTGAGGACAATTAACCAGTGGAACAGTTTGCCTTCAGAAATCAGCGCTCCTTCACTGGAGGTTTTTAAGAAGAGACTAGACAGTCACTTGTCTGAGATGGTAAAGGTTCTCCTGCTTGAGCAGGAGGCTGGACTAGAAGACCTCCAAGGTCCCTTCCAATTCTATTCTATTCTATTTTCAGTTTAGTATTAGAATCGGTATTGTTTGGGGCTGGGATAAGAGGAATCATCCACGAGTCTCCTAATTTGTGTTAAGAATTTATGAATGTACATTTGGTGTTTCTCAGTTTGCTGAATCTGTCACGTTCAGGTCTTCAAACTTAAATGTATGTATTTATATTAAAACTGTATATATTTGTGTATATATTTCTGCAAAATAGGTATTTTGGTTTGCACTTACTTTCTCTCTTAGTGTATCCAGTTTGGGCAAACATTTGTTCCTAATTTGCATATAAGCTTTTTCCCAATTATTTTTAAAATAAGAAAATACATTACAAAATTCTGGGGGGAAAAGAATTTTGAATGAAATCCTTCTGTTTATTCATTTTTATATGAAAATTGTTTTAGGATTTTATTAAAGATTTTATGTAAATCCAGTATGTATAAATACAAATCATTTGTAACATAAGCAAAGAGAAATGGACCGTCCAAACTGTAAAAACTGGAAACATTCTTTGTATTGTTTTCTTATTACAGTCACAGAGATGGAGCTGTCATGAATTCTACTGGGAACACCCATTAATCGCATTAACATGGCTAAAAAAATAGCACAAAGGATGTTTGATTCGCAAAATGAGAGGCACCCAATAAATATTGTATCAACAAAGGGGGGGGATTATACAGCTCGCAGATAATTTCCCCTACTTTCCTAATAAAAATTCAGGATGAGTTCCCTACAAGGTTTACTCACAAATTCTTCTAACTCAATACTGAGAAAAATGCCAGCCCATCAGTTAGTGTAAGTTTTTAGACAGGTGAGTAAGCATCTGTGAGTTTGGTAGAAAGAAATCTATTCAGCTAGCAAATCTTTTCCGTTTATACTGCCTTAGTTCCCAGTTCTGCTGATCACAGCACCATCAAAAATGTAAGCTGAAACACTGTTTCGTCCTAGAAATTGAAGAGCAGAGTTCACATAATTGGAGAGGCAGATGCTTGCTCTGCCATTCCCAAAGAAGTCATCTGTCACCCCTCCTCATCCTTATCGTGTTCATCTGCCAGCCAAAGATTGCCACAGTCCGAAATAGGACCTGTGAGTCTCCCATGGCAGATGCTGCCACTGCTGTAGTCTACAGGCCCTCCAGACAGCCCTGGGCAAAAATTTTAATTCAACATCAGACTTCAGCTTGAAATCTGAGAGAGAGAGAAAATGACAAGATGTCAGTTTTTCTGAACCTATTTAAGGGTACTTCAAACTTCACTGATCTGGATCAGAGAATTCCTGATAATGAATGATAATTGCCAGCTACTCGGAGGTCCTATGAGCTCTGTGCATTGATGCCAGTGCCTTGAAGGTCAGTTTGACAGGGAGTTCAAAAATAATAATTTCTTTTCCCAGAAAGCTAAAGCAAAGAACTTCGATAATGACAAGAACTCTAAACACATGACAAAAACCAAGAGGCTTCTGCCAAAAAATGTCTTAATGAAATCTATAGGGCAAGGGTGCGAACACTTTTTATCTTTGATACTCATTTCAAGAGCCATAGTCTCAAAAATGGGTAAGCCGAAATAAATATTAATGCGACTTAATCTGAAGCAAACAGAATTAAATGAATCAAATGCAGGTAATGTGGTTGTTCTTTCGTGCTTAATAATGTCCTGTTTCTATTGTGATATAAATGATGATTCAGCAGCAAGTTTCGGAGCAGTTGTATAGATGTAGGCTGTCTACTTCTGTTCTTTGGATAAAACAGAAGCTTGATACTGTTGATGCCGCTCATCCATGGAATATTTTCAATATGCAAAATGGTTGCAATCCAGAGTGTACAGTATGTCAGTGGAAGTGGACAAGAGTCCGTTGGCTTGCAAACTAGCCCCTGGATTACAGTAGAGGTCCTAGCTTGCATATAATAGCATGAATTTGCTTTAGTTAAAACTGGGATTTATGTGCCCAAATTTACTAATATTTTTACCACCATCTTCATATAATTCTTCAAACAGCAAGGATATAATTAAGGCTGACAACTTTAGCTTACATCTTCATCTTATTAAACATAACAATAACAATAACAATAATAATAATAATAATAATAATAATAATAATAATAATAATAATAATAATAATAATAATAATAATAATAATAATAATAATAATAATAATAATAATAATAATAATAATAATAATAAAAAGTTGGAAGGGACCTTGGAGGTCATCTAGTCCAACCCCCCGCCCAGGCAGGAAACCCTATACCATTTCAGACAAATGGCTGTCCAGTCTCTTCTTAAAAACTTCCATATAAAATTCTTGATTGGCTAAAGAAATAAGAGGAGAATGTAATAAATCTGAATAAAGCTGCTCTTATCTTAGGGAACAAAATGAATGAATACGTTCAGGGAACTGAAGGAGTTGGTTTAATTGTGAACGAAGAGGCTAAAATGTATATAAAGGTAAAGGTTACCCCTGTCCAGTTGTGTCCGATTCTAGGGGGCAGTGCTCATCTCCATTTCTAAGCCATGTGAGCCAGCCTTGTCCAAAGGCATTTCCATCGACAACATGACTATATGCCGAAGCACAAGGAACGCTGTTACCTGCCCACCAAAGTGGTACCTATTTATCTCTTCTCATTTGCATGCTTTCAAACTGCTAGGTGGGCAGGAGCTGGGGCAAGTAACAAGAGCTCACTCGTCACATGGCGTTCAGGTTTTCAACCCAGACTGTCTATTTTCCAGCTAACAATCTCAGCATCTTTAACCACTGAGCCCATCGTGTCCTCCTCTAAATATATATAAAAACACATAAATTAGAGTCATCTGTAGGTACATATGAAAGTAGGAATTAAAAGGTTGGTATTAGTTGCAGATTATACAGCAATGGATGGTAATAATGGAAGTATCATGCTGGGCTGGGCTGATGAGACAGGAAATAAGGAACTTGAGACTAAATGAGACCAAGCACAATCAACCAGCCAGTCGGTTTGAGAAGCCGGAAACAAAAAGGACATTGCCTCAAAAGCTAAAAGTAAAAAGAAGTAAATAGAAGTAAAATACCTTAGATATGCAAGTAGAGTCCCTTGTTGTCCCAAGGGAGTGCAGAGTTCCTAAATAAAAAATTATTACACAGCAGCCTGGGGGATAACCTCTGAATAACATGAATTAATGGATAAGAGTACAGAAAAAGCAACCTGGCCACTTGCCATTTCAAGATTAAATAAGGATAGTGATTGTTTGGGTGAATATCAGTTCAGAAAAAGGTCTGTTTTCAACATGAAGATTTCAACATAAATCTATTCATGGATGTATCTGGAAAAAGAATGAATATAACTCTAAAAGCATGATAGATTTGATTGGTTAAAATGGAAGATTAAGAGAATTAATGAAGACTAGAAAGGTGATGAGAGGTTCTGAATGGGACAGACCTTTTTTTTTTTTTTTTGTAAATGCCAAGCTCTTAGGGAATAATAGGAAAGAAAAAGAAAGAAGTGAAAGAAATCAAAATGCAATAGAATACATGCAAGAAGAGAAAACACACAACTCATATTGCAAGATAAATTAGTTTCTCCACCAAATAAATGTGAAGACACAGAATGTCTTCTGCTTAAAGGAAAGTGGAAAGAATTATGTCAAAAGTGCCACAGAAGTATGTGGAGTTATGCTAATGGCAGATATTAGAAAGGGATGCTTAATGGATGAATCGAAAGAAACATGACTGCTACAAAAAAAGTGAGGTAAGGGAAGAACTAACCGTTAAGGGAAAAGATAACTCAGTTCTGGGAAAGAAACAAACTTGAGAAAGCAACTCAAAAGAACCCTGACTTGTTTTTCTTCAGCATAAAATGTAGTTGAGAAAGAATGACAGGTATTCAAGATTCCACCTCAATAAAGAGCATTCCTGGACTCCATGCTACTTCTGTTTCCTGACCGTGCTTACCTTGAAAGGTTCACAATAGTCTTGAAAGCCTCATTACTCTTCCATCAGAGAGGCACTGAATCTTGCCTTCTACACTTAGGATATGAGGACAGAACCTCAAACCACATTTGCAGAACAAGTTCTGAATGTCCTATTCTAGGCCAAACATATGCACGCACACCCAACAGTAGTTAGCAGAGGCTTGCAGGAAGATCAAATCCCACTCCCCCACATCACCCTGTTTATCCTGTTTCTTACCTGACCTTTCAACCCAAGATGGTTATCATATGGATGTATTTATCCTCATTCTGTCCCTTTGTCACTGTTTCCTTTATTGTTCTGTTATTTTACTTCTGTTTACACACCTTTTCATCTTCTTCCTTTTATTATTGTGAGTAACCCCATGGTGAGATAGGTGGCAAATAAATTGAACAAATAAATAAATAAATAAAAACAAAAGACCACTTAAGCCTTTTAATACAGGTAGTCCTCAGCTTACGACCACAATTGAGCCCCCAAATTTGTTGCTAAGTGAGACATCTGCTAAGTGAATTTTGCCCTGTTTTACGACATTTCTTGTGCACATTTGATAAGTGAATCGTGGCAGTTGTTAAATTAGGAACATGGTTGTTAAGTGAATCTGGCTTCTCCATTGACTTTTGCTTGTCAGAAGATCACAAAAGGTGATCACTTGACCCTGGGACACTGCAGCCATCATAAATATGAACCAGTTGCCAAGCATCCAAATTTTGTTCACATGACCATGGGGATGCTGCAATGGTCTTAAGTGTGAAAAATGGTCATACGTCACTTTTTTCAGTGCTGTTGTAACTTTGAACAGTCACTAAACGAATGGTTGTAAGTTGAGGACTACCTGTACATAGACTGAAACTGATAAAGCACAGTTTTACCTAGTTAAAATTGGCAAAAGTCATCAAATTAACTAAATAAGAAAACCCCCTCAAGATATTATTAACTCTCATCTTTGGTTGTGAAAAATTTGTGGAAAACTTCCTTCAAGCTACGCTTAGTTTTGAATTTATACCATCTTCGAGGACCAGCCAAAATTTTTGTCAAAACAATCATATGAACATGTTTCCTATGTTTCTATCCATTTCCAATTTAACAACTGCCACGATTCACTTAACAAATAAATCAATAATTCTGAATGATGCTTTGAGGAGACTACAAGTTGCCATTGTGGAAGTGACCAACAACTGAGTCGTATGAGGACTCTGAAAACTAAATAAGTGCATTGTTCTCCTAACGAGTCTGCAGAAGTCCATCATTTTAATTCTACACTTTTGTTAAACTAAATCTGAACCTGGGAGTTAAGGGGATGAAAGATGTTACGGAATTGGGTTCGTGGTGAGCTCCTTATGTCCAAAAAGTTTGTTTTAATATCTTACTGTGGGAAAGGTTAAGCTGGAAGAGAAAATTATGGCAAATGAACATGTAAGGCCAATGTGAAGCCTGTGCAGACCTTTCCCACTTCCTCTTATTCTCAGAGTTCCAGGTAGACGCTTCCCATCTTGCAAAATCAGATACAGTCAGCAATATCTCCCAGGTTCCATTCTACTGATCCTTGGAAGGTTTTTCTAAATATCATCCCCTCTATGATCTGGAGATCTAGCCACCACTGGCAGCCGTATGTCATTTATTGTACATTAAGTAACTGATTAAAACAATGCCTTCTGGAACCCAAGAGGCATCTTTTTAAAAAAGAGGAACAGAATGGATTGTTCAGTCTGTACTGGTAACTGACAATCATTCTGAATTGTCACTAAACATGTTAGTGCCCATGGTTTTAAGCTAAATAAATATATGAAGAAAAATGAAGGGGAGCAACAATATCAAAGTGAAAGCAACCAAGATCTGTTTTAACACCTGCGCATCAAAAGAGTCCCTTAGTAACTGTGGTTATTCAAAGTAGACAGCTGTTTCATGGAGGGAAAAGGAGAGAGAAACTAGGAAAATGGAATGATAGCAGATCAGTAACAGGGAAGTTACAGTGTGCTCCTGGCTACTTTCCTTCGTGACCAGAGGCAAGCTCGCCTGACCAATAACCAGCCAAGACACAGTGAAGGCCTTTTGTTTTGTTTATTGCAATAAGCGGGGAGAGAAGCTATCAAAGCTTGGTTCTCTCCAAAGTTTCAACCCAAAATATTCCCTTCTTTATACAAAAGCCCTGTCCCGGCTGCCACATCCCTCCTCTTTCCCCATTGGCTGAGGTAATATGAGGTTACACTCTTTCTGACCGCCTCCTACATATTTCCTGCTACATACTAAATCATATATCACATGTACATTAAAATTAGGAGATAATTTATGCAAGGTGTGTGTTAATAATCAACTAATTGCACATGCTCAGTTGTCTGAGTTCTGGGCCCCTTTTTTTATGACTTCTTAGAAAAATAGGTCCTTTCCTGTTTTCTCATTCAGTGAACTTTCCCTGGTTAACCCTTTCCTCTTCCAATGGCTTTTACAGCTTGTGTTCTTCCTTTCCCACTCTAAGGCCCAGCTAAATTTTGCCTATGTGTTTATCTTACATCCTCCTTTTGTGCTACCCTTTCCTGGTTCCCATCCATTTTCTTTGGTAGACTTATTTCTCCATTCATTAATTTTCCACTGCAGCAAATTCAATTTTAAATTTTTCTTTCAATATTAAATTTTGAAGACCATTCACTTATTCCTATCAGAAGGAATTACATACATGTGGAATTGGTGACACACAGTTCCTGTGGAGTTCGTGGTAGCTTTGGTACCTTTCAGATACCCAGAACTGTCCTTTTCAGAATTTTCTGATTTGAGTATATTTAGTTGAAGAACCAGTCACAGATATTTATCCTTTGATGTTCTTCCATTTTAAGGTTGAAAGAAAAAAAGAGCTTGTATGACTCAGAATTCCAAGGAAAGAACCCCAACGATCAATAAATGGAATTTGTGCCTTTTTAAATGATAATCTTCAGCCAATGCATTCCCTCTGGAGAGCAACTCAAAGGTGCTTTGGTAAGTTTCAGAGTATTGTAACTGCTACTCCATTGAACATCACCTGTGACTTTGCTGATAATGAAAAAGAAAAAAGAAGAAAAATAAAAATCTGTTTTTTTACTTTTCTATAAATTATACCAATGTGAGACATCAACATAAAGTAAATTGTTTGATATCCATGTCATTATTCAGAATGTAATGAAATGTGTATACTCCTACTATTCTTCTTCTATGCTATTTTGAGTTAAAAATGGTTTGGTTAAGAGACAGCTTTTTATCAAGCTAATTTTGAAAGGAGTTGTCTAGATTTAAAAACAAAAATAGTTTTAAACACATATACTTATTTCACACTTTATTAGCAATAATTCTATCCATAAGAACACTCAATTTGTTGGATGAATGCTGAATATTTCAAAAATGAAGCAGTCTGCATTAGACTTCTCTAACCTGCCCATTCTCCAGATACATGGATTTCAATTCTCAGAATCTTTAGTGACAGTCATAAGGTTGTGGAATTCCAGTTGTTGAACCCTGCTAAACAGAATAACAGAGTTGGAAGGGACCTTAGACCAACCCCCTTGCCCAAGCAGGAGACCCTATACCATTCTGAACAAATTGCTGCCCAATCTCTTCTTAAAAACCTCCAGTGATGGAGGTTGACAATGATTTGATAGCTACTGTGATGTAATGATTAAGTGCTGGACTGCATTGTGTCAGTTTCTCTCATCACAGCACTGCTTCTTTTAACTGAATTCATTGACGTATTTTGTCTGTGGTTCTTTAGATACAGATCTGTTATTTCCCATACTAAAACAAAATTACAAGGTTTGTACATTACAGAAAGTACTAATTTCTTGCAGGAGAAGACTTTTGAGAAGGAAAAGCCCAATTTCACTTTTTAGGAGCAACTTCTTTCACTATCTCACAGGTGTGTATGGATGTACTGCATGTGTGTGTGTGTGTGTGTGTGAATGATTTGGTGTGGTGCTTCCACTTTCTATAGGGAATTTCTGTAACACAATTAAACATTTAGCAGTAAATATGCATATAATTTTTCTTCAGCCTTAAGCTCATTGACGATAGAATACATAATCAGATGTTCAAGAAGCCCCGGGGACAGGAGGAGGGAGCAAGAGGCATTCTTTCCTAAAAACACATAATTTCCTCAAAAAGACCACACTTCCATACCTCCACTAAGAATTAGTTCAACTTTTATATCATGTTTCGATTGATCCTACAGATCTTAAAACTCCTCCTGGGTTATCTTTCATTAAACATTATTAATAGTTTTCAACTTCAGCTGGTGAGTTAACATAACCAGGTTCCCCCTAAGGCAGGGGTGTCAAACTCGCCACGTCATGTGATGTGTCGCAACATATTGTGACTTTTTTCCCATTGCCGGAGCTGGGTGGGCGCGTTTCAGCATGACGCCTCCGGCCTGTGGGCCGGCAATTGGACACCCCTGCCCTAAGATCTCTCAATTAGAAGTCTTAGGACTAATCCATGTTTTGTTTATTTCTATTTGGGAGTTGGCTAAAAGTTTTCTTTTCCCACTCTGTTCTCTGTCCTACATACCTTCATGTTGATCTCAGCAACCATTATACAATTACAACACTGTTTGAATCCCAACTGCTGAGCAAGCATTTGTTCTACGGTACCTGCTGTTCTTTACATTTCTAAAAAAAAAAAAAAAAAATGTCCTGACAACGACTTGTTACTATTACTTCACAAACAAAACCTTTATACTGGAAGTTAAGGTTAAATCTCTAAGCATGCATATATTCATAATTTATAATAGGTTAAAGTAGTCCCATGATAGGTATTATTTAATACATATATTAGACTCTTTTGCATTTGTACTCTTCAATCTGTTATGGAATTTTGTCTATGAATTCAAGGATTTGTATATTCGTATCCCACATTATGAAAGGTAAATTCTAGCTCTCTGTTAGACAGGCCTGATGCGGACTTGCCAAGTAGCTGTCAGACAGCTATAGATTAACCGTCATTCATATCTGACGCTAAATTTGTTTTAATCATGGTTTGTTTAGAAAAAAGATTATTAGTCTTTAAAAAGTAATCATATCTTTTTTGGCAAATCTTGATTCGTTTTCTTTCCTGCTTTCTTCTGCATCTCTGAGGATTGGCTAGAGAAATACAACAGGAATTAATTTCTGCTTGTGATGGCACAGAATGTGCAAGATCAATTTGACATGACTGAATTTAAACAAGCTTGGGGTAAGCACATGTCCATCACCCAACAAAAATAAATAAATATATAAATAAATAAAATATAAAAAGAATAATTAAAAATAACAAATAAATTATAAAGAAAACAAAAAACAAACTCAAAGGCCAGACTCCCTGGGCCACTAGGCCTTTTTTTCAGCCATCATTTTTCTATGTTTCTATGACCAAATCATGAGTCAGTTGTTTTCTCCATCATGACTGTGAAGGAAGAATAGGGGACGATGGGAAAACAGTTATGTGGGTTCTTCTTAACTGCATTTTATTTAACTGAAATGAAATGGCTTTAATATTTCACACTGGATTTTGTTGGGGACAAGGCTAATTTTTGAATAAGCACAGAATTCCAATTTAATACTCCTGCACACTTCTTAGATCTGCACCTTTATAGTTGCAAAATGATCTCAATACGCCATTAACACACAATACTTCAGTTCACAGCCATTGTTCCAAGAAGGCATGTGGCTCTCCAGAGCCTGGGGTTCAGCACCCAGAACTTCCAAGAATAATCAATTTGTAATATTTAATCTGACAGGACAGAAAATATTAAATAATGAACTGGAGAGTCCTCATATTAACTATTTAATCTTATCCAATTTAAATGTAAATTAAATTATAGTTTTCAGTTTTGCCCACCCACTACTGTTTGAAGGATTCCTCCTTATATCTGTAAAAAGTTGTTCATTCTTGCATTACATCAACATAAGTGTAGAGCTTTGCTGTAACAGCCCTCAACACTAATATATATTTAGGATCCACAAGCCCAGGGAGATTTAGTTGAGATGAGATACGAAATAAATGAGGAAAAGGATTGTACTGCCGGAGCATAATTGTCATATAATAAGTTATTTTGTGTTTCCCCACCTCTAATTTTTCTGAACATACCATGGTTTACTGTCATTAGAAATAGCACTGAGCAAACACGCTCCCTTCTATGTTTCTAAGAATGCAGATGTCATCTATCTACATATTTGTAGCAACAACCCAGTAGTTGCTCTTGAAGTTTTGACGTGATCACCACAGAATGGTTGGGAATATGTTCCATTTCTATGCTAACTCTTTGTAGATTCCCATCTGTGACTCTATGAATATTTGATGCCAGGAGCCATTCTACAAACCCACATTACTGATAACTTTTGCCCAGGAGCCAAAGCATGATGATCAGCCATCACAGCAAGTTAAAAAGAACTCATTCATTAGTAACATCAAAGGATATTCTTGTGTAAGAACACACACAAAACAATTTTCATTAATTTTGTAGCTAGACAATTAACCAAAGCTCTCGGGTTAGGTTCCTTAAAAATGCTGCAAAATATAACTTAAAGTAGCTGAATGTTTCTGTCCTATAAATATATCTCTTTATTATCACAATCTTTCTTGCTTTCTTTTATACTCTCCTTATTTAGCTGATAAATGAAATAAATAAAAAAATGAAAATAAATAATTAAAATAAATAAAATAGCTTTTGCACAGAAGTCAGGTGGGCAACTTACCTAGATTAAACAAAAGAAATGGTGATTTAGAAAAACACAATATTTTAAACTATCGTACAATGAATAACATCATCTATGGTGCTGACTTCCATAGACTTTTGTTGGTGTGCTTATACTAACCAGTTCCAATTATTCACACATTGGCAAGCATACAGATATACAGATACATACGCAGAGATATTTCTCAGTTCCTAACATTCTGTCTTACCATGCTATGACGAAGAAACAGAATAGAGCCATTAAAGTGAAATATTGAGCCACAGAGAGATGAATTTCAGTTCTAAACGGCTATCAGTGAATGGTGAATGACAGAATAGATGGACTATAATCAGAAATAAACACTTTTACAAGGAAAATGTGTTACATCACACAGTGCACACAGCAGGACAAAACAAGTTTTTATTTTTTCCATTCCCATGGCATTTTGAAATATATGGGGTTTTTTTTCTTTCTCTTGAATAGAGCAATGAAATTGTGATAAGTTTAAAAAACTGCCAACTCCAACATTGGGTCAATTGATTGTTATTGCTAATGAAGTCAGTATACAGAACACCAGTCTTTAAATTAAGTAGCAAGAATGTCATGCCCTCCATCATTATGCTATTGCTGAACACTCTCTCCTCCTATAGTCTTGTGATAGCATTCAGTCCAATAATAAGAATGGTAAAGTTATGAACATATACAGATGTCCTACTAGGTATATTCAACAGGCTTGATTTTCAATTAACACAAACACAGGATTGCTGTGTGTACTAGACATTATACGTGTCTTACCAACTGCAAGTAGAGAACATTTAGAACATGAATATTTGGGGGGAAACCAATGCTGGAAGAGATTTCTAAGCTAAAAAGCACTGGAGAGAATGCAGTTCATAATGCGGTTTCCTTCCTGTTTTAATCAATTGATTGGCACACCAGCTTCCTGTTTTAATCAATTGATTGGCACACCACCTGGAAGAAAATAAAAATTTAGAACTCAATTGCTCAGTTCAGAATTTTTTTTTTAGAAATTTCTGTTGTAATTACCTACAAAAAAACAAAAAGAGTTATGAGTCCACTTGAAAAAACTTTTTGGCTTGGTTAAGCAGTGGCAGCAGCCATTTGCTGTTGTGACATTCAGCCAGAGGAGAGAGGGAGAAAGAGAGAGAAGGGGAGGGAGGGAGGGAGGGAGAGAGAGGGGGAGAGAGAGAGAGAGAGAGAGAGAGAGAGAGAGAGAGAGAGAGAGAGAGAGAGAGAGAGAGAGAGTGAGTCACAGGTCTTTGTGATTAGCAAGTTCAGTTTCCTTAGTACTAATTATCTGCTTAATGGAAAATGAGAGAGAGGTTATTATATGTTATTCGACTACTAGTCCAGACACAACTGTTATTCTTCCCAAGATGAGTCCCAAAAAACCAGGCTGACTGAAATTTGGTCTTATTATGCCATTAATTTGTAATAAAATAGTCCAAAGCCCAGATCTAGAATTGAAGAGCAAGTTTAACTAATGGGCTGCATTGTTACACTGATGAAGTATGTGCCTTCATAAAAAAAAGCTAAAGCTGATGAAGGGGATCTCCTAGTGGCCAAAATGAAGAATGAAAATAAATGAAAATAAAACCAGTAAATAAAAAATTTATAGACATGATGTAATAGAAGTTGTAATTTTTATTCATATTGGCTCTGGGATTCAATTCTTTTAAAACTAATTTGATTACCTCCGATGGTGATATTGTTATTTACTAGAATTTGCTGTACATACATTTTAAGATTTACTTATTATTGGAAGATTGTCCTTTACCTACCAGCTGTTACAAAAGAACTCCAACATGATAATGCTCTACAGATGTGTAGCTAGGCTTTTAATCTTGGTCACCATTGCCCCGACTTCTTGACCCAAAGAGCAATTTAGTCTAGAAAATGTAGCAAAGCCAAGGAAGTGCTAGGAATTAAGGGGATGGTTTCAGAGGGTGTGAGTTTAATTGTGTTTATGTAGTAAAATTATAGTGTTTACTTGAGTCATAGAGAAATGTATTCCTTGGAATTGTTGCTTATTGGAACAATAAACAAACAAAAAATAGCTGGGAGTTAGTATAACTGGGATATGACAGAAAGAGGACTGGGTTTGGGATAATTTTGGGGGGATGGAACAAACATGCTGAAAACAAGGAGAGAACATTTAAGTAGGACTAGACAAATGCCTGAATTAGATGTATGCTTGTTCTGTTTGTGTTAAGACCATGATTATTAATGATTCTGTGCTATCAAAGTGGTATGATTCCTAGTGGCCAGATAAGTACATTTACTTCAGGATGATCTGTCCCCTACTGGTTCTTCAGATCTTCCAAGAATGCACCCACAATCTCTGTAATTAAGTCCATCCACCTTGCTGATATCATCCTCTTTTCTTTCCTTCCATCTTTCAGCATTATGGACTTCTATATCATTTCATAATGTGCCCAAAGTATTATAATTTGAGCCTGGTCATGTGTGCCTTAAGTAATAACCTAGAATTGATTTGTTTAATGAACCTGATTGAAGAGTTCCAAATTTTCCAAATGCAATAATAGGGGAAAAAAATCTTAACTGGCAAAAGAAAATATACAGAAACTGTTATTCTGGCCAAAGAAAGTGTTTCAAAATATTGATTAAAAATTGTCAAATATCTGCACTTGCCATATTCACATTTTCTTATTTTGAACCTGAAATTAGCTACATGTAATCACTGCATTCAAATCTGCAGAAAGATATTTTGCTTAAAATTTTATTTTGACAGGACTGACCTTGAATAACATAGATGGGAATTCATTTTTATGCCTTTATTAAAATAAATAATAAACTTGTTTATATTATTATACGAGAGCCAGTTTAGTGTAGTGGTTAAGGCATCCGACTAGAAACCAAGGGACCTTGAGTTCTAATTCTAACTTACACCCAAAGCCAGTTGGCTGACCTTGGGCTAGTCACTTTATTTCACCTCTAGGAAAGAAGCAATGGCAAACCACTTCAGAAAAACCTCGCTAAGAAAACATCAGGGACATATCCAGGCAGTCTCCAAGAATTAGACACAAATGAATGGGGAAAAAAGAATCACATGATTTGCTTGAAGAACCATGATAGACACAAGTTTTTTAGAAATGATCCTGGTTAGCAATGAAAAAAATCAAGAAAGAGGAAGAAAATTTTCTACAGGATATTCTAACAAAAGGAGGGTAGGGGTCCCCCCCCCCCATTCTAACATGAAAAGGCAGCTTTTCTTGACTCCTGGAAACTAGATGGATGAGCCCAGTATAGTTTCCTTAACTTTTTCAAAAAATGTTTGTCATTGCGTTCTTCCAATGACTTTGTACCAAAATCACCTTTCATTTTATGTTTAATACACTGAAAATTGCTATGAATTATTTGGCAA